>OX387244.1:238402369-239002369 GCA_947561735.1 Cenchrus americanus | reverse complement strand
GGATTGGCAAAGGCTTAGAAGGCGAGAGGGCTTGGTGAAAGGCTAGGGGCACCGAAGTTCTTATTTATGGGACTAGCAAAGAGATCGTGGCCGAGAGATCGTGGTGCATATCCCAAGAAATTTGGGAAGTGGAGAGACTCTCTCAACCGAACCGTCACCGGTCGATTGGGATTCATGTTGAGTCATGTTCGGTTTGGTGGTTGAAATCCGGCATTTGTGTTGCGGTTGGGTTGTTTTTCGCGTCCGACCTTTGTTTGGTTAGAGTTGCCGAATGAATCGTCCGTAAACGCGCTCGTCAAAATGAGGCAAGACAAATATGAAAATAAAGACTTGGGGAGCAAAATTACGAGCTGATGTGACATTCGGCTACAAATTGTTTGTTATAATTATACACTCAAGTATTTTGAGATTACATTGCGGGCATCCGATATCATCTTGTTGATGTTCTCCAAGCAATCTTTGATCGGCTTCTTGGGTTTTAGACATAGGCGAGAGCTTTGTCTTGAGTTGCTTTCTGCAGTCATGGCTACCGAAGCTTCCTTTCATATTTTCTCCATTGATTCAGGAAGTTTAGCCATCTTCTTTTCATCAGCCTCGATCTCAGATGTCAGGGTTCTCAGCTCGGCCTCCAATCCGGCTTTTCGACTTTCTTCAGCTCAAGTTCAGGCTGCAATTCGGTTAGCAATTCCTTATGATTCTGCATTTGGATATGCAAATCTTTCATAGATTGCTTGTTTGCAGCTTTCTTTTGTTCTAGAGCTGGTTGAGAGGATATGTTCTTCAAAGCCTGTTTTACTGCTACAATGTGATCATCCAGCTTGGAAACAGGTTCTAGGGAAGCCTTGATGTCAGCTGGGAGATCTTGATCGATGAGTTCAAGTGCTTCTCTTAGAAGATCGACAACCTTGACTTGGTCTTGAACATCCCTTTGCAGCGAGAGAGAAAATTTCCTTCGGCCTTTGCTTGATTTTCTTCGATAAAACCTGGCTCGAAGATGCTTCATCCCCTTTTTCGGCAACCAAGTAATCCACAACAAAGGAGTAAATTGGTGATGATACGGTTTTCCTCTGAAAAAGGTTTTCTTGCTGAATTAGTGGTTATTTATTGAATGAAAATAGAAGGATGGGTGTTCATGCTTACATCGTTTCGGCTTCCCGAGTTGGGGAAGGAAGTTTTTCGAGCTCGAGGAAGGCCTTTTGGATGTCCGGTTGAGAAGCTTGAGGAGTCCTTGGTAAAGGTGAAGCTTGGGCCGAGGAGAAGGTCGGATGAATCCTTGGTAAGGCTGAGGCTTCTGGTTGAGGAGAAGCTGGATGCATCCTTGGTGGGGCTGAAGCTTCTGGTTGAGAAGAGGATGGTTGGATCCTTGGTGAGTTTGGATTTGAATCATGCTGAGGAGAAGAACTCCCCACAGTTTGGCTCACCAAAGTTTCATCTGCAGTTAATAAGTAGAGGATAAGTTCCAATGAAGAGAAAATGATTAACAAATAATAAGATGATGAAAATTTTACCAGTAGATGAAGCATTGGCGAGAATGCGTTATGACCAATGGTTGTCGAGTTCGGTCCGAAATCACACAAGAAAAAGATGATCGGGATGAAGAGTGATTTTATGTTCGGGAAGGAAGGGGTTCTAACTTCGAATGAGTAGTTTTTTGCTTGTTCTTTTCTTCTTGGCAATTGAAGGAGCAATCGAGAGATGGAGCTTTCCTTTTATCGAGGCTGAACTAGTGAGAGTTGGATCTAGTGTGGCATATCCGGACATCGGTTGGGCGAGTGGGAGATTGATATCCCAAGGTAGAGATTGGGCCTTCGATGTTATAGGAAATTGTCCCGACAAGTGGGGCGGTACTATATCTGAGAAAATGACAAAATCCCGATCGGTAAAGAGGGTTATGATTAAAAAGGAGAGAGATGAATATATTACCTGCGAAGTTGGATGAAAGTCGGGCATTAGTTCAAGATAGAGAGGATGTCTTGGCACATTAAAGATATGATCATGAAGTTCTTGCCACCAAGGAATGAAAGAAGAATGAGTAATCGTTGTTAGCACAAAAGGCACGGGTGCATAAACGGTTGTCTTTGCACTTGTACTCAAAACCCTTTTAGCTTGCATAGATTCCTTGATATCATCTCTCGGGCTTGAGGAATTCATGAAGGAATAGCCTTGGGGGCACTTGGTCCCATCCTAATTGTCTAGCCATTATGTTTGGTGGTAGTACTCAAAGGTACTGCGAACTTGCCTTCCTCCACAAAATTCTGCTGGCGGGATACATGGATGAATGAAGGCATTGAAAATTGCTATAGAATGTACATCATTGCATCCGACTTCAAAACTAAACTCACAAGGAAGAGTCAAGTTGTCATTGTCCGGATATGGAAGCCAAAGAGGGTTGGCAAAACCTGCGAAGAAGAGCTCAAAAAGTTGGCCAATGCTTTGGTTGATGGACACAATGGAGGCAACTTCTCCATAAGTTTGGCAACCTTTGGTGCTCGGGTTCCCCTTCCTTGTAATTGGTTGAAGGGAAGTGCCGATTGTTGAGGTCAACAACAACAATCGGTGCATATGTAATTGCAACCACATCCGAACAAACCACCAAGGGCCATTAACACGGGAAATTTTACTGGTCGGTGTGCATCAGATAGGTGGTCTGATGAAGCATATGGTAGACACTTCCTAGGAGGTACTTCCCGAGGGGAATAGAGGTACCAGCAGCCAGGTCCTCAGCCATTACAATGTGGTTCAGGGTTGGCTCATTGGCTTTGCCACAAAAGATGAATCTGCATAGCCACATGTTTAGAAAAGCTCTGTATTCAACATCAGACAAAGGGCCATCGGACATGTAGTTTTGGATATATCTATTATATCCAACCCCCGTTCTCACTCCTATTTGCCGGAGGAGCTGCGGTACTTGTGTGGATATACGGTTCCGTGACTCCAAGATCGGTTATCATGTATACATCGACCAAAGTGGGGGACATTGGCCCGTGGCCAAAAAGAAAGGCATTGGCGCCATTCGACCAAAAAATGGCGGCTGCAATTAGAAGGTTTTCATTTTTTGGGTGTTTCGGCTAGAGATAATTCTAAACAATGAGCAATGCGAAGGGTTGTCCCAATTGCTTGTGTTAGCGTTGTCATCATCAAGCATCCTCTTGTACCAATTTCTCCACCGCAATTGGGGGTAGAGGCCAGTTCTTGAAAGCATCCTGCCACTCATAGGGTTTCGACGGTGAGGTCTTGAAGGGAATCCTGCGGGATTCGACCGCAATGAACTCCGAAGGGTCGGAGATTCCTACAAGCCCGAGGAAATAAGACGTTGATTGATCCTCGACGAGAATCAATATTTCGGCGGCTAGAGTTTATCAAGAACAAGAAGAGGGCAAAAGAAAAATTTAAGATGAGATTCAAGAAAAGAAATACCTAATGAGCTCGAGGAGGATAGGATTTACCTGGAGAGCTTGGTCTTGATTCGCCATTTGAGGATTGAAGCTTGGAGAGGTTGATGAGCTAGGGTTTGGATCTGGGCGAAAACTCCAACAGCTTGAAGGAGGAAAGTATGGGTGTTGAACGGATTCGGCCTGAGAACGTTGAGCATTTATGGTCAATTCCAGAATAAAATCATCTTTTTATTCCATAATTGAAGGGGCATATGTTAACACCAAAAATTGGTACAGGGAAGAGACTGACCTGTGGGCCGAGTTTGGTAGGAGAGTACCATTCGGCAAAAGGTTTTCCTCAAAGCATTCGGTAAAAACGTCTGCGGCCGGGAGCACGTCATCATTCGGCAGAAGGGCTGTTTCACGCTTGGAAGGGGAAGCATTCGGAAATGCGTGATGACATGGCTTGAATATAAAGAAGGGACGAATTGATGACGGGTGCGAGACAGACATTGGCGCCGGGACATTAATTTTAGGCAATAAATGTTGTAATCGTGGTCGACTAGGAGTCGTGTTAGAACATGGGTATAAATATGAAACCTTAGTGTTTGTAATAGGTATCGAACAATTTCACAACAAACCGGCCCCATGCCAACTTTCGAGCCCTTCAAGTCGAGTCGTCGAGTTCTTCGAGAGGAGCCATCGATCCGTCGACCTCCGTAAGTACCGGCAACCTTGTATCATGTCTAGTATCATGCGGTGGATTTAGACCGTGATGCAAGTAGCCTTGTTACCATGCTTAGTATCATGCGGTAGATTTAATCTTGGTTCAAGTGGGCTTTCTTGTTGGATCATGAGCCATGCGGTAGGCTAAGATCTAGCTTGGAGCTAGTTATCGGCTCTATTAGATTTGGCACGATCTAATAGATTCATCAAGTTACCGTGTGTTGCTTTGAATTTTGCTCTCATGTATAATTCATGTAACACTCTTATTGCCCAATTTAGATTGACTAGATTCGGCTATATCTTGTTTGTGATTCACATGTTGTATGTTCAAATCTTTAACTCAACGTGGTGCGTGGGTCACGTGCTCTCTAATTGCCGAATTCGAATCAATCTAGATTGCCACGTGTTGCGGGTTCAAGCTTGTTAATCTAACATTGTTTGTTCCTTCTGCGGAACCCGAATCGGCTTTGTACAACTTGTATTTGGCAGCCCTATCACGAGTGAAACATGTTCATAAGCTTGTTTTAAATAATTTATGCTTTTAGTGTTCCATGTTTAGATTATATCATGCGGTGGATTGATCTACTCTTGGTTGGTGGTGTGATTTCAAACATGTTGTATCATGCGGTGGATTAACTTGTTTGGTGTCACGCTCGACGGATTTGAAAGTACCTAGACATGCGGTAGACTAGTGCTTTTGGTCTATGCATGCATGTTTACCGCAAATTTATGATTGTGCTTCGCTTTTATTTTATTATGATTTATCCTTGATAATCGGTCATGGACACGTCTTTGCAGGTATTATTTAAATAAAGACCGATTTTCATCATGCTTATGTCATGCATTCGGCTATACCCCGTTTACATGTTTATCGGTTCCCGAATGATGTTCGGATTGCCAACGGATAGCTTGTTGTAGCTATATGTCGTTTTGATTGGCTTTGTAGCCGTAAATACGGAACGTTCGGTACCACCCGGCAAGTTCCGGGTTTTATCTTACTATTTTTATCCTTTGTCGGTTTCGGGGGAAAATTGACCGGCACGCTTCGGATCCGGCCACGTGTGTTAAGCCAGCCTTTTCGACTTGCCGTGTGCTTGGCGTGAGGTGCTGATTTTACGTCAACATGCGCCTAGCCCGTATTTATAGGGTGAGAGGGGGTAGTTTCAAGAAACCTGTCTCGAGATGACCGTTGCGCGAGACACGTGTACACTCGACGTTCCAAAGGTGACGTTTTTACCGAAATTCTAAGAATTGTTCGTGGAAACAGATCGTCGAAGTCAACCCGCTTCCCCGAGGGGCTAGTGTTGGGGAGTTGGGTAAAAACCCTTCACCCTCGAAACTTCGGAGTAAGCGAGGCCGTTGACGGTGAAAATCCGTCAACCTAGCCATGAGTTTACCTTCGGTGTTGGCATGACTTTTGTATCTTATTCATTGGTACTAACCCCCGTGGTATAACAAGTTCACTTGTGCATGTCGGTTTTGGAGTTAAGTGTTTACACAGGGTTTTAACGATGAAAGCAAGACTTCCGGGATAAGTTCATTAAGCACCTCATGACAAGACCTTGAAGCCCGATACAAGTCAAGCAATGAAGTGAACATGACTCCAAGAGCCCAAGGACCAAGCCCGAGAAGACGATAAACTCCGAGGACTGAACCAGAAAAGTGCTTGAATCTTGCAAGACAAGGAGTTGAGTCCAATTCGGAGAGAAACCGACGTCAAGGGCCCACATGCAAAAGGGGAGAACATCTAGAAGACGTGGGAAGCAACACCGGCGAAGCAGCCGCGGGATGGGCCGGGTGGGCCCGGGCCGGCCGGCCCCAGGCCGGCCGGCCCGGCCCAATTCGGGGCCCAATCGGCCTCTCCTTTGACCTAATTGCTTCTCAGGCTATAAATAGCCCCCTGACCGAGAGCCACGCAGAACCGAAGTCGTAATCCGCCGCCGAGGAGCAGAGAAGCTTGAGGGACACCATCTCGGAGATGAGGGTCGTGCTAGTTGCCTAGGGTTTCCCTAGCCGACGTGGGAACCTTGCATGGAAGACCACGTCGGAGCTCCGGAGCGAGGATCAAGATCGAGGGAGGGCCCCGGTGGTGATCTTGTTCATGTAATCATTCATGGTGAAGTTTGTAAGTGAATTCGATTTCTAGCGATCAAGTGCCTTCTCGATGATTTTGTTTTCTTCTTGGTTTTGCTTCTTCTACGATCTAGTCTATAGCTAGATTACATAGGGTGCTCTTGTAGCCGCGGTGGCTAGAGGTGCATACCGGACCGGCCAAGTGATTTCAACTTGTTCTATCGAACTCGCCCTAGACTACCCGCATGAATAGGGATACGTTGTGACGAACGGGGGTTCCGAAAGGCGGGCGTTTTCGGAGTCGGATGGGAAGGCCACGATTTAAAGATGCTTTTAATGAGATTCGCTTTGCTATCTTCATCTATCTTGTTTGGAGCTACAACATAAGCATGATCTAGACTCTCTAGATCGGTTATCTTTTGCTTTCTCTTGCTACCTCTTTAGTAGATTAGATTAGATTCGTTTTCTTTATGAGTTAGTAGATTAGATGCAACTTGTCTTCATAAGATAGCTTACCTTGCTTTACTAGATTGAATCCTTGCGTTGCACATTGTTCCACGGATTCGATACCTTGGGTTCACCACTCGAGGGAAGAAGGGTCCCTTGACTACAACGGGAGACTTGTCCGCTTGCAAGTCACAAACGAACTTTGATACAACTATTAACCGTCAACAAGCCCCTTTTTCGGCGCCGTTGCCGGGGAACAAGCAATCAAGATCCGATCTAGTATCGCTTATCTTTCAGCTTTTTCTTTTGATTTTCTTTTGCATCTCTTATGTTTGATCATCCTCAAAAAGAAAAAAAATCAATCTAATCTAGTTTTGATTAACCCTAATTTTTCTTTTCTTTTTAGATTTTTGTTTTATTACTAACCCTAACCGGAGATGGTTGACTACCTCTCCAAGAAACCCAAACTTTTTTGTGGATGATCCAGGAAAACTTTACAGGCAAAGGTGACGTGCAACACAAGCTAAAGGGGTGGAACCCCTAGATTCAAAAGTTGAAGTCGAAGGACCGTCGAAATCTCCAAGGGAATCACCACCTCCAAGTCCAAAGGGAGATCAACCTCAACCACCGGAGCGCTACGCACCCGGACATCGTTGATCTACCTATCATAAACCTTCAAGACGCCGGGAGGCCGTTCAAGATCAAGGTCTCAACTATCCGCACGACGATTGCGAGAGCTGAATGCATACGAGCCGGATTCCTTGAGTGGCATATCGGTTTACTCAAGAGGAGGATGGAGAAGATGGAGATGGAGAAAGAAGCTCAACACCTAAAGGCTGCCAAGGCAAGATCCACATGCAAGGAGTGTGAAGTGTTCATCGTGATAAGGATGCTAGACGCAAGTGGGACAACTTGCCGGGCGCCCGATGGGCAACAAAGAAGAATATCCGAGACAACTCCAAGGTCCCAAGACGGCGAAGGCTACTCAAGCTCACTCGGGAGAGATGAAGGATCACCATGAAGATCACAACCGAAGACCGGAGTTCGAGATGCCGAGCCACAAGGAAGTTGTTGCATCCGTCAAGACCAAAGGAAAAAGCCACTCGTGAAGACCAAAAAAAATTGACTAAGCCAAAGTGGGTACCCAAGATTGCAACGCCCACAAAGAGCGTTGATCCGAAGTAATCAAGTGAAGAAGTCTAGCCATGGACTATAAACGAAGCGCTAGGCGGGAGGCAACCCGTTTCGTCAAGTCAAGAATAAGCTACGGGAGGACAACCCGATTCCAGGTTTTTCGAGTCTTTATAATTCAGTTTTGAATTTTACTACGCAAAACATTAGACTTAGAATGGTTGAACAATATTAGAGACATAATTCTTGGTTGAATATTTTGCTTGATCATAAGCCCTTTACATGAACCATCCTATGTGATTGTTTGCTTCTTTTCGAGAAACCACAACCAAAACCAAAAAATTTCAGAACCTTAATCAACCTTTCACCCTCATTATGGTGCTGTGGTTGACTTGTTTTTCATGCTAAAAACACTCGAGTAGAGCCACGACTTGTATCTAGATGTTATTTAAATTTCAGCACGTGGTAGGACTCGCGTGAACCTAGAAACTTGATTTTTGGTTGGTTTAAAAATCCATATCCTTGGTTTCTCTAAGATTAGAATTTTTCTAAGCCTCACTTAATTTTATTTCATTCAAAATCTCTCTCATCTAATCAAAATTAGGACCTAAACCTATGCCCCCATGATCAAGCCGGGAAAAGCTTGCTCTCAAATAATGAAGGCAAACTATACCGGTGAGACCGAAATCAACGTAGTCGAAAAATATTTTCGACTTACATTTGTTTTTAATGGTTTAAAAACTTCTCTAAATTATTGCTTGAGCTCTTGCATGGCTCTGAAAAATATTTTTAAATTTCGAAATTAGAGGAGTGCTAGCCTTAAACACACTTAAAGGGAGGCAATCTAGTTAACCTAACCATGCATGCACCATGATACATCACGGGATGCCCCTCCAACATATTTAAACCACATGCAAAGTACAAGCATGGGGGGGGCAGCCAAGGTTTTGTTTTGTAGGAATATCATGGATGCATGTGAGGCAAGGGAGTATGGAAGTGAGTCAAAGCGAAAACATCAAGTGGAAGGAGCAATAATGCAAGCGAAGGAGTGGACGGGAACGTTTGGAAGGTGTACGCTATCACGAAGCAACATGAATGCACTAGAGAAGAACCAAGCCAAGAGGAGGAGAGAGGTAAGTCTTTCATCCAACTCTTTGTTCGTGTGCTCTAGTTTGTAGGCCGGAATCACCTTAGACTTAGCCATCCACCGCATTTGTTTCGTGCAACAAATCACATCCTTAATCCACTCAAAGTCCAGACTCCAAAATAATATTTGTGTACCTTGTTACCGGGTGAAAACCCCGGATATATATTTGTGAGGGAGAGTGCTGCAATCATGGAAGAAAACTACAAGCCTTTTCACCAAAGAAGAAGGGATCATCGTCGTCTAAGCCATCATCGACAACCTCTTCGAGGAGGCGCTCGGTTTCCGAGTTTCCTTGGAGTATGGAGGAGGACACGGCGCCGCCGAGGAGGAACCACACTCTTCTCCTTGGTGGCATGAGGGCCACACAAAACTCGTTTATTAGGTTTACCAAACTTCAATAACATATGGAGGAGCCGCTCGTCCAACCTCGCCACTTGACACGATCATCCGCTCCACCTCCATACGCTCCGCGGTAATACGAGGGGTACGTCATCATGACGGAGGAGGAGGAGAAGAAGCTCGCTCGCCTTAAGTAGAGGCTTGTAGTGAACGTCGACATCGACGACCAAGCTCTCCACATATTGGGTTTCACACGGGACACCGGTGCAATTCTCTAGCGGAGTGTCGGCAAACACCCACAAGGAATTCGCCTAGGAAATTTTCATAACCATGGCGCATACCCTTGATGAAGGAGTGCTGAGTCTCTCATTCCGTTGGAGGGAGCCCACAAGTGGAGGAGAAGGAAGACATCGTCGGAAGGGTAACCTTGATCAATGATGCTATTTCTAGCACCTTGATGGGGTAATCTCCTTTCATCCATGGGTTTCAATCGATCTTGAGATGTAATCACACTTTGTTGGATTATCTATCTATCATCTTGTGTTGAATATACTTTAATGTTTAAGGCTTGCAACCGTGCCGTAGAGGGAGTACGAGCTTCAATGCTTCCTTGGATCCATTCAACGCAATCCCCGATAGATTAGATTGGCTTTCATGTTCGAAACGATTACATGTTCTAGTATCATAGACCCATGGGCGAGTGTCCCCTATTTTCAAAAGGGAGCTCCGGAACAAGTGGATATGCATGAGGCACATGGGAAGGTTTTTGGAGTATGATCATGGGAAGAGACCATCAAAGAAGAAATACTATCCGAACCCCATCATCCAAGTATGTCGCTTTTGTGCAAGTGGATTTTTGGGAGAACAAGAGAGACAAAGATAACCAACACGGAGTTGAATTGGCTTTACTCGGCTTTGATTGCCAAGTGGCCAATAGACCCCACTCACCTATGATCAACTCGGGTGGTGTTGTTAAGCAACATCGAGTTCGGAAGATATTGGTTCGGGGTGTTACCTCTCCATGTTGACTATCTCTTTAAAACCGGGTGTTACAAGGAACCAAAATCATCTCCTACCCGGGACTTCCCTAGGAATATATGAAGAAAGGAAAATATAAGAGTGAAGATGAGAGAGGAGGCTTCCAAGTGGCCTAGGTGAATTTGCCCCTTCCGGATTGAAGATTAAGACTTTTCTTGAGGGGAAGAAGATCGGTTAGAGGAAGGACTTCTTGTGCCGGAAAAAAAATAAATATAATAATAGAGAAGGATTAGGAGAAGGTTTTCCACGACCCAAGAAGGAGGTGCACAACAAAATTATGTCCCACCATTGGGAGGAACCCGGCACCGCCGAGTTACTACGGTTGTGTACCAATGCAAGCATGGGGGAGTGGTGCAACCATACCGCCACAATTTTTGCGGTGCCCAATGTAGCCTTTGCGGAGCCATATGCACACCTTCCTCAACCACAACAAAATGTAGCCACCATTGGAGGATACGCTGCAAGGAACGTGCAAATTATTGCAGCCATCCTAACCAATGCAAATCAAATGGGTGAAGGAAATGCAAACGTCGCTTATATGCTTGGACACCTTCACCTAGCACCGTCGGACAATTCATATGAGGAGTGGTGCGTTATGAGTAAGGGTACAACAACCAAGACTATCAATATCAACCACCGGCGGAAGATTAGAGAGAGGAGGAGCTTTAGTTATCTTTCCTTTACCCCTCTTCTTTAATTTTCAGCTTGTTTGCGCCTATGTATGCGTAGTATTTTCAGTTTTGCTTTAATTTTTAGCGTTAGTTTAATTTTTCAGTGTGTGTCTTAGTGTTTATTTTCATCATGAATAATGACGCCACCAAGTTTTTACCTTTGGTAAAGTTACAAAGTTTGTGCCATGATGATATATGATTATAATTGCCGCTTTGTTTATCTTTGTAATTGATTTATGCATGTTTAACCTAGTGCTCTCTTAAAAATACAAATCTGAAATTATCTAAATGCTAGCTTAATCTTCAGCGGAGGTTATGATTAAAATAAAGACCCATAGTGTTTTATGTGCTCTCAAGTTATGAATAGATTAAAGATGTCTTTTATGCTCAAAAATATTGCTAACCTTGTCACAAATATCACTTGTGTGTTGCTCAACCTATCCGAGCCTTATATATATTTGAGTGCATAAACCTTAGTGTACAAGATTTATTTTTGAGTGAGTTATTGCCGGCCATGATTTCTCTGGCCCGAGACTAAGAAGTTGGTCATTCCGTTTTTGCGTATCTATCTTTTTGCTAGCCTTTTATCCGTGCATTGTGTATCCCCGCATTGGAGATCTCACAAACCTTGCCGGATATCCACCCTTAAACCAAATATCATCTTTTGTGATTACCTCCTTGACCACAACCTATCGTTGAGAATGGATCATCAATTCAAGGAAGATCGCAAGACGGTGCCGACATTGAAGATTTCAAGTATCTTTCCAAGGAAAATTATTTTCGGTACCTACCATATTTTTTCGCCTCTTTGCTCGAGGACGAGCATCGTCTAAGCATGGGGGAGGAGGTAGGTACGGTGCAGTTTTAGAGTTCAAAAGGGAGTATTTTAAAAAAATATATATATATAATGATGAAAGAAAAAATTCGGCGATGTACGTGACTTCCAAGGTGAAGAAAGAAAAAAACATATATATATATATATATATAAGAAAGAAAGAAAGAAAGAAAGAAAGAAAGAAAAGAATGAGAAATATGAGAAAGAGAAAAAATATATATGTGCGTAAAGTGAACTCCCCGGTTCTCTAAGAGTGCATTCAAGGCTTCAAGTTAAAAAGATCCATTCTCATTTTCCAACCATGTGCAATCCGATAACGAGGACTTCTTTTGTGCCTCGGGATCACTCTTTGCCATTTGCACATGTCCACTTATCTAAAGTGTGTGTATTTTTCTCTTTCCCCTCCTTGATTTAACATTATTTTCCAATGACCTTTTTGACGAGTCTCGGTAAGACCATGAGAAGCTTGTCTTGTTTTGACAACACCTCATTTATAAAATCTTGTTAGGACTAAACTTTCCCAAAGCTCCATATAAAGCCTACCACATATATATGAGAGGGAAAGGAGTAGAATATATAGGCTTGAGAGACAAGTGAGATGAGAGTTTATGAGCAATATACAAGATGATTTAAATTTGTGAACTTGGTTTAGCTTTTCTTTATCTCGTTCTTTATTTCAAAAATTCTGAGGTCTATTTAAACTTTGTGAGCATGTTAATACTTGTGGGATAAGCTTAATAAGAATCTACCCTCCGTAGAGGTGAAGGCTAGTACATTATGGAACTTTAACGAATTAAACTTTTGAGAGCATTATGTTTTTTTTTCATGTATGATCAAGTGCAAGGTTTAAACATTGATGGGCAACGATGATATCCATCGAAGGCTTACTCGAGGACGAGCAAGGTTTAAGCATGGGGGAGATGTTGACGGTGAAAATCCGTCAACCTAGCCATGAGTTTACCTTCGGTGTTGGCATGACTTTTGTATCTTATTCATTGGTACTAACCCCCGTGGTATAACAAGTTCACTTGTGCATGTCGGTTTTGGAGTTAAGTGTTTACGCGAGGGTTTTAACGATGAAAGCAAGACTTCCGGGATAAGTTCATTAAGCACCTCATGACAAGACCTTGAAGCCTCGATACAAGTCAAGCAATGAAGTGAACATGACTCCAAGAGCCCAAGGACCAAGCCCGAGAAGACGATAAACTCCGAGGACCGAACCGGAAAAGTGCGTCGAATCTTGCAAGACAAGGAGTTGAGTCCAATTCGGAGAGAAACCGACGTCAAGGGCCCACATGCAAAAGGGGAGAACATCTAGAAGACGTGGGAAGCAACACCGGGCTAAGGAGGCCGCGGGATGGGCCGAAGTGGGCCCGGGCCGGCCGGCCCGGCCCAATTCGGGGCCCAATCGGCCTCTCCTTTGACCTAATTGCTTCTCGGGCTATAAATAGCCCCCCGACCGAGAGCCACGCGAACCGACGTCGTAATCCGCCGCCGAGGAGCAAGAGAAGCTTGAGGGACACCATCTCGGAGATGAGGGTCGTGCTAGTTGCCTAGGGTTTCCCTAGCCGACGTGGGAACCTTGCATGGAAGACCACGTCGGAGCTCCGGAGCGAGGATCAAGATCGAGGGAGGGCCCCGGTGGTGATCTTGTTCATGTAATCATTCATGGTGAAGTTTGTAAGTGAATTCGATTTCTAGCGATCAAGTGCCTTCTCGATGATTTTGTTTTCTTCTTGGTTTTGCTTCTTCTACGATCTAGTCTATAGCTAGATTACATAGGGTGCTCTTGTAGCCGCGGTGGCTAGAGGTGCATACCGGACCGGCCAAGTGATTTCAACTTGTTCTATCGAACTCGCCCTAGACTACCCGCATGAATAGGGATACGTTGTGACAGAACGGGGTTCCGAAAGGCGGGCGTTTTCGGAGTCGGATGGGAAGGCCACGATTTAAAGATGCTTTTAATGAGATTCGCTTTGCTATCTTCATCTATCTTGTTTGGAGCTACAACATAAGCATGATCTAGACTCTCTAGATCGGTTATCTTTTGCTTTCTCTTGCTACCTCTTTAGTAGAATAGATTAGATTCGTTTTCTTTATGAGTTAGTAGATTAGATGCAACTTGTCTTCATAAGATAGCTTACCTTGCTTTACTAGATTGAATCCTTGCGTTGCACATTGTTCCACGGATTCGATACCTTGGGTTCACCACTCGAGGGAAGAAGGGTCCCTTGACTACGACGGGAGACTTGTCCGCTTGCAAGTCACAAACGAACTTTGATACAACTATTAACCGTCAACGAGAGGCTTCGGCGAATTCGTGAAAGTGTTCGGAGATGAGTCGCCGAGTTGCGAATACTTGTTTCATAACATGAAAGTGTTCATGAAGGTGTTTCGTTATTTTTACATGATTCACTAACCCCTTGAGTTTTCGCGAAACAATAGCCGAATGAGCACCGGATCGCGGGTCCGTTTCTTGTTTCAAGACGGCGGGGAACTCGACAAGTTCGGGGAATTGTGGCGATCAAAACTTCGGGGATATTAAGGAACCTCGTTTCGGTGTGAATGCGGAAGCTCGATTCGGAGATCTTGGTGGTTGATGACTATCGCGAATGAAGAGTCAAAGGTCGAGGAAAGACAAGGTCAAAGGCGTTGCCTCAAAAGTCCGGGTTCGAGGTATGAACTGGTGGTAGACTTGTAAATATGTTAAATTAGTTCTGTGGATCACAGGGTGTAAAAGACATTCTTGTACATGTTCACACTTAGAATATTCTTTAGATTCGAGGACAATCTCGAAATATAAAAGTACCTTCGCCTCCCTATAAAAGGGGTTCGAGGGCACGTGTAAAAGGATTCAAAACTTTTGAGACAACGGACTTTCGGGAAACCTTGTCCCCTCGCTTTTACACGCTTTCTTGTGCTCGTTCGGGAATCTTATGTTCGGGCCTCCATCCGATTTTCGGACCCCAACATACTCTTTCCGTTCGAAAAAACCGACGTTTAGGACGGCGACACGGTCTCCAAAATACAATTTTGACCACTTGTTATGATAAAAATATTTATCGAATAGTGATGTATGTATACTTTTATCAAAGTATTTTTCAAAACAAATCTATTCATATAGTTTTCACATTTGCAAACTCAACAACTTAAAAGTTATTGATGATTTATATTCCCGACATTTGACCAAACCTTGCCCTTAACGCCAGTTTTTTCAGAACGGATGGAGTATGTTAATCAACCATGCGTCCCCATCAGCTTTAACATATCGGCACATGATATTTGGCTCTCTTCCAGTCTGAATTTGGCTCGGCCGATCACATCAATCTTTGCCTTAATGGTTCCACAGCCAGCACTTTCAGAATTATTGCTAACCGTCCTTTCTTTAAACATTTTTTCTTGCCAGCCAATCACACCAAGTCCACGGTTGCACAACTGCACGTATGGCCTTTGCTTGTACGTTATAGCCTGCACCGACCTGCATGTATGCTGCTTTCTTGCCACTGTTGGCCGATTTTGCTACAGCTGGCCGATCTTATCCTCTATTACTCTGGATGCTCCTCCCTGCTGAATTGCTGAGTACGTTGCTCCTATTATAACCACATATCAGTAGCCGATTATTTTCTTGCTGATTACGTGCTTCTTCAGCCCGCGTCACCAGGTTTGCTGTGCATGTCGCTTCCTCCTCAAGCTATCTTGCGGATTATTGTCAGTCTTCCTTCTCAGCAGGACTTAGGATTTTTCTTACAAAATGCAGTATCAAAACATTGTGCGAGAAAGTCTCCTTAATACAATTTCTTTAGATAATGGATAAAAAATTCGGCTTCCACCACCTCATAGAGGCGGGATTAATCCACAAATTATTATATGTACTTGCACTACATGTGAGCAATACTACTTATATGTTCATCACACATAATTAAAAATCAATCCGTAAACTAAAAGGCTATCCATTGGAGACAAAGAAATGAAACGTCGAAGTCTCCAACATCCGGCACGCTTGGATGATCATATCCTTTTGCTCATCATGACATTGTAATTGCGCCCATTGTCGGAGCCAATATGTTCCCCTGAATAAGACCTGCATAAAAGTTTACAGTTGACATTTATAAAAAATCACATCATTTCTAGTTAGTCAAATAATTGCCTAAAATAAAATTGCCACCCCTGTCAATAATTTTATGTTTGGGTTTTGTTCCGCCTATTTTTACCCAATTATTGAAAACATCATCGATATTTAGATAAGGAACAATATACACAATATGTACACCATCTATTAGAACCTAGCATAAGCACATTCAAAGAATAACGGATTAATGGACTCTTCTACATTACAAAGGCAACAAAGTTTACTGTCATTCCAATTCCTTCTTGCTAGATTATATTTTGTAAGTATAACCTTATTCTTTAAGTACCATATTAAAATCTTGATTTTTAATGGTAACTTGGTGTGCCATATTTCCTATGTAACATTAATTCCACTACTGACAATGACTTATACATACACCTTATTTTGAGGTAATCTTACTTCCTTCAAGTTGAGTTTTTTATTTCAAACCTCGTGTCTTTTGTTTCTTTCCCTTTCGAGAAACACAACTTTGATTTTGTTAACTCCATATGGCATTTTGTTGCAGTAGCGTATGCTTGCTCGAGAATTCGGGATGGTATCATTAATTTTCACCCCAACAAGGGAGTAAACTTATCTCATCTACCATGTAATTTCTATAATTATATGATCTGAAGGCCCTCTTAAAACAATAAAGTTTTTTTATGAATTAGGATCCCCTACTGATTATATATTAAAATAAAAACAGAGGTACAAGAGTTATAAGAAGGACATCAAGAAACAAAAAAAAGAGGAAAAAAATAAATCCTTTTACATGGCCGATTGTAGCCATAAAGTCATTGCTTGTTTGGAACTGTTCTTTGCTCTCGGAATAACCAAAGCAAACTCCGATTTAAATCTTTCCTTGGCCACTTGAATTGTTTGAAGAGTATCTTTGCCCCCCTAAGTGGGTTTTGGTGGTTTAATGACACACAATTAAGTACCTAACGACTTATCCAAAGTGCATGAGCAGGTATTAAAATTGTATGTGGCATCAAGTGCTGTTCATTGTCTATACAAAAAGGAAGTGATTCTACGAGAGGGTTCTTAAAAAGGCTTATTTATTTTACACTTTTGAATTTGAGTCCTAGGAACACCGTACTATAAAGAGGGATAGGATATGTGTCTTCCAAGAGTCGAACAAGTGCTCTAGCTGCTATAACAAAACATATGAGAGACACCTTTGCACTAGCACATTCACGGGAAACTTTTCTTGGGTGCTGACCTTGGGAGGCCAGAGTATCCGGGTTTGCCCCGGAATCTCCGAACTTCCCGGAGTTTCAGGGTTTACCCCGGATATTCTGGGTCTTTAAGCTGTAACGACTATATTCTCGTGTGAGTGTCACACCCGGATTTAAGGGCAAATCCGAATGCAAGAATACATGTGCGCCGGGATCAAGTTACACACATGCATCGACGCGGTGAATACCAAAACACGGTGTAAAGCGTATAGAGAGTATTAAACAGTTATTATATGACCGAATGTCTCAACTAAACAATCGTTCGAGTAGCTAACAGCGGAAAAGAAACACACACGAAGTCCTCCACGGGCAAACGGACCGGAGAACGAACGCCTAGAACCCATTGAATTTTTCATTGTAGTCCTCAAAACGTCCATCCGAGCAGCAGCCAGGTAGTGTAGATGCAATATAAAGAACAACAAGCATGAGCACATGTCATACTCAACAAGGGAAAGTTCTATAACAACATGCAAGGCTTTATGGTGAAAGCTGTTGGTTCATAAGCAAGTCGGCATCAAGTGGATCGGTAGCATGGGTGAAAGCGGCGGACGGTGGCTCATGAACTCCCCGTGCTTGTTCATGGGCGGCCGGCGCCGTGGCGGTGGGCGAGGTGGGTTGTCGGCTTGGGCCTGCATGTTGGCCACGGTGTTGGTCGGGTTCTCCGATGCCGCATCTGGTTGTGGAAGAACTGCTGCATGGGATTCATTGGTGGCGGTGGTGGTGGCGGTGCACCGCCCGAACGCGTTGCCTCGACCTTGACGGGCCACCGGAGGCTGATCAACCCCTGATCCGGGCCTAGTGTTTACCATCCGAGGGTTAGAAACACTGATTTAGATTATGACAGTGATAGAAAAGCCGAAATGATAAACAATGCAGAATTCCAGATTATGACAGATTCTGATAGCTGTAAAGAAACAAAGATATCTCTCTGTACCAGTAACCAAAAACCACGAATTTTTCTGGAGATATGGTGCATAAAATTACTGAACTAACCCAACTGGTTTTGTCTCAATTGGAGGTCTAGAACTCAAGATATAAAATAATAAAGTCAGCTGTGTCAGCAGGATTTGACAGATTTCTGTTGGCTTAGTGTTTCGTCCATAACTCCCGGAATATATATGGGATAGTGCTGAATTGTTGACAGAAAATCATGTATACCCAATTGGTTTTACTAAATTCGGAGTTTTGTAGCTCAAGATAAAAATAAAACACTACCGTTGTGTCAGGAAGTGACGTGAACAGATTCTGCACTACGATACTCCTTGTGATAGATAAAATATGATAGATAAAGAATTACGAATTTGCAAGATAAAAGATGGATGGAACAGAACTTAAACCCACTAATCAAACTCTATTACTACATCAATGTCATTGTGGCATTAATCCACAACACACTGCAATCAAACAAAAATCCAACTCACAGATGTTCACAAACCAAGCACTCAAACACACCACTAGCTAACACATCGATCCAACATGTCGTTCTAACGATTACAGACTCGATAACTTGAAGATAAAGACACCTAACACCTAAGGCCAAATGATCCGAGTGCGGGATCTAAGTGACCCATAGCTTGTCCTCCTGGGTCTTGGTGACATTGCAGCCCATCTCTCTCCATCTTCCTGCACTTTTTCCTCATCTTGTCCCGCGATCACTGCCTTGAGCCTTTTAATCTCCCTCCGGTCCTCATCTTGCTGGTCACGGAGGTCTTGCAGCTCCATGATGGTATCATCAAGGTTGGTGTTGAGAGCTGCTACAAGTCCCACTTGAGTTGCATAACGTGGTCCCAAGGTTGCATTGGCAACTGGAATCATGCTGCCCACAGCTCCAACAGGTCGACGGGGAAAGTCACCCCACACAGTGTTAGTGAGGTGGTGAGCCTTCTCATAACACCATGCAGAAAAAGCCCTTCTAGCATCATCATCTCTCCCTGCGGCGAAGGTAGCTCTGGTAGCTAGAGCATGATGGACAACAACCTCGAACAGTCCACCCTCCTGTGGGTTATCCTCCAAGATGCGCACGGACACATCCCACTACGTTGGATAGCGAGGGTGAGTCCTCCTTAGTACAACGTAGTCAATCATCACATGCGGGTGAAGATGCTTTGGAATAGCCTCCTCAACTTGGACGGAAAACGTGCATGCCCTCCATCGTGGTGACAGACGACCACCTCCCACTTTTCAGGCGCTGGTTGCTCATCAGCACCTCCATCCTCCGGATCAGTGTCCTCAGGGTCTGAGTGGTCATCTGGATCACCTCCTTGTTTTTGCTCTTCAGCTGGCTCCTCTTCTTGCTCATCATCAGACAACTCAATGACTGAAGCGGGTGGTGAAGCTTGTCCTGAAGCAGAGTTCGCTTCACTCCCCTCCTCAGAAGCTTCCTGGTGCTCATCACTGTCCGTGGAGTAGCAGTAGAAGTCCTGGTCCTCCAGGTACCTTGGAAAGCGGTAAGCACCTGAGCGAGTGGTCTTCAGTTGACGAACCATCTAAGATCGATGAGACAAGTGCAGATTACTAAATGAGACAAGGTCAAGCTTAGATAACAAAAGCAAATCAAGGATAAGATTAAACCAAGATTAGATATAATAAATAGAATAAAGCAAACTAAGCTATGTGTGGCTTCTATTATTATAAAATCCTTAGTTTTCGACCAGTTCTAACTAGGCTAATGTCCTACGATCAACACGGCTTTGATACCACTATGTCACACCCGACTTTCCGAAGAAAACCGAGTGCATACCTATATGCATGCCGGGATCAAGTTTCATGCATATAGTGAAATAACAGGTGTATACGAAACAGTATCACATAAGAAAAAGAAAGATTATCGAGAGATTTACGCTTAATCCTAGAAACGAAGGCTCCAAACTTCTCGGGCGATCGGCGGGGGTTGCGTACGCCTAGCACCAAGCACATCTTCATAAAACTTCAAAGTAGCCTCCTCCTTCGAGCAACATTGTTTATACCAAGGATGAGCACTTGTCGTACTCAAGCAAGTGTGGGAAAAGGAATGAATGCAAAGTCTTTATAGTGGACTAGCTCAAAGCATTTAAGCAATTTTATTTGGTCAAGTTTTATTAGCATACTAATAAAGTATAAGTTTATACCATCCCACAATTATCATAAAGAGATAGATAAGATACGCCATAAGCATATGGCCGGCGTAACCAGAGAGCACGATTTAAGTCCATCTTCAAGTTTGATTATCATGTGAGGGTCCGGGCCGCCCGTGACCGTGGGCACGACCGACTAGTCGGTTTTACACTCGCAGAGGTCGTACATCTTTATCCACAAGTCGCGTAAAAACTCCGAAGAGTTTTGGACCCAACCATGCGATGTTTGCAAGGCACCATACCACACTACCGAGGTGTGATTGCATAGGGACGCTACGAGGCCGTTACAAAGATCCCCGGATGAAGGTCGCCCGCTAGGTTACCTAGTCGGTGCAACGTATAAAGCTCCGGATGAGTACCGTGTCTTAGCTAAGCCCACACCTACGCCCGAGCAGTCCATACGCCACTACCCGCCAGCCCCCAACCCTTATCAGGTAAAGCATACCTAACACCTAGTTCACTAATTAATAAGCCAAGCCAGAGCCATATGTCTTGTGGTTGCACTGTTTTCCTGGTGGTTCTCCATGTTCCGATTAACAAGCATAAAGTGTTCTTGCATTACATGAATGATAGCATAAATAAATCCATATTAACAAGTGTTCATTAAACCATCCGAAACCACATAAAGCGCTAGCATGTGCTACCCAACATAAAGTAAACCCAGGTTCATCAAGGCATAGGATAACAAAACTAGTCGAACCTTAGCAATAGGACCCATCAATTTAATGCATAGCAATAATAAACAATAGTGTAATTAAAATGCATGTTGTAATAGGAATAACGGGAATGCAGCAAGTACTTGCCTTCGACCAGCACCGGAAACTGCTCAGGGTCTTGGTAATCTTCAACAGCAGCGAAGTCCCCGAACTGCTCGTACGCTACGCTCCACACATCACATACAAGCATACAATGGAAACAAATAAGAAACAGTACACCAATCATCTCAAACAGAAGTAAAAACAATAGAAAACTATTCTACTCATCGAGACGATCGCGTGGACATAAATAACGCTAAAAACGGAGCTAAAACGACTAAGTTATGGATAAAACAAGTTTTAGAGTTAATCTGTAAATAAAAATTAAGTTTTCGGGCTAAACTGAAGAGAACAGGACCTAAACGTAAAGATTCCCTAAGGTGGAAGGACCGGGTTGCAATTCTGAAGAAACTCGGGGTTTTATCTACAAAAACGCGCGGTTAGAGTGGGGGACAGATCTGATCCGTAGGATCCTGATCTGGCGGCTAGGATCTAATGCGGGTGGATAAGGGTGGGTTGACCGGCATGCGAAAGTTTTGACCGGGGGCTTGGCGCGATTTGGACCGTCGGATGAGGAACCGGCGGTGCTTGGTGCGGCGCGAGCGCGGCGGCGGCGGCGGCCGGCCGGCGGCGAGCGGCGGCGCAAGACGGGTGCGGTGGCACACCGTGGTCCAGGAGCTAGGGTGCTCCAAATGACGCGGGGATAGCACCGGGATGACGGCGAGCGCACGGCGAACTCCACGGCGGGCTTCCGGGGTGGCGACGGCGAGGCGCGGCGGCGCACGGCGAGCAACCGCGGCGGTGCAAGTCCAACGAGCCCATGAACGTGCTGAGAAAAGTGGAATCGCGTGCAAGATGCACCAGTGTGCTCCTCACCTTCACGCGCGGCTCCCGGAGTGCTTCTCGGCGGTGGGGAAACGGCGACGGAGTGGAACTGAGCAGTGGCCGGCTAGGGTTTTGCGCGACGGCGGCGAAGGTGGCGCGGCTAGGGTTTTGGGCGAAGTGGGCGTGCGCAACAGGGGCAAGGCGGCGGCCTTTATAGGCGGCGAGGAGGCGCCTGGGGCGTGGGCCCGCGGCCTTGCCCACGCGAGCGGGAAGGCCGGCTCGGGAACGGGTCCCGCCCCCGTCGAGGTCGGGGATGACGGGCGGGGCCCACCCGTCGGCCGACCGCGGCAAGGCGGCCGCGGGATGGGCCGCCGCCGGGCCGAAAACGCTTGCCGGGCCGAGCCGCGGGGGTGTGCGTGCGGCCGCGGAGAGAAGCCTAGGGTGCACGGCTAGACTTTGCCGAACCGGGCTACGACGAAGCCGGGCCGAGGCCGCAGGGCGGTGGTGGGCCGCGCGCGGGAAAGGATGACGCCGGCCACGCCGGGCCGGAAGGCCATGCTTGGGCCGCGGTGCGGGTGACGGGCTGCGGCGGTAGCTGGGCCAAAAGGGGGAGGGGAAGGTTTGCTCGTTTTCTTTTCTTTTTTTCTAATCCCTATTTCCTTTTTAAACAAACAAACAATTGAATTCAAATGAAGATTTGAATCCAAACACCCAAAAACAATGCACCGGCATGAATGCAACGATAAACTCCTATATTTCATTAAGTAATTAAGAAAGATGATTAAATGCCTATAAGAACACAATATCCTTAAATTCCCTAAATGAGAACGCATTGTTGCTAAGAAAATTTTAATTAAATTCAAGAAGTGAAATTTAGGGTGTTACGGTGAGGGGGTATAAATGCCCCCTTCACCCCTTCCTTTCACCTCTCTCTTGCCCATTTCGACTGCAAAGCTTTAGTACTCATTCACTCCCTCCCTTACTCCCATTGGCTCTAAGTTGGTGAGTTTAATGAGTACAAGACTTCAGATAGTTTTTGGGTGGAAGCAATCAATATGGCTTGTCATGCTATCAACCGTTTGTATCTTCACAAGCTTCGTTACAAGACCACCTATGAACTTCTAACCGGTAAAAAGCCTAACGTGTCTTACTTTAGAGTTTTTGGTTGTAAGTGCTTCATTCTTAACAAGAAGCTCAAAATCTCTAAGTTTACATCTAAAGTTGATGAAGGTATCTTTCTTGGTTACGCCTCAAACACTCATGGCTATCGTGTCCTCAACAAAACCACCGGTTGTGTTGAAGTCACGTGTGACTTGACTTTGATGTATCTAATGGCTCTCAAGTGGAGCAAGTTGATGAATTGTGTGTAGGCAAGGATGTACCAGCTGAAAAGGCTATAAGGAAGATGGCCATTGGAGAAGTCAAGCCTCAAGAAGAAGATGATGAGGACTGCGAGATAGAAGAAACAACAATTCTACCTCCCGTTGTGAACCCGGAGTATCCGGAGAAAAATCCGGAAATTCCGGGTTTCTCGGAAACTCGGAGAAAATCCCGGAGACTCCGGGCCTACCGCGATATCTCCCAAGGCGGTCAAGAAAATGAGGATTTAATTCAACAAGAAGTTTCGACCCATGCCCAAGAGTTCGGCAAAGTGTTCAAAGAGATCATCCCGTTGACAACATTCTTGGAAGCATTCATAGAGGGGTAACAACTCGTTCAAGATTAGCAAATTTTTGTGAACATTACTCGTTTGTTTCTATGTTGGAACCTCTTAAGGTTGAAGATGCACTTGGAGATGCCGATTGGGTAATGGCCATGCAAGAAGAGCTCAACAACTTCACTAGGAATCAAGTCTTGTCCTTAGTGGAACGCCCCAAGCAAAATGTGATTGGAACTAAATGGGTTTTTTCACAACAAACAAGATGAAGATGGAGTGGTGACCAAGAACAAAGCAAGATTGGTGGCAAAGGGATACACTCAAGTGGAAGGATTGGAATTTAGAGAAACTTATGCAACGGTGGCAAGGCTTGAAGGAATTCGCATACTCTTGGCCTTTGCCACCCATCACAACTTCAAGCTTCATCAAATGGATGTCAAGAGTGCTTTCTTGAATGGTCCAATCTCCGAAGAAGTCTATGTTGAACAACCACCGGGCTTTGAAGACCCTAAATTTCTCCACCACATCTACAAGCTCCATAAGGCGCTCTATGGGCTCAAGCAAGCCCCAAGAGCATGGTATGAATGCCTTAAGGAATTTCTCTTAAAGAAAGCATTTGAAATAGGCAAAGCCGATCCAACTCTCTTCACTCGTAAACAAGGCAATGATTTATTTGTATGCCAAATATATGTTGATGATATCATATTTGGATCTACTAACCAAGCGTGGGTTGATGAGTTTAGTAGAATTATGACCAAAAGATTTGAGAAGTCTATGATGGGTGAGTTGAAGTTCTTTCTCGGATTTCAAATCAAGCAACTCAAGGACGGCACATTCATAAGTCAAACTAAGTACACCAATGATATGCTCAAGAAGTTTGACATGAACAACGCTAAGCCCATCAAAACACCTATGCCATCAAACGGACATCTTGATCTAATGAGGAAGGCAAAAGCATCGACCAAAAGGTATATCACTCCATGATTGGATCTTTCCTTTACCTTTGTGCATCTAGGCCCGATATTATGCTTAGTGTGTGCATGTGTGCAAGATTTCAAGCTAATCCTAAGGAGTGTCATCTAATGGCCGTTAAGAGAACCTTTAGATACTTGGTTCATACTCCTAACCTTGGTTTATGGTATCCTAAGGGCTCCACTTTCGATCTACTTGGCTACTCCGATTCGGACTATGCACGTTGCAAAGTAAATAGAAAGAGTACATCCGGGACTTGTCAATTCCTTGGGAGGTCCTTGGTGTCTTGGAGTTCCAAGAAACAAAACTCCGTTGCCCTTTCCACCGCCGAGGCCGAGTATGTTGCAGCTGGCGCTTGTTGTGCTCAACTACTTTGGATGAGGCTCACCTTGAGAGACTTTGGTTGCAAGTTTAGCAAGGTGCCACTCTTGTGTGACAATGAGAGTGCCATCAAGCTAGCTAACAACCCCGTAAACCACTCAAGAGCAAAGCACATAGACATAAGACATTATTTCTTGAGAGACCACGAAGCCAAAGGAGATATCGCTTTAAGCCATGTGAGCACCGATAAGCAACTAGGCGATATCTTCACAAAGCCTCTTGATGAACTAAGGTTTTGTGCTTTTTGGAGTGAGCTAAATATCTTGGATTCTCGTAACTTGGCTTGAGATCATGCACATGTTTGAGTGACCTAGATTAAGTATTTGAAAGTAAAAGATTTGGGAAAACTTATGTTGAATTTGTTTTTGAAAAAATTTGGATCTTTATGGTACAACACTTGGACTATAGTTCTTATTGCTTGGTTGTGGCTAGTCTCAAGTGTTGATACTACTCGAGCTCACATATATTACATATATACTCATCCAAATCTATCCCAAATCAAATCCTTGCAAATCTACTCGCCGGACTCGGGGGAGCGGAAACTGCGGAATATTTCTCGGAGATTCCGGGTTTCCCGAAACTCCGAACTTGGCACGGAGTGTCCAAACTTTTAGGGTATAAATACCCTCTTTCACCGCGGTCAAATTGTTTTTACGAGTCTTTCACTTTTGACCGCCGCCTCTCTCCTCCCGTCGCCTCCCCCTCTCCCTCACCTCGCCCCTTGGGTGATTTTCGTCCTCCCCCCATCCAAATCTTTTGTGAGTGAGGGATTGAGTTCTCCAAGGAGTGGAGATCGAAGATCTACATTGTTTTGAAGGATTGAAGGCTTTCCCCCTCTCTCCCCAAAGGTAACCCTAGAAGGACTCCTCTCGATCTACTTCCCTAGGGTTGTTCTTGTTGTATCCTCTTAGGGAATAGGTAGAGAATACTCTATAGACTCGGATCTACAATATCTCGCAGTTTGGATGGATGATTTGAGCAGCATTATAAGTTAGGGTTTCGGGTACGAAACCGGAAACTCCGGGCTTGAAAAACCCGGACTCTCCGGACTTCCGGAGTGTCGGACTTTTTCCCGAGTCTACGGGGTTCACCCCGAAAACCCTAAATCATAGTGTTGTGCATTTCTTCCTTTGTTCATCTCTCATTTCCATATCTTTCCACTTATCCACATGGTGCGGGTGAAGGTCGGGCACGAGACCGAGGAGCCCTTCACCCAAAGGAGGACCAAGGCTAGGCACGACCCCGCCACTTTACGGGTCGTGCAAGAGGCCTTGGGTCAAGAAGGATCTCGGCGCGGATCTAGGCCAAGAAGGGGTGATCCTCCTCCCTCTTATGCCGAGGGAAGTGAAGAAGAAATAGAGGAGGAGGAGGAGGAAAAGATCGAGAGTGATGATGGTGAAGAAGAGGATGACACATATGAGTAGCCCCCCGAGCCTCCTCACCGCCATAGGAAGGGGCCGGCTAAAGAGAAAACTTGCTACAAGCCTCATCCCAAGAAAAGCCACCAAGCCCCCTATATGCATCAAAGTCGTGTCACTACTCGCATCCCTTCCAAACACAAGCAAGGAGTAGCGGCCCACATTTGCCCCAAAACTCCTCCTAGACTCATCCCTACCCTTCCACCAAATGTCGGGTGGTCGGCACTCCTATCAATCTTAGGGAGCCGGATCCGTACTTGGTTATGCTAAGCACATGATTATGGACTACTCGAAGAATGCTCTAGCCATGAGAGAGCAAAGGGAGGAGGATGTCTACCATTATCTCAAGGGTGAAGGGCTTGAGGCAAGGTTTTGGTGTGACTTCCATAGGGACTTCGTCAAACCGTCATCCTTAATCCAAAGTTGGTTGCAAAGAATATGGTGCCTATTGTGAAGATGAGGTGCATTGATTGGAAGTATTATGAGAACCTCAACAACACCGTGTTCAACTGCGTGATTGAGAAGTGCGAGGAGGTTGGTCTCTATGACATTATGGGGTTTGGGTACAATTGGAATAAAGAAATTCTTGCTCAATTCCATTGCTCCTACTACTATAACCCATATGACAACACCATCACTTGGACCACTCAAGGAAATAAGTGCACTATAGATTACATAACTTTCTCTAGGCTTTTATACCCCCCGAGTTTGGAGATTTTCCCGGATTATCCGGATTTTCCAAAGATTTCGGGTATGACCCGGACAGTCCGGACTTTCTCGCACCGGGCTTATTTACATCCTTGTTGAGTGTATAAACTTTCATGAGCATCTCACTTTTACCCGTTGCACATCACACGCACCCCACTAGTGTAATACTCTCATGCTTTTCTCTTTGTGCAAAATTTGGCCCTAAAAGGACCATTGATATTCAAAATCAATATGCACGTATTGAGGGGGAGTATTACAAGAGTTATTTAATGTTCATTGATTATCTATTGTAAGACTTAAATGTGTTGTCATCAATCACCAAACAGGGGGAGATTGAAGAGTATCTTGGCCCCCTAAGTGGGTTTTGGTGGTTTAATGACACACACTTAAGTACCTAACGACTTATCTAGTGCATGAGCAAGTATTAAAATTGTATGTGGCATCAAGTGCAATTCATTGTCTATGCAAAAAGGAAGTGATTCTACAAAGGGTTCCTAAGAAGGCTTATTTATTTTACATTTTTGAATTTGAGTCCTAGGAATGCCATACTATAAAGAGGGACAGGATATGTGTCTTCCAAGAGTCGAACAAGTGCTCTAGCTGCTATAACAAAACATATGAGAGACACCTTTGCACTAGCACATTCACGGGAAACTTTTCTTGGGTGCTGACCTTGGGAGGCCAGAGTATCCGGGTTTACCCGGATATTCGGGTCTTAAAGCCGTAACGGATATAATCCGTGTGAGGGGGTATAAAAGCCCCCTCCACCCCTTCCTTTCACCTCTCTCTTGCCCATTTCGACCTGCAAAGCTTCACAACTCATTCACTCCCTCTCTTACTCCCCTTGGCTCTAAGTTGGTGAGTTTTGGTGGGGGATTTAAGAGGGATTGAGAGCAAGAGCTTGGAGAGTGCTTGTGAGCTGATTTCCCATCGGTAGAGCACCTCGTTCTTCGCTTGGTTGGCACACTTCGTGTTTGTTACACTTGGAGCTTTGAGCTCCTAGCCGACTAGGGGTTGCCTTGGAGCATCCAAAGGTTGTGGCTGCCCAAGGAAGTTTATATTACCCCGAAATTGAGTAAGTTACTATAGCTCGATCTTTGTGGTCGCTAGAGGGAGGAAAGTGACCTAGGTGTAAAGGTCCACCCTTTGTGGGTACCTCAACGGAGACGTAGACCTCAATATGTGAGGTTGAACTCCGGTAACAAATCCTTGTGTCCCTTGTGCTTGTTCTTCTTGTTGCATGCTCGTATATCTTCTTGTTGCATGAATAGTTTTACACTCTGAGAGGTTGTACATGTTTACCCACAAGTCACGTAAAAGTTCTAGGAACTTTAAACCCAACCATGCGATCTTTGCGCGGGCATCATACCACACTACCGAGGTGTGATTGCATAGGGATGCTACGAGGCCTTTACAAAGAGTCCTCTCATGCATATTAGTCCATAGTAGTATGTCATAGAGGCTATCTTTCGTACCACACTTCTATTACGGACGGTCAGCCAAAGAGTACTTCCGTTCCAACACCACTCCGGAATAGAAGAGCTATAAAAGCATTCCTCCGTCCCCAACCTACTATGCTAGTAATAACCACACAAAGACTTCCCTAATTACTCGGCCAAGACCAGATCCATACAGTTCTTGTGGTTGTACGGTTGTCCTGGGTGGTCACTCCATGTTCCGATTAAACATATAGTCTTGTATTAAACATCCAAAGATATAACATAAAGGTATAACATGATTCATCATTATTGTTCATTAGAAACACCATAACCTAGGTATAGCAACTAAGCATAGCTACCCAACATAAATGTAAACCCAGGTTAACAAGGAGTGATCATAAAGACTAGGTAAACCTTAATAGGAACCCATCATAATTAATGCAAGAAATGCAATGAGTGATTAAATATAATTCTTAGGACAAAAGATCAATGACACACTTGCCTTTAATCAAAGAGTAGTTGCTCAGAATGTCTTCACCTCTTGCTCTTCAAAGCTTCTCGGACAACGTTCACTCTACTCGTATCAATCATCGGGCACAAGTATACAAAACAAACGAACAAGCATACTAAGAACAAAGCACCAATCAAAAGAAAACTTTAAAAGAACGCACTAAAAGATAGGCTCGATTAGATGGACCACTAAAGCACACAAATCGTGCTTAGAGGAAGAAAGGCTTGGTTAACTAAAGAGATGGTTGTGGAAGATTGAGCAAGGACCAAAAAGATCACATTGAGATAGAGCTCGATTCTATTGGTTACGCAAGCGCAAGAAACGCTGAAAACAAAACTAATGCTCGAAACTATCGTGAGATCATTATCAAACAACAAGATACTATGCTTGGCTTATTTTAATTAAGGAATCATGTGAAAGAATATTTCCGAGAAATACCCTATATTACCAATAAAAATATTACATTTAATTAAATAAATCACGATAAACCTAATCATGTTTTATTTATAACATTCGAGTGGAAGTTATGTCAAATTAACAATTACTTTAGAAAGATAAAGCAAGTATAAGATATCTAGACGAGTAACTTTATGTCACGTGTTCAACTAAACATATTTAATATTGAAAAGGCATTTATGATGTCATTAGGCCTATTAACTTTATTATGTAAACCGATGTTTAACGCTAAGCATCTTTTATTTAAAGAAAGCTAGTTATAAATAGGAATTAACCAAATTAGACCTTAGCTTATGAAAACCGGGATAGAACCTAGTCATTTTTATTGAAAAGTAATGGAATAAATATTAGTCAAGATTAACATGCAACTTTAGTGTTAAAGCAAGTAGCGAGATGATACACATGCTAACGTATAGGTTACGGTGAAACGAACTAGACGGGTAGCAACGATCAATCAAGCGCATAAGAGACCTTAGGCTAGGATGCGGGGAGACTATCCTACGAGGAGAACTAGGAGGAACAAAGAACAACTAGATGACAGAGACACTAATTCTAAGAAAGATAGCTGCACAAGATTGGCTCAAAGAAGCGAAAGACAATTATGATTGGGCGACAAGTACTAGGATTGGAAAGATGCGAAGCTTGAAAGAAGACTAACTCTACAACGAGTCACACCGAGACGAGCTTGATAAAGAACGTCTAACGAACGGTATGCATAAATAAGAGAACAAGGCTATAAGCTAGGTTCATTTTAATTGACAAAACAAATATAAAGGATATTTCGAAATAAAATACCCTATGTTGACATTAATGCAATATTAAACTTTATTTACGAAAACCGGTGTAAAGAACTAGTCAAGTTTTATTAATAAAGATTCACATATTGATTAACCGATTAAACATTTAATTTGGAAAAAGTAAACTATATGAACAATCTAAACAAAGCTTTATAATTCGAGTAGATCATATTATTTTTAAAATATTATGGAACCGACATTAATCATATTAACATTTATTATAAAAGCCTATGTAAAAGCCTAATCAAATTTTAATTAGAAAAGATTAATTAACTATTAAACAAATTAAAATTTGGTTTACAAAAACCGAGATACATATCTAATTAACTTTTATGTACAAAAACCTTGGATAGAAATATTAATCAAATTAAATTTGCTTATGAAAAACGATGTATAGGTCTATATTACTTTTATTTATAAAAGCATGTATAACTAGACATTAATCAAAATTAATATTAATTTTATTTTCAAAAAACAAAACATGGTGAAAACACACCACTAATGCGTGCTTTACATTATTATGAACCTAACCCAACTTGAATGAATTAAAACGGAGCTAAAACGAAGAAACTAGGAGCAAAACAAGATTACGGGGACCTAGTCATGATTATCTATAGATTTCAAGGGGTAGCGAGAAAAGATTCCCGAGACACAATAAACGGTGCTCGTGAATAGATCTAAAATTAGGGTTAGATCTGAAAAAGTGCTCGATTGGATACGTGTGCGAGAAACCTATTAGATCTAGGGAGTTATACGCAAGATTTGCAAGACACATGAAAAGATCTATGAATTACTAGGAATCACAAGGGGTCATGTGCAAAATGACCTTCTTCTTCCTTGGGAAGGGGCGTAGCGGGAACGAGGGGACGGCGACGGGTCCGGTGATCGGCGGCACCGGCGACCAAGGCCGCCCGGAGCTCGGGCGACTTAGGGAAAAGGTTGAGGAGTTCGAGGGAAACTCAAGGGGGTGCTTATCCACGGACGGGGACAGCAAGAAGATGGCCGGCGGGGACGTTGACGGCCGGGTCGGGCTTCAAGGTGCGGCGGCGCTCGGTGTACCCACGGCGACGAGAAGCGGTGCTACACGTGCGGCTCGGCACCCGGAGCTCTCGGTCGCGTCCACTTGCTCCGGTGGTCAACGGGGCGGCAAATCGGGGAAGGCAACGGCGGCGGCGCTCCACGCGGTGGCCGGTCCGGCGGCACCTAGCGGCGGCACGGGCGTAGCGGCGTCTAGGGCACGCGCGGCCTCGGGATCCGCCCCTTTATAGTGACGGGCGGTCGCGCCGGGCGTGGCACGCACGCCAAGGCCAAGGGCGGCGGCGGTGCTGCTTTGCGGCGGCCTGCGCACCGGTAGCGGTGACACCGAGCCCGGATGGGCTTCGGCGGGCCCGCGGGCCGGGCCGAGGCGGACCGGATAGGGTTGGGCTTTCGGGCTCGGCCCAATCCAAAAGGATAAGATTTGTTTTTTTTCGAATTTATTTTTAATGCAAAAACAATTCCGGAAAATCTAGAAATTGTTTTAAAGGCACGAAAAATACTCGAAAAATTCCTAAAATTTCAGGAAAATTTCCGGAGACACATTGGGACATGAGCTTTCCAAATAAAGTGTTTGGAGCTCAAGAAAAATATCTTAGAGCCTTCTGATAAATAGAAAATTCTCGGATAAAATGAGAATAAATCCCGGGAAAATCCGGAAAATTCTCGGAAGGATTTGGATAGCTCCTAAACGCATTTTTGAAACCTTTTGCACTCAAGAAACACCAAGACGCATTGGCATGAATGCAACACTCACAAATTTTTATCTAATTTAGAAAATCAAACAAAGATTTTTCCTATACTATATTTCTTGTAAAGAAAAATAAATGTTGGAAAAATTTTAAAATTATGATAAAATCGTTATTTAATTATTCTTTCTATTCACATCCTGAAATTGGAAATTTCAGGGTGTGACAAATCTACCCCCCTTAAAAGGAATCTCGTCTCGAGATTCGAAAAAGGCTAGCAAGAGACAAGGGTTTATTCCGAACTCTTCTCATATCCTTCAGCAATATTCTTCCTTTCATATTACAGAAAAACTCTCCAAGCCTATCTTATATTATCATCCTTAGGCATCGGCGGTCTTGTCTTGCTTGTGTCGTTGTCGCCATTCCTTCTTAAAATGACGATCTACAAGTTTCTTCGGGCACCTGCTGATAAAGTGTCCACCAGTTTTGCAATAGAAACAAGCTTTACTTTCCCTAATGTTTCGACGATTCTGTGGTGTCTCATAAATCACTGGCACTGTAACACCATGAGGATATTCTAGATATGCATCTTCGTAGTGACCTTCAGGAAAATCTTGGGCTTGAGGCATATGATGTAGGTGAGAACTATTATTGGCTTCCCCTGGGAATTCCCGTTTTCTCTTCTTACTTATGATCTCTTGTAGTTTGCTTTCTAGCCCAATGGCTTTGTTGATTACATCTTGCAGACTGGAATATTCATGTAAGCTTAGTATACCTTGAAGATCTTCATTCAACCCTTTGATGAAATGCTCTCGTTTCTTCTTATCACTTTCAGCCGATCTTGGGGCATACAGAGATAATTGAATAAACTTATCCCCATACTCAGTTACAGTCATATGTCCCTGCTTTAAGTTAAGGAACTCCTTCCTTTTGAGCTTCATCGCACTTACAGGAGTATGGTGTAAGATAAAGTTGTCCTTGAATTCCTTCCACACAACACTCTCAGGTTGCTCATGTCCATTGATATAAGAATTCCACCACTCTGAAGCTGCTCCTATATGTTGCCCAGATGCATACAAAGCTTTCTCTCTATCATTGCATTGTACCATATCTAGCTTCTCTTCAATTGTATTGATCCAGTCATCAGCTTCTAAGGGATATGTGGTACTAGAGAACAACGGTGGCTCAGTCCTCATGAACTCTGCATACTTATCATCCGAAGATGGAAGTGATAACACATCTTGGTTGTAGCCATAGTCATCATTGTTCTCATAGATTTCGCCTTGGTTACCTCCATTTGGGTTTTCCATCTGGTTGGTAGATAAAGATATGGTCAGAAGAGAACAAGAGTAGGGTAAACGAATAGGGATAAACAAGGAGGTGGAAGGTAGAAAAGAAGAACCCAACTAAGCAACTGATGTTATTGCAGATATAAGACCCACAATACACCAACGCTCACTTCAAAGAAACGAATCAATCAAGCAATGTCATAAAACCAAGCATCATCATGCAAGCACATAACTTCACCAAACAAGACATGGTTAAGGGAACGATGCTAAACGTTGTTAATAAAGTAAGATGGTATCCTCCTAAGAGATCAGATGTAGCTCCCAGCAAGGATATCCATAAATAGTGGATTTTTCCCACATCAAGGAGGCCGAAATTATGAGTTTATCCCAACTAGAATCACCTCAATCGGAGGTATAGAACTCGAGATATGAGTTAAACAAGATGGCTATGTCAGCAGTGTTGGCAGATTCTAAATGCTCCACTAATTCGTATGTATCTCCCTGGATACAAAACAAATGCTGCTGAATTTTGGACAGGAATTAATACATGAAATTCTGGAACTAACCTAACTGATTTCATGTCAAACGGAGTTCTGTAGCTCGAGATAAAGTTAAAACAGCGCCGATGTGTCGGAGAGCTGCGCGAACAGATAGAATGTTAAGGGTAACGAGTTCTACCAATAAATCAAGGGGGTGTTATTGCTTGTGAGGAAACACAGTCGAGGTCCAGAAGCATTCAAGGAGAGTGAAGTTACAAGAATTCATGGTAGCATTTGTGAAGAAAGGAAATGCAAATGCTAAGGATTAAGTAGGAGAGCAGAGTCATTACGATGGGGAGGGAAGATGGTTAAGAAGTGAGAACATTCATCAGAGAGATCAAGGATAGGGTAAGAATGGATTGTAGAACAAAAGAGGCATTGAGAAACGACCAATACTAGCTAGGCTTACGTCCTACAGTCGATACAGCTCTGATACCACTCTGTCACACCTGTTTTTCCAAAGAAAACCAAGTTCATAACTATATGCATGCCAGAATCAAGTTTCATGCATATAGTGACATATAAGTGAATACGAAACAGTATCACATAAGAAAAAGAGAGATTATCAGAGATTTACGCTTAATCCTGAAAATGAAGGCTCCAAACATCACGGGCGATCGGCGGGGGTTGCGTACGCCTAACACCGGCACATCTTCATAAGACTTCGAGTAGCATCCTCTTTCTAAGCAACAATGTTTATAGCAAGGGGGAGCACTTGTCATACTCGGCAAGTGTGGGGAAAAGAATGAATGCAAAGGCTTTATAGTGGGTGGCTCAAAGCATTTAGCATTTTAGTTGGTCAAATTTTATTAGCACCTGATTACTAATAAAGTATAAGTTTATACCAACCCACATTAAGCATAAAGGTAAGAAATACGCCATAAGCATATGGCAAGCATAACCAGAGAACACGATTTAAGTCCATCTTAAAGTTTAGTTATCATGTGAGGGTCCAGCCGCTCTTGACCGTGAGCACGGCTAATCGATTAGTTTTACACTCTACGGAGGTTGTACATCTTTACCCACAAGTCGCGTAAAAGTTCTAGGAACTTTAAACCCAACCATGTGATTTGCGCGAGGCATCATACCACACTACCGAGGTGTGATTGCATAGGAACGCTACGAGGCCTTTACAAAGAGTCCTCTTGTGCGTATTAGTCCATAGTAGTATGTCATAGAGGCTATCTTTCATAACACACTTCTATTCACGGACGGTCGGCCATAGAGTACTTCCGTTCCAACACCACTCCGGAATAGAAGAGCCATAAAAGCATTCCTCCGTCCCCAACCTACTATGCGAGTAATGACCACACAAAGAATTCCATAATTACTCGCCAAGACCGAGCCATATAGTTCTTGTGGTTGTACGGTTGTCTGGGTGGTTCTCCATGTTCCGAGTAAACATATGGTCTTGTATATTAAACATCCAAAGATATAACATAAAGGTATAGCATGATTCATCATTGTTGTTCATTAAAACCACCATAACCTGGGTATAGCAACTAAGCATATCTACCCAACATAAATGTAAACTCAAGTTAACAAGGAGTGATTATAAAGACTAGGTAATCCTTAATAGGAACCCATCAAAATTATTGCAAACAATGCAAGGTGATTAAATATAATTCTTAGGACAAAAGATCAAGGACACACTTGCCTTTAACCAAAGAGTAGCGGCTCAGAATCTTCACTTCTAGCTCTTCCAAACTTCTCGAACAACGTTCACTCTACTCGCATCAATCATCGGGCACAAGCATACAAAACAAACAAACAAGCATATACTAATAACAAAGCACCAATCAAAAGAAAACTTTAAAAGAGCGCACTAAGTGATAGGCTCGATTAGATGGATCACTAAAGCACACAAACCGTGCTTAGAGGAAGAAAGGCTTGGTTAACTTTAAGGTGATGGTTGTGAAAGATTGAGCAAAAAACCCCGGAAAGATCACACTGAGATAGAGCTCGATTCTATTGGTTACGCAAGTGCAAGAAACGGCGAAAACGAACTAAGCTCGAAAACTACCGTGAGATCATTATCAAACAACAAGAGACTACGCTTGGCATATTTTAATTAAGAAATCATGTGAAAGAATATTTCGGAGAAATACTCTATATTACCATTAAACAAGTTACATTTAATTAAAGAAATCACGATAAACCTAATCAAGTTTTATTTATAACATTCGAGTGGAAGTTATGTCAAATTAACAATTACTTTAGAAAGATAAAGCAAGTATAAGATATCTAGACGAGTAACTTTATGCCACGTGTTCAACTAAACATATTTAATATTGAAAAGGCATTTATGATGTCATTAGGCATATTAACTTTATTATGGAAACCGATGTTCAACGCTAAGCATCTTTTATTTAAAGAAAGCTAGTTATAAATAAGAATTAACCAAATTAGATCTTAGCTTATGAAAACTGGGATAGAACCTAGTCACTTTTATTGAAAAGTAATGGAATAAATATCAGTCAAGATTAACATGCAATTTTAGTGTTAAAACAAGTAACAGGTGATACACATGCTAACGTACAGGTTACGGTGAAACGAACTAGACGGGTAGCAACGAACTATCAAGCGCATAAGAAACCTTAGGCTAGGATCTGGGGAGACTATCCTACAAGGAGAACTAGGATGAAGAAAGAACAGCTAGATGACGAGAGACAACGATTCTAAGAAAGATAGCCGCACAAGATTGGCACAAAGAAGCGAAAGACAATTGTGATTGGGTGACAAGTACTAGGATTGAAAAGATGCGAAGCTTGAAAGAAGACTAACTCTACAACGAGTCACACTCGAGACAGAGCTTGATAAAGAACGTCTAACGAACGGTATGCATAAATAAGAGAACAAGGCTATAAACTAGGTTCATTTTAATTAAACAAACAAATATAAAGGATGTTTCGAAATAAAATACCCTATGTTGACATTAATGCAATATTAAACTTTATTTACGAAACCGGTGTAAAGAACTAGTCAAGTTTTATTAATAAAGATTCATATATTGATTAAACCGATTAAACATTTAATTTAGAAAAACTAAACTATATGAACAATCTAAACGAAACTTTGTAATTCGAGTAGATCACATTAATATTAAAAACATTATGGACCGATATTAATCATATTAACATTTATTATAAAAGTCGATGTAAAAGCCTAATCAAATTTTAATTAGAAAAGATTAATTAACTATAAAACAAATTAACGTTTGGTTTACGAAAACCGAGATAAAGATCTAATTAACTTTTATGTACAAAAACCTTGGATAGAAACATTAATCAAATTAAATTTGCTTATGAAACATGTATAACTAGACATTAATCAAAATTAATATTAATTTTATTTTCGAGAAAACAAAACATGGTGAAAACACACCACACTACAAGAAACTATTTAATTTGTGACGTAACCATTACGTCGCGGATTAAATAAAATTAAATCGCAAATCGACATCCGCGACGATTTACATTTTCGTGGTGGAATGAGCGTCATTGATTAAATCTCTCGACGTTCCCTTAATAAACGTCGCGATCCGTGACGTATCCGAATCGTCACAAAGCGGCCGAGGCCCATGCGGCCCAACCCATGGCTCACTATCCGTGACAAAATAAAATCGTCACGGATTGCTACTGACATGCAGCTGACATGGACGATGACGTGACATCCTACGTGGACGATGACGTGGCATCCTACGTGGACGATGACGTGGCATCCAACGTGGACGATGGCGTGGCAGATGATGACATGGCATCCTACGTGGATGAAGACTTGGCATCCTACGTGGATGATGACATGGCATCCTACGTGGACGATGACGTGGCATCCTACATGGACGATGACGTGGAAATTAACACACCGAATTTCAATAATTTGTCCATACCAATTCATTCAACAGTAAGCAATTAGAGCCCAATTTATTGCAACGGTTACATCCCAATTCTAATTTTAACATTTAACGATAAGCAATTCCGGCCCACAAGTAACGACATCACATATGTTTCAATTCGGAATAAAAAAAGATTACATCATTTGTAAGATCACAAGCATTTGTTAATCACTAGTAGTGTAGCTTAGAAAATCAAGTATCCTCTTTCCTTCTAAGCGCTTTTCTTGGATGCAATTGATGCTAATCCAATCACTTCTAGTGGCTTGCTCCTTGCTGATTTGATCCTCGCCTGAAAGAGGACATTGTACTAGTCAGAGGGCAATATTAAAGTTCTCAAATATTCCAATCAACATGATTCTTGCTTTAGATGAATCAAATCAACATGGACCAAACTGATCTACCATGATAGGTAACAAACACCAATATTCGAATCATTAAATAATTTGAGTATCACCATGAGACGAGTTGTGTAATTTACCAAAGAAGCTACGGGTGGCAAGCATATACCGAAAGTTGAAAATAAAAGAGTAGTGAACAATATAATGTGTTGACATCTAAGCGGGAATAGAGCTAGACAGTCTACCAACATGAGCACATAATCACTATTGCATTTCTCACTATCAAGGTACATAATCACTCTTTTAGTGATTGGACATGTTTAGCTACATGTGAACCAATCGAGTCATGACGAGTTCGAGTTCCATAAAACTACACTTGCTTAACAAAGATGTGTTGTCCTAGTGAGAAGCAATAATCTCACTATTTATTGGATTAACATATCCAAAAGAAACATATGAATGTCATAACAGGCATTTCATCGAACACTTTACAAGTGTAAAGGGCAAAACACTACTATGGCATCAAACTATTACTCAATCTTGCGACCAAATGCAAACCAAGATCCAGCATCAAAATTGCACAAAGCTCTCGATTTGTTATTTACTACCCAATGCAGTATCTAACAGTACTCGAGTAGTTTAGGGATCCGAGAGGGAGGCACTTATTTTGGAGCTAGAGATGGATGATTGGTGCCAAGGATATCATATAACGGGGTGTGGAGCTTCCCTGAAAGAGCACATTGCCAAATACTAGTTAGAGGGGAATGTTAAAGATCTAATATTAAGTGTCACGGGCGCTACGAGTTTAAAATTACCAAGGCTTTATTCTCACTTGTACCTAACAAATGAATGATTAGCATATGGTATGTTACGATATACAAAACAATCCAATTTCCGAGTACTTCCTATTTTTCAGGCTTAAAACAAATCCAACAGGTCATATCACAATACCAAATAATCACTTGTTACACCTCAAACAAACATTCTTGTGCTAGAACATCAGTACATCATAGACTAAGCACAACTCACTCTGTTTAAGATGAAGACAACCACATACAATTAGGGTTCTTCCAGAGAGAAATATGAGAGGATAACAGATGCATATAATAGAATACAGAGGATTACTTGCAATAGCAACTCAAGCACAATTAAGTTTTTAATTCAGAGGAGGATAGCATCTCAATATTGAATGCGAGTAAAACTCATGTTTAGATCAAAGTTCAAAGCTACTTGAAAGGACTCCTACTCAAGTTGAATATAGAACAGAAGTAGTAGAACAGACGTAGTAGAACATCAGTACATCACAGAAGTGTCCATGTCATAGTGAAGCCTCTGTCAAAGTTATGCACGACCATCTCGTTTGGTGGTTGTTGCGGTCAAATGGCTCGAGGATGGTGCTACAAATTTGCAATGATGCGAAAATGAACCGGATCATGAATGAATCATCAATTAAAGGGAAACAACCAAGCCGACCCCTTCGATTAAACAACAATGCGGTTTCCACACAAACATACAAACATACGGGTGCCACGGGGGACAAAAAATGGTAACGGGGTGATCTAAGAAACGACGTATTTTACCCCTTAATTTCTATCGGCACGATCTATGGCATTGTATCTTTGCCATCTAAGTGGTTAGCAAGCGGCGATTCGTTATTCTTGAATATTTGAAATAGCAAGGCACTAGATATGGCATCCGACGATCATATATGAACATAGTATTTGGTTTACACTTTAATTGTGGAGATATGCCAAGGACAAGCAAAGATGTTGTTGATAACGAGTTCCCGGGGTGGCTCAACATGTAACCAAATCAACATTTTATAGATGATAAATGACTAAAATCTTTTCAAACGAGAAAGTTGCAAAAGCAACACAATGCCCCATTTGTAGTAAACAATTCAAGCACATAATGAAACTAAATTTATGATGAATTAAGTCTATTTTGCAACAAAAAACATCTTTTAAATTAGACTTATCTCATTTTAGAGCAATGTTTCTTGTGAATTGCCAAAGTAAACGGGACAATATACAAGGGTGGAGTCTTTTAATATGGGAGTTATAGGCATCGGGCCACTTACGGGCTACAAAACAAAAGGGAAAATGAATTACTTTAGAAGCACTAGCCCGGTCAAGGAAATCCGGGCACCAAATTAACAGCATATACCCTTTTCTTTTTGTCGAGGTATGCATATATGACTACGAAATGACGGATAAGTACGAGACTACCTAATAAGCTGCGAATCTCGCCGAAATCCCTTAGAAGAGATGAGCAAGATGATAGCGACGACCAAGGCTGCGCATGGATTCCCATCCAATCAATCAACTAAACCTTATTTCTCTGAATCGAAGGAAACATGGTAACAGAAAGCGAGGGCGCACCTTGGTCGATCTCGAACTCCTCGAACTCGTTGTCGTCCTCGAGGAGGTCCATCTTGGCGGCCTCCGCCTTCGCGTTCGCCGGCACCGGTTTCGTCGCCATCAACGCTGCGATGTGCGATGTGGTGAGCGGATCAGAAGGGGAGGGAATTAAGGCGGAGGAGGGGGAGAGACGTGGGGGAGGGCGCCACCAACCGATTCGGGTGCGGGGGAGAGGAGGCGGAAACCCTAGGCCCGGACACGGATGCGTCCGCGTCGGCCCGGGCCCGGAAGGGGCTTTGCGAGGCTGCGCTGCCGCCTTAGCGTCTTGGCGATTCGGTGCGGTCGGGGGTTAAAGCGAGGGGCGGTGGCCTTCACCTTGTGTCGCCATGTCGGGATTGGAGCTTCGCCGGGCCGGTCGCATCGGCCACAAGGAGCGATGGCGGACGGATGCGAGGAAGGTAGAGGGAGGGTGAAGCCCGTGACGCCGCCGGTGGGGGGAAGCCCGTGAAGTCGATCCGTGCCGGCCGGGAGAGCGTGAAGGAGAGGGAGCGAGAGGCGGCGGCGGGGCGCGGTGAACGGGTGCCGGAGAGCGGATGCGAGGCAAGGGGAACATACGAGAGGTGAGGAGGAGGGGCGGGGAGGAGAAGAGCGGGTGGGTGGCGGAGCGAGCACAACTTTTATATCATTGACCTAGGGTTTGTGGAGGCATCGGTGTTTTAAAGCCATCGGATCGGTGGTGGACGGCTAAAGATTGTTGGGCCATTTGGGCTGAATTGGAACTTCCTTTATTTCTAGTCTAATCAATGTCTTTCTTTTTCTTTTTTGATTTATTGAACCATTATGAAGTAACACACAAAAATAATAATCTTATATGAACAATTACATTTTTTATATCTTATAAACTCCATATAAGTTGTCTCATGAGTTTCAAAAGTTTTTGAATAAATTTAGTATTTTTTATATATAAATGAATTTTTACATGTTTACTGAAAGTAATTCCAAATTGACTTATATGTACCTCTAATAAGATTCAAAAAATTCAAAAAAAACTATATTTAGGCACCTAAGGTCCATTCTAGCCCACATATAGGAGATTGATGAGAAATTCAATTTGAGTTATAAGGAACATTCAAACTTTTATGTCAAAAGTAGAACATAATAATCACATAATATTTGAATTTGGTCAAAAAAACTCTACAAATTGGCATAACAACATGTTTTTGGTCCACGGTCTTACGATAAAAAGTTTAAGTGGTTTCAAGGAAGTGACGACATACACTACTCACAAATGGATACATCTCTGACATAGTTTCTAATAAATCAACACAAACTTTGAGATTTGAGTGGTGATTTACATTTTCAAAGGCGTATGAATCTCAAACTTGGCTACAACCGTATGTGTATCATAACATTAGATGTTCATATGGTTTTGATAAAGTGAGATTATAGATGTTCACAAATAGGACACAAGTCTCACATAGTTTCCTACAATTGAAAACAAACTTTGAGATTTGAACAACTAATAACGTGACCGAACTTGTATGCACCTCAATTTTTGACACCATCTCATGTTGACCATAACATTAGAGAATATTAAGTTATATTAGCAATTATTATGAAAAACATGTTTTTTATATTCTCTTTTTACTTGGAAAAGTTATGTTGTATGAAAAGCAATAAAGAAATAGTAATTAAGATACAAACAAATGGCGCGGTGTAAAACATCTCGATTTTATAAAAAAATAGGAAAAAGAATCAACCGATTTGGAGTTCGTATGAGGAAGAAAAACAGTTTATAAGTTTTACCCGAAGATTAAAAACAGAAATTACAATTGCTATGAACTAAGATGAACGGGTGTGTTTTCTCTTTTTAATCTTTGACTAAAACTTGTAACTAGCTTTTCTGCCTCATACTAACTCCAAATTCGATGATTCCTTTTTCTAAAATTTTCTAAAATCATTCTCTACCGAGATCTACAACTTTAACAAATGAAAAATTGATTTCGACAGCAGTCTATTAGGGTAATTCAAACTTACATCTCGAATTTACACTATCATAATTCAAATAATATCATAAAATGCTCTAATGGTTTTACGAATTGACGTGGTAACATAATTTGTGTCCATAAACTTGTGATCAAACTTTCAAATGATTCCGATGTGACGGAACCTATGTTGTTTAGAAATGGATACATGTCTCACATAGTTTCATGAAACATTACTTGAACATTGAAGTGTATCATACCTTTCGAAATTTTCGAATTCATATGCACTTCAAACTTTACCATAACCTTGTGTTTAGCTTATTATTTCAAATACGAAGTTACATTAGCAATGTTTGTGCAAAATGGTTTTTCTAATCGGTATTTAAGCGGAACTAGATAGAAGCATATAAATAGTATCGCGAAATAGAATATGTAAAAAAAACAACATCATTAAAGAAAAGATCGTGATTTTAGAAAAAATCAGAAAGAAAAAACGTCGAATTTGGAGTATATATGACAAAGAAATACTAGTTATAGAACTTAATTCCAGATTAAAAAAAGAATACCAACTATCCCTTGTGTTTTTCACCTCCAAAGCAGCCAAGCCAATAGCATGCTGACACGTGTTGGCCCTTATCAGTATAAGGAGAAGTAAATTTGTTTCAACATGTCTAATGGAATACATAAATAGTGCAGTGGTTGGGCTTCTCGCACCTGTACGCTTAGACCTGGGTTCGAGACTCCTCTCCTCCCAATTTTTTGCACAACTTTTTTCGTTTTTTGGTAAAAAAAGGGGTGACCAACCCGGGTTCGAACCCCGGTCTTCGGGCTCGGAAGGAACCGATCTAACCGTTGTGCTATTAGAAGTAAGTTCGAAAGAGTGCATCCTGTTATTTACTTGTATGCGAACCGAGCTATCGAAATAAAATCGCATCTTCTCCTTTTCCCCCGGTGGTTCGAAATTCATGAGCGGTGGATAGTGACGGCTCGGTGCGGGGGATGAGGGATCCTTTCTCTCTTCCGGATAGTAAGGATCAAAACCAATTAAATGTTAGTCATAGTCACAATCGAGGTCGTAGCCTAGTGGTAATTGTCGCTTTGTTTGAAGCGCTAGGTCTAGGGTTCGAGTCCCCCGGAATGCATCATTTTTTTAATGAGAAGCGCATGCCCCGGGTGAGATGGCACTTGCGTGGCGGTGTGGTGGGCCCTTGGCGCTCGCGTGGTGGTGAGTGGCGCACGGGTGAGGTGGCGCTCGCGTGGCGGTGAGGTGGGCCCCGGGCGCTCACGTGGTGGTGACGTGGCACCCGGGTGAGGTGGCGCTTGCGTGGCGGTGAGGTGGGCCACGGGCGCTCACGTGGTGGTGACGTGGCGCCGGGTGAGGTGGCGCTTCGCGTGGCGGTGTGGGTGGGTCCTAGGTGAGGTGGTCGTTTTTTTACGGATCGTGACGAATACGCTAAAACGTCACGGTGTTGTGGGCCGTATTGCGACAAATTTAACAAATCATCGTGATGGTTTGGGCTTCAATATCCATCGATGCACGTCCGTGATGAAAAATAGGAATACGTCGTAAAATCGCGACAAACTAAACAAATCGTCGCGGTGTTTGTGACGAAAAAAGGAATATGTCGTAGAATCGCGACGAATTTAACAAATCGTCGCGGTGTTTTGGGCTTCAATGCACATCCGTGACGAAAAAAGGAATACGTCGTAGAATCGCGACGAATTAAAGAAATCGTCGCGGTGTTTTGGGCCGCAATACACATTCGTGACGTTTTACGAAAACGTCGCGGAGAATGCGTCACGGATAAAATAGTTTCTTGTAGTGCCACTAATGCGTGCTTTACATTATTATGAACCTAACGCAACTTGAATGAATTAAAATGGAGCTAAAACGAAGAAACTAGGAGCAAAACAAGATTACATGGACCTAGTCGTGATTATCTATAGATTTCAAGGGGTAGCGAGAAAAGATTCCCGAGACACAATAAATAGCGCTCGTGAATAGATCTAAAATTAGGGTTAGATGCGAAAAAGTGCTCGGTTGGATCCGTGTGCAGAAACCTAATAGATCTAGGAAGTTATCCGCAAGATTTGCAAGACACATGAAAAGATCTATGAATTACCGGGGAATCACGGGGGGTCATGTGCAAAATGACCTTCTTCTTCCTTGGGAAGGGGCATATGGGGAACGGGGGACGCCGGCGGGTGCGGTGACCGGCGGCGCCGGCGACCAAGGCCGCACGGAGCTCGGGCGACTTAGGGAAAAGGTTGAGAAGTTCGAGGGGAACTCAAGGGGGTGCTTACCCACGGACGGGGACAACCGAGAAGATGGTCGGCGGCGACGTTGACGGCCGAGTGAGGCTTCAAGGTGTGGCGGCGCTCCGGTGGACCCGCGGCGACGAGAAAGCGGCGTACACATGCGGCTCGGCACCCCGAGCTCTCGGTGGGCGTCCACTTGCTCCGGTGGTCAACGGGGGCGGCGAATCGGGGGAAGGCAACCGGCGGCGGCGCTCCACGCGGTGGCCGGTCCGGCGGCGCACGGCGGCGGCACGGGCGGCGGAGGCGTCTAGGGCACGCGCGGCCTCGGGCTCCGCCCCTTTATAGGGACGGGCGGCCGTGCCGGGGCGTGGTACGCACGCCAAGGCCAAGGGGCGGCGGCGGTGCCTGCGCGGCGGCGTCTTTGCGCGCCCGGCGGCGGTGACGCCGAGCCCAGATGGGCTTCAGCGGGCCCGCGGCCGGGCCGAGGCAGACCGGATAGGGTCGGGCCTTCGGGCTCGACCCAATCGAAAGGATAAGATTTGTTTTTTTCGGATTTATTTTTAATGCAAAACAATTCCAGAAAATCTAGAAAATGTTTTAAGGGCACGAAAAATACTCAAAAAATTCCAAAATTTCAGGAAAATTTCCGGAGACACATTGGGACATGAGGTATCCAAATAAAGTGTTTGGAGCTCATGAAAAAGATCTTAGAGCCTTCGATAAATAGAAAATGCTCGGAGAAAATGAGAATAAATCCCGGGAAAATCCGGAAAATTCTCGGAAGGATTTGGACAGCTCCTAAACGCATTTTTGAAACCTTTTGCACTCAAGAAACATCAAGACGCATTGGCATGAATGCAACACTCACAACTTTTTATTTAATTTAGAAAATCAAACAAAGATTTTTCCTATACTATATTTCTGTAAAGAAAAATAAATGTTGGAAAAATTTTAAAATTATGATAAAATCGTTATTTAATTATTCTCTCTATTCACATCTTGAAATTGGAAATTTTAGGGTATAACATTGATTTAATAAATCCATACTAGTTTTGATGAATAAGTCTCATTGTAGCCTGTTGCAATTTGCTGGCTGGTAGTTTTGTGGGAATCTTGATAGATGTGTTTAGCAAAGAAATTAGCATGTAGTCTAACAAGTTTGTAGGGCCATCCACTTCAGGAATCAAGGTGATGTGTGACCCATTCAAGCTTTGCAGGCAAACTGATCCTGAATGAAAAGTTGCACAGAGGTTGTAAAAGTCATATTTGATGATTTGCCAACATTTTTTTACAAAATCTGTGTTGAACCCATCATGCCCTGGAGACTTATCACTTGGTTATTTTGCTACTATCGCATCTATTTCTTCATTGGTGAAAGGTTCTGTTAGGCACTCGAGATCATTAGCTCTTTGCAGCAAGTCCTCCAGGTTGAAAAGCATTTCAGGTTTGTCAAATGAGCCAAGCCGGCCTCTCTTTGAAGGCTTCCCATAAGATATTGTCCTTTGATTTAAAACAGTAAAGTTCACCATCATTTCATGGACTTGTTCAGAAAGGAAAAACATATGACAATAGACCGGAATTCAGTGAGTTGAGATCCTTAGGCTTCACCCTTGCAGAGGTTGGTGTAAACAGAATTTATACGTGGTGCATGCCTGCCTTATAGTACATTAATTATTTAGTTATACTTGGTTCTGATTTCTGTTCGATCAACCTTGATCTGATAGCCTACTAGTCGTACCATTTTATACAATTTGCACAAAGAAAACAATTAAGTTTGGTCAAAGATTTGATAAGGTGCAGTTCTGAGATCTTTTTAAAAAGATTTTGCCTGATACAAACCAAATCAAATTACTTCATGTTTTTTTTTCTAAGGCACGAGGTGCAGTTTCCAAGATTATACTACTTGATCATTTTTTTCTTTGGAAAAACGAGGCATAGCATATGACCATAATAGTACATATGGAAGTGCTATCAAATATGAATGTGGTGAGACTTACTAATTTATACCCTATAGTTCAAAAATCTTTGAGAAAATTGTTAGTCAAAGACTAGCAATGTTGAAATTGTTCTAAAATACAATGTTGAATTTTTATTGAAAACGTAGTCTGGGCCATATGATATTGATTTGCGAGAGCGCATAAGGGAGTGCGATTTGAAAAAGTGTGGTTAGGAGCGGGCGGTAAAGCGTAAAATTACCTAATCCCATGGGTCCTCTTGGATCCACTTCATATGATCCAGATTAGAAGTTTGCATAATGTCAAAACTGTTTTTCCAAACAAAACAAAGTGCATAACTATATGTATATCGGGATCTATTTTGATACATATAGTGACATATAAGTGAATACGAAACAAGTATCACGTAAGAAAAAGGAAGATTATTAGAGATTTACGCTTAATCCCGAAAACAAAGGCTCCAAACATCACGGACGGTCTACGGGGGGGTTGTGTACGCCTAGCAACAAGCAACATCTTCACAAGACTTTAAAGCAGCTTCCTCCCTCGAGCACCGTTATTTATAGCAAGGATGAGCACTTGTCGTACTCAACAAGTGTGGGGAAAGTATGAACGCAAAAGCTTAACAAGGAAAGGTGACAGATTGACTGCATTAAGCAATTTTAGTTGGTCAAATTTTATTAGCACCGATTACTAAATATAAGTATATACCATCTCACAAATTAAGCATAAGGTAAGAGATACACCATAAGCATATGGCTAACGGAACCACGATTTAAGTCCATCTTCAAGTTCATTTATTATGTGAGGGTCTAGGCCGCTCTTGATCGTGAGCACGGCTAATCGATTACTTTTACACTCTGTAGGGGTTGTACACTTTCACCACAAGTCACGTAAAAGTTCGAAGAACTTTGGACCCAACCATGCGATGCTAGCTAGGATCATACCACACTACCGAGGTGTGATTGCATAGGGATGCTACGAGGACTTTACAAAGACTTCCCTTGTGTGTTCCAGGTGCATGAGGTTCCGCGATCATGTCCCCCCTAATCACTAGTCCAACACTAGAGTCCTCTAATTATTTGGCCAAGACAGAGCCATATGTCTTGCGGTTGCACTATTTTTCCGGGTGGTCGCTCCATGTTCCAATTAAGCATATGGTCTTGTAATTAACCGAGAGGTATAGCATAAAAGTAAAGAAAGTTCACCATTGAGTTCATTGGAACCACCATAACCCAAGGTATAGCAACTAAGCAAATACTATCCAACGAAAGGTAAAACTCGGGTTGACAAGGAATTATAATAAAGACTAGGATAAACCTTAATAGGACACATCAAATTAAATGCGAGCATATGCAAGGTGATTAAATATAGTTCTTAGGACAAAAGCACAAGAGACACACTTGCCTTTAACCACATAGTAGTTGCTCGGAATCTTCAACCACTTGCCCTTGAAAGCTCTCGATCGACGTTCATTCTACTCGCATCAATCATCAACACAAGCATACAAAGCAAACAAACAAGCAACTAAGAACAATACACCAATAAAAAGAAAGCTTTAAAAGAGCCCACCAAAAGATAGACTCGATCCTATGGATCACTAAAGCACACAAACCGTGCTTAAAAGGGAAAGACTCGGTGGATGTAGGTAACAACTTGATTTGTGCTAGGACTGGATTTAGAAAGATCAAAAGCTTACACGAGGATAGATACACAAAAGAAAGATACCGAGATAAAGCCGACAGAGAACGTCTAACGAGCGATTCACATTTATGAAAGAACATAACCGTAAGCTAGGTTTTATTTTAATTAGCAAAAGGTATGTAAAGGATATCTCGTAAAGAAAATACCCTAAGTTGGAATTAATGCAATATATATTTTATTTGCAAAAACCGAAGTAAGAACCCGACCACATTTTATTTATAAATATTTATGTATAGATTATACCAATTAAACATTTAACTTAGAAAAGGTAAACTATATGAATCATCTTAATGTAACTTTATGATTCGTGTAGACCATATTATCATTGGAAACATCATGGTATTGATAATATCAAATTAACATTTATTTAGAAAAGTCGGTGTAAAAGCCTAATCAAATTTTAACTAGAAAGGTTAATTAACTATTAAAAAATTAACATTTGGTTTATAAAAAACTGAGGTAAATATATAATTAAATTTTATTGAGAAAAGAATGTGAAATAAACATTACTCAAATTAATATTGATAAATAAAACGGTGTTTAACTCTATATAGTTTTTATTTAGCAAAGACATGTTTAATAGACATTAACAAAATTATTATTAAATTAATTTCAGAAAACAAGCATGATGAAAACACATTGCTAACATGCACTTTATTTTTATTATGGATCTAATGCAACTTGAACGAATTAAAACAGAGTTAAAACATAGATTGTAAGGGATAAACAAGATATAGGGACCTATATGAGATTATCCAAAGGTTTCGAGGGCTACCAGAGAATATCCGCAAGACACATTGTACGGTGCTTGCGAATAGATCCAAACCTAGGGTTCGATCTGAAAAGGGGCCTCGGTTGGATTCGATGCAAAGAATCTAATAGATCTAGGGGTTTATTGGTAAAAGATGCAAGAGATGAAAACTAATCTACTTATTACGGGTTTCTCTAGGGGCCAAAACGCAAAATCTCCAAGAGGATAGAACATATATGCATTAAAACTCAAGCGAAGGCGAGTCCGGAGTACAACACATGATTAAAACCAAATTACCCCTAAGGCTTTAATTATTACAAACCATTGTTCATGACATGATAAGTGAAGGTTCGAGTTCGAAAACGGCGGAATAAAATAAACTAGTGACATGATAAACATCACGGGAGGCCGTTCGTGATGCCATCACTTATCGTCATCCACCCATTCCGGCTCCCGGCCGGTGGAATCTCACCAAGCCAAACAACACCTGCTACAACATTTAAAAAGCAAGGCCGAGTATACTAATACTCGGCAAGACTTAACCGTCGGGTGATAACTACATCACCAAACTCTAGACATGAGATGCTTTTTGGCGGTGGAGTTCTTTTGCCGAAAGGCAACAAAGAGTATGTTCTTACTTTTATTTTAGCTAAAATTCTAGTTGATTACCATTTCTAAGTGAGCCATCTATTGCAATCAAATCTTGTTCAATATAATTAATTCACGCAAGTAATATTCACAAATTCCATCATTAAGGGATATCATGGCTAGTTGATTAAGTAGTCTCGGATAACGGTGAGAGGCCGACAATCGATTGATTTATAATCTTGCAAGGTAAACCTAAACACGGTAGGGTGCCCTCACACTAGACAACCACCATCCCAAAAGTCCTCGGCTTGAGAACGAATCTTATAGTCCGGGTACACGACCATCCGGCGTACCCCGAAAGGTACCCGACTTCACACATGTACCCACCTCCCGTAGCTAGCGGACGGATGATTACTCAAGATTAGTAATAGTAAGTTCCCGCACCGTCTCATTAAGGTACTAGTCTTACCGGTTCCATTCCCGACAAGTGCTTAGTATGTTCAAAATCTTAGCCCACGAAAGCCATTGGATCGGAGCCCAAATCCCATGCTCTTACCACATAAGCAATCCATTAAAAAGATCTTATGATTCCAACATAAGAATCTATTCTCGCGAGTTACGAACATCACCCGACTTCTACGGGTCCTATAGCATAGCAGCTATTGACCTAGCATACTAGTAAAAGAGCTAGGGATCATGCATCTAGGGTTTCAATTCAACTCCGAAACGTAAATGCACAATCATAGCAAAGATAATTACATAATTTTAAAGGGAAGGGTTAATGATCGGGGCTTGCCCTCATTGGCAAGGTTGGCATTGGGCCCTTTTGGAATTTGGTCCGGGTCCCGAGCTACGTCCACGTCTTTGCGGCCGTCGGCACCTTCGTCTCCTCCTTCCGCACGAGCGTAAAGTTACCATCGGGAAGATTACACGAGGATGCAATGCAATATTTAATTGATGGTTTTGATGTAATTAACCACAAAACAACTAATGACAACCACGGGGTTCATGGTTGACCACATTCACCTAGATAAACCTACATTCAAGATACTCTTCCAATAAAGGAACAATATGTTGTTCTTTATTAATCATTTTTATATAGTGATTGTGTACACATTTATGTAAATAATTCAATTTAATTTCACAAACAAGCAAGGGGGTGGTGACACTTAGCTTCTTAGCAAGATTACGATCACATAGATAGGGTCATTTAGTGTGGATATGGCGATTTTCCAATTTACTTTAGTATTAAGCTTAATTGGCTTCCATTGGTTTTATTCACAAAATAAATTCATAAAATTCAGTGGGGTGTTTATGAAGAACTACAAACCAAAATAAGGCCACCGAAAAAGATTTCACATGAGCTATAAATTAATTATATAAAAAATAACAAAATCTAGCTACCAAAGCAAGAGAAATGCATATAAAAATAAATACACAACAAATAGATCCCAACTTTCTCTCACTGGTTCTATGACATAAATCAAGGCTAGGAAAATAACAAACACATCAAGATATACTCTAGATCTTGAGCTATACAATTACATTGAAAATTAGGCATAAAACAAGATTAAATATTTTTGGAAAATATAAAATCATGATTAATTCACCAGAAGTGCATTTAGACATAAAAAGATCACATGTAGAAGTTGAGCACAAAAACCTAATTATTTCTAACCACAAAAATCATTAAGATAGATTCAGCCTAAATACAAAATAAACCATATTAAATGATCTAGAAAGTAACTTTGTGCAATTGTTTGATGCAGAAGCTAGGCATGATATTACTACCAACACATCCAAAATTCAGCTACAGGGCACTTGTAGATTTTGAACTACAACAGATCTAGGTTTAACTGTTTCTACTTTTCATACAAAAATTGGCACTCAAAAGTATGGTCATGCTTTACCAAAGTTGTAGAGTTATTCACGGGAAAACCAACAAAATTTGGTTTACATTTTCTCGAGTTTTCTATGATTTTGTACGAATTTTCTAAGTTGTTGGATCTCGGTCAAAAGAAATTAAGAATATTTTTGCACCAAAGTCCATGGAAGAACTTTCCCTTCACAACAATGCCCTCGGTTTAATAGGTAAGTCCCTAGTTTTACGATAAGGCCCCTTAGAAGATCTTGGGGCTCGCAATGTCACCCCTAAGGGCGGCCGACGATGGTTCTCGCCGGATTCCAACGAGGTCGACGGTGGGAGTGGCGGGGAAAGGGCAAGGGCATGACTAGAGGCCCCCCCCCGGGTCGAAGTGGGACCGGAAATGGGGTGGGGACGACGCCGGCGAGCCCGCACGGCGGAGCCGGCGGCGGCGGCCGCCGCGGCTTGGATTCCGGTGAAGGGGCGGCACGTCCGGGTCAACAAGCGACCCGGAGAGCTCGAGTGAGGTCTAAGGGAGAGGTTAGGGACACCACGCGGCGCGGGTGTGAGTGGAAGGGGGTTCGTCGATGGTGCCGGCCATGGCGCAGCGACCGAGCCGCGTCGCGCGCAAGGACGAGAGGGACAAGGCTTTATAGCCGCGGACGTGAGAGGCGGCTCCCAAGCTTCATCACGAAGGCAATTAAGGGAGGACGGGGGGGACCCGGCCGTGGTGGGGTGCGTGCGGCGTCGGCCGGCGGGCGGTGTGGGTGGGGTCCCGACGTGAGCGTGCGCGGAGACCCGACATGCGGCGGGCGCGGGCTTCAAGGCGCTTGGTCCGCGTGCGGCATCGGGAGTCGCGGCTCGAGGCGCGGGCCGGCGTCGGAGGACACGGACGCCGAGGCCGCGGGGACGACACGCGGCGGGCGCGGCCGCGTTGGGGCGCGGCGTGGCGGCGCGACACGACGTCGCCCATTTTTATTTCATTTACATAGTTTGACTGCGAAAATCTTCGAAAACTCAAATAAAACCCCACAAAACTTTGAATACCAAAGTTGTAGAACATCTATAGGAGATCATTTTTTGTAAAGGCCGGCCTATATTTTGATCAACCGTTTGAGCATGAACTGCAGGAAAAGTTATTGTCTTTCATGGCGCTAGTGAATTGTGTTTAGCCGTAGTTGACCGAGTTTTTCATCAATTTCCACTCAAAATCTCAAATGCCGCCAATTATGAAAAGTGTGTCCCTCAAAAAGACGAACAACTTTTATATTGACCGATTTTGAAATGTTCAAGTGAAATTTGGAGAACGCGGCAAAAGTTCCGAGAGAAGGTTCAAAGACATTGGAGTTTTACTAGGGTTTGACTATACCTTTGACCAAGGTTTGACTATAAGTGTGTGTTGACTTGATTAATATGGCCATTAGGGATTGTTGGCTAGGTTTCCAAGGTGATGACCCGGAGTTGACCAAGGTTTGACCAAAGTCAACGTGTTTTACTCTGTTGGACGCGGTTATTAGCACTAACGATGCTAATTAAAAATTGGGGCGTCACGGCTTACTCCGGTTGCGCTTCATGCCGGCGGATTCGGACGAGCGACCGGAGAAGCTGCGCTCGACGGCTTCCGTCGACGCGAGCAAGCGAGGTGCGGGCAAGCTAGGGCGGCGGATGATGGCGGAGGCGGCAGGGGCGCGTGAGGCCTCGACCTGCGGCCTTTATAGGGGCTTGGCAAGCGGCCGGCCGTGGCGCGCATGCCAAGGCGGGGGTGGCGGCCATGGCCGGGACTCCGGCCGATGGGCTGGTTGGGCCGGGTGGCGGCTTGGGTGGGCCGAAGCGGATCGGGCCTCGGGCTCGGCCCGAAAGGAAAGGATAAGAATTCTCTTGTTTCAGAAATTACTTCTCGTGTAAAGAAAAATCTAGAAAATCTAGATAATTCATTTATAGCACGCAAACTACTGCGGGAAGTCCCAAAAATTCCAGGAAAATTTCCGAGAGAGACATTGGGACATGAACAATCTAAATAAAGTATTTTGAGCTCACGAAAAAGATCTTAGAGCATTATAATAAATAAAATTAGCTCGAGGAAAGAGAGATCTAATTCCGGAAAAAGTTCGGAAAAATCTCGGAAGATTTTGGACAACACCTAAACGCATTTTTGAAACCTTTTGCACTCAAGAAGCATCAAGATGCATCGACATGAATGCAACACACATCGAACCATTTGTTTAATTAGAAAAACAAAAAAAAGAGACTTTTCCTATACTATATTTCTGGTAAAGAAAATAAATGTTGGGAATATTTTTAAAATTATGAGAAAATTGTTATTTAATTATTCTTCCTATTCACATCTTGAAATTTGGAAATTTCGGGGTGTAACACATAATTGTACGGAGAGATTGATTTGCACCTGATATGTTATATTGTAACAAGGAGAAAGAGGGAGTACCATTTTTATTTTCTTCCCAAAATTCCAAAAAAAAAATTATTCCCTTTTTCAAATAATATAACTCCTGTCACGAGCTTCAAACTCGCAAGCAATTTTTTTTGGGGATCGGAACACGCTCCATCAGCTCGATTGCATTGCAAAAGATCAAGTTTCCAACACGCGTTTAACATTATACAAGTCATGCAAGCAACTCCTTTATTGTATATGATCACTTAGTCAACTAACTAACTTGCTCGATCTCCCTCCATCGATCGCCCTAACCCACAAATGACAGCCTCTCGTGGTCCCATTATTTAAGCCTCGCAATCGCAATTCGCAAAACGTCGTCGTCCATCTCGCTCGATCGAGCATCCCAAAAGCACCAAGAAAACAAGCACAGCCACGCCATGGACAAAGCCCTCGGCCACGTCACGGCCGGGATCATGATCTCAGGCCTCGGCGTGTGGCAGCTCTTCAACCACATCAGGCTCTTCTCCCTCCACCCGGACACCTACGTCGCGCCGGCCTGGTTCCCGGCGCCGCGCGTCCGATACCTCGAGCTTCTCGTCATGCTAGTGGGCGGCGCCTACGGGTTCTTCTCCCAGATGTTCTGGTACTCGATGCCGTTCAACGCCGACGGGTCCATTCCGGAGGCGCGGCTGCCCAACCACGAGCACTCCATCATCAACGCCGCACTCGTCCTCTACGCCGGCGCCGCGGCCTACCTCGACCGCGCCAGAGTGCGCGGCCGCCGCACGCTCTGCACGCTCCTCCTAGCGCTCGTCTACGCGCAGGAGCTCTTCATGTTCCACGTCCACTCCACCGACCACGCCGGCGTCGAGGGCCAGTTCCACTGGTTCGCGCAGGCCATTGTCGCCGCCTGCCTCGCCACGGCGCTTATCGGCGCCGGCTTCTCGCGGAGCTTCGCGGTGAGCCTGGTCCGGTCGGCGGCGCTCACGTTGCAAGGTGTGTGGTTCGTGAACATCGGCGTCATGTGGCACCCGGGGCTCATCGCCAATGGCTGCTCGCTCGAGGATGGCGGCCTCTCTATTCGCTGCCACAGCGACGAGAGCGAGCACCACGCCAAGGCCGTCATCAACCTGCAGTTCGGGTGGTGCTTGACGCTCATGGCATTGTTCATCGTCGTGCTCTACTCGTACGTGTGCAAGATGTATCCACCGGAGGCAACGTACGGCCGGCTGCCGGAAGCTGAAGACCAGGAGGACCTCAAGGCAGGCCACTGTGTCATGTCGTTGGAGATCGAAGTGTAAATGACAAATCGTAGGTTGGCGCGCAACGGTCACACCTGACATTCACGTGCATATGGTTTACATTTGGCTTTGCATGGATCACCATTGATTAGTTCGTATATGAATGTATTGGCTACTAGATGTTCTTTTTTGCTCGAGGTGAACCTATCTTTTTCTTTTATCTCCAATGGACATTGGACAACTAACAACTCCCTCTTCTAGAACTTGGCCAAAAAATCAATTGGACTAACCATACTACTTGAGTATATCTTTGTAGATATATTATAGGTCCATGGATGCAACCACAATCAAAGCCATGGAAACCGTAGAAAAAATCCAGAGATAGAATAAAATTTGAGGCTCTAAATGGTGGTAAGTTCAAAACGAAGGAAATCAACCAAAAACACACCACCGGATCAATCAATGGTACCTCAAAGAGGGAGCTGTGCAACCGCCGGAGTAATTGGCACGCTGCGGAAAAGGGTGCAGTTAACTTGGACCATCGAATGAACCAATGGCTCAGTTTCTAGTTGCGTCGGAGTATCTCTGGGTGCAAAGAAGAAATCAAGGGAGGCATCGGATCAATTGACGGGTACCAGATCAATTGACAGTAAGTATTGATTGAAGTATAATTTAATATTTTCTACTAGAGAGGTTTTGGAACGAGAGATAGTGGCACTAGATGAAACCGACGGTACCGGAAGCGCAACCGTCGGATCAATTGTGTCATCAGGGATCACAAAGGCTATGTGACATGGAAGGGCACCGGATGAACCGACACATAGAAAAAAGGGAGCATTGGTCCATCCGATGTTATACTTTTCAGCAGCATTTTGCCAACGACTACTCGACTAGTTGATGTCTTGGGCTATTTGTGCCCCTTCCACCCGTCCATTTGGAGGTGTTGGAGTGTGTGGACCTGAGGAGTGCAAGACAGATTGAGATCACGTCCATACCACCAAAGTGCTTGAGTGTTCATCTATGCAAGACAGATTGAGATCACGTCCATACCACCAAAGTGCTTGAGTGTTCATCTAAAGGCTTAACATATGTTTTTTTTGAGTGTTTAGTGCAAGCATATGCTTAGAGCTGAGTGTATTCAAGGTGTACCAATATTGTGGAGTGATTGTAGAGTGGATCAAGGTGTACAAGGTGTTCCTAGAGCCTTAGTGGCTCTTTGGTAAGTTTTTGACCCTCCAACTTGGTGTGGAGCAGCCTTGATGACCATGTGTGGGGGACATGGAGACCGCCTCCCTTAGTAAAGTAACTCCTAGTGCAAACGATATCAAAGGTGATGAAGGAAATTTGGCGAGTGTCTTTGTGGCCGAGTCTTTGTGGCAAGTCAAATTTCTCTTTAGGAAAGACTTGGTGATTGGGAACAATACTCTTATGTGGAGTGATTCAACGACGTGGACTAATGGAATTTTTTATTTTTATATTTTTTCTTCGATTTTTCAAAAATATTTATCTCATCTCAAATTTTGCAAAATTATACAATTACCGCCATATGATACGACATTTAGGGCCAAACGACGTATCACATGGTGGTTGTGAATAGTACCCGCGTCCGGAACCGTAGCGCCGCAACCACCGTATCAAACGAAGGTAGGGCTCGGTTCATTTTCAAAAAATTGTAACTTTTTTATACGAACTCGAATGGAGGTAACCTTTATATGAAAAATGTAGCTTTCGAGGATATCTACAACTTTGTATTCAAACTTTTCACTTGAAGTCATCTTCATACTCAAATAATCGATATACTACCCGGATCTAGATACCAAAAGCCGAGATCCGGACGGAATATTGATTATTTGAGTTTGAATATGATTTCCAATGAAAAAAGTTTGATCTACAAAGTTGTATATCTCGTCGAAAACTACAATTTTATATAAATTTATCTTCATCCGAGTTCATACAAAAAAGTTGTGATTTTTTGAAAACAAACGGACCCCTACCGCCGTTTGATAAGGCGGTTGTAGCCGCAAGTGCTACGGTTCCCACATCGGACTACTATTCACAATCGTCGTGTGATACGAATACCGTAGCACCTCCAACCGTCGTACTATATGGCAATTGGACCCAAACGCCATATCATACGACGGTGGTGGTATAGATTTGCAAAATTTGAGATGAGACATATTTTTGGAAAATCAAAGAAAAATATAAAAACAAAAAGATTCTAAAAGTTGCTAAGGGTGTGATTGGTTGCACGGCAAACTCTAGCTTGGCTAGAATCGAAGCCGACTAGTCTAAACATGTCTAATACAATACAATATGCTCGTGTTTGGTTGCTCGGTCAACCTAAGCCCGGCTAGCACAACATTCTATTTGGTTAGTTATATAGCTTCTTACAATAACCTTGCACAAGGCATATGTGAAGTTATCGTTCTATTTATCCTTTTCTCCCACCTTCCTCTCTACTCGCTCCTCGTCCTCCTCCCGGTGGGTGAGGCCTACCCCCGCCGCACCGCCACTACCAAAGACCGGTGACGGGCGGCCACCCGTCCTCCCCAAGCCGGCGCCCCCCTCCTCCCACTCTCCCCCTTCTCTCCCCGACTAGCTCTCCCTCCACGAGGGGCAAGGTCCGACGCGCGAGGGCCGCGCCGGCCACGGGGGGCGAGTTCCGCGCCGGCCCGACGAGCTATGCGTCATCGGAAGAAGTTGAATCGACCGGCTCCTCTCGCCCGGCCCGGCCATCTCCTCCTCGAGTGCCACCTCCACCCGAGCACCGCCGCTGCGGGAGGAAGACGAATCAATGTTCGCCGGCATCGATTCTTTCCCGCCGCCGTCGAATCGAGGTCGCCGTGGTGAATGGAGATCCGATTCTTGCCCGGCGCCGTTGAATCCGGACGTGTGGGTAGCACCACTTCTTTGAGCTTGTGTGCGGCCGCACGGGTCTCCATTGTCGTCCGGGATGCTTCCGCACACGTCTCCATTGGGCGTGCGAGACTCCACCGCCGGTGCCACCGCACACGTCTCCACCGCCCGGCGCTGTCTCTTGTTTTCTCCCCCGCGCACCTGCGCTTGCGCGCGGGCGAGGAGGTGAGCGAACGAGAAGTTGGCCGGTGGAGCGCTAGCACGGCCCGCACAAGCGGAAATGAGCACATCGAGCGTTTCCCGGCTATGCAGCTCGGACCTCTCCTTTTGCACAACCGAAGCCCGCCTAACTCCTTATTCAAACTACGAAACATGGATAAGTTGCACTCCTTATTCGGTCTGGATAGGGGCTTATGCGTACCGCCAATCACTCCATTAGTATTTACCGATACCATGAGATAAATTCCGTCCCAACCCCCGTAGTGTGTTACCGCACTTATGGGACCGGCCGACCTTCCATGGCCCGCATCTTGTTTTCTATTTAAGGCCCAACCATGTAGACATGCAAGCAACAATAATTTGTAATGACACCGAAGAATCACCAAGTCTTAGCATTAATACATCACTGCAAATCCATGCAAGAAAACAAATATTGTATATCTTCATTAAGGAAAACAACATCTCGTTTTATGATGTTTTTTAGATAATAAAATGCCTTATTTGACTTAGCTTTATACAAAAGCAAAATATGTTTCTGGGTTACTAGCTATTACAAGATTCCGCGCTGGATGCGGTTGTTTATTGGGGGGATTCGGAATCAAGCCTTTCGTACACCGAATCGTGAGATCATTTCGGTTAGTCAAGTACGGTTCAAAAGGCTTAACCACAAAACCCCGGGAGCCCTTAGGCCCCTTTTTACTTTTCACGTCACATCTTTCAACGGTTACCTTTCGTCTCCAGGCAGAATAATCAAATAAGTCCGGGGGTTCAAAGTACTAGAGTCACGGTCCGGTGGCTTGGTTTTTTTCACGACGAAACCCGGGGCCGAATCTAACCCACCGAAAGGATCTTTATGTCGCCTAGAGGGGGTGAATAGGCGAATCCGCACACTTATAAAAATTCAACCCTTGTCGTCGATCGAAACCGGTCGGACCGGTTTCCAAAACCGATCGGACCCGTTTTGCACGGACGTAACCGACAATATGTAAATCCCCTCTACGAGTTTTAGCACAAACCAAACTTGGTGTGGGACTTCCACTAGGGTTTCCAAGTGTACCAACAAAGTCCCCGCACACAAGACAAGCACACCAAAGTAGATCGAAGTGGATGCACAAGATATATGCTAGATAGGGATAAAACAACAAGCAAGATATATATGACGTAAAGGCACAATTGACAAAAGGATTTATCCCGTGGTTCGGCTCGCCACAAAGGCTTGCTTACGTCCATGTTGTTGAGGTATCCACACAAGGATAAACTTGCCACACAAGGCTTGCCCTTTACCTCGGTCTCAAGTCAAGAGAACAAACTCTTGAGATGAGAAGGTTCCCACTAGATTCACGGGGGTAATACAAACTTCTTGGAGCTTCCACAATCTCGGATTGGAGCTTCCAAGCAACCTCTAGCCGTCTAGGAGCAAATGCTCCAAGAGTAAAAGATGCTTCAATGATCTTCAACGAAATCGGCAGGTGCTCAAGTGTGGGATGCTCACTAGGCTTTTTAAAGCTCGTAAGACTCTCAAACAAGTCACTCTCTCAACCCAACTTAAGGATATGGCACTATAGGCTTGAATCTCACTTAGAGAGGTTGGGAAGAGATTTGCCATGGTTCTGGAAGGAATTAGGAGTGGGGAGAACCGGCAGCCCCTCAAAGAGGATCTCAAGGGTATAAACACCCACCACACTCAAAACTAGCCGTTAGTCCGTCGGACACAACCGGTCGGACCAGTTTGCCAAACCGGTCGACCGGTTTTCAAACCAACTAGACGTTGAACGGTGTCGGTGCCCAAACCGGTCGGACGGTTTCCAAAACCGGTCGGGCGGTTTTGGCCGAGAGCTCAATTAAAGTTTTGATCTCACGGGTAAGACTCTCTAGGTTTCACTTGAGCACTTTTTGATGTTTGTTGTCCAACCAATGATTCATCCCTCTTGATAGTACGACATACCCAAACTCAAGATAAAAGATAAACACTAATTAAGCCACTTGAGCTTGAACCTCCAAGGTACGTCGGTAATTGATCTTCAATGATTCGAGGGCTTCCAATGATGTGTACCAACCGAGCACATGTTGTAGATGAACAAATGTATGCATGTGCTTAAGCATGTCCAGCTTGAGCTAGTGACTTAGAATTCTTCCATAGAGTAGAGCTCAACCACTTTGAATCCTTAAGCCACTCCGATTCATCAATCATGACATTAGATGCAATTTATCACTTTCCTTGGTAGATTTGGATATGATACTTCGAAATCCTTGATGCTCTCAACTTCACCCTAGCCACTTCGCTTATAGTCGCTATCCATAGCCTTAGCTTAGTTCCTCGTTTTAGCCATCTTGATCTCTTCATCACTTACCCCCGCCACAATTGAGTCAAGCCTTGCACCATGGAGAGAAAACCATTTGAGATGCCACTCAATTTGTTTGTCCTTTGATTGATATCAAATATTCTTACTTTTGCAAACTTCCATTTGTAGGTCCAAAGTAATATAGACAACCACATGACCCTTGTCAAAACTCAACTTGAAGTCTCGCAAATAGCTTCTTTGAACAAGTCAATAATCTTCACAAAAAGTAAGAGTGAAAACCATTTGATATTGAACTTGGTAAACTTATTGTTTAGGTCATCAAGTTCCATCTTGTAGCAATAGTGAAATCCCTTGATGCCATATTCAACTTTGATTTAATTCCCCCATTATTATACCACAAGCTTCTCCTTTCTTCACAATGTGCTTTGCCCAACATAGAAAGGCCAACCAATTTTCACATATAATCATGCCTCTATATTTGCTTTTTTAGCTTAGGATCACTTGTTGTATGCCTTATGTAAAGTCCAATGGAAAGAACATCCTTTCTTTATCATGACATTCACTCTTAGCATGCTTATAATCATTCCAAGTACATTGTCCCGATCCACCCTTGTCTTACAAGCAATATGAGCCAAATGCATGAATTTACACATAAATAACATTTATCAATTATCAATAACCTGCTCACATGCTTCACAAGAGTGTTAGAGTTTTAATCAAATTGTCACTTAATTCACCAAAACCCACTTAGGGCTTGATTGCACTTACACCCACCCAACTAGTTACGACTGGGTTTCGCCCCGATGGGTTTCGTCGCCCTTAACATCTAATGCATTTAAGTTTGGCTTTGGCATATGTTTCGGGTAAAAGAACAAGGCGGGCGAAAGGGGGTCTCCAAAAAGCGAGGGTCTCCTCCCGACGGGCGCATGTGCGGACGACGATAAAAGCGCCGTGATTTGCGACGTGACGTCACGAAGCGCCGATTACGTGAAGACTCAATTGGAGACTTCCCAAAATTAGCCTAGCACATTCTGTTTTGATCCATTTCACACGAGGATAATCTCGGTATGTAAAAAGTCCGCTCGCCTCCCTATAAAAGGAGACAGACCGACACTTGTAAAGGGGATCGACTTTTGAGAAATTCATTGTTGAGAAAGAGTTCTCGGTTTCGTCCTTTTTGTGTTAAGTTTTGGTTTTGGTTCTCGGGTCTTTAGTTTCTTTTCATTGTTCGTGAGGGGTAGCTTCGCTACCCCACAATAATTGGCGCCCACCGTTTGTGCTTGGCTCGAGTAAGAAACCCAGAATGTCCACAAGAAAGAAGAGAACTACCGCTAATTCCACTAAGGGGGCTTCGTCATCCCTCGATGAGGAGTTGAACCCGTCCACCTTACTCACCCAGGGAGAGGAGCTCCCGGAGCCTAATGCTGCGACGGCTAAGGCCACGTACGAGGCTGAGCTGGCCAAATTGCGCAAGGAGGCTGAAGAACTAGCCAAGGCCAAAAAGAGGCTGCTGGCGGTGCAGCGGGAGGCCGAGGCAGCCAAAGAAATTCAGAGGCAAAAGGCAGAGATTGCCAAGTTGCAAGAAGAACTACGTGTCATAAAAGCAAAACAATCTCTAAGTTTCAATCAGCCCTCACCCGAGTATACCGTGCCCAACCAATCCCTGTTCACAAAAGGCAACGTGCCTTTCACCCAGCCCCCTCCGTACACCACCTTCAGTCGTAACCCTTTCGTTAACCCTTTCGAGTCTAGTCCTTCGAACCATGACATTCACACCATATGCATGAGGTTCCGGGATCCCAAGTCACCTCTGTCACAAGAAATTCAGATCACTCCTTGGACACAATCCTACAGGCCAGTTCCACTCCCCAAATTCTCAGGTCAATCCGACCCTAGACAATTCCTAATGAGCTACGAAGCCGCTATTCTATCAGCTGGCGGTGACGATTCCGTGCTAGTAAAATCCTTCATCATCACTGCCGACGAAGCGGCAGCACAGTGGTATTTGCTACTGAGTCCTGGTGTGATTGATGGGACGACTTGAAGCAGTGGATCCTTTCCAACTTTTAGGGTTTTCAACGTCCGGAGCTTACAGAGAGCGACCTTTTCTCGTGTAAGCACAAGGACAAGGAACCTCTCCAGAACTACTTCAGGAGATTCGTTCATCTCAGGGCACAAGCACTAAATGTGTTGGACGCCGTCTCCGTCAACGCTGCAATTGTGGGCTTGAGAGCCAGCCAGTTTCGCTCGCATCTCATGCGCAAAAGGCCCAAGACAATCTAGTGCCTTTACAAAGAGTTTGAGAAGTATTGTCACTCAGACAATGACTTCAGGATGTGTATGGAAGAACAATCACTCCAAAAGAAGTCTGCAAAATCTAATCAGTCCAGCGAAAGGGAATGGTCCAATCCCAGAAACGCCTCGCACGCCAACCCCTAAAATGTTTTCGGCCTTGAAGGCGAAAACGCCCAGGAAATTCCCAATCCGCAGGGCGATTCTCAAAATCAAACACCTAGTCCGCCCAGCCCTCCGCACTCAAACTAGGGGGGCGGACGTAGGGGCGGAAGGGGCGACGAAGAGAGGCGAGAGGTCGCGGCGGGGGCCGAGTCCACCACGAAAAAAAAGAAAATGGTATTGCATCTTCCACAAGGAGAATGACGACCACAACTCAAACTATTGCCCGGACAATAAAAGATTTGAGGCTATCCTCGAAGAGGAAAGGAAGGAGAAGGAGAGGGCTAGTACCGTAAACCATTTCTCTCCGGCTTGGCAAAACCCCGAGTTTCGGGAGAAACTCTTTCGCTAACCCTTTCCGGCCCACCGTCCCAACCTATACTCAACCTACACCTTGGCAATCCCAAACTTTTCAGGCTTAGAACATCGAGCGCAGACCCATCGAACAACACCCCATCGCTCCGCCTCCCCCTCCATTCAAAGGCCCAACAGCTCCACCAATGCCGGCGAAGCTAGAAGGCCAAAATGATCCATTACCATCCGTCAGAACCATAATGCCAATCTCCGGAGGCTCCGCGTTGGAGTTCAAAACCAAAAAGGAACGAAAACACTACTTCCGTGAAGTACAAAACATTTGTGTGGAGGAGAGAGTCGGAAGAACAAGATGGTCCCACATCCCAATCACCTTTTCAGAAGAGGATGTAAAATTGCAAGGTTTTCCTCATAACGATGCCCTAGTGATAGAAGCAAACATAGCAAGTTGGACTTTGGGGAATCTTTTGGTTGACAGTGGTTCATCGGCAGATCGCTGATGCTTTCGACAAAATGGGATTGAGCAAAGACTTGTTGCAACCTCCTGACACGCCGTTGTACGGATTTGGGGGGCGAGTTATCCACGCACTTAGCAAAGTAGTCCTTCTGGTATCTTTCGGAACCGTCCAAAATGCCAGGACTAAATACTTATCTTTCGATGTAGTGGAGATGTATTACCCCTACAATGGCATCTTGGGAAGAGGATTCCTCAACAAGTTCAAAGCCGTCATTTATCAAGCCTACATGTGTGTGAAGATTCCAGTGACGCAAGGGTCATCACAATTTGGGTTCACCAAAACGATGGTCGTAACTTGGAAAGAGGCCGCACCCCAGGACAAAGAAATGTCCATGCTCTCGACGAAGCGGTCAAGGGCAAATAGGTGGAGAAGCAGCTGAAAGCAGACAGAGAAAAAGTCAACATGCAGCCAGATTGTGACACCAAGAAGGTCCTACTGGACGTTATGGTTTTGGATCAAGCCGTCATCATTGGGTCGACCTCACACTAGACGAGGAGGTGAGGCTAGTTCACTTCCTTCAAAACAACAAAGATGTTTTCGCTTGGTCCGCTAAGGATCTCACGGGTGTGGATCGAGGTTTCATTAAGCACCGATTGAACATCGACGCCTCGGTCAAGCCACGAAGGCAAAAGATAAGGAAGATGTCCGGTGACAAAGTGGTAGCGATCAAGTCCGAGGTTCGTAGATTCTTCGGACGCCGCCGTCATCCGCGAAGTCATGTATCCCAAATGGCTAGCGAACACCGTATCTATCAAGAAGAGGAATGGGAAGTGGAGGATGTGCATCGACTTCACGGGACCTCAACAAGGCCACACCGAAAGATAATTACCCGTGCCGAGAATGGATCGGGTCATTGATTCGGCGGCCAACGCGGCCATTATGTCTCTCCGTATTGTTTTTCCGGCTACCATCGGTGTTGGATGGCGAAAGAGGATGAGAAAAAACCAGCTTCATCACCCCTTTCAAAACCTTTCGTTTTGTGTGAATGCCGGAGGTTTGAAAAACACGAGTCCAACTTTCACTAGAATGACCGAGGAAGTATCCAAGCCACGGATTGGCGGGAACATCCAAGCCTATGTCGATGACCTTATCGTGAAAAGCGGCGACGGGGCAAGCCATGTCGGCCGATTTAGCGGAGACTTTCGCCAAAATGAGAAGAGCGGGGTTGAATTAAACCCGGAGAAATGTGTGTTCGGGGTCATGAAAGGAATGATATTGGGCCGCCCGATCTTTGCAAAGAGAATCGAGGCCAATCCGGATAAGATAAGGGCTATCGGGGAAATGGAGGAGCCAAAAACAAACAAAGATATTCGAAGTTGAATGGCCGAGTCACAACTCGAATCGATTCATCTCCAGATCCGCTGAGCGAAGCCTCCCATTCTTTAAGGCATTGAAGGGAAAGGGCAAAATTGAGTGGGGCCCTGAGCAGAGCTGAGCTCAAGGAATACATCGAGAAGATGGCGATACTTTCACCGCCTCTCCCGTCGGAGCCTCTATTCTTGTATATATGTTGCCGCTTCCAAGGCCGCGGTCAGTGTTGCATTGGTGCGAGAGGTAGAAGGTGAAAAAAGGGAAACACCAAATCCCTGTTTACTTTGTCTCAAAAGCTTTGTCAGGCTCTAAGTTATTGTACTCGGAACTAGAGAAGATCGCCTATGCGGTGGTTATGGCCACGCGAAAGCTCAGGCACTATTTCGAGGCACACAAGGTCACCGTGCTCACGGATCAGCCCCTCAATGATTTGTTCATCAACAAGGAGGCTTCGTCCAGAATAGCCAAATGGGCAACTGAGCTATCTGAGCATACAATTGATTTTGGAAAAGGTCGGCAATCAAGTCGCAGGTTTTGGCAGACTTCATTGTAGATTGGACCTCGCCAAGCAATATTGTTGTTGATGAAGAGTTGGTACCTTTTCTGGGAAATTAGATGTGACGGAGCTTGGGGCGCAAAGGCGCCGGGATCGCAGCCATCATCACTTCACCAACAGGTGTCAAGCTGAAATATGCTGCAAGGCTAGACTACTCAGACCCGTCCGACAGATGCACCAACAATACCACCGAGTATGAGGCGTTGTTGCTGGGCCTCAGACAGGTGCGAGCTTTAGGAGCCAGCAATTTTTTGGTCAAGTGCGATGCTGAGGTCATCAAAGATCACGTGGAAAAGGAGAGTGAGGCCAAAGAGCCGGAGCTAATTAAGTACCTCGCGGAAGTGCGAAAGATGGAAAGGCATTTTCGCAGATTCACCATTGAGCATCTGCCAAGAAAAAGAAATGGCGAAGCCGACGAGCCGGCAAAGAAAGACGCCGGGGGGAGGCGATGCCTCCGGATGTATTCTTCGAAATCTTAACTCGCTCCCTCCACTAGGCCGAACAAGCGCTCGCTCATCACGATCAATGCAATCGCCACTGGATTGGAGAGCTCCCATCATCGTTTTTCTTCATGATCATTATGAGCCGGTCAAAACCCACGACTTAAAAAGGATGCAAGGTCGTGCTAGGGGTTATGTTCTCAAGGAGGATAGCCTATTCAAGTTAGGAGTATGTGCACCGTTGTTGAAGTACATCACTCAAGAGTAGGGCATATAGCTTATGAAAGAAATTCGTGTGGATCCCATATAGCAGCGAGAGCTTTAGCTGGAAAAGCTTTCAGGCAAGGTTTCTATTGGCCAATGGCAATAAGAGATGCTGAGCACATCGTCAAAACATCCAAAGCCTGCCAATTTGCAGCAAAGCATCAACGAAGGCCTGGGGCTCTATCACAGCTCATCACTCCTACTTGGCCATTACAACGCTGGGGAATGGACATCGTGGGACCACTACCTACAGCTCAAGGCAATTTCAAGTTCGTCGTGGTAGTGGTTGAGTATTTCACCAAGTGGATTGAAGCGAGACCTGTCGCTACCATCACTTCAGTCACTATCAGAAAATTCTTTTGGCAGCAAATTATTTGCAGGTTTGGCGTGCGTAAAGAGCTCACAGTCGACAATGGGAAACGGTTTGATTGACGAGAATTTCGAGAGTACCGTAGCTTAATCGAGACGAAGCTTCGCTTCGCATCTCTGTACCACCCTCAGTCTAATGGGGCAGTCGAAAGAGCCAATGGGCAAATATTCTCAGCCATAAAGAAGTGTCTTTTTGAGCAGAAGAAAGGAAAATTGGCTGATGAGCTATCAAGGGTCATTTGGTCACATAACACCGCCGAGTCAAGAACCACCAAGTTCACACCGTTCAGGCTGCTTTATGGAGCCGAAGCCATGTGCCCGGAAGAGCTGACCAACGAAAGCACCAGAGTTTTGGTAGGCAGCTCTCGCGAGAGTGAGGAGATCGACAAGGATCTGGTGGAGATCGACAGGCCCGACGCAATTCAAAATATGTTGAAGTACCAAGAGGAAACCAGAAAATGGAGAAACAAGAAGGTATCTCTCAAGAACATTCAGGTGGGAGATTTCGTCCTGAAGAGAAAGAAGAATTTCAGTTCGCTTGGGAAGAACCCTACGTTGTCTCAAGCAGTGTTCGAGACGGAGCCTTTCATCTGAAGGACGAGGCGGGCGTGCGATTGCCACATTCATGGAATATGGACAACTTGTGTAAATTTTTCCGTAGCTTATTCCAGGTAGGAGTTCATCGCATGAAACTATAGTGCGAAGGACTCAATTAGATTTACTTTTCCGCTTTTTACTTTCGTGCAATTTATCGGATAGGGAGGACTCCATCCTGGAGCGTGAGGTTTTTCACGAGGCAACCTTGACGTAAAATTTCATTTCCCTAATGATTGAAGTGATTCCTCCCTAAACCTGGTGCTTTTCTTTTTTTCTTGCATAATTCAAAGTGCTATCTCGGGATAGCCCACTCCGAAAGAGGGTGAATTGAAGTGCTATCTTCAAATAGCCAACTCCTAAAGCGAGTGCATCAAAGTTCTACTCAAAAGTAGCCCACCCACAAGTGGTGAAACGAAAATGATTCACGGGAATCATCGTTTTAAAGAGTTGTCTTCGCAACGACCGTCCGAAAGGGCGTTTAAAAGCGGTTCAATCTTGAATCGAAACAACGCAAGTGATTCTCAAGCGCTAGTGTTTTCAAAAGAGTCGCCTTAGTCGTGGTCCACCCAAAGGGGGTGTATCGAAAGGAAATCGATTACGAAACCAAATCAAGCGAGAGAAACATCGCTAAGCGCAAAAGCAATGTCTCAAGTTTTTGCAAAGCGACACAACACTTCACGCCAAGATATTGATGCTAAATAAGGGAGTAACCTTCGTTATCAAAAAAACAGCTCAAAAGCTATACTATTCGACGTGATACGAGTTGCCCCTAGTCCTGCAAGGTGTTTCTCGAGTGCTCGTCGCATTGCGGGCTAGCCGTTTTTTTGTGAGATCCTTAGAAAATGAAAAGTAATAAGCCCGCATAATTCTTTTCATCAACACAATGACGAGCGGGCAAAGCGCGGTTCAATGCAATCAATCAAGGGCGTTTTAAAGTGCAATCACTCGACCGATACAACTCGATACTTTCAACCAACATTCTTCCCGCTTCCGAAGGGGGGAAGACATTTTCTTTCGGAAATCTTAATCGAAAGCGAGTGAGAATGTCATCCTAAGCACACGAGTCTTAAGACAAAGGAAAGTTCCGGACCATCATTATTTGAGCATCGCATTTTCTCTTTTACTCTAGGGGCTTCGCGTTCCTTAGACGTTACCGAAGAAATCGCGTTGTTTCTTTTTATAAATCACAAAACAACAAAGGGTGCAGCGATGCAAAGACCTACATTGACAACGAGAATTCTCAAAATTCTCCAAAAGTTTGAACATTAGAGCTAACAAAATTCAAAGTTTCGGGCGTTACGATTAACATCATGCTTTCGATCGGCAATTATCAACACGGTTCACACAAATTCACATCAAAGCTCGTGAAAGACCGAGGCGAACAACATGTCAATTTCTTGAAGGTTTTTTGCTTTCCTAGACTTCCGTGTTGGAACAACCGATCCGATTCTCGGGGCGATCCTTCGTGTTGCAAAAAAGCGAGGGCCTCACCAAGTGATCGGATCGGCGTGTTGGCCATCGTCGTCCACCGTTTCACGGGCGGGGGCTCCGGGGACTCCCCGATCCACCTTGTCACCTCCGGTCTTTGGCGGCCGGTCCCTATACGACCCATAAGGACCAAGGGTGGCATCCGGTCCATTGAAGCTCGGTGTTCGCGCAATTCCGGGGCTCGCTTCGCCCGGCCATAATAAACCGTGAGAAAGGGAAGACACCACACATCAAAACAAGGAATGCATAGGCCGGCAAGAATTAGGGACGAAAGGCGAGGGATCTAACCTTAGTCAAGCGATCAATGACCTTTTTTCTAACATACTCTCGACCGCTCTTAGCCCGAAGTTATGAAGAATGATCTTTGTAATCGAATCGCCAATCTTGCTCACGGCCGGCATATCTTCGGAGGAAGGGAATTTGAAAGCCGGCTCCCAAAGGTCTTGAAATGCTCACAACCTTGTTGCTCCAAAAAGTGTAGCATTGTTTGAGAGCATGTCGCCGCCCCATAGTCCGCGACTTTGTTATAGTGTTGGGCAAGAGCTTAAGCTCGTTGTTCGGCCATTCGACAAAACTCCCAATGTTGTCTATGATTTTGAATTCTTGAGCCTCGGCGCCAAACCGCTCGAGGACACGACGATAAGCCGTGGCCGGATATGCACCCCATCGATGGCAATAGGCTTCTTTTTCTCCAAAGAATCCTCCGGATCTCCTTTCGGCCTCTTCAATTCGGCAATGAGATTCACATTAGCTTTTACTTGGATCTATTGGGCGTTGTACCGAGTGACCATGTCTTTCAATTCAAGACGACACTCTTCGTAGCATTGCGGACTCTTTTTTTAATTCTTTCTTTAGGGCGTCGATAGCGGTTTGTCGTTTCGCGCTCCGGTCCTTCGGATGACGAGACCGGTTTTTCAATCTCTCATTTTCCTCCCACAATTTGCGGTTCTCGTCTTCTAAAAGCTTCTTCTATTCAAGGGACGCCTTCACCTCATTAGCAACTCGTTCAAAGCCTTTTTGGCAAGCGACAACACCCTTCGAGAGAAAGAATTGCATCATCCGCACCAGTTCATTCGCCTTCAAACTCTCCAAGGATCGAACAAAATATGAAAACACAAAACAACACGGGGACGTGACGCGTCGAAAAGCAATGCGAATTTATTAAGTTTTCAAAATTGAAACGGTGACCGAAAATTCCTCGAGTAAGTCGGGTAATACAGTTGCGTACCGGGTTCTAGCATCGAAGAGACAATGCCCAATCCGAGCAACGAAGGGCCAGCTTCAGTCCCAAGTGAATCTTTCTCCTTACCGCTCAATGTGACCAAAGTTGTAACCGCTGAAAATTAATGCGGAGCCGAAGAGCATCGTCGATGAGAAGCAAGATTCATTAGGAAAATGAGAAAACTTGATGACAAGTCAAGAAAACACACCGCTTTTTCAAGCCGAAGAACATTTGTTTCTTTGATGAGTGGGGCCGCGTCCTCTCCAAGTAGCCTCCATAGTCGACTTATCGACGTCTACCGAAGACCGGCGGTGGTGAACGAGATTGGCCCACCGCGGGTTTTTTCAGCTTTCGAGGAATCCAAGTCAATCGGATCATGCGTCTTCGGGCCCGAGCTTTCGCCTGGACCCATCGCGGACTCGTTCCGGTCATCAAGGATTTTCAAAGCGGAGCTCTCTTTCTTCGCGGCCTCCGCGGGTGTGTCGTCGTTAATATAGCAGAACTCTTTTGTTTCATCAATCACATCCACGAGACTAGCGACGCGTTCCGTGGGGGGCCGAACTCGCCATTGCGATTTGTTTTTGTATCATTTCGGCCACGCATTTGCCTCGTAGCCTCTCGCGCCTCTAATTCTTCCGGATCGGCCGAAGAGGCAACAGGCAATTCTTCGACCGCTTTCAATGCTTTCCCTTCTAGGGGATAACGCTTTGAGGGTTCAATCCGGGAGTCGACAAGATATCAACGTCTTCATTTGTCCGCGAACGGATCGATCCGTGCCCTTTTCCCGGCGGGCTCCTCGTCGTCGGGGCGCATTTCTTCAGCAACAACATGCTTTTCCTCCTCTCGAAGTACTCACAACCCTCTTCTTTGAGATTGTTTTCTTCTCAAGATCAATTGCTGGAGAAGGGTTGTGAATATTCTTCTTTTCCCTTTCGGCGGCAGCCACCTTCACCGCTTCGGTTTTACGCCGAATCAAGTTTTCATTAACCTTCAACAATTTGGAAGATTTTTCAACAAATGGGGGCAGGGTAGTTTTTGCAGCTTCTACCTTCCGCTTGGCCAAGACATCTTGGGCTTTCGTGCTTTTTGAAGCACCCTCCGTTGTACCACCGCCTTGTTCGTTTTGCCCTTCTTTGAGGTCTCGACGGGCTCGACCCAATATTGCCTAGGGGCGCATCTTTTTGCCAACCGTCGATGGTTTCGGTTGTGCCGAATACGAAACTTTCATCTAGTCAAAGACTCGATTGACGCGGCCTTAGTGTTTCAAGATTTTTCGGGCACATTCCCACTCTCTGTGAGTGTAATTGCCGATCATCCGAACAACTCGTTTTCTCAACTTCAGCAACGATTTCTTCATCTCGTTTTTCCATCGGGACGCTTCACATTGAATTTGGGGCTTCTAACTTCATAATCTAGCCGGGCGCATTTGAGTCTTGAACCCCATGAGCCCCACCGAGGCCGGCATGGCCAAATATCGGCGGCCACAAATTCTTCTAGAGCATCCCGAGTTGTGATCACATGGGAAGCTTGAAAGAAGGCACCGGTGCTAGCAGACGAGCACCGGCCTTCGTCACTTCGAGGACGGATCAACATCCGGATCAACCATGCGACTCTCCAAATCATAAGTCGTTACCTCTTCTCGATTTGAATTCCTTCCAATCACCGGAATAGGGGTGTAAAACTAGTAGGATGTCCATCGATTAGCCCATTTGTTCTTGTATGCGGGGGCTAGCTCTACCGGAGCTTGATTTCGCGGATGCGTCGCGTCCGAAAAGTGCAGCACCCATATTGAGCCTCTTTCTCTTCATCCTCAACACTTATCATCCTCTTCGCCTAGTGAATTTCAAAATGGCGAACGATGGTATCCACATCATTGTCCCCGGCGAAGGTGCGACAAGCCCATAAGAATTTCATAATCCGAGGAATTGAATTGGGCGTCACCGATAATCCGCACGTTGTAAGTGGCCAATATCTCCGAAAACCTCCCGGACACCGGGCAGCCGAAGCCCCACCGTGAAAAAGTCCCGAACATGACACTTTCATTCTTTTGGGGTTTCGGCGTGGTTTCCCTCCTAGGTAACCCGGCAGACACCGGGTTCGAAACAACCTTCCAGCCGCAGCGCATCCAGGTCGGCTTGGGTCATCAAGGACCAACCCATAAAACAAGTCTTCTCGCTTAACCGCATCTTGGGGATCAGCTTTCACTCTTGTTAAACTTTCCCCGGACTCCTCCACGCCAGCTTGTGTCGCTCTCCTCTCCAATCTTGCCCTCCTCCACATCGGCGACACGCTTTTTCACATCCGTGTCGCTCAACATTATTTTGACATACCCTCTACTACCCGAATAATTACTTTCATCGCTACTAGAGGTGGATGAGGTGTTGCCGCTCTCGCGAGAGCTAGCGACCAATCCAAGCCGAAATCTTACCGGACCCCGAGCCGGATGACGTAGAGGAGGATGTCGTGGCGCCTTCCGCAGCCTTCTAGCGGAGCGGCCTCGGTCTTCGCAATTCGACGGCAAGCCTTCGCCTTCCATTGCCTTAGCAAGTGTGCCCGTCATGAGCCATTTGTCTATGAAAACTTAGCCCTAAAGTGCATCGTCGTGAAAGGTAAAAGTCCTAAGATGTATTTCGTCTAGGATAAAAACTAACCTTCAAAGATGACCAAAACTTTCGCAGAAGCGATTTGCAGGGAGCGAAGGCAAGGGGACAAATCGTCAAATTTAAACAAGAGAGGAAGGGGTGAAAGTAACAGCAGGGTTCGCAGCGGCGTGGCCCGACCATCTCCTCCTCGAGTGCCACCTCCACCGAGCACCGCCGCTATAGGAAGAAGTCGAATCAATGTTCACCGGTGTCGATTCTTGCCAAAGACCGTCGAATCGAGGTCGCCGTGATGAATGGAGATCCGATTCTTGCCCGGCCGCCGTCGAATCCGGGTGTGTGGTCACCACCACTTCTTTGAGCTTGTGTGCGGCCGCATGGGTCTCCTTCGTCGGCCGGGACGCCGCCGCACACGTCTCCACCGGGCGTGCGAGACTCCACCGCCGGTGCCACAAAGACATGTCTCCACCACCGGCGCTACCTCTTCTTTTCTCCCCCGCGCAACTCGCTGCGCGCGGCCGAGGAGGCGAGCGGAACGAGAAGTTGGCCCGGTGGAGCGCTAGCCCGGCCTCGCTCAAGCGGAAATGAGCACATCGAGCGTTTGCGGCTATGCAGCTCGGACATCTCCTTTTGCACAACCGAAGCCCGCCTAACTTCTTATTCAGACTACGAAACATGTTTAAGTTGCACTCCTTATTCGGTCGATAGGGGCTTATGCAAGATGCCAATCACTCCATTTGTATTTACCGATGCCATGAGATAAATTCCGTCCCAACGCCCGTGGTGTGTTACCGCACTTATGAGACTCGGCCGACCTTCCATGGCCCGCATCTTGTTTTTTGTTAAAGGCCCAACCATGTAGACATGCAAGCAACAATAATTTGTACCGACATCCAAGATTCACCGAGTCTTAGCATTAATACATCAGTTGCAAATCCATGCGGGAATACAAATATCGTATATCTTCATTAAGGAAAACAACATCCGTTTTATGATGTTTTCTAGATAATAAAATGCCTTATTTGAAGCAAAATATGTTTGTCGGGTTACTAGCTTTTACAAGATTCCGCGCCGGAATGCGGTTGTTCATCGAGTTGCCATCACTCTCTATCACACCTTGTACATAAACAAAGGACGTCGCTACAAAAATACTTCGTATAAGGCATCCATCCGCACCCCCCCCACACACACACACGAGTGATAGCCCTCGGCCCATCTCACTCTTTGTCCTTGCTGAAGATAGCTCATCTCGCGTAAATGAGATTACACGAGAAGCTACAAATATGTTACGAAACACAAAATCATTTCTTGGGAGGCACAAACTCCACCTATACATCCGAAAAGGAAAATTAAGAAGGCTCGTTCTTCTTATTCGCCCTCTCTAGCACACTCTCATGATCGTATTACAAGGTTGATAGCATATACGGAGTATAATAGAATAGAGTACATCTATTGCATGCTTGCACAAGCTAGAATCTTGTTATTTTCATTCATCCTCTTCAACCTCGCATATTGCCGTCATTTCGCAGGTCGGATAGTAATAAGAACCTGCTTCAGGAGCATGCTCATCATCACAAAAGAATGGCCGCAGGGGCATTTCAATGCCATCGACGCCGCCTTCAAGCATCTCTACAACCTCGCTCATCGTCGGCCGATCATGAAACCTCATCCGGATGCACCGCAGCCCAACAATACACAACTTCTTCTCCAACTCGTGCATATCGACAACATCGCCGATCTCACTCGTTTCTTGTCGGGTCGACCGACTATACACCCGGGATGGATAGTATGCTCGACTTGAGCTTTCAAAGATGCGGGTTTGCATTTCGGCGCCCCACCGCCATATGCGGGTATGCTATCGTAAATCCGATGTAGCATACCAAAGCCGTAAACATCAGATTTGTTAGATATGGTGCCAAAGCACCGAGATATCATCTCGAGAGCTATGTAGCCTATTGTTCCCCTCATTGCGCTCATCGGCACAAAACCGTTGTCCTTCGGGCTTAATTTGCGCTCATCTCGGGAGCTATGAAGAAGTTTCTCCACCGCATCTATTATTGTTATTCTTGCTTTCCAAGTACTTATGTGCAAGGAAGATAAACACCAACAGAGGTGCCAACAAGAACCCGCATAATACCGCATATATGCACGAAAATTACATAAAGACGATTTTAGTTAGATAATAATGTGAATACGAAGATGAGGTAAACCGTAATTAAGAGCGAGCTAGTGTTGACGTACCAAAAATCCACATCACAAAGTACAAGGTCGTTGCAACTTCATCATAAGGGATCCTTTCTCCAAAATAGTTATAAAGAAAGTTCTCCAAAACATTATAATAGGCCATTAGAACATCTACAATTCGATCCTTGCCTTGATCCGTATGGAACCGGCTGCAAAAATACAGCAAAGTACGTAAAGGAATTAAAGCGGAGAACGAGGATATGGAACCCGGAAAAAAATCTAAAGCTCACCTAGTCGGGGTTATGTATACAAAGTCGAGGATGACTTCCTTCCATGGTGTGTCTACGATAGTAATAGTATTCGGAGAGTGGAAATTGAATGGAAAATCCACCCCTCATGAATCTCATGACATCCGCAAAACTTGCGTTCACAGTGCTCCCGTGAGGAATTGGATGCTCGTTAGCCTAAGAGGGGTGGGTGAATTAGGCAACTTAAAACCTTAACCTATGGCGTCACTAATTTTACACAATAGTAAACTAGAACATACTATCTAGATGTGCAACTAGGGTTGTTCTAGTGTAAAACTCTCATCTCAAAACAAAGTTTGCAACCTATAGCCAATCCTAGCATGATACTACTCTAGGAAAGTAAGACAAACAAAGATTGCAATAGAGTAAACACGGAAACGTAAAAGGGATGAGAGGAAGCAAACTCTTGACACACGATTTATCCCGTGGTATCGGTAGGCACTAAGCCACCCCTAGTCCACGTTGTTGAAGCACTCACACAAGAGTATTGCTTCCCGATCACCAAGTCTCTCCCAAGAGCACCGCTTAACTCGCCACAAAGGCTAGCCACTTAGGCACTTGCCAAGCTATCTTGGTCACCTTGATGCCGCCTCCACTAAGGTGCTTCTCCACTTAGGAAGGGGGTCTCCACGTCCCCCGCACAAAGTGTCCTCGCCGGTGAGCCGATGACGATTGCCGGTGAGCCACTTAGGCCCCAAGGCTTCTGGCGAACCTTGTACAACTTGATTCACTCAAGAATCAACTAACAAGGTTGGCACAACCTTGCACTCACTCAGCTCTAAGCTAAGCCTAGCACTAAGCACATACACAAAGCATATGCAAGTCTAAGGATGAGCAATTAAGCACTTGGATGCATTGGATATGATCTTCTAGGTGTCTTGAACTCCCGTGCACTTCCACACAATCCAAGAACCTCAAATGGGTGAGTGGAGAGGGTATAAATAGCCCAAGGCACTCAAAGAGCCGTTGGCTAATGACCACCGAAAAGGTAGCGTCGGATGAACCGATGCTAGATTTTCCAGGGTGTCGGTTCATCCGTGCCCCTCCCCCATCACTTAGCCATTGAGATTCTCTCGACACAACCGCTCCGACGCTATACACCGACGGTCCGTCGGATCATCCAAAGGTCGAAGACCCCGCAACAAAGTCGTCTCTCGTTAGCTTCCACGCGACCGTCGGATAGACCGACGCTACCCCTTGACCAAAGCGTGGATCATCCGGTGCCGAAGGCTTCATCTTGGCGCGTCTCTCGTCTTGATTCAAACTAAGCGTCGGATAGACCGACGGTGTCCCCACTCGGATCGTCGGATCATCCGTGCTACTCGTCTTCGCCGCTCTTCCTCTCGCAACTCGTCCGACACTACTAGAAAATGTACCGTCGGTTCATCCGACGGTGCCTAGGGTTTCAACCAGGTGTACCAACTCGTCCGACGATTGCACCGACACTTGCAATTAAGGTACCGTCGGTTCATCCGACGGTGTCTTTTGTTTTTCTTTCTTGCTCGGTTTTGACCCTTGATTTTCTCATTTTGGCATGTGGTTTTCTTGCTTCCTTGGGACCTAAAAGTATCTACAAAGACATGCTAAAACAATATAGTTAGTCCCAATGATCATGTTGTCATGAATCACCAAAATCAAACTCGGACTAATGGCATATGAGGCCTTGTTCGCTACAATCTCCCCCTTTTTGGTGATTTATGACAACACAACCAAAGCAAGCATAAATTTACAAAAATTGACAAAATTAGAACCACTTACACTTGCTTGGATGCTTACCATCATCCAAACTCCCCCTAGATCAACTTCCCCCTTTTTGATCTTCTCTTCCTATGTTCACATTCTCCCCCTTTGGTCTTATATCCTTGGAACCTAGCTTGCTTTGGTCTCACATTCTCCCCCTTTGGAATAAAATCTCCAAAAAGTCCAAAACAAAAGAGCTCCAAGGAATAGCAAGTCCTAGCAAACATAGCTCAAAGAGAAATGTTAAATACAAGGGAGAAAGCCGCATGAACCATGATCCATATGTATGATATCAATGAAGATACCACATGTGAGAATGACTAAGGTGGATCACAAGCTCATGAGACTAGCATGATACAAACTAAGCTCCCCCTAAGTGTGTGCACAAAAAAAGATGGTGTGAAAGACAAGTGCACAACTACAAACTCGAAAGGCAATGAAGCTTAGAGCATATCATGCAAGGAGGTAGCTTAAAAAACAAGAGATAAGACAAATGGGTTCTTATTACATTACCACTTGTAGATATCACTTGTAGTCTTTTGATCATTGCATACCTCCCAGGGATTGATCCTCTTCACCTTGTTAGCACCACATTGAGATGAGCCACTTGGAAATCATATCACTAGGTGACACCACTTGAAAGAAGTGTGTAAAGAAGACACTTGGGGGACCACAAGGATTAGGAATGTATCCCTCACACCATCGTCCATTAGCAATACGGGACTAATAGATGGTGTACCCCTTCCAACGCTAATGGGCTTTACAACATTTGTGATCCATTAGAACTTCTACACCATAATGGATCAAATCCATCCGAGCCCACTAGTGGATCAAATCCAGCTTGGCTCTAGGGCATATTTACAATAGTCTCCCACTTGCACTAGAGTCAACTATGCAAGTATATTCATTCTCATTCGACTTCCAACCCCTTAAGTGGTGACCCTATAGGTTCACGTACACATAGACTTGACCCGAGTACTTTACTTGACCAATAGTTGATAACGGCCTCTAGCAAGATGTGTCAACTCCTATGCATACGTAAAGATCTTATTAGACAAACCATCACAACATTTCATACATGCTATTCCCTTTGCCTCACGATATTTGGTCTAGCTCCAAGTTGACCTCTCTTTCTCGACACCGTGATTTAGATCCTTTAAAAGGGGGTTAACTCTTAACCCAAAGACGGCCATGCATTTCTTGATCCGATCACTCGAGGGGCCCGGAGATATCTCTCTCAAGTAGAGAGGGGCAAATTCTATCTTGATGGACCATGCCTCACAGCATGCTTTCTGACAAACCCGAAAGCCATCTTTATGACTACCCAGTTACGGAGTAGCGGTTGATAGCCCCTAAGTAGGTCAATTCACATCTTGAGTACATGCGACAATCTCAAGTCTAAGGACATAACGTATGCATTGTGTAAACAGAGAACTATATAACAAAGTCTCAAACTGGGTCAGTCCAGCCCCATGTCATACATGTGCCCACATTATTAGTTATACATCTCCATGTTCATGACTTGTAAAACATAGTCATCAACTATTTCATGTGCTAGTCATTAACTCATACTAGGGACAACTTTTGAATAACCATACAAGTAAAATAGTTTCACAAACAATTCACATAATTGCCAATCAAATACAAGTCGCCTTTCCTGGATATTCAATAAAAGAACAAAGTGTCATGGATATAATGAAATATAATCATCTCTATGATTCACTACTAGATTTTCCCCCTAATGCAACGCACAAAATGTGTTGCAATATGTCATATTTGGTTGCAATAGACACAATTGCAACCAAATTGTTCCGTGGGCCATGGGATGCGAAAGGCCACGTTGCATTAGGGTATTGCGACGTTGTCCATCAGGTAGTTGCAAAAGTATTTTTGTTGCAACGTAATGCGACGTTGCAATTAGGTTTTTTTACCACGCTTGTTTTGGTTGCAAAGTGTACTATTGCGACGCATCTGGGGTGTTGCCAAAGGTGCAATTGCAACGTTTCTGTTTTGTTGCAAATTATAGTATTGCTTTGCACTGAATTTGGTTGCTATAGGTTGAACCTCGCTCTATTACCACGAAAGTAATTTGGTTGCAATATGTAGTATTGTCCGATGCCACGAAATTGGTTAGTTGCTATAGGTAGTTTCCTCTATTGCCACAAAAGTTGATTTCGATGCGATAGGTAGTATTATCTAATGCCACGATATTTGTTACGTTGCTATATGTGGTATCCTCTATTGCCACGTAGTTTGATTGGTTGTAATATGTGGTCCTCTATTATTACTTTGAAATTTGGTTGGTTGCCAAAAGTTAAAGTCTCCGGTACAACATCTCTATTAGGGTTGCTACAAGTTCACTATCTATTGCCATGTTCCTTTTGTGTTGCTACAAGTTGAACTTCTTATTACCACGTTTATATTAGGGTTTCTACAAGTGCACCATACTATTGCCACATTCCTTTTGTGTTGCTACAAGTTGAACTTCTTATTACCACATTTCTATTAAGGTTGCTACAAGTACACCTTACTATTGCCACGTTCCTTTTGTGTTGCTACAAGTTGAACTTCTTATTACCACGTTTCTATTAGGGTTGCTACAAGTGCACCTTACTATTGCCACGTTTCTTTTTGGCAATGAAAAACACCGGTTGTGATATGATGATTTATCCTTTGCAACGTATGGTGTATTCTCACTAGTACAAATGCTATCATCTATGACCATTACCTAGTGACGATTTCCTGTTTGGTCATAGAAGTTCTCTTTGCGGTGACGAAAAAAATATTTGGTCATAGAAGATTGTTCTTTCTATGGCGATATACAAATTTGGTCATAGTAGTTAATTCAACGTTGACGAATTGTTGAATTTGGTCACGGTTGACGAGTGAGGGGTGAGACGAATCCGTCGCATGCGGCCGGGCCCCGATAGGCTTGGCGGGCGGGCCGGAGCGGGTCGGCCTTCGGGCTCGGCCCGTTCCGATAGGATAGTTTTTTTTTCGAATTTATTTTTCAATGCGAAAACAATTCCGATAAACACCGTAAAATGTTTTTAGAGCACGAAAAATACTCGAAAAATCACAAAAAATCCAAGAAAATTCTAGAAAAATTCCTAGAGATAGATTAAGACATGAAGAATCCAAATAAAACATTTGGAGCTCATGAAAAAGATTTTAGAGCCTTCTAATAAATAAAAATGGCTCAAAGAAAATGAGAATAAGTTCCGTAAAAATCCGGAAAATTCTTGGGAAAATTAGGACAGCTCATAAACGCATTTTTTAAACCTTTTGCACTCATCTCGGGAAAATTCTCGGGAAAATATTTTTGCCTCGGGGGCGGGCGGCCCGGCCCCCGGGACGAGTAGATGTTTCTTCCTACGTGAACGTGTACCCACCCGTCCGCCACTCCGCCGCGTCGCGCGACCCGTGCCGTGCCGCGCGTGGCCGCCGACACGTGCGTGGGGAGGCCCCCCGCCCCCGCTCGCTTGCTCACCGTTTGTTTTGTGGCAACCGCCGGCCGGGTCGCGGGGTCGGCTCGCTTGTTCCACGTGACGCGGCCCACGCATTTTTGGTGTGATCAACGAACGCGTCCGAGACCCGGCGCCACCAATCGCTTCTTCTTTTATTTTTTTGCCGTGACCCGGCACCGTTAACTTTTGGTCGCTAATGCTGCCTTTTTTCATTCATCTCTATATTGTGCGGTATATATATACTACAAGTCGATGTTTTGTGCCATTTTTATGTTGATGTGTATATGTAATTCTTTGCGGGTTCCTAGTGGATGCAAGATGAAAGCATAATGTAATCAACTATATGGTGATGCGATTCTAAATGTAACATGAGATGTCGAATCTCTATGTTTTGAGATTTATCGGATATTATATTGTACTATTGTGAGCATGTATGTGATCCGGGCTATGTAATTTGTTGAAATAAGTGGGTTTAAATTTTGTGATTTTGAATTTTTATTATTTCGTATGAGCTCGAATAAAAAAGTGAGTCGGTGAAATAATTGGCCATTTAGGCTCATCTATGAATTGTGTATGTGGTGGTGACGTCATCATTGGCACATCAACCGTCATGTCATCGTCTATGTAGGCAGCCATGTCATTGTACACGTAGGCAGCCACGTCATTGTCCATGTAGACCAAAACTTGGACAAACCGCGCCGCGACACGTGGAAAAACCGAAGTGAGACACGTGGACCATTCGGAGCTCGACACGTGGACAAACCGCGGCGTGACACGTGGCGTGTCAAAGAGCCACATCATTATATCCATGTCAAGATGCGCCTTGCCACGTCGGCGGCCAAGGCATGGGCCGTGCCACGTGGCATCCCCTTCCGTGACCAATTTCGTGACCATTTGGCTTGGTCATAGAAGAAATACACTTCTATGACGAAAAACGTGTTGGTCATGGAAAAGTTCCACTTCTATGACCAAAATGACCGATTGGTCATGGTAGACCAAATGTGACGGAGCTTCTGTGACCAATTCAATTTGGTCATAAGTTGGTCATAAAAAAGTGTTCCGTGACCAAATTTGCATGTACCATGACCAAACCGTTTGGTCATTGATGTTGAGTACCGTACTAGTGTCTTCCACGCTCATTTATGTAGCAACACTAATTTGAAACATTAATTAACAACATCGATAAATATAACTATGCATTTATAGTTAATGAACCAACATTCAACCATCCACCGAGTTATTACATGACTCATGAAGTACTTAAATACCGAAAAGTTTAGCACAAGACATAGTTTCAACACATAGTAGGCAAATTTGCTAGGACATGAAGAATTTGGTCCGCAAATGGTGACTTGGAGATGATCCCAACACTTGATCAAGCAAAGGGCGGATTCAATGCAAGGAGGTCGCATCACCCGTAAAAAATCAACAAAATTTTTAAGCTAGCATCAAATAATCTCTAATATTGGAATTTGTGCAACAATAGCATATAGCAAACCAAAGATTGATTGCGATTCAAAAAAATAGCATAATGACATCAAATAATTATCACAACCATAAACACACTTTGACAAACCAAAACATGAATTACATTCACAAAGGGGAAGAGGAGTTGAAAAAACTTCACATCATGTCTTTTTGGTGCTTTGTCATCTCCTTTGTGCAGCTTGTACCGTAGCCATTGAGAAGATCCGTCTAACGAGAGGGACGATGGATTGTGTTTCGTAAATGTTAACACCTTTAGTGCTTCGGTTTTGCGCAAGACTTGTTTTGGAACGTCTTTAGATTCCTTCTCCTATGAACCAATCATTTGGAAGGACAAGATTAGGCGTAATTTGATCAAGAATCGATGATATGTACTAGTAACAAGTTCGAATTCGAGAACAACCCGAGTAAAAGAGAGCACATTCCCGGAGGTTGGCTGTACATTCCCGGTTGTAGGAATTGATGCATCCGCCGCCACATTGTCCGCAGATTCGGCGATAAGGTTGTTTTGTCGGGTGATTGATGCGGCCGCTGCCACGTCGGCAGATTCGGTGACATTGTTGCTTGGTTGGACGGATATTGGCCGGTCGACCTATGAAAGGATACAAACATTCATATATAGAACCCAAGGAAAGAAACTCGTTCATGCAAATAGCTTGACCCGCACTGTGGAACTTGTGCATGTCCATTTGTTCCTTGCAGCATTGATAGGAACTCTTGCCTAAGCCGTTGCAGATCCGCCTCGCCTTCTCTTTTCATTTTCTTCAAGTTGCCGTGCATGTTCTCTCCTTTCTCGTTTCCCTTTCTTCTTCCCATGATGACATTTTTTCTTGTAGCCGCCCAAATGGGTTCATGAGCTCGACGTGTTCCTAATCGTCGTAGCTCTTCCCTACGAATTTGTTCCTCGCGCTCCACATTGAGCGCCTACCTTCTAGTTGGGTTTTTTGCCGTGTACCCATTTCCATGCAACTTGGTTGATTTGCACTTTGTGACTTCGTTGTAGGCTTTTTCGGAACATCTCGTTTTTTTCCTTTTGGGAAACGAAGTTGTTCTCTCGCATTTGATTCTTCCTCATCAATAACGCCGCTTGCTTTGTCCTAACATTTGCAAGGCACAGGTGGAGGAGTTAGTTGAACAAGAGATTGGTTGCATTCTATTGTTGCATGGACTATGTATAGTAATGTATGTACTAATTCATTGAGAACTCACATAGACATTTTTATATTGTTCGTCTGTCCAATCCCCCTGCTTAGTGTGAGTTATCCACCAAAGTTTCATATCATCGGGCTCTTCACCAGTTTGTGGGTCTCTCGTTATGCTAAGAAAATAACAAATTAATGTTCTTCATCCTGCAAAACAGATTGGAGATGTGCTTCTCCAGTTATTACCTTCTCATAGCTGCACTGAGAATAAGGCTTAGGGCCTGACAAATGTCTTGTCATTTGTTGGCCTCGAATCGCAGAATTTTGTGTGCTCCTTTCCTATACAATGTAAAGTTATGAACAAACATCTTAAAGAATCGTACATTGCCATTTGAATGAATTATGTATTGATCAAGAATAGTAACAATGTGGAACAAACGTAGAATTTAGCAAGATCGAAATACTTCAACAGATAGTGCCATTCAATAATATCTAATTCTTAAGGCTTATGTAACACTCGGTGGTAGTCGTTGTATGCCTTGGTCGTAGCACCGAAAGTTGAACACCATCCTTTGTAACGCTCCCTAGCAATGGCTCATATCTTTTCCCTTGATTCAGCATTATCCTCCATGTCCCACTTTGCTCGTTATATAATCACAATAGGATGCAAATACTCTCGTGAGTGGACATGTTAGTTTTTATTTGAATTGTACTAAAAAGCTAAGTCTATTATTACCAATACATCGGTTGCTATTGCGTTTCGACTTCTTCCCCGACATTTTTCCATGATTTCACTCCAATGATTGGAGCCCTTTTCCTTGTATACATGACCACTTCATCAACAAATGAGCGGTAGTTATCACCTACCGGTCCTCCATGTTTAGAGAATTGAATGTCCAAGTACCGCTTGCCCTCCATGATTCTCTTGGCAATTACCGTCAAGGCTCTTACGGGACCGCGTCCTCTTTTCTTCACATTTTGTGAGCCTATTCCATGCGAACAACATGTGATAATACCCAAAAAAATAGTATGCATAGACAGTAATTTCTATGAAACACATGTTACGCATCCTTTCTCCCGCTCGTTTCCAACGCCGAGCATGAGATGGAGGCTGCACTGCAGGTGTTGGGTTCATTTCATTCCTGTGTTGCAAAATGAAGGTGGGGTCCACATACCGTTCTGCAGAGAATTTAGTGGCATATGATGACCTATCATATTTTGTAGTCTGAGAAAGAATGGTAATTTGCTTGCAAATTAAGAGAGGGATATTACCGATGTCTTCAAGTAGTCCAACATTCAGGTATTCTCGGTATGTCTCGATTGTGTCATCCCTGAATATGTATTTTAATTCTGAAATAGGATCCATAATTAATTTCAATCATGTGACTGAACATGCAAATTCATGAGTATAAATACACAAATATTGGGTTGTACCATATCTTATCTAAGGCTTTCTTATCTTGATGCATTTCAGCTAGCTAAAGTTTGTATTCATCTAAGTCACATTCTTCTACTTCATCATCATCATCATCATCGACTTGTGTGTAAACACTTTTGGATTTCAAAGGTGTTATGGCCATGGTATGGTTTATAGGTATTGGCTTTCTCGGAGACAACTAATCGATCACCATCTCCTCCTTGTGAATCTTTTTTATTCTTTCTACATCGACGTCGAAATCGATCTCAGTGAGTGTTGCTTCCGCAGGAGAGTCAGGAATTCTAGTCTTGTAGTAAACAGTGTGACTGTTCCGATACCTACCCCAGTTTTTGTTTCAGCCTATTTATGGTTTGAAGGGTGATTTGTTTACCAAGAGGGTAACAAGTATGTTTTTTATCTGGCGCCCCATTTGTACCCTTTTCAAACATATATACGGTCCAATGCTCCTCATCTAATGATCTACGCATTCATTTTGATGTCATATCAATAATGTGAAGAAATTTGGTGTGCAAATTGCGTGATAAAATGCATGAAATCTAGGGTACCAGGTGCGTGCACGGATGCATGAAATGTAGGAAGAAGTACGTATAAGGGGAAAGATCGAACCACAAAATAGCGTACCTGGCCTCGGTCATCTCGTCCTGAGATGAAGGTACAACATCTTGGTCTGCATCTACGGCGCCGTCGACGAATCCTTCTGGGTCGCCCGAAGGTGATGATGACCCAAAGAGCTCAGCCGTAGCCCTAGCCCTAGGGGGCATGGTGGTGGTTGGTTCAACATTCGCCGCACCAGAGGTTGGTGTGAACATTCTAGGTAGCATGGCCGACGACGGTGTGCCTGTGCTTCAGAGGACGTAGGGGTCACCCTTGCCGGCTCGCTGGACGTCTGCATCCTCATGTACGGTGAGAAGCAGCTTGGCGGCGGCGGTGGCGGTCGTCGTCGACTACCCGGCCCCTAACTGACCGAGATGTAGATTTGTTTTGTGAGGGGATTAGGGAGGGAAGCAAAGACACGCGACTTTCTACTCTAGTAACCCGGCCGGTGGCCCCGGTCATGGTTGAGCGGTAGTTTGGGCGAAAGTTAAATAATTTGGATGGGAAAACTGGCGCCACATTCCAAATCGCTAGCTACCCAAATTTTCCGAACGGTTGGCGTATTTGAGGGGTGCGTTTTGGTGTGACCCGTCGACAGGTGGGTCCCACAAAGTTTTATAAATATTTGTGAAGACGATGCGTTGAACATAATCAAGTACCGTAAATATAGTTTTGTTTTTATTATGCAAGTTTACTTATTGTTTACTACATATGTAACCGCACGAGACACCACAAGAACAAAGGATCATCAAAAACATGTTCTACAAGGATACAAGTTGAGAGACACGTCGTCCAAAGACACAACTTCATGATCGAAATGACGCCAAAGCCTCTCTACAAGGTCCCTCGTCGTGGCGTATAAATTTCCCGAAAATGAAGAAAGCATTAAACGAACCGTCGAACAATTGAATTCCCGATGACCGAAATCCCGTGAACCGAAACTATGTTAGCGATCAGACTGAAGTTAAATAACACAAGAAAGAACGCAACATGTAAACTGAAATCCAGAAAGTCTTTTACGGTGCATCATGTGTGGAACAAATTAATCAAGAAATATCAGCAATCACAAATTTTATACCTTATTTTAGATCATTAATGCTTCCTTAAGTGTGAAGAAGAACCAGTCACACTCGTTTCGGATCCTACACTCCTCGCTGCAGAACCTACGCCCCGAGTACCAAGCATGCCATCCTGCGTGGTCGCCACACTCACGACCTGCACACTGCAAATCGTCGTGGTGAGGTACGGGCGCCGGCACAGGCGACATGGCAATCGCACCCATCAGTCGGTAGTCCCACGTCGGCGCAATGGTCCTAAAGCGGCGTTTTGTACAAGTCAATTTTTCCCGAGGAAGCGTCGTCACCCCCCTCTTGGGCTCCCTCGACAAAGCACGGGTGCCGCCCGGCCTCATCGGCGGCGGCCTCGCCGCCGTTGGGTCCGTAGAGGAAGAGGGAGATGGCGTACATCGATTCCTTGTGGCCCGCCTCGCGGTGCGTCATAGCCGGTTGAGGCACAACATGATTACGCCGCGTGTGTTCCCCGCATTGCGCCGTAGAGGAATTTTCCTTATAAGACATATTCCTAACATTTTTCCACTTGCACTTGAGCTAATCTAGAATATATCTAATACCCATAGCTTTCATGTGCGCCTCATGCTTAGGTTGTGGAAGGGGATTTGTTAAAGAATCTACAACATTCAAATCCGTGTGTAGTTTGCATATCTTGATGTCACCTCGTCTAATGATCTCTCGTATTAGATGAAATTTTCATAGTACATGTTTATTCTTTTGGTGGTTCCTTGGCTCCTTTGCTTGTGCAATTGTCGTATGGACCTCCCCGGGTCCACTACCTCGGTGGGTACCGGGACCGACTACTCGGTGGGCCCCCGGGACCACGGGGCTTGCGCTACACGGCATCCGAAGGCGTGGAGCACAAGGACTACTCGGGAGTAGTACTCGGTTAGGGAGCCGTACATGTTCCGCACCGTATAGAGGACTCCTAGACGTACTCGACTAGTACTCTTTCCCTACTCCGACTTGTAACCCCGCCTCCCGACTATATAAGGCGAGGCAGGGACCGATCTCGGGATCACCTCATCGAATCCCCTACAACTCATGGCGCACTATTACGCCATCTTGTAATTGTGCCCTATCAATCCGAGCTACGCGGCATACGGGACGTAGGGTATTATGCTCCTCGCGGCCCGAACCTGTCTAAATTGTGTGCCACGTGTCTCTTTCTTCGAGTTACCGATCTCGGCGAGTCACAATCATCTACTTCGGGTACTCCCCGTAGTAGGTTGCCGGTCTAAAACACCGACACGCGGCGCGCCGGGTAGGGGCTCTCGCTCGAGATCACATGGCGAACTCGACGGCTTCTCGTCCACTTCAAGCCAACTATCGCCTTCAACCGCGGCGACACCTTCGTTTTCGGCGCCCGGGTCCGCACCGCCGATGGCGCGAGCTCCTTCCGCCGCCGCCTAACCATGCGGCCCAACCCGAGGATAGGCCTCGTGACGCTTCCCCGAAGTTGTCACGGGCGAACTCGCCGGCAAATTCGGCGAAATTTTGCTCTTCAACCACCACGCCGACTTCGAGCTCGAGTCCGTCTCCAACCCGAACCCGACGTCGCCATGGGCCATCGCATGCAAGCCGGCCGTTCAGCCCATCGCGACGGCCCCCTCACCACGCGGGCACTCCGCGCGTGGCCCATGCATCCGCCGGCCGGCCCGCACGGGTGCTCCCACCCCGCGCCGGCCGGCAAGGAGCCCGTACCCGAGTACAACTCGGACTCCGACGCCGTCCCCGATCGCGCTTCGGACTCCAGCCCTCTCTCCGAGTTCTACTCGAACCCGGACTACGAGTTCGACTTCGGGTCGGACCCTGAGGAGCCCGAGTCCGAAGACGACTCCACTGAGCTTCCCTTGTCAGGGCCAGCCTCGGGGCTGGTTATAAAATCAACGCCGGCCGGGAGATACGTCTACTGGCCAGACCGCAAGCCCGCTGACCTGGCAAAGGGAGACTCACGCTACGTCGCCTACATCGACTCGCTACCGTTCCAGGAGGGAACGCCACTAACCCGGGCTGACTCAAATACACCAACTGAGGTGGCACCCTCTGAGTCCAGCCTGGGCACCCCCGATCGCCAAGTCTTCATGGCTGCTGGCGAAACCCCGAGACCTTCGAGGGCACGGCCGAGGACAAGTACACGGAGGACATCTCCGCGTACGAGCCGTCTCGCTAATGCACCCGCACGAGACCGCCACCAACAAGGACGCTCGACGCGAACGTAACGAGAAGCGCGGCCGAACGACGCCGGCGGCTCGAGACAACCTCCCCATCCGCAACCTTGCGGAAGCCCTCGAGGCGGTCGAGAGAAGGGTACACACCACCCCTGAGCAATGCCTCATGTCGATCACAATGATCGCACGCCAGGCTCGGGGCATACGCGCCTGGAGAAGTCATCGCCAAGCTCGCAGAAGAAGCCTACTTCATGCGGGTTGACAACGGAGTCAACCAACCTCCTCCGCCTAAACCCCACGACAACGAAGCTACTAGTCGCGGCGCCAACGCTGGCCCCAACCGTACTCGAGCCGACCTTCCGCCGAGCCAAACCGCCGCCGCTCCAACGCCGGCGGACCTTCACAAAGAAGACCAAGGAAACCGAGAGGTCGTTCCCCCACGGCGCTCCGGCCGGGGGCGGCGGCAACGACCCCCGACGGCGGCGGCGGCCGACGGCGGCGGCTCCAACCATGGGGCCAACAGAGAGCCGGAGGCGGCGGCGGCCGCGGCGGCCGAGGCCACGCGAACGCCCACGCCTCCGGCGCCTCGCACGGCGGGGTACGACGCTCGCCGAAGATTGAGGAGCCGCGGCGGAAGAAGTCGACCACCGCCGCCGAGGCCGACGGCTTCCCCGCCTTCTCACCTCGACTTCGCAACCTCGCTCCTCCCCGACAAGTTCAAGCCTTTGGGGATCACCAAGTACGACGCGAAGCGAGATCCTATCCGGTGGCTCCGATGCTACGCCCTCTCCATCGAGAACGCCGGCGGCAACGGCCGACACCAAATGCCTCTACTTCCCCTTCGCTCGGACCAAGCACCACTCACATGGCTCGAGTTGCTCGACAAGCACTCAATCGACAAGTGGGACCGGTTGAAGGAGCCAGTTCACGAGCAACTTCGCGGGCGCCATGGGCCGTTCGGGTACTCGCATGGACCCGGCCATGATCAAGCGAGAACAAGGCGAGACCCTCCGCAAGTACATGCGCCGCTTTTTCGACAAGCGCGCTACCGTCGTCGACGTCACCGACAAGGAGGTCATCGACCTCTTCCGAGACGGCCTCTACCATCGCCGCACCTTCGAGGACTTCGGTCGTCGCCGCCCCCAGTCCATCCCCCACCTCAAGGACATGATCACGTCCCGGGCGGATGAAGAGGACAAGGCCAACGCCAAATACGACGCCATCCGCGGCAAGTCCAAGCGAGAACCGGGGCGGCGACAAGCGGCAGCAATGCAAACCAAGGCGGCCGCAACAACAACAACAACAAAGCAACTACTCGGGTCCCAACCGCAAGCGCAAGCCGTACAACACCGTCGCGGCTATCCAGGCGCCTGCGAAAGGGAACTCGAAGAAAAACTCTGGCGGGTTCAAAGACCTGCTGAAGGAGAAGTGCCCGTGGCATCCAAACGGCAACCACACTACCGAGCAGTGCTACCAGCTCAGGCATGCACTCAAGGATACGCCGGAGCCACCGCACCCTCACGATCAAAAGGGCAAGAAGAAGGACGGCGACAACAACGACTTCCAAGAACCCGAGAAGACCGTCAACGTCCTCTTCGGCGGACTGCCCAGCAGGCGGGAGCAGAAGGCTACCCGTCGCGAAGTGATGTCCATCAAGCCGCCGGTCCCGACCCCTCTCGGTGGTCGGAGGTACCCATCACCTTCTCCCCGCGCGGACCAATGGACCAGCCTTCTCCGAACCAGGATGGTTCCCCCCTCGTCCCGAAGCCAACGGTGGCGGGCTCCAAGCTCAACAAGGTGCTCATCGACGGTGGAAGCGGGCTCAACGTCCTCTTCACCAAAACCTTGAAGAAAATGAAGCTCGACGTCACCCCCATGCTCACCAAGAGCAGCACGCCCTTCTACGGCATCGTCCCAGGCAACGCGGCCGTCCCACCGGGCTCACCGGTACGCGCGCCGCTACCTTCGGGGTGTCTCGGGACAACTACCGCACCGAGTACATCAAGTTCGAGGTTGCGGATTTCGAGACCTCTTACCACGCCATCCTCGGCAGACCGGCCATCGCCAAGTTCATGGCGGTGCCCCACTACACCTACTTGGTACTCAAGATGCCAAGTCCAGCCGGTGTACTCTCCCTCCAAGGGGACTTGAAGATCTCCCACGACTGCGATACAGAGGCCGTGGTGATCGCTTCCACAAACCAAGTACCCAACGCGATGATGGAGGTCTACGCCGCGTCGAAGAAGCTTGCTACAAGCGAACTCGACATCCCGCAGAAGTCTGACAGCGCCAACAAGCCTCAGCCACCTGAGGAGGTACTCGTCAAGACGGTCGACCTCGAACGGGCGACCCCAAGAAGACCACCACCATCGGGGCCGGCCTCGACCCCAAATAGGAAGACGCGCTCATCCGGCCTGAAGGATCAGATGGCGACTAGAGAGGGGGGGAGTGAATAGGAGCCGGTAAAAATTCTTCCCAAGGAACCCGGCCTATGTCCTACTCAAATCCCGGTCACACACAAGCGATGGATCGAATCACGCACCAATCGCCAAGACCACGAGGTTATGGATCAACCTCTAGCCTTAGGAACGATTCCTCGAAGCACACGCGGAAGCACTAGAAAGGGGAGGAAGGAATCGAACCAAGAAGCAAAGCACACAGGCTCTGGCGGACCGTCCGCGCAGAGGGGCGGACCGTCCGCAAGAGCCGCACGGACCGTCCGGCCGGGTATCGCGGACCGTCCACACCCGGCCGCGGACCGTCCGGCCTTAGCCGCGGACCGTTCGTTAATTTACACGAACGACCCAAAGACACCCCCGTGCCACGGACCGTCCGCGGGGAGCACGCGGACCGTCCGCCAAGCACCCGCGGACCGTCCGCCCGACACCGCGGACTGTCCAAAACTTCGTCCAACCAAAAACCAAAATCACAACGGATCGAAACAAAGGACGAGCAAGAACACGAAGAACTCGGGACGAACTCGAGCGGCGCGGACCGTCCGCCGAGAGGCCGCGGACCGTCCGCGAGGCTCGAACGAACGGAAAAAAGCCCGACCTCGAAAGTCAACTCCCCCAAATCATCATCGGATTTCCCAAACGGTTGAAGCTGTGGAGACAAGGGTTTGGGTACTTGAAAAGCGTCACACAAGGATGCTCTAGCCCAAAAATCTTGCCTCCTAACTCCCTAAATCACCGGGAATCGCGAATCCTTTGAGCACCACCAAAAGCTAGAGCACCGAACGAAAACTCACGAATCGAAGTCGTTTCCCGGCGTTTGAGGGCACAAGATCAAGCACAAAGATGCACAAGACATCTATCCATGTTTCCCTCAAAGAAATCCGGGAAGAAACTCACTCAAATCCGAGGAATCACACCGGGAACAAAGGCACGAAAATAAGCACAAGAAGCCACGAAAAACAACCCCGAATCTTCTATACAAACCAGGAAAGATTCACAAGGTCTAGCATGCCGCCCTAGCATCCATCCCTCTCAACAAATCTCTCATGAAGCTCTCATGCTAGCCTAGAGAAAATAGGAAGAAAAATAGCTACGAAAATGAGAAAGAGAAGGGGGGAAATGAAACCCTAAGCCGCGGAGAGAGAGAGCCATCAACACACACTCCAGGCTTATATATCGAGTCCCGCCGGAGTGGTAAATGACTCGACTACCCCTAACTACACACCGGCGATACAACCCACGTAGGGGCATTTTGGTAATGTATGTGGGTCTTGCCATCGGACGGCCACGCCTTTGCCGCACCCCCGCGTCCTCCCGACGCAAGCCATGCGATCCCGCCGCGTGTCCTCCGCTTCGAAGCTTCCCGACACGCCCGGATCCCGTCTCCGTCGTGTTGGGCCCTCGAACTTGGTTTTGAGGCCCAAACCAAGAAACCGTCCGCCGATGGTTTTGTGGACAAACCACCAAACCCCGCGTGCTCGGTCCGGCCTCCCGCCAAACCACTTGACTTGACCGCCACCGTGCACCGGCTCACTTGTCCATGACTTCGTCTTGCTTGTGTTGCCACCATGTGGCCCGCACCTGGGCCCCGTCGTCCACCGGTCCCTCGAACCGAGCCTACTTGTCTCTCCATCTCCCGGAGGCCCCCTCAAGGCCGAAGACCTTTCGCGCCCGTTCTTCACCCGCAACAACACGAACTAGGCCGCAGCCTACACCGCGCACTAAGCCAAGAGTCGGTCCAACACCCGTTGTCAATCACTCATCACCGAGGAGCGGTCATCCATCGACCACCGGGACGCTCCCGGTCCACAATCTCCCCCCTTGATGAGTGCATTGACAACACACAACGCGAAATGAAATTCGAGTAAAAGAGAAAAGAAAGAAGAAAGAAAAACAAAGAAGCTCAACTCATGACCAAAACCGAAGAAAGGCGAAGAAATGTCACAAGCCAAGCAAAGCACAAAATCCACACCGAAAACAAGCAAGAAAGCTCCCCCCGAACAAATGCCTCCCCCCCGAACATGTGGATGCACACTTCCAAATTTCAGCTCACCTTTTTCTCGAATTTTCATTAAGCTCACCTTTTCTCCCCCTTGTTGACAATGTATGAATCAAGGTGAAAAAAAGAGCGTAAATGCAAAGCAAAGCATATAAACATCTACATGAGCTTCTCAAATAGGCCAAATCTAGTGTCAAAGGCTAAAAATGAGACAAAGATCACACACATGAATCATAGCATAGTCAAAGCATTGCCACAAGTAATATATGAAAATACAAGCATGTGACAAAGCAAAATTTTCGGATTTAAGCAGTTTTACCGAAAGAAGACTCGCTTCACATGTAAAAGCCTATCCATGTCACACTTGAGCCACAAACATGCATATTACCCAAAGATCATACAAGGATATCAAATTCTCAGCAAAAGATCATGGCAAACACCCATAAAGCAAAGCATGTCATGTCAAAGCTCATGAGCCATGTGTCCACTTCGGGGAGACTTCTCCACTGGTGAACATCATGCAACATGTTTTGCACCCATATGTGAAAGATAAGACATTTTAAACATAGACATGATGGATGGAGCATTTTTCAAGCATTATGCACTTCTTTTCAAGATTAATTCATTTCATGGTACATGAAGTGCCTTTGCGGCAAAAAAGAAGCTTATGCTCCCCCATGAATGCAACATAGGCTAAACATTCACAATGATATCCGGCCTTTGGCCCAAATGCAAGAACAGGGCATCCAAGCACAATCTAAGCATGAAAAGCATATTTAGACCAAACTGTGACATGGATACACAACTACACACGAGTGGAGCATATTTCATCAAAAATTAGTCAAGTTAAGCATTTATCTCAAAAGGAGCTATCTCACCACACATATATCTCAAATATTCCAAGAGCATAGCCTCACAACACCATTTCTCCACACATATAACCAATATCTCACAAATAGCCAAAGAGACTCAAATATGGCATATGAAAGAAGCTCATCATCCTAAAATGCAATATGACACAAATGCAACATGATATATGACAAGATGGCTATCCTACCATGGTTTGTACATCAAGCAAAGCATGTATATACATCAAAGTAAAAACATGATATGATACAAATGGTACAAAAGGAAACCCCCAAGAATCAACTAGAAAGGGCAACAAACCCCAAGTTCCCCCGCAAGCGCACAAATGTAGCTTGGTCGAGAGGCTTTGTAAAGATGTCGGCTAGCTGATCTTGGGTAGGGACATGGCTCAAAACAATGGTTCCTTTCTCCACATTGTCCCTCAGAAAATGATACCTCACTTCTATATGTTTGGTTCCGGAATGAAGCACTTGGATTTTTGGCTACGCTTATGGCACCGGTGCTATCACAAAGAAGTGGGATCGGGTGCACTCCTCACCAAAGTCTCTCAAAGTGTATGAAATCCACAAGCAGTCGGGAACAACAACTCGCGGCAGCAACATACTCCGCCTCCGTGGTAGACCGAGCTACACTAGACCGCTTGCGGGAAGACCATGAGACCAACGAAGAACCAAGAAACCGACAAGTGCCGGAAGTAGACTTCCTCTCGACTCGACAACCAAAGAAAATCCGCATCGGAAAAACCATGAAGAGACAGAGTCGAGGAGGAAGAATACCAAAGGCCAAGACCGAGGGCGGATCGTAGGTACCGAAAATCCTCTTGACGGCCCGTCGATGTGATGTCCTCGGCGAAGCTCGAAAACGAGCGCTCAAACACACGCTCAAGCGTATGTCCGGCCTTGTCGCCGTCAAGTAGAGGAGGGAGCCGATCATGCTCCCGTACTCCCGCCGGTCCACCGGTTCTCCATCCTCATCCGCATCCAAAGTGGCCGTACTCCCCATGGGGAGTCGACATCGGCTTCACATCTTGCATCCGGAACTTCCTCGCATGTCTTTCGTGTACTTGGTTTGGTGCACAAATGTACCATCCTTCACTTGCTTGATCCGCGGCCCGAGAAAATACCGCAATTCGCCCATCATGCTCATCTCGAACTCCCCGCTCATCTCATCCGCAAACTTGGCAACAAGGTTATGTGACGAGCCACCAAAGACAATATCATCCACGTAAATCCGAACAATCGGCAAGTCATTTCCATGCTTGAGGAGAAACAAGGTTCTATCCACGGTACCCATCACAAACCCTCTCGCTCAAAAGAAAAACCTCTCAATCTCCCATACCAAGCACGGGGCGCCCGTTTCAACCCATACGCAGAGCCCTTTTCAACCCGTATACCCCGTGTGGGTACAACTCGCTCTCAAACCTAGGTGGTCGCTTCACATACACCTCCTCCTCTATAACCCCATTCGGAAAAGCACTCTTCACGTCCATCCGAAACAACTTGAACCCTTTAGCCACGACAAAGGCTAGAAGGATCCGAATTGCCTCAAGACGGGCCACGGGAGCAAAGGTCTCCTCATAGTCGATCCCCTCCTTCGACTAAACCCCCGAGCAACAAGTCCGGACTTGTTCCTCACAACCATCCCATTCTCTCCCTCTTTGTTCTTCCAAACCCACTTGGTTCCTATGGGATGGCAATTTGGAGGTGGTTCAACTAACTCCCACACTCCGGTTCCTCTCAAAGTTTTCCAACTCCTCATGCATAGAATTGACCCGGTTTGCATCGGATAAAGCATGTCCAATGTCCTTGGGCTCAAAAGTAGCAACAAAAACAACATGAGCAAAATGAGAGGAATTCCTGGACCTCGACCGTGTAGTGCGTTCATTAATGTCTCCAATGATCTTCGACGGGGGGATGCACTTCTTGAATCCGCCGGGGAGCCTCACGCCTCGAGACTACCTCCCCCTCAACTCCAGCTTCTCTCGCCTGGTCCTCTTGTTGCACCGTCGTTGTCCATGAAGTAGACGGTCCATGCTCCAAAGTGGTCGTAGGGGAAGTAGAGGGTACATGCTCAGCTTCAGGCGCATGGTTCTCCCCATCATCATCTCCAGCTTCATCTTTCTCCTCTTCAAAGAGGTTCTCGGCCATCTCTTCATCACCCGCACATTCAAAGCCAAGAGAGGTACATGGCATTGTCTCGTCGAAGGTCACCTCGCAAGTCTCCATGATTTTGTTAGTCTCAAGGTTAAGCACCCTATAGGCTCTAGAGTGGTTAGCATATCCAAAGAAAATACCATCACTAGACCTAGCCTCAAACTTGTCGAGTTTTCCCTTTTTCAAAATAAAGCACTTGCAGCCAAAAACTCGGAAATGACTCACTTTGGGTGCCCGACCATGCATAAGCTCATAACGGGTCTTCTTCTTGAAAGCTCTCAATAAAATCCGATTGGAAACATGACAAGCTGTATTGACCGCCTCAGCCCAAAACCTCCTAGGAGTCCTGTGCTCATCGAGCATCGTCCTAGCCATCTCACAAAGAGTCCGATTTTTCCTTTCAACGACTCCATTTTGAGGGGGCACATAAGGGGTCGAATACTGATGTTCAAGACCTAGATCACGACAAAAGGCATCAAAACGAGAGTTCTTGAACTCAGAGCCATTATCACTGCGGATAGCTCGAATAGCATTCCCATGCCTTTCGTTTTTCAACCTCACGATCAGATCTCGAACAAAACCAAAAGTCTCACTCTTATCCTCCAAGAAGAACACCCAGGCATAGCGAGAGTAATCGTCCACCACAACAAGGACATACCACTTCCCACCCACCGAGCGAACTCGAGCCGGCCCAACAAGGTTCATATGCAACGGCTCCGTCGGACGCTCGGTCATGACATCGGTCAGGGGTGGATGAGGAGTGGCTACCATCTTACCATGCCTACAAGGAGCACAAACCAAATCCTTCTCAAACTTCAACTTCGGCAATCCTCGGACAAGGTCAAGACCACTCAAGCGGGAAACCAAATCAAAGCTCAAGTGTCCCAACCGCCTATGCCATTTCCACAAATCGAAGAAGGACCGCCCATCAAACGGCGAGCAGGACCCAAAGAACGAGAGAAATCGGCCACGAAAATCGACCCTCGAGGATGATCATACGGACAAGATCACCTCGAGAATCAAGCAAACGAGACTCGCCGGACTTGAAACGCACCTCAAAACCCTCATCAAGCAACCGAGAAACCGAAAGCAAATTAAAACCCAAAGACTTCACAAGAGCCACTCTCTTCAACGTTACCTTGTCACTCACATGCACAACACCCTCTCGAAAGCACCCTACCTCGTCCATTGTCCCCAAATGTAATGTACATCTTTTCCTTCACCGGGGTGAGGCCGGAGAACCACTTCTTATCTCCGGTCATGTGTCGAGAACACCGGAGTCGATCAACCAAATGTTCTCCAAGCCTCCCCGCCCTCATCCTCCGAGTCGGAGTCGCCGTCTTCCTTCACACTCTTCTTGTCGCTTGAGCTATGGGCCATGCCACAAAAGCCCTCAAGCGCCACACGGCTCGCCCCGCCGAGGTTCCGGCTTGCACTCTTCTTGCCGGTGCGCCTCCCCGGCGTCTTCATCTTCGCTGCTCGAGCTTGATCGCTCCTCGCTTGAGCTTGAGTCGACGTCGCTTGCACCGGCCACCATCGCTCTTGCCTTGTTCTTCTTGTAGGTGCTCTTGCTCGGCCGCCGCTTGTCCTTGTCCTTGCTCTTGGACTTGTTGATGTGCTTGCCCTTGGAGGAGTACTTGTCTTCACGCCTCGGGTGTGCCTTGTACTCGTTCACCTTGTACTTGTTCTCCTCTCGCATCCGGCACTCGGCGATGAAGTGGCCACGCTTGCCACACTTGTAGCACGTCCCCGAGCTCCGCCTTGCGTTCCTCCGACTCTCGTGTAGTCGTTCAAACCTTCTTGAGAGCAAGGCCGCCTCCTCCTCGCCCAGCACATCAAACTCCTCATCCGGAATGGACATAAGAGAGGACAAAGAAAACTCGTCGACAGGAAGGGTTAGATTTGCCCTTTGATCCTCCCACAAGAGCAAGACTATGGTCGGTCGAGCCCTCATGCTTGGATAGCATCTTCCCGTCAACCTCGGACCGACTTGAGCTTAGAAAAGAGGTCATCCAACTCGATAGTCAAATAATTCCCGAGACTCCTTGATGGCCTCAACCTTAGCACCCCAAACATTTGGATCCAAGACATGCAAGAGCTTCAAAGCCCGATCATGCTCGGAGTACGGAAAATCCTCAACATTAGCCTTCATGTTGTTCACGATGGCGATAAACCTCTCGAAACATCGCATCGATGTCCTCACCGGAAGTGGAGTGAAATTCTCATATTGCATCCGGTAAGAAACAAAGAGGCGAGCCTTCACATGGTTATCACCACCGTGAGCAACCAACAACTTATCCCAAATTTGCCAAGCAAGATCCAAATGGCGAACACGATCAAACTCGGATCACACAAGCTCCGGCACAAGTGATCAACGGCTTTTGCATTAGCCTCATACTTGGCCTTGGCATCGGCATCGGTCACCATAAGAGTATGGATGTTGACCAGAATAGCATATGTCTTGTCAAGCACAATAAAAATCCAACGACTTTCCTCGAAGAAAAATCCTCATACGAGCCGCCCACTTGTGGTAACCCTTACCATCGAAGTGCGGCGGACCGCCCCCGCTCAACGTACGCCATCTTAGGATTCGAGACTTGTCAAAGTCGCAAAGAATCCGCACCAAGCTCGATACCAATTGAAGGATCAGATGGCGACTAGAGAGGGGGGGAGTGAATAGGAGCCGGTAAAAATTCTTCCCAAGGAACCCGGCCTATGTCCTACTCAAATCCCGGTCACACACAAGCGGTGGATCGAATCACGCACCAATCGCCAAGACCACGAGGTTATGGATCAACCTCTAGCCTTAGGAACGATTTCTCGAAGCACACGCGGAAGCACTAGAAAGGGGAGGAAGGAATCGAACCAAGAAGCAAAGCACACGGGCTCGGCGGACCGTCCGCGCAGAGGGGCGGACCGTCCGCAAGAGCCGCACGGACCGTCCGGCCGGGTATCGCGGATCGTCCGCACCCGGCCGCGGACCGTCCGGCCTTAGCCGCGGACCGTCCGTTAATTTACACAACGACCCAAAGACACCCCCGTGCCACGGACCGTCCGCGGGGAGCACGCGGACCGTCCGCCAAGCACCCGCGGACCGTCCGCCCGACACCGCGGACCGTCCGAAACTCCGTCCAACCAAAGACCAAAATCACAACGGATCGAAACAAAGGACGAGCAAGAACACGAAGAACTCAGGACGAACTCGAGCGGCGCGGACCGTCCGCCGGGAGGCCGCGGACCGTCCGCGAGGCTCGAACGAACGAGAAAAATGCCCGACCTCGAAAGTCAACTCCCCCAAATCATCATCGGATTTCCCAAACGGTTGAAGCTGTGGAGACAAGGGTTTGGGTACTTGAAAAGCGTCACACAAGGATGCTATAGCCCAAAAATCTTGCCTCCTAACTCCCTAAATCACCGGGAATCGCGAATCCTTTGAGCACCACCAAAAGCTAGAGCACCGAACGAAAACTCACGAATTGAAGTCGTTTCCCGGCGTTTGAGGGCACAAGATCAAGCACAAATATGCACAAGACATCTATCCATGTTTCCCTCAAAGAAATCCGGGAAGAAACTCACTCAAATCCGCGGAATCACACCGGGAACAAAGGCACGAAAATAAGCACAAAAAGCCACGAAAAACAACCCCGAATCTTCTATACAAACCAGGAAAGATTCACAAGGTCTAGCATGCCGCCCTAGCATCCATCCCTCTCAACAAATCTCTCATGAAGCTCTCATGCTAGCCTAGAGAAAATAGGAAGAAAAATAGCTACGAAAATGAGAAAGAGAAGGGGGGAAATGAAACCCTAAGCCGCGGAGAGAGAGAGCCATCAACACACACTCCAGGCTTATATATCGAGTCCCGCCGGAGTGGTAAATGACTCGACTACCCCTAACTACACTACTGGTGATACAACCCACGTAGGGGCATTTTGGTAATGTATGTGGGTCTTGCCATCGGACGGCCACGCCTTTGCCGCACCCCGCGTCCTCCCGACGCAAGCCATGCGATCCCGCCGTGTGTCCTCCGCTTCGAAGCTTCCCGACACGCCGGATCCCGTCTCCGTCGTGTTGGGCCCTCGGACTTGGTTTTGAGGCCCAAACCAAGAAACCGTCCGCCGATGGTTTTGTGGACAAACCACCAAACCCCGCGTTCTCGGTCCGGCCTCCCGCCAAACCACTTGACTTGACCGCCACCGTGCATCGGCTCACTTGTCCATGACTTCGTCTTGCTTGTGTCGCCACCGTGTGGCCCGCACCGCGTCCCGCCGTCCACCGGGTCCCTCGAACCGAGCCTACTTGTCTCTCCATCTCCCGGAGGCCCCTCAAGGTCGAAGACCTTTCGCGCCCGTTCTTCACCCTCGCAACAACACGAACTAGGCCGCGGCCTCACACCGCGCACTAAGCCAAGAGTCAGTCCAACACCCGTTGTCAATCACTCATCACCGAGGAGCGGTCATCCATCGACCACCGGGACGCTCCCGGTCCACATCGCTTCCTTCGGGCTAACCGCGACATCTTCGCGTGGAAGCCACGGACATGCCGGAGAGTGCCGAGGGAGCCGATCGAGCACCGCCTCAACGTCGATCCAAAGGCCACCCCCAAACGACAACACCTCCGACGTTTTGCCGACGACGGACGGGACGCCATCAAGAAGGAGCTCGCCAAGCTACTCGCACCGGCTTCATCGGAGAAGTCTTCCATCCCGAGTGGCTCGCCAACCCCGTCCTCATCCGCAAGAAGAACTCGAACGAGTGGAGGATGTGCGTCGACTACACCGACCTCAACAAGCACCGATGCCCCAAGGACCCCTTCGGGTTGCCGCGGATTGATCAAGTCATCGACTCCACGGCGGGTGCGACTGCTGTCTCGCTTCCTCGATCGCTACTCCCGGTACCACCGGATCGCAATCAAGGAGGAAGACCGGAAAAGACCGCGTTCATCACCCCGTTTGGCGCGTCATCGCTACACGACCATGTCATTCGGGTTGAAGAACGCCGGCGCTACCTATCAACGGGCCATCCGGGCTCGCTTCAAGCGGCAACTCAACAAGAACGTCGAGGCTTACGTGGATGACGTGGTTGTCAAAACCGGGGACTCCGGTACCCTCATCGACGACCTTGAAGAGACCTTCGCATCGCTACGCGAGTACCACCGGAAGCTCAACCCGAACAAGTGCGTCTTCGGCGTCCCTTCGGGCAAACTACTCGGCTTCATCATCGCCCCGCCGCGGCATTGAAGCCAACCCCCGAGAAGATCTCCGCCATCACCGACGCATGAAAGCTCCCACGAGCATCAAAGACGTCCGAAGCCGACGGGGTGCATGGCGGCATTGAACGCATTCATCTCGAGGCTAGGAGAACGGGGCCTCCCCTTCTTCAAACTACTCAAGCATCACGAGAAGTTCGTGTGGACTCCGAGAGGCGGATCAAGCCCTTGCCCGCCTCAAGGACTTCCGTCAAAGCCACCAATCCTCACGGCTCCTCACAAGGGCGAGCGGCCATCGCTCTACCTAGATGCGACTATTCACGTGGTCGATCGCCATCGTTGTCGAGCGGCGGGGGAAGACGGCCACGCCTCCCGGTCCCGGGGGCGCCCGGCCTACTTCGTCAGCGAGGTTCTATCAGAGTCCAAGGCTCGCTACCAGCCCGTGCAGAAGCTCCTGTACGCTCTACTCATCACCTCGCGGAAGCTACAACACTACTTCCAGGAGTACTCGGTCTCCGTCGTCACCGACTACCCGCTCGGCGACATCCTGAGGAACCAAGACGCCACCGAAGAATCTCCAAGTGGGTCGTCGAGCTTGGCGCCCTCACCATCGACTTCAAGCCACGCACGGCCATCAAGTCGCAAGCACTAGTCGACTTCATGGCAAAGTGGCGGGAGAACCCGCCTACCTACTCCCACCGTGCTACCGCAGCATTGGGTGATGTACTTTGATGGCTCACTCAACCTCGAGGGCGCGAGCGCGGGGGTACTCCCCGATCTCTCCAACGGGCGAACAACTCAAGTACGTCCGTGCATCTTCTGGGAAGGTCTCAAACAACGAAGCCGAGTACGAAGCTCTCCTACACGGGCCCCGCCTCGCGGCTTCATTGGGCATCAAGCGGCTACTAGTCTACGGCAACTCCGAGCGTGGTCATCAACCAAGTCAACAAGTCCCGGGACCGCAACAAGGAGAACATGGACGCCATGCGCCTAGAAGTCCGCAAGCTCGAGAACAAATTCTATGGCCTCGAGTTCCATCACATCGTCCGCGACAACAACGTTGCGGCGGACGTCCTCTCGAAGCTTGGATCCACCGCGCTCAAGTACCGGCGGGCGTCTTCGTCCATGAGCTTCACGCGCCATCCATCCCGGAGCCGGCGCCACCGACCATCGCACCGGCCCATCCACCACTGGGCAAGAGGTCATGATGATCGACGTGAAGCGGAGGCAACCCTTCATCGACTACCTCGGCGAGCGAAGGTCCCCTCCGACAAGAACGCAGCCGAACAACTCGTCCGCCGCGCCAAGTCTTATGTCCTCGTCGGAGATAAGCTTTACAAGCGGGCGCATCTTCTCGGAGTACTCATGAAGTGCGTCCCTCGTGAAGAAGGCAAGGACATCTTGGAGGAGATCCACAAGGGCGTCCGCGGCAACCACGCGTCTTCACGCACGCCGGTCGAAGCAAGGCCTTCCGGCGAGCATTCCTACCGGCCCACGGCCCCGGGCGATGCCGAAGAACTCGTCGAAGGTGCCAAGGATGTCGCACTTCGCCAAGGAGCAACACGTCCCGGGCCTACAAGCTAGTCACCATACCGCCAACCCGGCCCTTTGCCCGAGTGGGGGCTCGACATGATTGGGCGACCGCCAACCGCGCCAGGAGGATTCAACGGGTGTACCGGTGGCTATCGACAAGTTCACCAAGTGGATCGAGGTAAAGCCAATCACATGCCCCAAGGCTGACAGAGTACTCGACTTCCTGGATGAACTCGTACACCGCTATGGGCTACCCAACCGCATCATCACAGACCTGGGGTCCAACTTCAACAACCACCGTTGTGGGAGTACTGCGAGAATAGCGGGATTGACGTCCGGTACGTCTCAGTCGCCCATCCACGGGCCAACGGACAAGTCGAGCGCGCCAATGGGATGGTGCTCGACGCCCTCAAGAAGCGGCTACACGACGCCGCTAACTCCAAAGGGGGCAAGTGGATCAAGGAACTACCCAACGCACTCGGGGGGCCGCGGACTCAACCATCCAAGCCAACGGGGCAATCCCCCCTACTTCTTGGTCTACGGCTGCGAAGCCATCCTCCCTGCCGACGTCATATGGAACTCGCCGGCGGTGGAGCACTACGACGAAGGCGTCTCGTGGGAAGACGACGGACGAGTTGACATCGACGGCCTCGAAGAAGCTCGGCCGCGCCGCCCTCGTCCAATCGGAACAAGGTACCCGGAGGGTATCCGACGCTACCATGATCGCAACGTCAAGGAACGCTTCTTCAACGTTGGAGATCTCGTCCTCCGCCGCATCCCGAACACGGAAGGACTCCACAAGCTCGCCTCCGGCCACGGGAGGGCCCCTTCACCGTCGCTAAGGTGACCGGGCGGGCTCTTACCGCCTCCAAACACTTGAAGGCGAAGACGTCAACAACTCGTGGAACGTCGACAAACTCGTCGATTCTACGCCTAGTCTACACGACTACTCCGGGGTTCAAGTCAAACCAACTACACCAACGCCCCCGGCCGTAAGCGACCCTCCGGGCCCCGGCTCCGGCCTCCGGACTTCTCCTCTCCGAGGGTCCGGCCCGCGCGGCTACCTACGGACCCCGGGGCTGCGATGAGCGTCAAGGACTCTAGCACGGTCTACCAAGAGACCACACTCCAAGATCCGGCTGCGCGGCTACTTACGGATCTACGATCCGGCCTACACGGCTACCAACGGATCACTTGCTCTGTAAGCGGCTACCCGCTCCGCCGCTACTTAGGCAGAACGGCCTCCGGTCCGGCGACTACTTTGTAACTACGGCCCCGGCCACCTGGGTGTACTTCTTCGGTAATAAAGATTGATCGTTCATCAACTTATTTCTCGCCTACTCCCTACAACGGGACTATTAAAGTCGAGTACTTCTACTCGCACCTACTCCACGATGGGTGCTCCGCACTGCGAGATCGCGACTACGAGTACTCATTGTCCGGAAAATTTCCTTTCATTGATACTTGAACAATTCATTACAATTGTTTTCCTCTACAACTATGGCTACTAGCTACTTATTACGGAGGCTACCGGAGGTTCCGCTTCTCGGCTACACCGCTCCGCGATGGGAGCCATCCCTGCTCCAGCCAGCTCGCATACCGCTCATCCGAGGCTAAGGGGGCGCTACCCCGCCGGCGACCACCTCCACCGGAGCCTTCGGGAAGTACGACTTCATGAAGGCCAAGACTTGTCTTGGGATCGACTTGGCCATATGCTTGACGTAGGCGGCCGGCCGGGCTTGGAGCTTCACGAAGCTCGGTCCACCGGAGGAGCTATCTTGGGGCCGCCGGTGCGGCACCGGGAGCCTTGCGATCGGAAGAGCGGCCTCCTCCAACTCCTTCAGGACCGGGCCCGCAATGCCTCGCGGTCCCTCGTTCAATTTTCGCAAAGATTTGTAGCAGTTGACAAGATCCCCGTCGGAGGCAATCCGCGTTGGCTCCATATGCTTCTCACATTCGAAGGCGAGTTCCTTGTAGTCGAGCTCGAGTACACGGCGGGTTTCTTGCTCCCGTAGAAGAGGTTTTTCATGCTCACCTCCGAGGCCTTCATGACGCTCCACCGGCCCTCAAGCTCTGCGACACAACAGTGGGTCAGATGCTTCTCGACTTCAAACAAGTACTCGACAAGTCGAAGGATATACCTTTATTCTTGTTGCGGAGGCCCTTGTTCTTCCGCACCGTTCGTTGCCCTTCGCCTGCAACTCCTGGACGTCGTTGTGGTACTTGGCGAAGGCGGCGTCGAGCCTTGATTGCATGGCAGCCGCGTGTTTCCGCGACTTCACGAGCTGCTCCTCCGAGGCGGCCCGCGCTCGGAGCACGGTGTCGCCATAACCCCGTAGCAGGGTTAGACTTGTCGCGGGATCGCTCCGCGACGTCCTGCACAAGACAACTCAAGTCATGACGAGTACTCAACGGCGTAAAGGATTGACTACTCGGAAGGTTACGGCTACTTAACCTTCATCCATTGCTCGGCTCGACGGATCGCCTCCGGGTGCTTGGCTACCGTCGCCGCTCGACGAGATCGTCCGCAAGGAGCTCAATCCTTGCCACGGCTACTCGGGGTGGCCTCCGTCATCGGTGCGAGTGGATGGGCTCGCGTCTTGGATCTCGGGGGAGTAGATAGCCACCTCCGAGCAATCTGCGGCGACGTGGCGACCGCCTCTCCCCCCGGCGGTCTTCTCGACGACCTCCGCCATAGGCTCGGGGGCTCCTTCCGCGGCCCTCGGGGCCTCTCGGTGTCAACTCCTGCATTGGCACCCCCGCGGGGATGTCACCACCTTCGCGCGCCCGTCAACAAAACGACAAGTAAATTAGCGCCTACGACTACTCCTCCCGGAGCTCGCGGCTTCACGAAGGGTACTCACCTTCGACTACACTCGCCTCCCCGCCGACGCTTCGGCATGGCCGGGGGCTCGGTCGCGGCTTGGGCATCGGGAGCGGTCTCCTCGACGAGCGGCGCAAAAAAAGGCGCGACTTCTTCCGCCACCGCCGATGAGGGCTCGTCCCCATCCCGGCTCGGATAGACCGTCCAGGGATTTTCCGCGGGAAATATTCACCGAGGATCGTCGGACAAGATCGACTACTACAGCAAGTACTACTCGTGAGGATATGGTACTTACAAGCTCGGCCAGGGGGACAATGGTCACGGCCGGAGCACCGAGGATGCCGGCAATATCAACCGGTCCACCCTCGGCGGGCGCCTCTTCCTCCGCCCTGCGGCCTTTGTCTCCTCCACGGCGGCGGCGGCCGCGCAGCGTCACCGCGCTTCCGAGGCCACCACCTCTCCAACGGCGGCGGCCACGGGTCCCGTGCTCTCTTCTCGGGAGCAGGGGCCGGCGCTCCGCTTGCGCCGGAAGTTCTTCAACGGTGGGGGGGGCGGACTACGACTTCCGGGGCCGGTCCCCCCCACCGTATCCCACACGCCCTCGTCGCCCTCTTCGACGGGCTCGCCGCGGCGGCACCTCCTACATACAAAGGAAGACTACTTGTCGCAACGTACTCGAACAAAGGGTACTCGACTACTCGGCCGAAGACCACTTACCTCCCTGAGGCGTGGTCTCCGAGACCTTTAGCTTCTTCGTCACCGCTTCCGGCGGGGTTGCGCGCTTCCGTGGCGGCGCAGCAGGAGGCTAGCCTCCCGGGCTGGCGAGGAGGGTCTTGAATCGGTGGAACAATGAGGCAAGCCGGGTGGCTAAACCTCGACCGCGTGTGGAAGCGGTCTCCCGCGGCGTCTCTTCGTCTTCGTCTTCGTCATCCGAGGTATCCTCCACGATGACGGTGTCGTCGCCTTCACCGACTTCGCGGCGCTCCTTCACCTTCCCCTCCACCGGGATCTCGATCCCGCTCGGTGGTGGTTGCAGCTCGGAGATGAACCGCTTCACATCATCCTGCGCAAGACACAAGACGTCAGCAACTCTACTACAAGTAATCACTACTCGACGAGGGGGGTACGACTACTCACCTCCTTGGGCGGGCGCGCGGCGGAGTACTCCTCGACTGGGCACGCCGTGTACGGCGGCATGTCCTTGAAGATCCGCGACAACCTCTCGACGATGTCGTTGTCGTCCAGCTCGCCTCCCGGCATCCGCGACGCGTCGTCGTCGCCGGTGTACTCGAAGCCCAGTGTCTCCCGCGCCATCAGCGGCTGGATCCTGCGCTTCATGAAACTGAAGGCCACGTGCTCGGCCCTCAGTCCCGCTTCCCTTAGCACTTTGATGCGTGCTAGCAGCTCGGGGAGCTGGATTCCTTCTTGCATGGTGGGCTCCGTGTTCCACCACTCACGGTGCCTGGGCTGCCGTCCGCTCGGCTTCAGCAGGCCAGGGTGGTGGTTCGTGATGTAGAACCACCGGCTTCCTCCGTCCGTGTTGGAGTCGACGAGCTTGTACGCCAGGTACTGCTCCGCGGCGTCCTCCCTCGGTCCCGGATGCGGCTCCTCCGACTACTCGGGATTGGTAGCACCGGGTTGCGGCTTGACGCGGGAAGAATTTCGGAAAAGCACCCGAGTGCGGCTTGATTCCGAGGAAGGCTTCGCCGAAGTGGACGAAGACCGACGTGTGGAAGATGCCGTTGGGGTTCGTGTTCGGGTACTCGACGCCGTAGTACCCGAGCGGGCCCCTTGAAGATGTCGCGCGGGTCGGGAGCGCAAGACCGCGCTCCACGAACCTTGAGAACATCGGGATCTCATCCTCGGCCTTCTCCATCGGATATGGACCTCCCGCGGCGGATCTCCACATATCAACTTCCTTCTCCCCGATGAACCCATGCTGTTCGGCGGGGTCGGTCGACAGGTCCTCCGTCTTCACTTTCTATTTCTTCCACTCGCGGCTCGGATCGGCTCGCGGTGGAGACATGGGCGGCGCCGCTCCGGTGGCAGCCGCGGCGGCCTCTTCGCGGCCCCTCTTCTTCCCGGCGGCTTTGGACTTCTTGGAAGGCGACGGCTTCATCCTCCAAGTGCAAGGCGTCTTCACTCGCATCCGCTCGGGGGCTACCCTAAAGGCTTCGGGTGGCGGCGCGCTTGGATCTACTACAGCGGTAGCAGGCGCTGGGAGTGGATTCGCTTCAAGATTCAAATGGAATGACTGCGGCTCGAATGGGTGAAAAAACCCTAAGGGTTTTGGCTTCTATTTATAAGCCAAATCGGCTCCGAAAGGGCGGCTTGATAAGTACACGCGCGGCCGACTCGGCGGGCGCGCATGACTCTTCGTATTCTACTAGTCGACGCGCCTCACCTCGGAGGCTCGGCTACTTCTACTCGACTACACTGGGGAAGCGGCTAGTCTCAAGAGCATCTCGGGACACATTCTCCAAGAAGACCCTTCAATTCGAGAGGAAGTACTCGACTCAAGGCTCGGGGGCTCCGTGCCACGTGTCCTTCGGTTTTTCTCTCCGGATTTTTCGAGATTTTCTTGCCAAGATTTCGGATGGACCCTCGGCCGAGCCCGCGGCTCGAGGCTCGGGGGGCTACTCCATGTGAAGCGCGGTTTTGCAAATCGCACCTCCATACCCGCTTCGGCTTCAAAACAAGACACGCGGAATTTGAAGACCTTCGAAGGCGAGTTTTCGAGGACGCTTGGGACTACTCGAGAAGACTTCAAGATTGCTCAAACATTAGGCTGGAGTACATTCCGGCCTCGGGATGCTTCGACTACTCTTGAGGACTTTTGACTTGTAGCACTCGGGGACGCTTGAGGATTACTCGTTAAGGCCATCAAGACTACTTGAAGCTATCCTTCTCGACTACAAAGTACTCGGGGGCTTGTCGTATGGACCTCCCTGGGCCCACTACCTCGGTGGGTACCAGGACCGACTACTCGGTGGGCCCCTGGGACTACCCGGCTTGCGCTACACGGCATCTGAAGGCGTGGAGCACAAGGACTACTCAGGAGTAGTACTCGGTTAGGGAGCTGTACATGTTCCGCACTGTATAGAGGACTCCTAGACGTACTCGACTAGTACTCTTTCCCTACTCCGACTTGTAACCCTGCCTCCCGGACTATATAAGGCGAGGCAGGGACCGATCTCAGGATCACCTCATCGAATCCCCTACAACTCACGGCGCACTATTACGCCATCTTGTAATTGTGCCCTATCAATCCAGAGCTACGCAAAGCATACGGGATGTAGGGTATTACGCACCTCGCGGCCCGAACTTCGTCTAAATTGTGTGCCACGTGTCTCTTCCTTCGAGTTACCGATCTCGGCGAGTCACAATCATCTACTTCGGGTACTCCCCGTAGTAGGTTGCCGGTCTAAAACACGCGAAAGCAATAGCCCCATTGTTGTCACAATGAAGATCAAATGGGCTAGAGACACTCAAAAACACACCAAGTTCGAAAGGGACTTCCTTATCCAAACACCCTCCTTTGCGAGCTTCCGAAGCCGCGATGTACTCGGCTTCTATTGTAGAATCTAGCCCTTGTCTCCTTCTTGGAACTCTTCTAGCTCACGGCTCCACCGTTTGTCGTAAATACGTATCTCGATTGCGACTTTGAATCGTCTTGGTCGGTTTTGGAAACTAGCATCGGTGTAACCCATTATAACGAGCTCCTCCTCACCACCATAGACTAGGAACATGCCTTTAGTCCTTCTTAAGTACTTAAAAACATTTTTAACCATTGTCCCGTGACCCTCACCCGGTCGATTGGTATCTACTTGTAACACTTGTGTGCATACGAAATATCCGGACGTGTAAATATCATTGCATACATAATAGATCCGATGGCCGAAGCATACGGTATTCTACTCATGCATTCCCGCTCATCGGTTGTCGAAGGACATTTAGTCTTGCTAATATGTATGCCATGTGACATAGCAAGAACCCTTTCTTCGCCTCTTCCATGTTGAACCTTTTCAACACTTTATTAATGTAAGTGTCTTGGCTTAATCCTATAAGCCTTTTGATCTATATCTATAGATTTTGATGCCCAAAATGTATGCCGCCTAACCTAAGTCCTTCATCGAAAAACTATTTTTCAATGAGGTCTTAGCGGCCTCAAGCATAGGAATGTCATTTCCAATGAGCAATATGTCATACACATACATGATTAGAAATACTACGAGCTCCCACTTACCTTCTTGTAAACACAAGGCTCTTCTTCACTCGAATGAAGACAAACCCTTTGACCACTTCATCAAAGCGAAGGTTCCAACTCCGAGATGCCTGCTTCAATCCATAAATGGACTTGTGAAGTTTGCACAACTTTCCAGCATTGGTTGGATCAACAAATCCCTCGGGTTGTGTCATATACACATCCTCGGTCGGATTTCCATTTAGGAAAGTCTTTGTTTTGACATCCATCGCCATATATCATAATCGAAATATGTAGCTATAGCTAGAATGACCCGAATAGATTTAAGCATCACTACGGGTGAGAATGTATCTCGTCGGTGTTTTAGACCGGCAACCTACTACGGGGAGTACCCGAAGTAGATGATTGTGACTCGCCGAGATCGGTAATTCGAAGGAAGAGACACGTGGCACACAATTTAGACAAAGTTCGGGCCGCGAGGTGCGTAATACCCTACGTCCTGTATGCTGCGTAGCTCTGGATTGATAGGGCACAATTACAAGATGGCGTAATAGTGCGCCGTGAGTTGTAGGGGATTCGATGAGGTGATCCTGAGATCGGTCCCTGCCTCGCCTTATATAGTCCGGGAGGCAGGGTTACAAGTCGGAGTAGGGAAAGAGTACTCGTCGAGTACGTCTAGGAGTCCTCTATACGAGTGCGGAACATGTACGGCTCCCTAACCGAGTACTACTCCCCGAGTAGTCCTTGTGCTCCACGCCTTCGGATGCCGTGTAGCGCAAGCCGGGGGTCCCTGGGGCCCACCGAGTAGTCGGTCTTGGTACCCACCGAGGTAGTGGACCCGGGGAGGTCCATACGACAAGCCCCCGAGTACTTTGTAGTCGAGAAGGATAGCTTCAAGTAGTCTTGATGGCCTTAACGAGTAGTCCTCAAGCGTCCCTGAGTGCTACAAGTCAAAAGTCCTCAAGAGTAGTCGAAGCATCCCGAGGCTGGAATGTACTCCAGCTGATGTTTGAGCAATCTTGAAGTCTTCTCGAGTAGTCCCAAGCGTCCTCGAAAACTGCCTTCGAAGGTCTTCAAACTGCCTGTCTTGTCTTGAAGCCGAAGCTGGTATGGAGGTGCGATTTGCAAAACCGCGCTTCACATGGAGTAGCCCCCGAGCCTCGAGCCGCGGGCTCTGGCTGAGGGTCCATCTGAAATCTTGGCAAGAAAATCCCGAAAAATCCGGAGAGAAAAAACCGAAGGACACGTGGCACGGAGCCCCCGAGCCTTGAGTCAAGTACTTCCTCTCGAATTGAAGGGTCTTCTTGGAGAATGTGTCCTGAGATGCTCTTGAGACTAGCCGCTTCCCAGGTAGTCGAGTGGAAGTAGCCGAGCCCCCAAAGTGAGGCGCGTCGACTAGTAAAATACGAAGAGTCACGCGCAGCCGCTGAGTCAGCCGCGCGTGGACTTATCAAGCCGCCCGTTGCGGAGCCGATTTGGCTTATAAATAGAAGCCAAAACCCTTAGGGTTTTTCACCCATTCGAGCCGCAGTCATTCCATTTGAATCTTGAAGCGAATCCACTCCCAGCGCCTGCTGCCGCCGTAGTAGATCCAAGCGCGCCGCCACCCGAAGCCTTTAGGGTAGCCCCCGAGCGGATGCGAGTGAAGACGCCTTGCACTTGGAGGATGAAGCCGTCGCCTTCCAAGATGTCCAAAGCCGCCGGGAAGAAGAGGGGTCGCGAAGAGGCCGCCGCGGCCGCCACCGGAGCGGCGCCGCCCATGTCTCCACCACGAGCCGATCCGAGCCGCGAGTGGAAGAAATCGAAAGTGAAGACGGAGGACCCGCCGACCCCCGTCGAAGGTGGGTTCATCGGGGAGAAGGAAGTCGATATGTGGAGATCCGCCGCGGGAGATCCATATCCGATGGAGAAGGCCGAGGACGAGATCCCGATGTTCTCAAGGTTCGTGGAGCGCGGTCTTGCGCTCCCGGCCCGATGACTTCTTCAAGGGGCTGCTCGGGTACTACGACGTCGAGTACCTGAACTTGAACCCCAACGGAATCTTCCACACGTCGGTCTTTGTCCACTTTTGCGAAGCCTTCCTCGGAATCAAGCCACACCGGGTGCTTTTCCGGAAATTCTTCCGCGTCAAGCCGCAACCCGGTGCTACCAATCCCGAGTAGTCGGAGGAGCCGCATCCGACCGAGGGAGGACGCCGCGGAGCGGGACTTGGCGTACAAGCTCGTCGACTCCAACGCGGACCGGAAAGCCAGGTGGTTCTACATCACGAACCACCACCCTGGCCTACCGAAGCCGAGCGGACGGCGGCCCGAGGCACCGTGAGTGGTGGAACACGGAGCCCACCATGCAAGAAGGAATCCGGCCCTCCCGAGCTGCTAGCACGCATCAAAGTGCTAAGGGGAAGCGGGGACCGAGGGCCGAGCACGTGGCCTTCGTTTCATGAAGCGCAGATCCGGCCCCGCTGATGGCGCGGGAGACACTGGGCTTCGAGTACACCGGCGACGACGACGCGTCGCGGATGCCGGGAGGCGAGCTGGACGACAACGACATCGTCGAGAGGTTGTCGCGGATCTTCAAGGACATGCCGCCGTACACGGCGTGCCCAGTCGAGGAGTACTCCGCCGCGCGCCCGCCCAAGGAGGTGAGTAGTCGTACCCCCCTCGTCGAGTAGTGATTACTTGTAGTAGAGTTGCTGACGTCTTGTGTCTTGCGCAGGATGATGTGAAGCGGTTCATCTCCGAGCTGCAACCACCACCGAGCGGGATCGAGATCCCGGTGGAGGGGAAGGTGAAGGAGCGCCGCGAAGTCGGTGAAGGCGACGACACCGTCATCGTGGAGGATACCTCCGATGACGACGACGAAGACGAAGAGACGCTGCAGGACCGCTTCCAGCTGCGGTCGAGGTTTAGCCGCCCGGGCTTGCCTCATGTTCCACTGATTCAAGACCCTCCGGCTAGCCTGGAGGCTAGCCTTGCTGCGCCGCCACGGAAGCCGCGCAACCCCGCCAGGAAGCGGGTGACGAAGAAGCTAAAGGTCTCGGAGACCACGCCTCAGGAGGTAAGTCGTCTTCAGCAGAGTAGTCGAGTACCCTTTGTTCGAGTACGTTGCTGACGAGTAGTCTTCCTTTGTATGCAGGAGGTGCCGCCAGCGGAGCCCGTCGAAGAGGGCGACGAGGGCGTGTGGGATACGGTGGGGGGACCAGCTGGAAGTCGTAGTCCAGCCCCCACTGTTGAAGAACTTCTGGCGCAACTGGAGCGCCGGCCCCCGCTCCCGGAAGAGAGCATGGGACCCGTGGCCGCCGCCGTTGGAGAGGTGGTGGCCTCAGGAGCGCAGGGGACGTCTGCGCCGGCCGCCGCCGCCGTGGAGGAGACAGTAGCCGCAGGGGCGGAGGAAGAGGCGCCCGCCGAGGGTGGACTGGTTGATATTGCCAGCATCCTCGGTGCTCCGGCCGTGACCATTGTCCGGTCGAGCTTGTAAGTACCATATCCTCACGAGTAGTACTTGCTGTAGTAGTCGATCTTGTCTGACGATCCTCCGTGAATATTTCTGCAGAAAATCCACAGATCTGAGCTGGGATGGGGACGAGCCCTCATCAGCGGTGGCGGAAGAAGTCGCGCCGCCCGTCGAGGAGACCGCTCCCGATGCCCAAGCCGCGACCGAGCCCCCGGCTACCGAAGCGTCGCTGCCGGAGGCGAGTGTAGTCGAAGGTGAGTACCCTTCGTGAAGCTGCGGAGCTCCAGGAGGAGTAGTCGTAGGCGCTAATGTACTTGTCGTTTTGTTGACAGGCGCTGAAGGTGGTGACATCCCTGCGGGGGTGCCAATGCGGAGTTGACACCGGAGGCCCCGAGGCCGCGGAAGGAGCCCCCGAGCCTATGGCAGAAGTCGTCGAGAAGACCGCCGGGGGAGAGGCGGTCGCCACGTCGCCAGAGATTGCTCTGGAGGTGGCTATCCGCTCCCCTGAGATCCAAGACGCAGAGCCCATCCGCTCTGCGCCAATGACGGAGGCTACCTCGAGTAGCCGCGGCGGGATTGAGCTCCTTGCAGACGATCTCGTCGAGCCGGCAACGGTAGCAAAGCACCTGGAGGCGATCCATCGAGCCGAGCAATGGATGAAGGTAAGTAGCCGTAACCTTCCGAGTAGTCAATCCTTCGCCGTTGAGTACTCGTCATGACTTGAGTTGTCTTGTGCAGGACGTCGCGGAGCGATCCCGCGACAAGTCTAACCTCGCGGGGTTATGGCGACACCGTGCTCCGAGCGAGAGGCCCCGGAGGAGCAGCTCGTGAAGTCGCGGAAACACGTGGCCGCCATGCAATCAAGGCTCGACGCCGCCTTCGCCAAGTACCACAACGACGTCCAGGGAGTTGCGGGCGAAGGGCGACGAGCTCGGTGCGGAAGAACAAGGGCCTCCGCAACAAGAATAAAGGTATATCCTTCGACTTGTCGAGTATTTGTTTGAAGTCGAGAAGCATCCGACCCTACCGTTGTGTCGCGAGAGATTGAGGGCCGGGTGGAGCGGTGAAGGCCTCGGAGGTGAGCATGAAGAACCTCTTCTACCGGGAGCAAGATGCCCGCCAGGTACTCGAGCTCGACTACAAGGAACTCGCCTTCGAATGTGAGAAGCATATGGAGCCGCGGATTGCCTCGACGGGGATCTCGTCAACTGCTACAAATCTTTGCAGAAATTGAACGAGGACTGCGAGGCATTGCGGGCCCAGTTGAAGGAGTTGGAGGAGGGCTGCTCTTCCGATCGCAAGGCTCCCGGTGCCGCACCCGGCGGCCCCAAGATAGCTCCTCTGGTGGACCGACTTCGTGAAGCTCCAAGCCGGCTGGCCGCCTACGTCAAGCATATGGCCAAGTCGATCCCAAGACAAGTCTTGGCCTTCATGAAGTCGTACTTCCCGAAGGCTCCAGTGGAGGTGGTCGCCGGCGGGGTAGCCGCCAACTGCTCGGATGAGCAAGATGCGCAGCCGTCGGAACGTAAGGCTCCCATCGCGGAGCAGGTAGCCGAGAAGCTGAACCTCCAGTAGCCCTGTAATAAGTAGCTAGTAGCCATAGTTGTACAGGAAAACAATTGTAATGAATTGTTCAAGTATCAATGAAAGGAAATTTTCCAGCAATGAGTACTCGTAGTCGCGATCTCAGAGTGCGGAGCGCCCATCGTGGAGTAGGTGCGAGTAGTAGTACTCGACTTTAGTAGTCCCGTTGTAGGGAGTAGGCAGTAAATAAGTTGATGAACGATCAATCTTTATTACTGAAGAAGTACACCTGGGTGGCCAGGGCCGTAGTTACAAAGTAGTCGCCTGGACCCGGAGGCCGCTTACAGCTAAGTAGCGCTGGAGCGGGTAGCCGCTTACAGCAGGTGATCCGTAGGTAGCCGTGTAGGCTGGATCGCAGATCCGTAAGTAGCCGCACAGGCTGGATCTTGGAGTGTGGTCTCTTGGTAGACTGCTGCTAGAGTCCTTGACGCTCATCGCAGCCCAGGGTCCGTAGGCAGCCGCGCGGGCTGGACCCTGGAGAGGAGAAGTCCGGAGACTGGAGCCAGGGCCCGGAGGGTCGCTTACGGCCAGGGGCGTTGGTGTAGTCGGTTTGACTTGAACCCTGGAGTAGTCGTGTAGACTAGGCGTAGAATCGACAGAGTTGGTCGACGTTCCACGAGTTGTTGACGTCTTCGCCTTCAAGTGTTTGGAGGCGGTAGGAGCCCGGCCCGGTCATCTTAGCGACGGTGAAGGGGCCTTCCCGGGGGGAGGCGAGCTTGTGGAGTCCTTCCGTGTTCTCGGGATGCGGCGGAGGACGAGATCTCCAACGTTGAAGGAGCGTTCCTTGACGTTGCGATCATGGTAGCGTCGGATACCCTCCAGGTACCTTGCTGATTGGACGAGGGCGGCGCGGCGAGCTTCTTCGAGGGTTGTCGATGTCAACTCGTCTCCGTCGTCTTCTGAGACGCCTTCGTCGTAGTGCTCCACTGCTGGCGAGTTCCATATGACGTCGACAGGGAGGATGGCTTCAGAGCCGTAGACCAGGAAGTAGGGGGGATTGCCCCGTTGGCTTGGATGGTTGAGTCCGCAGCCCCCAGAGTGCGTTGGGTAGTTCCTTGATCCACTTGCCCCCTTTGGAGTTAGCAGCGTCGTGTAGCCGCTTCTTGAGGGCGTCGAGCACCATCCCATTGGCGCGCTCGACTTGTCCGTTGGCCCGTGGATGGGCGACTGAGACGTATCGGACGTCAATCCCGCTATTCTCGCAGTACTCCCAGAACTGGTGGTTGTTGAAGTTGGACCCCAGGTCTGTGATGATGCGGTGGGGTAGCCCATAGCGGTGTACGAGTTCATCCAGGAAGTCGAGTACTCTGTCAGCCTTGGGGCATGTGACCAGCTTGACCTCGATCCACTTGGTGAACTTGTCGATAGCCACCGGTACCCTGGTTGAATCCTCCGGCGCGGTTGGTAGTGGCCCAATCATGTCGAGCCCCCGGCGGGCAAAGGGCCGGGTTGGCGGTATGGTGACTAGCTTGTAGGCCGGGACGTGTTGTCGCTTGGCGAAGTACCGACATCCTTGGCACCTTCGACGAGTTCTTCGGCATCGCCCGGGGCCGTGGGGCCGCAGGGAATGCTCGCCGGAAGGCCTTGCCGACCGGCGTGCGTGAAGACGCGTGGTTGCCGGACGCCCTTGTGGATCTCCTCCAAGATGTCCTTGCCTTCTTCACGAGGGATGCACTTCATGAGTACTCCGAGAAGATGCGCCCGCTTGTAAAGCTTATCTCCGACGAGGACGTAAGACTTGGCGCGGCGGACGAGTTGTTCGGCGCGTTCTTGTCGGAGGGGACCTTCTCGCTCGGCGAGGTAGTCGATGAAGGGTTGCCTCCGGTCCACGTCGATCATCATGACCTCCCGCCCGGTGGTGGATGGGCTGGGGCAGTGGTCGGTGGCACCGGCTCCGGGATGGATGGCGCGTGAAGCTCATGGACGAAGACGCCCGCTGGTACTTGAGCGCGGGTGGATCCAAGCTTCGAGAGGACGTCCGCTGCAACGTTGTTGTCGCGGACGATGTGATGGAACTCGAGACCATAGAATTTGTTCTCGAGCTTGCGGACTTCTAGGCAGTAGGCGTCCATGTTCTCCTTGTTGCGGTCCCAGGACTTGTTGACTTGGTTAATGACCACTGCGGAGTCGCCGTAGACTAGTAGCCGCTTGATGCCCAATGAAGCCGCGAGGCGGAGCCCGTGTAGGAGAGCTTCGTACTCGGCTTCGTTGTTTGAGACCTTCCAGAAGATCTGCAGGACGTACTTGAGTTGTTCGCCCGTTGGAGAGATCAGGAGTACCCCGCGCGCCGCGCCCTCGAGGTTGAGTGAGCCATCAAAGTACATCACCCAATGCTCGGTCGCACGGTGGGAGTAGGTAGGCCGGTTCTCCCGCCACTCTGCCATGAAGTCGACTAGTGCTTGCGACTTGATGGCTGTGCGTGGCTTGAAGTCGATGGTGAGGGCGCCAAGCTCGACAGCCCCACTTGGAGATTCTTCCGGTGGCGTCTTGGTTCCTCAAGATGTCGCCGAGCGGGTAGTCGGTGATGACGGAGACCGAGTACTCCTGGAAGTAGTGTCGTAGCTTCCGCGAGGTGATGAGTAGAGCGTACGGGAGCTTCGCACGGCCGGTAGCGAGCCTTGGACTCGATAGAACCTCGCCGACGAAGTAGAGCGGGCGCTGGACCGGGTAGGCGTGGCCGTCTTCCTGCCGCTCGACAACGATGGCAGTACTGACCACGTGAATAGTCGCAGCTAGGTAGAGCAGTAGCTGCTCGCCCTTGTGAGGAGCCGTGAGGATTGGTGGCTTTGAGGGGAAGTCCTTGAGCTGGGCAAGGGCTTGATCCGCCTCTGGAGTCCACACGAACTTCTCGTGATGCTTGAGTAGTTTGAAGAAGGGGAGGCCCCGTTCTCCTAGCCTCGAGATGAATCGTTCAATGCCGCCATGTACCCCGTCGGCTTACGGACGTCTTTGATGCTCGTGGGAGCTTTCATCTTCGGTGATGGCGGAGATCTTCTCGGGGGTTGGCTTCAATGCCGCGGCGGGCCGATGATGAAGCCGAGTAGTTTGCCCGAAGGGACGCCGAAGACGCACTTGTTCGGGTTGAGCTTCCAGCGGTACTCGCGTAGCAATGCGAAGGTCTCTTCAAGGTCGTCGATGAGGGTACTGGAGTCCCTGGTTTTGACAACCACGTCATCCACGTAAGCCTCGACGTTCTTGTTGAGTTGCTGCTTGAAGCAGGCCTGGATGGCCCGTTGATAGGTAGCGCCGGCGTTCTTCAACCCGAATGACATTGTCGTGTAGCAATACGCGCCAAACGGGGTGATGAACGCGGTCTTTTCCAGGTCTTCCTCCTTGATTGCGATCTGCTGGTACCGGAGTAGCGATCGAGGAAGCGAGCAGGTCGCGGCCCCCGCCGTGGAGTCGATGACTTGATCAATCCGCGGCAACCCGAAGGGGTCCTTGGGGCAGTGCTTGTTGAGGTCGGTGTATTCGACGCACATCCTCCACTCGTTCGAGTTCTTCTTGCGGACGAGGACGGGGTTGGCGAGCCACTCGGGATGGAAGACTTCTCGATGAAGCCGCTGCGAGTAGCTTGGCGAGCTCCTTCTTGATGGCGTCCCGTCCGTCGTCGGCATAACGTCGGAGGTGTTGTCGTTTGGGGTGGCCTTTGGATCGACGTTGAGGCGGTGCTCGATCGGCTCCCCGGGCACTCCCGGCATGTCCGTCGGCTTCCACGCGAAGATGTCGCGGTTAGCCCGAAGGAAGCCGATGAGCGCGTCTTCCTATTTGGGGTCGAGGCCGGCCCCGATGGTGGTAGTCTTCGTTGGGGTCTCCTGTTCGAGGTCGGCCGGTCTTGACGAGTACCTCCTCGGTGGGCGAGGCTTGTTGGCGCCGTCGGACTTCTGCGGGATGTCGAGTTCGCTTGTAGCAAGCTTCTTCGATGCGGCGTAGACCTCCATCATCGCGTTAGGTACTTGGTTTGTGGAAGCGATCACCACGGCCCTCGTATCGCAGTCGTGGGAGATCTTCAAGTCCCCTTGGAGGGAGAGTACATCGGCTGGACTTGGCATCTTGAGTACCAAGTAGGTGTAGTGGGGCACCGCCATGAACTTGGCGATGGCTGGTCTGCCGAGGATGGTGTGGTAAGAGGCCTCGAAATCCGCGACCTCGAACTTGATGTACTCGGTGCGGTAGTTGTCCCGAGACGCCCCGAAGGTAAGCGCGTACCACCGAGCCCGGTGGGACGGCCGCGTTGCTCCGGGACGATGCCGTAGAAGGGCGTGCTGCTCTTGGTGAGCATGGGGGTGACGTCGAGCTTCATTTTCTTCAAGGTTTTGGTGAAGAGGACGTTGAGCCCGCTTCCACCGTCGATGAGCACCTTGTTGAGCTTGGAGCCCGCCACCGTTGGCTTCGGGACGAGGGGGAACCGTCCGGTTCGGAGAGAAGCCGGTCCATTGGTCCGCGCGGGAGAAGGTGATGGGTACCTCCGACCACCCGTGAGGGGTCGGGACCGCTGGCTCGATGGACATCACTTCGCGACGGGTAGCCTTCTCGCTCCCGCCCGCCGGGGCGATCCGCCGAAGAGGACGTTGACGGTCTTCTCGGGTTCTTGGAAGTCGTTGTTGTCGCCGTCCTTCTTCTTGCCCTTTTGATCGTGAGGGTGCGGTGGCTCCGGCGTATCCTTGAGTGCATGCCTGAGCTGGTAGCACTGCTCGGTAGTGTGGTTGCCGTTTGGATGCCACGGGCACTTCTCCTTCAGCAGGTCTTTGAACCCGCCAGAGTTTTTCTTCGAGTTCCCTTTCGCAGGGCGCTGGATAGCCGCGACGGTGTTGTCTGGCTTGCGCTTGCGGTTGGGACCCGAGTAGTTGTTGTTGTTGTTGTTGTTGCGGCCGCCTTGGTTTGCATTGCTGCCGCTGCCGCCGCCCTGGTTCTGCTTGGACTTGCCGCGGATGGCGTCGTATTTGGCGTTGGCCTTGTCCTCTTCATCCGCCCAGGACGTGATCATGTCCTTGAGGTGGGGGATGGACCTGGGGCGGCGACGACCGAAGTCCTCGAAGGTGCGACGATGGTAGAGGCCGTCCTGGAAGAGGTCGATGACCTCCTTGTCGGTGACGTCGACGACGGTAGCGCGCTTGTCGAAAAAGCGGCGCATGTACTTGCGGAGGGTCTCGCCTTGTTCTCGCTTGATCATGGCCGGGTCCATGCGAGTACCCGAACGGCCCATGGCGCCCGCGAAGTTGCTCGTGAAGCGCTCCTTCAGCTGGTCCCACTTGTCGATTGAGTGCTTGTCGAGCGACTCGAGCCATGTGAGTGGTCCGGGCGGAAGGGGAAGTAGAGGCTTTTGGTGTCGCTGTTGCCGCCAGCGTTCTCGATGGAGAGGGCGTAGCATCGGAGCCACCGGATAGGATCCGCTTCGCGTCGTACTTGGTGATCTCCAAAGGCTTGAACTTGTCGGGGAGGAGCGAGGTTGCGAAGTCGAGGTGAGAAGGCGGGGGAAGCCGTCGGCCTCGGCGGCAATGGTCGACTTTGAAGGATCAGATGGCGACTAGAGAGGGGGGGAGTGAATAGGAGCCGGTAAAAATTCTTCCCAAAGAACCCGGCCTATGTCCTACTCAAATCCCGGTCACACACGAGCGATGGATCGAATCACACACCAATCGCCAAGACCACGAGGTTATGGATCAACCTCTAGCCTTAGGAACGATTCCTCAAAGCACACGCGGAAGCACTAGAAAGGGAGGAAGGAATCGAACCAAGAAGCAAAGCACACGAGCTGCGGCGGACCGTCCGCGCGGGGGGGGGCGGACCGTCCGCAAGAGCCGCGCGGACCGTCCGGCCGGGTATCGCGGACGTCCGCACCCGGCCGCGGACCGTCCGCCTTAGCCGCGGACCGTCCGTTAATTTACACGAACGACCCAAAGACACTGCGTGCCACGGACGGTCCGCGGGGAGCACGCGGACCGTCCGCCTAGCACCCGCGGACCGTCCGCCCGACACCGCGGACCGTCCGAAACTTCGTCCAACCAAAAACCAAAATCACAACGGATCGAAACAAAGGACGAGCAAGAACACGAAGAACACGGGATGAAGCGGACCCGCGCGGACCGTCCGCCGAGAGGCCGCGGACCGTCCGCGAGGCTCGGACGAACGAGAAAAATGCCCGACCTCGAAAGTCAACTCCCCCAAATCATCATCGGATTTCCCAAACGGTTGAAGGCTGTGGAGACAAGGGTTTGGGTACTTGAAAAGCGTCACACAAGGATGCTATAGCCCAAAAATCTTGCCTCCTAACTCCCTAAATCACCGGGAATCGCGAATCCTTTGAGCACCACCAAAACCTAGAGCACCGAATGAAAACTCACGAATCGAAGTGATTTCCCGGCGTTTGAGGGCACGGGATCAAGCACAAAGATGCACAAGGCATCTATCCATGTTTCCCTCAAAGAAATCCGGAAAGAAACTCACTCAAATCCGCGGAATCACACCGAGAACAAAGGCACGAAAATAAGCACAAAAAGGCACGAAAAACAACCCCGAATCTTCTATACAAACCAGGAAAGATTCACAAGGTCTAGCATGCCGCCCTAGCATCCATCCCTCTCAACAAATCTCTCATGAAGCTCTCATGCTAGCCTAGAGAAAATAGGAAGGAAAATTGCTACGAAAATGAAAAAGAGGAGGGGGGGGAAATGAAACCCTAAGTCGCGGAGAGAGAGAGAGCCATCAACACACACTCCAGGCTTATATATCAGGTCCCGCCGGAGTGGTAAATGACTCGACTACCCCTAACTACACTACTGGCGATACAACCCACGTAGGGGCATTTTGGTAATGTTTGTGGGTCTTGCCATCGGACGGCCACGCCTTTGCCGCACCCCGCGTCCTCCCGACGCAAGCCATGCGATCCCGCCGCGTGTCCTCCGCCTCGAAGCTTCCCGACACGCCGGATCCCGTCTCCGTCGTGTTGGGCCCTCGGACTTGGTTTTGAGGCCCAAACCAAGAAACCGTCCTCCGATGGTTTTGTGGCCAAACCACCAAACCCCGCGTACACGGCCCGGCCTCACCACGCCAAGCGTCGAGCCCGCCAAGCCTTTCACCTCCGGCGCCGGACGGTCTACTCAGTCTTGCCTCGTTCCTTGACTTGGCCACCACCGATGCACCGGCTCCATGTCCACGACTTCGTCTTGCTCTTCTTGCACCATGCGGCTCGCACTTGATCCCGTCGGCCACGGGTCCCTCGAACCAAGCCTACTTGTCTCTCCACTCCTCGGAGGCCCCGCAAGGCTAAGACCTTTCGCGCCTGTTCTTCACCCGCACCAACGCAAACCAAGCCACAACCAACACACCGCAATACTAGGCCAAGAGTCGAGTCCACACAACGTTGTCAACCACTCCTCACGAGTGCATTGACAACACACCACATAAACAATAAGGTAAATACACAAAATAAAACACACACAACACAACTCAACACTACACACACAAAGCTTCAAACCATCCGGTCAATCACTCATCACACACGAACCAAGGTACTTCTCAACTTGGTTCCTCAATCTCCCCCTTGATGAGTGCATTGACAAAAGAAGGTCAAAAAGCAAACAAGAACTCATTCAAGCGCCACAAAGCCAATAAAAAGCAAACAAAAGGCCACTTGAAGTGAGAAGGGATAAAAACATGCTCCGACAAATTCCTCTCGAAACCAAAGCAAGCACAAGGCTAAGCGCAATCGAAGAGACACACTACCAACATGCAATCCCTAAAAGCCATCAAACCAAAATGCTCAACACAAAGTGCCATAAAACTCTTACCAAAACACTTGTCAACCGCTCATCACCATCAAATCAAGGTTCATATCAACTTGATTTTCCAAATTTCTCCCCCTTGAGGAGCGGATTGACAACAAGTGAGCACAAAGAAATGGTTTGAGACCGAACACCTCATCCAAGTGAAAGAAAACCACACAAGAGCAAAGAACAAGATCACTTGGCATGAGAGAAACCACAAAGGCCAACTCAATGTCTCGGTCCCCAAAGGCATGGGCAACGGCTCGACACAACCGAGACAAGAATGCATGATCCCTCAAGAAGAGGCACAAGGGGCTCAACACCGATCATGGAATAATCGAAAACATAAGTCAACCGCCGGCTCCTCAAGAAGAGGCAAAGGGGCTCAACACCACCGGCACAAGAGCACAAAAATCACAAGCTCCCCCTAAACACATGCACTAGGGACAAAGAGCATACAAAGCTCACCCTAAACACACGTGATAGAGCAAAAGCAACCACCAAAGCACAACTCAGGCAAACAAAGGAGACACACCAAAGCTCCCCCTACACAAATGCAAGCTCCCCCTGAACAAGTGGAGCAAACTCCCAAATTTTAAATGCAGTTTTCTGAAATTTTTCATTAAGCTCACCTCTTCTCCCCCTTGTTGACAATGTATGAAGCAAGGTGAAAATGCGAAATGCAAAACAAAGCATATAAACAACTACATGAGCTTCTCGGATAGGCCAAATCTAGTGTCAAAAGCTAAAGATGAGACAAAGATCACACACATGAATCATAGCATAGTCAAAGCATTGCCACAAGTAATATATGAAAATACAAGCATGTGACAAAGCAAAATTTTCAGATTTAAGCAGTTTTACCAAAAGAAGACTCGCTTCACATGTAAAAGCCTATCCATGTCACACTCGAGCCACAAACATGCATACCATTTAAAGATCATACAAGGATATCAAATTCTCAGCAAAAGATCATGGCAAACACCCATAAAGCAAAGCATGTCATGTCAAAGCTCATGAGCCATGTGTCCACTTCGGGGAGACTTCTCCACTGGTGAACATCATGCAACATGTTTTGCACCCATATGTGAAAGATAAGACATTTTAAACATAGACATGATGGATGGAGCATTTTTCAAGCATGCACACTTCTTTTCAAGATTAATTCATTTCATGGTACATGAAGTGCCTTTGCGGCAAAAAGAAGCTTATGCTCCTCCATGAATGCAACATAGGCTAAACATTCACAATGATATCGGCCTTTGGCCCAAATGCAAGAAAGAGACATCCAAGCACAATCTAAGCATGAAAGGCATATTTAGACCAAAAAGTGACATGGATATACTACTACACATGAGTGGAGCACATTTCATCAAATTTAGTCAAGATTAGCATTTGATTCAAAAAGGCTATCTCACAACACATATATCTCAAATATTCCAAGAGCATAGCCTCACATAGCTATTTCTCCACACACATGACCAATATCTCACAAGTAGCCAAAGAAACTCAAATGAGGCATATGGAAGAAGCTCATCATCCTAAAATGCAATATGATACAAATGCAACATAGGTAGATATGTACATCAAAAGGAACATGATATATGACGGGATGCGAGACACAAATGTCAAACCTACCAAAGTCTATACATCATGATATATGATACAAATGCAATGCAGAATGCATAGGGAGACAAGGAACTTGACTTAACACCACTAAAGCTCACGAGGGAACACACCAACCAAGAATCGCTCCAAGCGAGAGAAGAGCCACCAAAGGTCCCAATTGAGTACCATAGAAAAAGTACCAATTGCAAAACCGCAAAGATCCCAATTGAATACCATAGAAGGAATATCAATTGGAGGATCACAAAGACCGCCCAAAAAGCCACAACCCTTCTTGGAATCAAATTCCCTATCAAAAGAAGCCAAGCTCCCCCTCAACCAAGGGCAACTAACAAAGCAAAAGCTAGGAAAAGGAAGAGCAAGGAAAAACTCTAAAACCAACCGAAAAGAGGAACAACAACACAACTCGAAGACAAGGCAAGCCCAAAACTCCAAGGAAAGCTCACAACATGCTACACAATGCATTGATAATATCAATTAACATAAATAGAGCATTGTAACATGATTCCACAAATATGAATAAGCATGGGCAAGCAAGTATGTCAACAAGGTACAACACTAAACCAAAATGATACCAAAGAACAACATGCCAAACACTATACAAGAACTAAACAAGGGCATGATACAAGATCACATGGATCAACCACCAACATATATTACAAAACTAGCATGACAAGATATACATGGGGGACAAACATGCTAACAGGAAAGGTACCATCGAGCTAGACAAACATGATATGAATGAACAACATGACATATCCGAGCAATCAACCATAAAGCATGACATGATGTTCATAAATATCACCCACCATAAAATCATACAAAGATAGCAAGATAGATATTCAAGATCACAAAGCTATCATGATCAAGGTGGCTAGCCTACCATGGTTTTCACACAAGCAAGACACAAGTATATACAAGAGAGTACAAGGGGAAAAGAAAACTCACTATACATGTGTACAAAGGCTTTCAAGAGCCATTCTCTTCAACGTTACCTTATCACTCACATGCACAACACCCTCAGACAGCACCCTACCTCGTCCATTGTCCCCAAATGTGATGTACAACTTTTCCTTCACTGGGGTGAGGCTGGAGAACCACTTCTTATCTCCGGTCATGTGTCGAGAACACCCGGAGTCGATCAACCAAATGTTCTCCAAGCCTCCTGCCTGCAGTCAGAAACAAGAACGAGAACGAGCTAGCGACTCGACACTGGGGTTAGCACAGAGAAAGTTAAACCGAGTGTCGAGCCATCTGCTCAAAAGAGGGGTTAGCAAACATCACTCCCTTGCCACCAAACTTCCCATGTCCCATGGGAGGAGTACGAGCACCACGAGGGGGAAAACGTGGTCCGTAGTTCCTCCGGAACCCAAAGCCGCGATCATCTCCCCTAAACCCGTAGCGAGGACGAGTAGGAGGACGTCCAATAAAACCACCACGAGCCCGACCAAACTTCTCACCGGCCCCGCACACCATCATCTCTCCCGACATACCTCTCACCACCACCTCTCCGTGGGAACCCGCTAACACTCCTCACACTTCCCACACCCCGTGGAAGTGGCACTCTAGGCTCGGGGAATACCGCGAGGCCGGCGATACTGTCCCGGTTTGCTTGCTCCCTAGCAAGCCTCTCATCCCTCTTCCTCTTGTAGCAAAACTCGCAAGATGCCTCTCCTTGCCACAATACTCACACCGAAGGGGATGGGTTTCGGTTTTGGCTCGGCTTCTCTCTAGGCTTCTCACCCTTCTCACCCACAAACTTCACCGGTTTCGGAAATCATTTGTCTTAGGTGGGAATTTGGGTGGATCTTGGGTTGTGTCAAGCTTGTTGCAAAGGTGGTTGGGTTTTGGTGTGAAAGAGTTCTTGGGTGCTTTTGGGAGTGGGACTTGGATCTCTCCGATCACCTCAAACCTGGGGTTAGACTCCACACACTTCTCGTACACACTCTCCCCACTGTTCTCTCCCACTTTCTCACCCAACTTCTCAAACCCCAAACCACGACCATCAGCTCTCTTGAACTCCTCAATCATGATTTTCAATTGAGGTTCCTGTCCAGACAACCAACCCAACACCTTCCTCAAATAGTCATTCTCCTCATAGATGACATCCAAACGGGAAGTAAGTTCAAGATTTCGCAAAGTGACTTCATCACAGCTAGAACATGCATTTGCAACAGGAGATTTCAAAGATGCTTCCAAAGAACTAATGGTAGAACGAGCATCGACAAGCTTAGCATGCATAGTAGGACATGATTTGCAAGCACCAAGCAAAGTAGGTCTAGCCTTAAGCTCATCATGTTCATTCCTAAGAGCATCTAGTTGAGTCAAAAGAGAAGCATTCTTCTCATTAAGCGAGTTTGATCTCATTCAACCAAGCATCACATTCAACACATTCAACATCATCGGGAGAAGTAGGAGCAAGTTTCAAAGAGTCATTCTCAAGTTTTAATTCAAGCAATTTTGACTCTAAATCTCCTACTTTCTCGCTAGCATTCTCAAGCCGAGCCCTAAGATCTTTCCTCATCTTTTTGGCATCTCTCAAGCACACTATCACGGTTATCAAGCAAACCATTCAACCTAGCAATCTCGGCAAGCAAGGAGTCGGGGTCACGGTTTACCTCATCCTCTCGAGTCGGAGTCGCCGTCCTCCTTCACACTCTTCTTGTCGCTCGAGCTATGGGCCATGCCACAAAAGCCCTCGAGCGCCACACGGCTCGGCCCGCCGAGATTCCGCTTGCACTCTTCTTGCCACTGCGCCTCCCGGCGTCTTCATCTTCGCTGCTTGAGCTTGACTCCTCACTTGAGCTTGAGTCGACGTCGCTCGCACCGGCCACCATCGCTCTTGCCTTGTTCTTCTTGTAGGTGCTCTTGCTCGGTCGCCGCTTGTCCTTGTCCTTGCTCTTGGACTTGTTGAAGTGCTTGCCCTTGGGAGAGTACTTGTCTTCACGCCTCGGGTGCGCCTTGTACTCGTTCTCCTCCGCTTCCGGGCACTCGGCGATGAAGTGGCCACGCTTGCCACACTTGTAGCACGTCCCTGAGCTCCGCCTTGCGTTCCTCCGACTCTCGTGTAGTCGTTCAAACCTTCTTGAGAGCAAGGCCAGCTCCTCCTCGCCCAGCACATCAAACTCCTCATCTGGAATGGACATAAGAGAGGACAAAGAAAAGCGTCGACGGGAAGGGTTAGATTTGCCCTTTGATCCTCCCACAAGAGCAAGACTATGGTCGGTCGAGCCCTCATGCTTGGATAGCAACTTCCTGTCAACCTCAGCCGACTTGAGCTTAGAAAAGAGGTCATCCAACTCAATAGTCAAATAATTCCCAGACTCCTTGATGGCCTCAACCTTAGCACCCCACACATTTGGATCCAAGACATGCAAGAGCTTCAAAGCCTGATCATGCTCGGAATACGGAAAATCCTCAACATTTGCCTTCATGTTGTTCACGATGGCGGTGAACCTCTGAAACATCGCATCAATGTCCTCACCGGGAAGTGGAGTGAAATTCTCATATTGCATCCGGTAAGAGACAAAGAGGCGAGCCTTCACATGGTTATCACCACCGTGAGCAACCAACAACTTATCCCAAATTTGCCAAGCAAGATTCAAATGGCGAACACGCTCAAACTCTGGATCACACAAACTCCGGCACAAGTGATCAACGGCTTTTGCATTAGCCTCATACTTGGCCTTGGCATTGGCATCGGTCACCATAAGAGTATGGATGTTGACCGGAATAGCATAGGTCTTGTCAAGCACAATAAACTCCAACGGCTTTCCTCGAAGAAAAATCATCATACGAGCCGCCCACTTGTGGTAACCCTTGCCATCGAAGTGCGGCGGACCGCCCCGCTCAACGTACGCCATCGTAGGATTCGAGACTTGTCAAAGTCGCAAAGAATCCGGCACCAAGCTCTGATACCAATTGAAGGATCAGATGGCGACTAGAGAGGGGGGAGTGAATAGGAGCCGGTAAAAATTCTTCCCAAAGAACCCGGCCTATGTCCTACTCAAATCCCGGTCACACACGAGCGATGGATCGAATCACACACCAATCGCCAAGACCACGAGGTTATGGATCAACCTCTAGCCTTAGGAACGATTCCTCAAAGCACACGCGGAAGCACTAGAAAGGGAGGAAGGAATCGAACCAAGAAGCAAAGCACACGAGCTCGGCGGACCGTCCGCGCAGGGGGGGCGGACCGTCCGCAAGAGCCGCGCGCGGACCGTCCGGCCGGGTATCGCGGACCGTCCGCACCCGGCCGCGGACCGTCCGGCCTTAGCCGCGGACCGTCCGTTAATTTACACGTAACGACCCAAAGACACCGCGTGCCACGGACCGTCCGCGGGGAGCACGCGGACCGTCCGCCTAGCACCCGCGGACCGTCCGCCCGACACCGCGGACCGTCCGAAACTTCGTCCAACCAAAAACCAAAATCACAACGGATCGAAACAAAGGACGAGCAAGAACACGAAGAACACGGGATGAGCCGGACCCGCGCGGACCGTCCGCCGGGGAGGCCGCGGACCGTCCGCGAGGCTCGGACGAACGAGAAAAATGCCCGACCTCGAAAGTCAACTCCCCCAAATCATCATCGGATTTCCCAAACGGTTGAAGCTGTGGAGACAAGGGTTTGGGTACTTGAAAAGCGTCACACAAGGATGCTATAGCCCAAAAATCTTGCCTCCTAACTCCCTAAATCACCGGGAATCGCGAATCCTTTGAGCACCACCAAAACCTAGAGCACCGAATGAAAACTCACGAATCGAAGTGATTTCCCGGCGTTTGAGGGCACAAGATCAAGCACAAAGATGCACAAGGCATCTATCCATGTTTCCCTCAAAGAAATCCGGAAAGAAACTCACTCAAATCCGCGGAATCACACCGAGAACAAAGGCACGAAAATAAGCACAAAAAGGCACGAAAAACAACCCCGAATCTTCTATACAAACCAGGAAAGATTCACAAGGTCTAGCATGCCGCCCTAGCATCCATCCCTCTCAACAAATCTCTCATGAAGCTCTCATGCTAGCCTAGAGAAAATAGGAAGGAAAATAGCTACGAAAATGAGAAAGAGAAGGGGGGGAAATGAAACCCTAAGTCGCGGAGAGAGAGAGAGAGCCATCAACACACACTCCAGGCTTATATATCGAGTCCCGCCGGAGTGGTAAATGACTCGACTACCCCTAACTACACTAGCGGCGATACAACCCACGTAGGGGCATTTTGGTAATGTTTGTGGGTCTTGCCATCGGACGGCCACGCCTTTGCCGCACCCCCGCGTCCTCCCGACGCAAGCCATGCGATCCCGCCGCGTGTCCTCCGCCTCGAAGCTTCCCGACACGCCGGATCCCGTCTCCGTCGTGTTGGGCCCTCGGACTTGGTTTTGAGGCCCAAACCAAGAAACCGTCCTCCGATGGTTTTGTGGCCAAACCACCAAACCCCGCGTACACGGCCCGGCCTCACCACGCCAAGCGTCGAGCCCGCCAAGCCTTTCACCTCCGGCGCCGGACGGTCTACTCAGTCTTGCCTCGTTCCTTGACTTGGCCACCACCGATGCACCGGCTCCATGTCCACGACTTCGTCTTGCTCTTCTTGCACCATGCGGCTCGCACTTGATCCCGTCGGCCACCGGTCCCTCGAACCAAGCCTACTTGTCTCTCCACTCCTCGGAGGCCCCGCAAGGCTAAGACCTTTCGCGCCCGTTCTTCACACCGCACCAACGCAAACCAAGCCACAACCAACACCTGCAATACTAGGCCAAGAGTCGGTCCACACAACGTTGTCAACCACTCCTCACGAGTGCATTGACAACACACCACATAAACAATAAGGTAAATACACAAAATAAAACACACACAACACAACTCAACACTACACACACAAAGCTTCAAACCATCCGGTCAATCACTCATCACACACGAACCAAGGTACTTCTCAACTTGGTTCCTCGGACTTCTTCCGCCGCAGCTCCTCGATCTTACGGCGAGCGTCGTACCCGCCGTGCGAGGCGCCGGAGGCGTGGTCGTTCGCGTGGCCTCGGCCGCCGCGACCGCCGCCGCCTCCAACTCTCTTGTTGGCCCCATGGTTGGAGCCGCCGCCGTCGGCCGCCGCCGCCGTCAGGGTCGTTGCCGCCGCCACCGGCCGGAGCGCGGTGGGGAACGACTTCTCGATTGCCTTGGTCTTGCTGTGAAGGTCCGCCGGTGTTGGAGCGGCGGCGGTTTGGCTCGGTGGAAGGTCAGCTCGAGTACGGTTGGGGCCGGCGTTGGCGCCGCGACTAGTAGCTTCGTTGTCGCGGGGTTTAGGCTGGAGGAGGTTGGTTGACTCGTTGTCAACCCGCATGAAGTAGGCTTCTTCGCGAGCTTGGCGATGACTTCTCCGGCGCGTATGCCCCGAGCCCGGCGTGCCATCGTTGTGATCGACATGAGGCATTGCTCGGGGGTGGTGTGTACCCCCGCTCTCGACCGCCTCGAGGGCTTCCGCAAGGTTGCGGATGGGGAGGTTGTCTCCGAGCCGCCGGCGTCGTTCGGCGCGCTTCCTGTTACGTTCGCGTCGAGCGTCCCCGTTGGCGGCGTTCTCGTCCGCGGGTGCATTAGCGAGCCGGCTCGTCCGCGGAGATGTCCCTCCGGGTACTTGTCCTCGGCCGTGCCTCGAAGGTCCCGGGGTTTCGCCGGGCAGCCATGAAGACTTGGCGATCGGGGTGCCCGAGCTAGACTCGAGAGGGTGCCACCTCGGTTGGTGTATTTGAGTCGGCCGGGTTAGTGGCGTTCCCTCCCTCGGAACGGTAGCGAGTCGATGTAGGCGACGTAGCGTGAGTCTCCCTTTGCCGGGTCGGCGGGCTTGCGGTCCGGCCGATGGAGACGTATCTCCCGGCCCGGCATTGATTTTATAACCGCCCCGCGGGGCCGGCCCCGAAAAGGGAAGCTCGGTGGAGTCGTCCTCGGACTCAGGCTCCTCAGGGTCCGACCCAAAGTCGAACTCGTAGTCCGGGTTCGAGTAGAACTCGGAGAGAGGGCTGGAGTCCGAAGCGCGATCGGGGACGGCGTCGGAGTCCGAGTTGTACTCGGGTACGGGCTCCTTGCCGGCCCGGCGCGAAGTGGGAGCACCCGTGCGGGCCCGGCTGCGGATGCATGGGCCACGCGCGGAGTGCTTGCGTGGTGAGGGGGCCGTCGCGATGGCTGAACGGCCCGACTCGCATGCGATGGCCCATGGCGATGTCGGGTTCGGTTGGAGACGGACTCGAGCTCGAAGTCGGCGTGGTGGTTGAAGAGCGAAATTTCGCCGAATTTGCCGGCGAGTCGCCCGTGACAACTTCGGGGAAGCGTCACGAGGCTCGTCCTCGGGTTGGGCTGCATGGTTAGGCGGGCGCGGAAGGAGCCCGTGCCATCGGCGGTGCGGACCCTGGGCGTCGAAGACGAAGGTGTCGCCGCGGTTGAAGGCGACGGTTGGCTTGAAGTGGACGGAAGCCGTCGAAGTCGCCATGTGATCTCGAGCGAGAGCCCCTACCTAGCGCGCCGGTGTCGGTGTTTTAGACCGGCAACCTACTACGGGGAGTACCCGAAGTAGATGATTGTGACTCGCCGAGATCGATAAGTCGAAGGAAGAGACACGTGGCACACAATTTAGACGAGGTTCGGGCCGCGAGGTGCGTAATACCCTACGTCCCGTATGCCGCATAGCTCGGGATTGATAGGGCACAATTACAAGATGGCGTAATAGTGCGCCGTGAGTTGTAGGGGGATTCGATGAGGTGATCCCGAGATCGGTCCCCGCCTCGCCTTATATAGTCGGGAGGCGGGATTACAAGTCGAGTAGGGAAAGAGTACTAGTCGAGTACGTCTAGGAGTCCTCTATACAATGCGGAACATGTACGGCTCCCTAACCGAGTACTACTCCGAGTAGTCCTTGCGCTCCACGCCTTCGGATGCCGTGTAGCGCAAGCCGGGTGGTCCCGGGGGGCCCACCGAGTAGTCGATCTGGTACCCACCGTGGTAGTGGACCCGGGGAGGTCCATACGACGGTATCGTCATAGTCAACTCCTTGAACTTGTCGAAAACCTTTTGCAACAAGTCGAGCTTTATGGATGTGAACATTTCCATCCATGTCTCTCTTTTTCTTATAGATCCATTTGCACTCTATGGGTTTAACACCATACGGCGGGTCAACGAAGTTCCAAACTTGATTGTCATCCATGGAATCTATTTCGGATCTCATGGCACTTTGCCATTTCTCGGAATTTGGGTCCATCATTGCTTCCGCATATGTCATAGGTTCATCATTGTCTAACAACAATATGTCGCGCTCTCTCGTGATCATGAGATTGAGCTTATCGGTTGTGCGACGTGCCCTTTCGGACCTTCATGGTTGTGGTGGTGCTTCTCTTTCCACGGGCATCTCAACTCATTCGGCTACTTTAGCATCACTTGTGAAATTTTGCTCAAGCGGCTCATATTGAACTTCTTCAAGATACACCTTCTCGTCTACATTTTTCTCTTTTAAGAAACTCTTTCTCTAAGAAAACACCATTCCGAGCGACAAACACTTTGCCTTCTGACCGGTTGTAGAAATAATATCCCAAGGTTTCCTTTGGATATCCCACGAATATGCACTTGTCCGATTTAGGTGTTAATTTATCTGATTGAAGTTTCTTCACATAAACCTCACAACCCCAAATTTTCAGAAAAGACAAACTAGGAGTCTTACCAGTCCACATCTCATATGGTGTCTTAACTACGGACTTAGAAGGTACCCTATTTAAAGTGAAAGCTGCGGTTTCTAGAGCATAACCCCAAAATGATAATGGTAGGTCGATCGGCTCATCATTGATCGGACCATGTCTAACAAGGTTCGATTACGTCACTCGGATACACCGTTTCTCCGAGGTGTTCCGGGTGGCGTAAGTTGTGGAATAATTCCGCGACTCTTTAGATGGTCGCTAAACTCGTGGCTCAAATACTCACCTCCACGATCAGATCGCAAGGTCTTGATTTTCTTGCCACATTGATTTTCTACTTCACTTTGAAATTCTTTGAACTTTTCAAAACTTTCAGACTTGTGCTTCATTAAATAGAAATAACCATATCTACTTAAGTCACCGGTGAACGTTATGAAGTATTTGTATCCACCTCTAGTTGTCGTACTCATTGGTCCACACACATCCGTATGTATGAGTTCCGGTAAGTTCGAGGCTCTCTCGGGAAAACCGAGAAAGGCATCTTGGTCATCTTGCCTAGCAAACAAGCTTCACATGTCTCGTAGGATTCAAAATCAAACGAAGTTAAAAGTCCATCGTTATGGAGCTTCTTCATGCGCTTTTCATCGATGTGACCCAAACGACAATGCCATATGTAGGTAGGACTCAAATCATTAGGTCGAGACCTTTTAGCACTTATGTTACGGATAGGTGAATCATCAAGATTTAAAACAAATAAGCCATTCACAATGGATGCACAAGCCACAAACATATTATCCTTAGAGATCACACAACCATTGTTTCCACTCACAAATGAATAACCATCCTTGATCAAACATGAAGGGGATAAAATGTTTCGACTCAAACTAGGAACAAAATAACAATTATTCAACTCCATAATAAATCCCGATGGGAGGTGGAGTTTCATTGTCCCAACGGTCAACACAACAACTCTTGCATTATTGCCCACGCGGAAATCAACTTCTCCTCCTTCCACGCTTCTACTTCTTATTATTCCCTGTATCGAATTGCAAATGTGAGCAATTGATCCGGTATCAAATACCCAAGAATTAATAACAGTATCAGCGAGGAAAATATGATTTGTAATGTAAACATGAAGTGTACCTGAAGTGGAAATACCCTTACTTCCCTTATTCTTCAAAGAAGCTAGGTACAACTTGCAGTTTATTTTCCAATGACCAATTTCCTTACAATGAAAACATTCGGCATTGGCGAAAGTTTGGACTAGCCTTGGGCGCCCGGTTTGGCATGGGGATCTTATCCTTGGCCTTTCCTTTCTTCTTCCAAGAATTTCCCTTCCTTTTAAAGGCCGGCTTGTTTTGGATCGCCATCACATGACGGGTGCCAACGCCTTTCTTGATGTCACTCTCTGTAGCATACCACACAGTTCATTCAAGCCCTTCTCCTCCCCATGCATATGGTAGTTCGAGATGATGTTCCCATAGCTAGGCGGAAGAGACGTGAGAATGAAGTCAGTGGACAACTCCTTGCCCAGTGGGAAGCCTAGCTTCTCCAACCTCTGGACGTAACCAATCATTTTGATTACATGTGGTCCTACTGGTGCGCCTTCTGCCAACTTGCACTCCACAAAGGCTTTAGAGACATTGAACCTTTCAGTCCTAGCCTGTGTGGCGAACATATCTTTAAGTGCTACGACCATATCTTGCACATGGACCGACTCAAACCGCATTTGCAAGTTAGGTTCCATACCCGCAAGCATAAGGTAGCCCACTTCAAGATCGACATCCCATGCCTTCTTGTAAGCGTTCCTTTCGAGTGAGTGTTGCATTTTCATTAGGCTCCTCGGGTAAATGGGTGTCTAGAACCTCTTCCTTTTTTTCTCGGCCTTGAGAATAATTCTAAGGTTACGGATCCAATCCGTATAGTTCGTTCCATTCAACTTGTCCTTCTCAAGGATCGTACGTAAAGAAAATTCCTTACTAGGTGCCATCTACAACAAAATAATAAATGCAAAATACTAAGACAAAATATCCATGACCGAGTAAAATAAAAGAATTTACTTCCACTAAAATCGGTATCCCCACGTTGATACTTAGTGATTCAGAATCCACAACTAACAAGTCTACTGGTGAGCTTTTGCGTCACCGCTAGTAAACAAGGTAGATCGGTAAGCAACTCTTTGCTAATCATATCACATATGACTCCTGTTGTTGGGTGACATCTCTATGTCTAGGCTCCCAACCTTTGTGCCCCAAAGTCCTTAACCGTTAAGATGACTTTGATAAGCAAACCAACACTTATGCGTGTAAGTATCCGATACAAACCCGTCTAGTCAAGGAAAACTAGTGGCACCCTAATTTCATAGACCCACCACTAATAGTACAAGACATGGGACGGTGGAAAGTGTTGGGAGGGCATGTTAACTTAAAATTCCAAAGGGATCGTTCTACTCGTAACATCACACGCAAGAAAAATAACATTATCGCATGTAAAAGTAGAATAGTAAGAACGACATTCACACAATTGTAACACGGTATGGCCTATTGTCACATGGTGATCTCCATCTCCATTGACCGGTACATCATGTTGATCTCCATCTCCATGATCCGTGTGTGCCATCCTCCATGTGATGAGTCCTCCGGGAACTATCTAACGCGTGCTAGTAATGAAACTCACACAATCGCACATTAGATCATCACAAATTGGTACGCAGACCATTACATTATTTTTGACAATACATGTGGCTCCGGCCGTATTGCCGTACGTGTGACACGCAGTCACAAAAAATTACACACATGCATCACATACACATATAGGCCATACCGATAAAAAACACCGCAAAACGATTATCGCAAATCCGACGTCCAAACTTAAAACGCCCGAAACTCCACCATGCAAGCCGAATTTGGCAAATCTAATTTCGCCGAGACTAGCAAAGCTGATTTATCACATGTGTAAAATTTTCGTAGATCGGTTTTCGTATAGAAAACGTCTTCATTTGAGTTAACCACGAAAAGTTATGGTTGTTTTACCGAACGTCATGTTTTACGGTTTTCCCGGCCGTAGCGGACCCAATGCGCCGCCGCCACGCATCCCATGCGCCCGGCACTTGACCTAGCTTCGATTCGATCAATCCAATTGATCTCCTTTTCGTTGTGACTGGATTTACGTGTATCACTTAACTCGATGGCGGAATTCCGACCGGTAGGAGTAATCCGTTACATGACCATCACGGTAAGAACACGAAGCCGATCAAAACTTTGATCTACATCCGCATATCTCCATATGCACACATCCCGAATCTAAAACTTAGCGACTACGACTTCGATACCACTAAAGGGATACGGGGGTGGCTACGCTAGTGCAAAACAATTTTTTTCCCGCAAAACATGAACTATTGCCGTCGAGAGATCACGGGATTACCACTAGACACGCGGATGTAGCAAAACCGTCTCGATGTAGATGAACGCGTCGAGGGTAGCAGGCGGTGCGCTTGCTCACGTCCTTCTTGACCTACACATGTGGCTCGTCCAATCCAAGTGCTCCAAATGCAACACATCCAAGGTATCCACACGTACGGAGAAGGAAGCGACGCACACCGGACTACTAGGTCCGCGAGTGCGATGAGGAGAGAGCGTTGGCGGCACGGCCGCTACTTGAAAAAGTCGTGCCTTTCGGGAGGGGTGTGGTCCATATTTATTGGGAGGAAAACCCCCCACACCATCGTCCATTAGCAATACGGGACTAATAGATGGTGTACCCTTTCCAACGCTAATGGGCTTTACAACATTTGTGGCCCATTAGAACTTTTACACTATAATGGATCAAATCCATATGAGCCCACGATCAAATCAAGTTGGATCTAGGGCATATTTCCAACATAATTGACATTGGATCCACTCACAATCTTTTTAGCATTAAAGCAACTAAGGTTGTGGAACTTCGGTTCAAAGCTAACACGAGAACAAGAGTTGTGGTTGCCAATGGAAACCGAGTGCCCCGAAGTGGCCTTGCCGGGATGTCGACATCAAAATCGGTCGGGATGTGTTCACCATCAATGCATACTCTATTCCTCTTGATTTCTTTGACATGGTATTGGGAGTTTCATTCCTTAAGACAATAAACACAATTCTCCTTGATTTTGATGATTTGGAAATGGCATTCACTTATAATGGCAAGTGTGTGTTGTGGAGAGGATTGATCTCACCGTGACATCCAACCCATGGCTCGCCCGCATTCTATCCGACAACAAGAGAGTACTATTTGGATCACCTCCTTCAATCTTTTGAGGATGTATTCCAGAACCGACCGGATTGCCCCCCTCTCACCCTTGTGATCACCGAATCCATACGAAGCAAAACACTAAGCCAATTACAAGTGCATCCCTACGGGTATTCCCAACTACGAGAAGAATGAATTGGAGACTCAATGTATCAAAATGCTGCAGCAAGGAATTATCGGGCATAGCACATCCCCTTTCTCAGGCACTTGTACTTCTAGTCAAAAAGCATGACGAGACTTGGCGATTCGTTTTGATTACCAAACTCTAAATGAGGCAAGCGCCAAAGACAAGTTCCCCATCCCCGTAGTGGAAGAATTTCTTGATGAATTGCATGGTGCCAATTTTTTACTAAAGCTGGACCTCGAGTTAGGCTATCACCAAGTTCGAGTGCACCCGGATGACATTGCAAAACTCGCTTTATGGACTCACCATGGCCACTTCGAATTCTTGGTGATTCCCTTTGGGCTCTCAAACACTCCGGTAACTTTTAGGCACTTATGAATTCGGTATTGGGACCATTCCTTCGCAAGTTCATGTTAGTTTTCTTTGATGACATACTCATCTACAATAGCTCCTTGTATGAACATTTGCAACATGTCGGGGTAGTGATGAATGTGTTAAGAGGTAACAACTTTCATGTGAAGAGGTCCAAGTGTTCTTTTGCTACAACATCAGTTTCGTACCTAGGACATGTCATCTCTTCGAAGGTGTTGCTATGGACACGGCCAAAGTGGACTCGGTGCGGTCTTGGCCCCAACCCAAATCTGCAAGAGGGCCGCAAGGTTTCCTTGGCCTTGCCGGCTATTACAAAAAATTCATCCAAAACTTTGGTGCCATGGCAGCCCCATTAACCCAACTTCTCAAGCAACAAGGCTTTCAATGGACGAAGAAGCCACCACGACATTTGTAACCCCGAAGTAGGCACTAACTTCTCGCTCCCACTTGCAGCCTACCGTACTTTCAAAAGACATTCACGGTGGATTGTGATGCTTCGGTTTAGGCTTTGGTGATGTCCTTCATCGTGTGCTTGGACCAATAGCATTCTTCGACAAACAATTTGCACCCCGACACTTGAAGGTGGCAGCATATGAAAGGGAACCGATCGGCCCGATACAAGGGGTACACCATTGGAGACCCTACCTCTAGGGTAGGCAATTCAAAGTAGAACCGACCATCATGCCCTCAAATTCATGTTGGATCAATGCCGTCAACTATCCCCCAACATCGGTGGATAAGCACACTATTTGGGTTTGATTTCGGTGTGGAATACAGGTCGGGAAGTCTAAACACGATAGGCCGATGCTCTTCCTCATCGTGACGGCGAGAAACGACACCTTCATGCCATTTCTATGCCCACCTTTCAACTCTATGATGACATTCGCACTACCATTTCATCCCGCACTACAATGACATCTCTCCGAAACAATATCATAGCTGGCCTAAAGGACGAATCATGGAGTGTAAAAGATGACCTTATCTTCGGAGCACGGGCAAGATATTCACCCCTTCCAACACCGAACCGTTAGATGATAGAAAATGTTTTGGTATATTTTAATTCCATAATGAAATAGACATTTCAATATTGCGGTGAGTGAAACAATCCATGTGCAATTGTTTATGTTTAAACAACAATTAAACATAAATATATTCATGATCATACAACTAATAAACATGAATACTAGTTTGAGAAAGTACCTTGTGGAAGGTAGGCTAATAAACATGAATACTAGTTTGAGAAAATACCTTGTGGAAGGTAGGGTGACGGCGTCACCCGACTTTCCGATATCACTCATTGTGAGTGACCTCAATCGGTGTAGCCGAACTAAGTCGATGCGGACGGATGATCGTAGTGAAGACCCGCCGTAGACGAAGTAGTCGTTCATTCGTAGTTGACGTAGAGGAAGTAGTCGTACGTGAGCGAGCGATCGCGTGATGATGCTCCCCAAAAACCTTATCGCCCGCCTATACCAAGCGGGATCTTCGGCAGGAGGACGAGGTTCCGGAGGCTCGCTCCTCGCCGGTACCGTGCACGCGGTGCGGGCGACGGGAATGCGAAAATAAAGTAGCAAACAAAGGGAGAGAGGGAGAGGTCTCCCGAACGGTAATACCTTGTGTGAATTGGCAACCGAGCGGAAGGAGGAGAGCGACTTATATAGGCGAGCGAGACGCGGGGGGGGGGGGGGGGGGGTGAACCTAGACGTCATGATTAATGCGTCTCATGCAAGTAACAACAACGGTTTGAAGAGCTATTGTTAAGGTCTAGTAATGGTCGCGGTTTAAGGCGCCATTATTGAAGGATCGATACGGCGAACCGAGAGGGGGGGGGAGTGAATGGGAGCCGATAAAAATTCTTCTCGATGGAGATGAGAACTCCAACAAGACGAACGCGGCTTCCAACACACGTCTCCGACTCACTACCCAAGTTGGCCAAGCCCACGTAGCCACCGGAGTGCCACCGGACCTAGGAACCAACACACACGGCCTTCCGACTCGAGAACGCGGCGGAACAACAAACCCCGAGTCTACGAGACCCACACCGGTCGGACCGGGTGAGCACCACCGGTCGAGCCGGTCCCCGCCGGTGAACCCGAGCAACTTCCACTAAGTGGCTCTACACCGGTCCGACCGGTGAGACGCACCGGTCGGACCGATGGCGGCCGGAGAAAGCCCCCAAGGCACCAAACGAGGCCAACCGACCACCAAACGAACCAAAACTCGAACCGGCAGCACCACGGGACAACGAAAGAACACACCAAGACGCTCACCCGAGCGAAAACCCACAAGGGCCTGCACCGGTCAGACCGGTCAAGAGCACCGGTCAGACCGGTGTAGCCTGGGCAGCTCGGGATGAACATCACCCGCGGGTCAACTCCCCCAAATCCAAATCTCGATCTCCCGAATCGCTCCACGGACTTGAACAAGACTTTGGGGATATCAGGAGCACCTCATGAGGAGTCCATAGCCAAGTTTAATCCCACCAAATCTCGTCCAAAAAGAAGGAATCGAAGAAATCCCGCCGAAAGCACTTCCAACCCAAGAACTCAAGAAACCCCAAATTCGAGCAACTTTTCTCACGGATTTGGGAGGGGAATCACGGCCCAAAGAACCACGAAGGGTTCCCACAAATTTCCCCCATCAAATCCCCAAGAGAAAAGTCTCGAAAACACCCCAAAGAAATCACGAAGAGAGGGCTCCGAAAATCACCACCAAGAACAACCGGGGAAAACACATCCAAACCTTGAGGAACCATGCCGAATCATCTATACATGAAACAAAGGTTCGTACAAGGTCTAGCAAGCCGCCCGATCATCCATCCCTCTCTACAAGATCTCTCCGTGAAGCTCTCTTGCTAGTCCTAGAGAAAACCTAAGGAAAATAGGTGGAAAATAGGAAAACTAATGAGCTAGGGTTCCAAGAGTTGGCTGCCATCCTCTCACCTCTTGGGTTATATGGAGGCAACCGAATGTCTAAAATGCCCTTCTCTACTAACTAGGGATACAAGCCCCTCAAGGGCGGATTTGGAATTCTTGATGTCTTCACCATCGGACGGATGCCCGACGACCGCACCCCGCGTAGCCTCGACGCAAGCCATGCGATCCCGACGCGTGTCCTCCGCTTCGAAGATTCCGGACCGCGTCGTCGCACACCGGTCGACCGGTGCTCCTCACCGGTCGGACCGGTCCCCACCGGTCGACCGGTCCGGGTGCCGCCGCACCTCCGTCTTCGGTTCTCCGGTCTTGGCTTTGTGGATCAACCAAGGAACCCAGTGGTTTTCGGTGAACCACCGGAAACCCCGCGAACTCGGTGTAGCCTCCGCCAATCTCCACTCATGACTTGGCTCCCACGTAGTCCCGGCTCGACCTTGGTTTTGAGGCTCAACCAAGAAACCGTCCACGACTTCATCTTGCTGTTCATGCCATCATGCGGCCCGCACTTGACCCCGCTGGCCACCGGGTCCCTCGAACGAAGCCTACTTGTCTTCTCCACACCTGGAGGCCTCACCGGCGACGACCTTTCGCGCTTGTTCTTCACCTGCACCAACACGAGTCAAGCCGCAACCTGCACCTGCAATACTTAGCCAAGAATCAGTCCACACAACGTTGTCAATCACTCATCACACAATGAAGCGACCATCCACCGGTCCTCGAACCACACATGGTCCTCAATCTCCCCCTTGATGAGTGCATTGACAACACCCACACGAAAGTAACAAGAGAGAAAAGAAAAAGAAAAGAAACGAACAAAAAGAAACTCCAACAAGCGATCGAAAGCCAAACAAAGGCAAAGAGCAAGATCACTTGAAGAAGACAAGTCTCGGACCCCTTAGGCAAGGGCAACGGCTCGACACATCCGAGACAAAGCAAAGCTCAAGCAAAGAGCACAAACCACCGAAACAAAGCTCGAAAACTCTCAAAGAGCTCCCTCTCGCACACATGCAAACTCCCCCCGAACCAATGCAACTCCCCCGGACGAATGCATGCAAGAAACCACATGAAACGAGGATAGTTGCGGCACTTTCGACTCACACCGGTCGGACGGTCATCACCACCGGTCGGACCGGTGCCTAACATGTGTACGGGACCAGCACTCACCACCGGTCGGACCGGTGCTCATCACCGGTCGGACCGGTGTACAACGAAAGCCCGAAATGGCTCGAAACCACCGAAAACCTTCTAAATGCGTCCGGTAAGCCATTTCAAGCTCAAACTTCTCCCCCTTGTTGGCAATGCATGAATCAAGCCAAAAATGCAAAAATTTCAACCTATAGCTTCTCAAATATACAAAATTTAACAAAGAATGCTATACATGTCCAAATGAGCAAGTTAGATACTCTACAGCTTCGTATCGATCTCAACTACATGATCACCAAGTTTCACAACCATTGGACGAAGCTAAGATGGATTTCGGCAATTTTGCGAAAAACTTGCCTCTCATGAGCAAAGTCCTAAACATGATCAAAGCATATCAAAATGGCAAAGCCACACAAACTTCATGCTAGGACAGCCATTCTAATCATAAGACCATCACAAACACCCACAAGCACCTCATGTCATGTCAAAGCCACCGAGCCATGTGCCTACTTCTATTTATGAGACTTCTCATTGGTAGGCATCATGCAATGGTTTAGCACCCAAAGCAAATTAAATTCAGCACATATGACATGGGAGCATATTTTCCAAGCATTTTTCATTTCATTTTCAGATTTGTAAATGGTACATGAAATGTCTTTGCGACAAAAAGGAACTTATGCTCCTCCACAAGATAAGTCAAGAGGGCTAAACATTCATGATGGCAAATGAGCCTTTGGCCCCATATGATCAATAAACTAGCTATCCAACCACAAATTAAGCATAGCAAGGCCACAAAAACATGTCAAGAGCATGTAAAGGTATTTACACATGAGAGAGCATACATGTGACATTTTTCAAAAGCATAGCTATCAACCATGGATTATTCATCGAGATTATCAATGAGCTAAGCCAAACTAACCGTAGCATACCAAACAAGCTCACAAAGACATATATCTCATTCCATGGTGAACAATGTATATGAGAGAAGCTTTTCCTAACCAATGCATATGATACAAAATGCATGCAATCTAAGATACAAGGATGCCTATACATCATGTTACATATGCCATGCCAAAATGCAAGAAATGCACAAAGGAAAGCTATACATATGCTACAAACCGGCTCCTCGAGGGGAGGCAAAACGGGCTCGACACCACCGGCAAAAGAGAGCTCCCACACACCCAACTCAAGAAATCAAACACACACCAAGTTCCCCCCGCAAACGAGTGAAAGTTGCTTGATCTAGAGGTTTGGTGAAAATATCGGCTAGTTGGTGATGTGTGGGTACATGGATCAACGCTATCTTTCCTTTCTCAACGTTGTCTCTCAGGAAATGATACCTCACTTCTATGTGCTTGGTTTTAGAATGGAGCACTGGGTTCTTTGCAACGCTTATGGCACTGGTGCTATCACATTGAAGTGGGACATGGGTATACTCCTCACCAAAGTCACTCATGGTGTAGGTGATCCAAAGGAGCCGAGAGCAACAACTAGCGGCGGCAACATACTCGGCTTCGGTCGTGGATTGAGCAACACTCGACTGCTTACGAGAAGACCAAGATACCAACGAAGAACCCAAAAACTGGCAAGTCCCAGAAGTGGACTTCCTATCCAACCGACACCCGGCAAAATCCGCGTCTGAAAAGCCATGAAGCGCCAATGAAGAGGACGCGGAGTACCAAAGGCCGAAGTCGGGAGTGTGACGCAAGTACCTGAAAATTCTCTTCACTTCTTGCCGATGCGAAGTCCTCGGAGACGCTTGAAAACGAGCGCACAGACACACTGAGAACTGTATGTCCGGCCTCGTCGCCGTCAAGTAGAGGAGTGACCCGATCATGCTTCGCTACTCCTTCGGTCCACGTGTTCACCTTCCTCGTCCGCATCAAGGGCCGTAGTCGTACTCATCGGCGTCGTCATAGCCTTGGAGTCCTCCATCTTGAACTTTCTCACAATGTCCTTGGTGTACTTAGCCCGGTGCACAAATGTACCTTCCTTTGATTGCTTGATTTGTAGCCCGAGGAAGAAGCGCAACTCGCCCATCATGCTCATCTCAAACTCCCTCGCTCATATCATCTCGCAAACCTCGCAACAAGAGAGTTAGACGAGCCACCAAAGACAATATCATCCACGTACACACCGCACAATCGGGATATCTCTCGCCTCGCCTCGGCAAAAACAAGGTCTCGATTGACCTTCCCCATCTCAAAACCTCTGCGAAACAAGAACCCCCTCAACCCCGCCATACCAAGCTCTAGGCGCCTGCTTCAACCCATACGGCGCCTTCCTCAACTTGTACACCCCCGTGGGGGTACTTCTCACTCTCAAACCCCGGAGGTCGTCTCACATACACTTCTTCCTCCAACACACCATTCAGAAAAGCACTCTTCACATCCATTTGGTGCAACTTGAACCCTTTAGCCACGGAAAAGGCTAGAAGGATCCTAATCGCCTCCAAACGGGCTACGGGAGCAAAGGTCTCCTTGTAGTCGATCCCCTCCTTCTGACTGAACCCCTGAGCAACAAGTCTCGACTTGTTCCTCACAACCTCACCCTTCTCTCCCTCTTTGTTTTTCCACACCCACTTTGTACCAATCGGCTTACACCCTGGGGGAGGGTCAACCAACTCCCACACCGATTCCTCTCAAAGTTCTCCAACTCCTCATGCATCGAGTTAACCCAATTGTGATCGGATAGTGCGTGTCCAATGTCTTTGGGCTCGAAAGAAGCAACAAATGCAGCATGAGAAAAATGGGAATTGTTTCGAACCCTCGACCATGTAGTGCGTTCATTCATGTCGCCGATGATCCTCGAAGCTAGGTGATCCACCCGAACTCGCCGGGGAGGTTCTCGCCTCGAAGCTACCTCCCCCTCAACATCGGCTTCTCCTCGTTCTTGATTTGTCGTCGTAGGTGTAGCGAGAGGGTCCATCCATCATCGTAGTCGAAGTAGTGGGTACATGTTCGGCGGGGGCACCACACCGCCATCTTCATCATCACCATGTTCATGCTCCTCCTCCCGAAAGATCTCCTCGCCAAGCTCATCATCACCTGCACACTCAAAGACAAGCTGACTACGTGGCTCTGTCTCGTCGAAGGTTACCTCGCAAGTCTCCACGATTTGGTTAGTTTCAAGATTGAGCACACGATATGCTCTAGAATGAGATGCATAACCAAAGAAAATGCCATCGACAGACCTAGCCTCAAACTTATCCAACTTCCCGCCCTTCTTCGAATAAAACACTTGCAACCAAAGACATGGAAGTGACTCACCTTGGGTGTGCGACCATGCATCAACTCATAGCATGTCTTCTTCTTGTGCACTCGAGGTATATTACTGTTCGACACATAGCATGCGGTATTCACCGCCTCAGCCCAAAACCTCCTCGGAGTCCTATGCTCATCAAGCATCGTCCGAGCCATCTCGCACAAGGTCCTGTTCTTCCTTTCCACAACACCATTCTGGGGAGGCGTATACGGACTCGAAAAGCGGGTGCTCAAGACCCAAGTCATGACAAAAGGTTTCAAAACGAGAGTTCCTGAATTCCGAGCCATTATCCTTGCGGATAGCTCGTATGGCATCTCCGTGCCTCTCGTTCCTCAACCTCAAGACTAGATCTCGAACAAAACCAAACGTCTCCCCCTTATCCTCCGGTAAAGAACACCCACGCATACCGAGAATAGTCATCCACCACAACAAGGACATACCACTTCCCACCCGCGAGATCGCACACGACCCGGGCCAACAAGGTCCATATGGAGCAGCTCGCATGGACGCTCGGTCATCACATCGGTGAGAGGCGGGTGAGAAGAGGCCACCATCTTGGCATGCCTACACGGAGCACAAACCAACTCTTTCTCAAGCTTCAACCGTGGCAATCCTCGGACCAAATTGAGTTTACTCAAGCGAGACAAAAGGTCAAAGCTCAAGTGACCCAACTTCCTATGCCACTTCCACAACTCACTCGAAGAACCGGCCAAGAAACAACGCTCAACACCCGAAGACCGAGAAAAATCAGCACGAAACACCGACCCTCGGGAACGACCATACAAACAAGGTCCCCTCGAGAGTCCACAATCCGAGAACCACCAGGCCGAAACAACACCTCAAAACCCTCATCCAACAACCGAGACACGAAAGCAAATTGTACCCCGGCGATTGAACAAGAGCAACACGCCTCGAGTGATCTTGTCACTCACTTTTATCTCACCTTTGAAAGCACACGCCCACGCCCATTGTCCCCAAAAGTGATGTACCTCTTCGTCACCACCGGGACGAGACTTGAGAACCACCCCCTGTCTCCGGTCATATGCCTCGAACAACCGGAGTCAATCAACCAAATGTTCTTCAAGTCTCCCACCTGAAAATCAAAAATAGGCACGTGAGCGAACAAACGACTCAGCACTGGGGTTAGTACCAAAGGAGGAAAACCAGTGCCGAGCCATTTGCTCGAAAGTGGGGTTAGCACCAACCAAAGCATCTCTCCTACCAAGGCTACCTCCACGAACACCACCACGGTAACCACCCTGAGGGAACCACCCCTCTCTCGCGCACGGAGGAGGACCAAAACCACGCAAGAAAGCCCGTGGAACGTCCTTCCTCTCCAACTCAACGCCACGACTCCTCCAATCCCCGTATTGAGCACGAGGAGGAGAACGCCTAGCAACCGACCACCCGCACTCTTTCCGGCCCAACCACCGAACCACGACCACCGAAACAACCCTCGCACCGTACGAGCTCGAAACCCGAACATCGTCCGTCTGTGCCCGCACCGGTCCGACCGGTGCCCCACACCGGTCCGGCGGTGTGACCGGACAAAGCAACACCACCCGCAGCCTTCTTCTCTCCCCAAGCCCGAACCGTCCTCACAATCGCCTTGCCCCCGGGCATCCGCATACGAGGCTCAAGTACACCATCGAAAGGGTGGTACTTGTCCTTGTTTGCCCACTCCTTCCTCATTCTCTCCTCTCGCTTCCTCTTGAAGCAAAACTCCTCCTTATGGCCATCTCGCCCACAATAGCCACAATGGAACCTCACAAGCTTAGGCTTTGGCTTGGGATGTGGTCGCTCACTCGGTTTCTCTCCACTCAAACCCTCCACCGGTTTCTCACCACTTGCCTTCTCACTCTCCTTCCCAAAGAACACTTTCCCCGAAGTGCTCACAAACTTGATAGGCTTTTGTAGGTCATTTGTGGGTGTAGGAAACACGGGTGGAGCCGGGGTTGTGTCTAGCCGATTCCTTTGATGGTTAGGTTTTGGTGGGAACTCATTCTTGTGGTGGGTTTTTGGTGGCTCCGTGATATTCTCTCCACTTCCCTCACCAACCTTGTTTGCTCCAAGCCCCTCACCATCTTGCCTCTTAAAGGCCTCGATCATCATCCTCAACCGAGGCTCGTGACCAGGACAACCACCCCATCAACTTCCTCAAATCATCATTCTCATCCCGCAAACGGTCAACATAATGTGCAAGCTCCAAATTTTTCAATGCATGCATTTCACGGGTAGAGCAAGATGTAGGCATGGGTTCCTTCAATTTAGCCTCGAGCAAACTAGTGTAAGCATGCATCTCATCAATCTTAGCATGCAAAACGGGGCATGAAGTGCAAGCACCTAGCAAAGCGAGTCTAGACTTAAGCTCGGCCACCTCAACCCTAAGCACATCTAGTTCCTCACACTTGGAGGCATGCTTCTCCTTAAACAAAGCAAGATCGGCAAGGAATATGGAGCAATCAAGCACAATCATTCTCATCGAAACAACGGGGCTAGCCTTAAGCGAATCAATCTCAAGCTTGCTATCAAGCACCCGTGTCTCTAGCTCGCCCACTCTAGTCCTAGCATCCTCGAGTGAAGCCCTAAGCTCTTTCCTCATTTTCTTGGCCTCTCTAAGCATGTCATCACGGTTATCAAGCAAAGAGCCAAGCCTCTCATTCTCCTGGCGCAAGAAGGGAAGTTCATCACGCACCTCGTCGTCGGACTCGCAGTCCGAGTCGCTCCGTGTGCTCTTCTTGCCGCCGGAGCTCAACGCCATGGTGCGGAAGCCATCTCTCGCGAAGCGGCTCGGCCCCGCTCGGGTTCTTGGACGACTTCTTGTTCTTGCGGCGAACTCCCTCGTCTTCGGCTCGCTCGAGCTCGAGGTGGAGTACGCGGAGCTAGAGTCGACGTCGCTCGCTCCAACCATCGCTCGGGCCTTGCCTCGGCCCTCCTTCTTCCCCGGATCGTCGCTCGTCCTTGTACTTGTTCTTGTGCTCGCTCTTGTGGTCGCGCCTCGAACGGTACTTGCCATCGTTCATCCTCGGCTTGTGCTTGTAGCCGTCCTTGTTCTCGGCCTTCTCCGGGCAGTCGGCGACGAAGTGTCCCGGCTTGCCGCATCGGAAGCAAGTCCTCGTGTTCCTCCTCATGTTCACGCGGTTCTCGTGCAGCCTCTCGAACCGCCTCGTCAACAGCGCCAGCTCGTCCTCTCCAAGGTCATCAAACTCCTCATCTGGCATAGACATCAAAGAGGAAAACGAGAACATCCTGGTGGATGGGTTAAAGTTAGTCTTTCCTTTGGAACCACCAACGAGGGCAAGACTATGGGAATCAGTCGGTCCCTCGAGCTTGGCGATCATGCCCCTATCCACCTCGGCCCGACTTGAGCTTTGAGAACGGCTCGTTCACCGTCGAGTATCATACCTCTCCGACTCGACTATAGCCTCGAACTTTCCGCCCCATATCGTACGATCCAAAGAGTGTAAGAGCTTGACCGCTCTATCATGATCATCGTACGGGAGCACGTCCACATTGGCCCTCATGTTGTTCACCACCACCGTGAACCTGCGAAACAAGGCATCTATGGACTCACCGGGGAGATGAGTGAAGTTCTCGTACTCTCTCCGTAGGTCGCATACAACCGTGCCTCGAACACGGGCGTTCCCAACATGAGCCTCCTTCAACACCGCCCAAATCCTACAAGCCAAGTGCTCGGTGTGCACCCGATCGAACTCGGTCGACACAAAGCACGAAACAAGTAGTCGACCGCCTTATTGTTGGCGTCGAATCGTCCCCTCGACCCCGGAGCAAGGAAATCCATCGGTGGACATAGCCTGTGTCCACCGTGACATCCCAAAACGGCCCGACCCTTTCCGCGGAGGAACGCACCCATCCGCTTGCTCCACATCCGGTAGTTCTTGCCATCGAAGTGTGGAGGACCCGAACCCCGTTCTCGGTACGCCATCCTTGGATCTTAGGCGGTTAGAGTCAACAAAGACTCGAACCGGCTACGATACCACTTGAAGGATCGATACGGCGAACCGAGAGGGGGGGGAGTGAATGGGAGCCGATAAAAATTCTTCTCGATGGAGATGAGAACTCCAACAAGACGAACGCGGCTTCCAACACACGTCTCCGACTCACTACCCAAGTTGGCCAAGCCCACGTAGCCACCGGAGTGCCACCGGACCTAGGAACCAACACACACGGCCTTCCGACTCGAGAACGCGGCGGAACAACAAACCCCGAGTCTACGGACCCACACCGGTCGGACCGGTGAGCACCACCGGTCGGACCGATCCCCGCCGGTGAACCCGAGCAACTTCCACTAAGTGGCTCTACACCGGTCGACCGGTGAGACGCACCGGTCGGACCGATGGCGCCGAGAAAGCCCCCAAGGCACCAAACGAGCCAACCGACCACCAAACGAACCCAAACTCGAACCAGGCGGCACCACGGGACAACGAGAGAACACACCAAGACGCTCACCCGAGCGAAAACCCACAAGGGCCCGCACCGGTCGGACCGGTCAAGAGCACCGGTCGGACCGGTGTAGCTCGGGCGCTCGGGATGAACAAGCACCCGCGGGTCAACTCCCCCAAATCCAAATCTCGATCTCCCGAATCGCTCCACGGACTTGAACAAGACTTTGGGGATATCAAGAGCACCTCATGAGGAGTCCATAGCCAAGTTTAATCCCACCAAATCTCGTCCAAAAAGGAGGAATCGAAGAAATCCCGCCGAAAGCACTTCCAACCCAAGAACTCAAGAAACACCAAATTCGAGCAACTTTTCTCACGGATTTGGGAGGGGGATCACAGCCCAAAGAACCACGAAGGGTTCCCACAAATTTCCCCCATCAAATCGCCAAGAGAAAAGTCTCGAAAACACCCCAAAGAAATCACGAAGAGAGGGCTCCGAAAATCACCACCAAGAACAACCGGGGAAAACACATCCAAACCTTGAGGAACCACGCCGAATCATCTATACATGAAACAAAGGTTCGTACAAGGTCTAGCAAGCCGCCCGATCATCCATCCCTCTCTACAAGATCTCTCCGTGAAGCTCTCTTGCTAGTCCTAGAGAAAACCTAAGGAAAATAGGTGGAAAATAGGAAAACTAATGAGCTAGGGTTCCAAGAGTTGGCTGCCATCCTCTCACCTCTTGGGTTATATGGAGGCAACCGAATGTCTAAAATGCCCTTCTCTACTAACTAGGGATACAAGCCCCTCAAGGGCGGATTTGGAATTCTTGATGTCTTCACCATCGGACGGATGCCCAACGACCGCACCTGCGTAGCCTCGACGCAAGCCATGCGATCCCGACGCGTGTCCTCCGCTTCGAAGATTCGGACTGCGTCGTCGCACACCGGTCGGACCGGTGCTCCTCACCGGTCGGACCGGTCCCCACCGGTCGGTCGACCGGTCGGACCCACCGGTCGGGACCGGTCCGGTGCCGCTCGCACCTCCGTCTTCGGTTCTCCGGTCTTGGCTTTGTGGATCAACCAAGGAACCCGGTGGTTTTACGGTGAACCACCGGAAACCCCACGAACTCGGTGTAGCCTCCGCCAATCTCCACTCATGACTTGGCTCCCACGTAGTCCCGGCTCGACCTTGGTTTTGAGGCTCAACCAAGAAACCGTCCACGACTTCATCTTGCTGTTCATGCCATCATGCGGTCCGCACTTGACCCCGTTGGCCACCGGGTCCCTCGAACGAAGCCTACTTGTCTTCTCCACACCTGGAGGCCTCACCGGCGACGACCTTTCGCGCTTGTTCTTCACCTGCACCAACACCAGTCAAGCCGCAACCTGCACCTGCAATACTTAGCCAAGAATCAGTCCACACAACGTTGTCAATCACTCATCACACAAGGAAGCGACCATCCACCGGTCCTCGAACCACACATGGTCCTCAATTATTCCTCTCCAACGACCAACGGGGAAAAAGATGCTCCCGCACCGCAACACATTGCGTTCGTACGTTCGTCCGTCCAACCGATTGTACCGCACAACCTACTTGTCTCGTCTCGACTTGACTCGACATAAGCAAATGCTGCCACGGAAGCACACGGCGGAGTCGCCGAAGCACTCGGCGAGTAGCGAAGCACTCGGCGCGAGCTGCGAAAGCACTCGGTGCGGCCATTTGTTAGTCTCACGCCCACGTCGGTATTTGACTCTTTTCTCTAGCATTAAACCAATGAGCTTTAATTCTTTCATTATTATAATAAATGGCTCTAGGCCCATTTATTCTAACAATCCCCACCAAGAATTTTAAGCCACAATGAAAATGCTCTCATCTTCCCTATTATTTTCGATATACCAATACTACGATGGAGACCTGTTAAGTTGAACATCCACTAGGAACTCAAGTTACACTTATTTGCAATTGAATAATGGAATATGCCTTGAATTGTTAGTTTTGTGCATCTAAGCTTGGCTAGGGCCCTTTACTCGATACTTGTCCGCACATAGCATCCCCGCGGGTTGGAGCTTATGGGTCACACTCCGTGCCTCTTCATGAGTTTTCTAGAGATCACCCGGATCTCATAGACTATGACCAATAGTCGATACTCATATAGGTGTGTTCCTTCAAGACATACTTGCGCAGGACTATATCTTTGCTTTCGGAGAAACAACTACCTTGTTTCATGGAAGCGACTTGGAGCACATTGTTGGGGAATTCAGGAAAACCTGTCACCCTCGAAACGTCGAGGTTTATGAAATTCGTGAAATGAGTTTTCAGGAACATCGAATTCGCGAAGATCTGGAATCTTGAACCTGCGAAGCTCTGAAGTCGCGAACTCGCGAAGATTTGGAATCTTGAACCTGCGAAGCTACGAAGTCGCGAACTCACGAAGATCTGGAATCTTGAACCTGCGAAGCTTCAAAGTCGCGAAGTCGCGAAGACCCAAAGGCATGAACCTGCAAAATCACGATATCAGATGTCTGCGAAATTCGGGAATCTGCTGGAGGTCAAATTCGGAAGTCACGGCGCGCGAAGATTTCCTGAACGGGGAGATTCATGAATCAGTAAGAAGCAAAGTCAAAGACATCGTCTCAAAAAGTCCGGGTTCGGTGTGTGAACTAGTGGCAGGCTTGTAAATATATGAGATGTAAAAGACATTCATGTACATGTTCACACTAGGAATATTCCTTGAGTTCGAGGGTGTTTTCGGAATGTAAAAGTCCCTTCGTCTCCCTATAAAAGGGGGCGCGAGGGCACGTGTAAAGGGATTCACAACTTTTGAGGCTTGGGCAGTCTTTGGGGAGATTCTTTGTCTCCTCTTGCGTCATTGTTGTACTTCAACGTATCTACTGTACTTTCTCTCGTGTTCGGGGATTCCAACCGAGTTTTCGGATACCCCCAACATTGGCGCACACCGTGTTTCAGCCGAAAAACAACTCACGATGCCACCACAGAAGAGGTCCAAGAAGAACATTCCAGCTGAGACAGATCAAGAAGAGCACCATCATCTTGAAGGCAATGAAATCTCTTTCGTTCCCGAACCATCGAACATCACAGATCAAGAACGGAGAGCAAAACTTGAAGCTCTGATGAAGGCAAGAGCTGAGAAGACAACACACATTCAAGAACAACTAGCTGAATAGCAAACGCATGAGAATGATGATGATGATGACGAGACCATAGACAGAGAACTAGAGAGAGTTTAGCGGAAGATACAGCAGTTGCAGAAAGAGAAAGAAAAATTCGCAAGCCAATTGCAGGCAAAAAGAAAGATCTCTGAGAAGCTAGAATAGCCCAACCAGGAAAGAGAACAAATCGAAACAATACAAAGAGAGATAGATGAAATGAAAGAACAAGAAAACAGTTCACTGTGGCAAGATTCAGCACACCAAAACTTTGGCCCAACCAGAAGAACCCCGAAAGAAAATTTCTTCACGGGAAATGGAATCTCACAGTTCATAGATTCTGAATCACCACTATCCATAGGGCTGCAAACTGCACCATGGCCACCGAAATTCAAGCCGGTCTCTCTCCCGAAATATAACGGTTTGGGAAACCCTAGGCGAGTTCCTTATGAGGTACGAATCGGCCGTGAATTCGGCGGGGAGGAGACGATGTTGCCTTGGCCAAATCCTTCATCATTGCTTGCGAAGGACCGATGCGAATTGGTACTCTTTCTTTGCCGCCGCATTCGATCCGTAGCCGGGTAGACCTCAAGACAAAATTCATGCAAGCATTTCGGATGTTCCATGATACAACGGATGAATCATCGGATACGTATAACGCAAGCGAGAAGACGAGAGATCCATTGCGGAACTTAGTGAGAAGCTTCATGCGGCGAGAGATCCCCGATTCCGAAGGCGATGACAAAACAACGATCAAGGCACTGATCAAATATTTGACTCTAGGACCAACAGCTTCGCATTTGATGCGAAAGAAACCTAAGACGGTTGAAGAACTTTTTCATGGATTGGAAGAGTACATCTTGTCCAATGATGATCATCGCAAAAGAGTGGCCGAACGAAATGAAGCACGACAAGGCAACAGAGAAATGACTTGGAGAGCACAATCCCAGAATCCACGAAACATCAACAATGTGGAAAACCCTCAGCCTGACCAAAACAGCAGGCCTAACACAAGAGGAGGATTTGCACCCAGGGGAAGGGGAAGAGGAAGAGGACCCCCGAGACTCACGAATCACAACCCAAACGACTCGTACTTCTATTGTCGGTATCATGGAAGAGGACACAACACCGAAGGATGCCTAGAAACCAAGAAGAACATGGCAAGAATCCAGTAAGAGAAAGCGTTGAGGAGCATCACATCCTCAATGCCAAATTAGTTTCGCCGAACACGGCGACCACAATTCATGAACTCTCAACCATGTCCGGTCGTAATGCAGCAGTTTCAAGAACCACAATGATCATGGTAACCATCTCGGCAATTTTCCCTCGGTCGCGAGGCAATCCAATCGATTCAAAGCAACCACGGCCAATTCGGGAAATCTTGCCACCACCACCCGATAGTTCGTCAAGACCCGAATCAAGTTCAAGACCCCAAAACTCGAAAGCCTTGCCATCTTTTGGGATCATTATGCTAATTTCGGGAGGGTCCGGCATGGAGTTCGAAACCAAGAACCAAAGAAACAATTATTTCATGTCCGTGAACACCATCATCAATGATGGTCCGTACCGCGCGACGGGAATGGGCCAAGGTGCCAATCACTTTCATCGAAGAGGATTTCAAACCGAAATCCGTGATTCACAATGATGCCATGACCATCGAGGTAAACATAGCTGGATGGATCATTGGAAAAGTCCTAGTAGACAATGGAAGTTCGACAGACATTTTGTTCTTGAAAACTTTCGAGAAGATGAACCCGAGCCGACAAATGTTGCACCCGCCGGAATACCCATTGCAAGGTTTCGAAGGAAAACCAATCAAGCCAGTGGGAAAAATATCGCTTCCTGTATCCTTCGAGAGATCTCGACAATGCCAGAACGAGAGACTCTCACCTTTGATGTCGTTGACATTTATCACCCATACCTTGCAATTTTCGGCAGAGGTTTCATGAACAAATTCGATGCGGTCATAAGGCGGCAATTCTTGTGCATGAAGATACCCGCACCCAAGGGGGTCATCACGGTATTCGGCGATCAACAAGAGGACGAAACATAGAAGAGGGCCATACCCCGGGACGAGGCAAATGTGTACCACCTGAAAACAAATTTGAAGAAAGGAAGGAATCTTACGAAGAGGCCAAGTGGGACAAAGAAAAGATTGAGATAGCAGTCGATGGTGAAACCAAGAAAGTGTATCTAGATGATACGCCCGACAGGAAGCAATCACAATTGGGGATCACCTCAATCCCGAAGAAGAGAAAGAGCTCGTACAATTCCCGAACAAAAACAAGGATGTTTTCGCATGGTCGACCAAAGACCTACAAGGTGTTGACGGGGACATCATTGAACATGCCACGGAAACGGATGAAAGAATACCCCCCAAGAAACCGAAAGTTTGAAAGATGTCCGAAGAAAAAGTAAAAGCGATCGAAAGCCGAAGTCCAAAGACTACGGGACACCAAAGTGATCGAGAGGTCAAGTACCCGGTCCGGCTAGCCAACATTGTACCGGTAAAAAAGAAGAATGGAGAGTGGAGAATGTGTGTAGACTTCACGGAATTGAACAAGGCATGCAAGAAAGACGATTTTCCCTTGGAGAGGGTAGACAAAATTGTAGATGATGCAGCCAACAGTGAGATGCTCTCACTCCTGGACATGTTCTCAGGATATCATCAAATCAAAGTTCGCAAAGAAGATGAAGAAAAAAAAGCTTCATCACTCCCTTCGGAACATTTTGTTTCGTGAGAATGCCAGAGGGGCTGAAAACGCAGGATGCACATTTTCGAGAATGATAGCAATAGTCCTCCATCCTCAGATCCGGAGAAACATCTTGGCATACGTGGACGACATAGTTGTCAAAAGTGTTTAGAGAAGAGATCATATCGGTGATGCGGCGAAACATTCGTGAACTTGAGAGCAGCGAATGCGAAGCTAAATCCCGAGAAGTGTGTTTTCGGCATTCACAAAGGGAAAGTCCTCGGATGCTTAGTCTCAACAAAGGGCATAGAGGAGAATCCGACAAAATCAAGGCACTAGTAGAAATGCAAGATCCGGTTTCCGTGAAGGATGTGCAAAAATTGGCGGGAAGAGTGGCCGCGCTTAACGGATTCATTCCTAGGGCTGCGAGAAAGAAGCTTGCCGTTCTTTCAAGTTCTCGAAGTGCTAAGAATTTTCAATGCTCCGAAACTTAGAAGCAAGCTTTCCGAGAACCGAAAGACTAATTGTCCAATATGACCAAGATGTGCCCCCCGAACCAACATCGCCACTTCTCCTATATGTGTCTGCATCAAATTCGGCAGTGAGTGCCGTATTAGTGGAAGAAAAGGAAAAAGATGGAAAACTCAAGCAGATTCCGGTATATTTCGCTTCAGAAGCCCTGTCTGGCTCAAAAATCTTCTATTCTGAGTTGGAGAAGATTGCATGCGCGGTCATCATGGCTCGCGAGGAAGCCGAGACACTACTTGGAGGGTCACGGGATAAGGGTCATCACCAATCAACCACTCGGTAACTTGTTCGCAAACAAAGAGGCATCTACCCGAATAATAAAGTGGGGGCGCCGAACTCTCATAATACATCGTGGATTTCGAGAGAAGAAGCACGATAAAATCGCAAGTATTGGCAGACTTTGTCGTGGATTGGACTTCACCAACTCAAAATCTTGATGAAGAAATACCTACGCCTTGGATAATGCAGTGTGATGGAGCTTGGTGCTACAAGGGAGTTGGAATTTCGGCGGTGGTAATATCTCCGACGGGAGTCGTGATAAGATACGCAGCACGGATCATATTCGCGAACAATGAACATTCCACAAACAACACAACATAATATGAAGCCTTACTCTTGGCACTAAGAAAGATGAAAGCCTTGGGTCAGCAAACCTTTATCATCAGAACGGATTCAAAAATTATTCAAGAACATATCGAGAAAGAAAGTGAAGCAAGAATCCTGTCTTGATGAAATACCTTGAAAAGGTCAGAGAAATGGAAAGGCATTTCAAAGGTTATTCGGTGCAACATATTCCAAGAGATGACAACAACGAAGCAGACAAACTAGCGAAAGTAGTAGCCGGAAATCAAGAATTGACTCCCGATGTGTTCTTCGAAATCATCGAGAGAACCATCTATCAAGGAATCAAGGCCGGAAACCGTGAATGTTGTGGAAACCCCCAATTGGAGAGCAGAAATCATGGCTTGTCTGAGAGGCCATTATGAACCACAGGATGAGTTGCAAGAAAAAAGGTTAAAACAAAGGGCAAGGGGTTATGCAGTGGTAAACGGAGAACTGTACAAATTGGGAGTCACTGAGCCTTGGCTAAGGTGCATCACCTCCGAAAAAGGCCTTGAACTTCTCAGAGAAATCCACAGTGGATTCTGCGGTGCACACATAGGCACCAGAGCTCTAGCCGGGAAGGCAATAAAGCAGGGATTCTATTGGCCTACCATAAACATAGATGCGAAAGCACTGGTTCGGCAATGTGAAGCGTGCCAGAAAATGGAGAATCAACAAAATTACCTTCCATGCCGGTGCACTTGATCCCACCATCATGGCCACCGCAAAGGTGGGGAATGGATCCGGTCGGACCATTGCCAACGGCTCAAGGAAATTGCCGATTCGCAATGTTGTCGTCGACTATTTCACGAAGTGGGTAGAAGCAAAACCACTCGCGAACATCAAAGCACCAAAAATTCGGATGTTCTTCGGCGAAGATAATGCAGATTTGGAGTTCCTAGAGAACCGACCATCGATAATGGGAAACGGTTCGATCGTTACACTTTCAAAACGTATTGCAAGACACCGGGTTCTCATGCGAAATTTTCATCGGTGTATCATTCGCAGTCCAACGGAAGCGGTTGAAAGGGCAAATGGCACGATATTTTCGGGAATCAAGAAGTGCTTATTTGATCGAAGAAGGGTAAATGGGTAGATGAATTGCCGAAAGTGATGCGGTCTCATAACACTACTCGTTTCAAGAGCAACGGGTTTCACGCCCTTTCGCCTACTCTTCGGACCGAGGCAATGACACCCGAGGAAATCTAGAATGAGAGCATGAGAGTGTTGAAAGCAAAAGAAATTGAAGAAGCCGATCGGAAAGTGGAAAAGATATGATTGAGTTGACAATCCTCGAAGCCGCCGAGAACATTGAGAAGAACCAAAAAGAGACCAAAGCATGGAGAGACAAGAAAGTGGTCCGGAAGGACATCAAAACTCGGCACTCGGTGTTGAAAAGAAAGAAGAACTGGGAGAACACGGGAAAACTTCATGAATCTTGGGAAGGGCCATTCATAGCAAAAGAAACGGACATGTCGGGGGCTTTTCGTTTGCTAGAGCGTACTAGCAAAGAGTTGCCATATTCGTGGAATGCCGATTGCTCGAAAAGGTACTACCCTTGAAAGTTCCGAAGTAGCTAGATTTAATTTAGAGTACTTTCCCTTTTTTGCAATTTTACATTCTAGGAAATCAAACAAAAAAAGCCGAATCACGTGTCTATAAGTGATTTCGGAGAAAAAACATTAGCTTTCTTTTTCGTAGTAGCATTAGAATAAGAAGGACCGTACTCTTTTCCTTGCAAAGGGGCCTCTAAATCAAGATGCAAGGTTTTTAATGAGGCGGATCCTATGTAAATACTCTTTGTAATATATGTATGAAAAGAGTCTTCCCCCAAATCGCGCATTTTATGAATTCCATCATGGAAAAGAAAAGTTCGTGTAAAAAGGCTCCTTGATAGCCGAATTCCATCGTGAAAAAGAAAAGTTCGTGTGAAAGGCTCCTTGATAGCCGAATTCCATCATGAAAAAGAAAAGTTCGTATAAAAAGGCTCCTTGATAGCCGAATTCCATCGTGAAAAAGAAAAGTTCGTGTAAAAAGGCTCCTTGATAGCCGAATTCTATCGTGAAAAAGAAAAGTTCGTGTGAAAGGCTCCTTAATAGCCGAGATTCTATTATGAAAGAAAAATTCATGAAAAGGGATTTGTGATAGCCGAGATTCCATTGTGAAAGAAAAATTCATGAAAAGGGCTTTGTGATAGCCGAGATTCCATTGTGAAAAAAAATCGTGAAAAGGGGCTTCGTGATAGCCGAGATTCCATTGAAAAAGAAAAAAAATTGTGAAAGGCTTCCCGATAGCCGAATTCTATTGTGAAAAAAGGAAGAGTTTGTGAAAAAGGCTCAGTGGAAGCCTAAATCCCATCGTCAAAGAGATTCCCACCGAAAGGCCTGAGACAACAACAAGTTGTGGCCTAAATCCCATCGTCAAAAGGATTCCCACCGAAAGGCCTGAGACAACAACAAGTTGTGGCCTAAATCCCATCGTCAAAAGGATTCCCACCGAAAGGCCTGAGACAACAACAAGTTGTGGCCTAAATCCCATCGTAAAAGGGATTCCCACCGAAGCGGCTCGAGACAACAATGAATTGTAGCCTGAGTTTCCATCATGATAATTAAGGGCGATTGCAGCCAATCGAATGTATGTGTCGATTGTTTAAAAATTCCTTGATACAGGTTCATGAAAATTTTTCGTGGCGCATATATTTCGTAAAAGGGCAAGGGGGCCATGTGAAGATTCATAGAAAATCGTGGTTGAAGCAACTGAGGGTTGCAGTATCAACCGAGGCAATTATGCCAAGCGGGTCAAGTCCACAAAATTCACAAACAAATTTTGTCGACTTCCATCTTAGTATTTGTAATTTCAAAAATCGCGAAAATTTCTCAAAAGTGTATATAATCAAGATGACCGAAGAACAGTAAAATTTCTTTAACTTGCCTCGAAATTTTCATGCAAAACGGCAAGGTGGGGGAGGGTGACGTTTTTTCAAAGAAAACATCTTTATTGCCTTAATTGCCTAAAAATTTTGACATAGTTTCGTAACAATTACATTGAGAAATACAATTCCTAGAATAAAAGTTCAACGATGTGCCCCGGTTCGCGGCTACTATCATCTACAATATCGCTCACGTAGGCGAAGTCGACTAGTAATGGGGCAAAGGGGCTCCGTCTTCGGGATCGCGAAGGGCCCGAACTCGCGATAGTCGAGTTCTTGTCTTTACGAAGAAGGAAAAAAGAAGAAAGATCGAAGCGACCGATCGAAAATTTAAGTGAAGCTTCAAGCCAAAAATCCGAGAAGTCTTGCTCTGGATGAGCTTCCTTGAACAAACGCCAAGCTTCACCACTAACAAATACATTTTCACGATGAATTCGAAGTGGCATCACATCGTGCGCGAGCCCAACTTGCGGGACTCCGTGCGGGTTAAAGTTACAAGACAATTTGTTCGGACAAAATGTTACATCCTAAGGAAGTTACAAATATATACAAGGGCCACGAAGGGCAAATGTTCATCGGTGTTTAGCCCGTGATGTCAACCTTCGGGGAATCTTCCTCATGTTCGGAGGAATGACCACCATCACCGCCGTTGTCGTCGCTATCGCCGCAGTCTTCCTTGCCCGAGTCCGTTGATCCTTCGTTTTTGTCATCTTCGAAAGAGGATTTTGAAGGCGCAAGGTGCCCTTTCCTCGCTTTTCTTCCTCAATCAACTCGTGGGAGGCAAAAGGAAGAAATATAAGAAAAACGAGAAAATGTCGCGAATTCGCAAAAACTATAAGAGTTTCTAAGAAAACCAACTCCGAGCAAGTTTAGCCCGGGCGATGTTCTTAACGAGCCTTCCTTCCCGCTAGCGAGCCGTAACTTTCTTGCGAATTTAGACACGATAGCTTGAACATCTTCATTGGGACGAAGTCTCGAGGTGCTCATGGCATCGGGAAATTGTGGAAGTTTCTCGAAAAACTTCACGAGATCCGCACAAGTAAAAATCATGAAGAAGCTTCAAGATGCTCTCTACGAGAGAAGGCCGCGACGAAATCGTTAGCACCGAGAGATAACCTCGGGAAGTGCTTTAAATTCAGCGTCGATCCATTCGATGAATTCGGAAGTCCTAAGTCGGCGGGGAGTGGCGCGGGACGGATGCCAAATTCGTTCGGAGATCTCTCGTATTCTTCAAACAAAATCTTTAACTTGCCGATAATGTTAGAAACATTCTTCCCCGAAGCCTCCCTCTCGCTCGATCAATGCCCTTTCGAGATCTTGTATCTTTCGTTCCTTCTTTCGCTCAAGGACTTAGTCAAATCGGCGTTGTTGGTGCGAAGATCTTCGGCGAGTTTTCAAGGATTTGTCATGATCCTTACGAAGATTCTCGATCAGCCACAGATCATCATAATGTGTCTTCTCAAGTTTTTCAAAATCTTTCCTAGACCGGTCAAGTGCCTCTTCAGCAACCTTCTTCTCGTCCTGACAATGCTTAAGGGCTTCCGCCAGTTCGGCTACTTTCTTCTCGACGTCGAGATTCGCAGCTTGAGCAAGAGTAAAGTTGTGTTTAAGCTCTTTAGATTCATGAGATTGCTGCTTGTTCACTTTCTCTTGTTCGATAAGCCGTTCGGCAGCATCTTTCCCAAGCATGGAAGACTTAAGAGCATAATCTTCTTGGTACGTCGCAAGTCTGGACGGAGCGTACGAACGAAGAAGGTCCTTAAACTACGAAAAGTTCCAAGATTAAAGTCATGAGCGAGAAAATTGTAAAGCCGAGAAGCACAAGAGTTAACGAAAAGAGATGAACCTTGTCTTCTTAGATTTTGTACGGTAACCTTCTTCCCCGAACCCCGAAGAAGATTTGCCAAAGGAGGCGGAAGTTTTCTTCGGAGAGGAGAGAGGTTCCTTCCGGAATCGCGAACGGCCCCTCCAAGCGAGTGAAGCGATTGTTCCGAACCCCCTCCCCCGTTTCATCAATAAGAGCATACGATTTCCATAGTGTTAAAATCTCGGATGCGCCACCTTTGTTTCTAGCCACCTCGCAGCCAACACTTAGCAATTCATCGTGATGCGACGTACCGAAGCTTTTGTTGAAGGCAGCTACAGAAGGAGAAGGATCTCGACCTTCAGGAAGAGCTTCACGAACGTCAACGAAAGGAGCATCTGGGACGGGATTTTCACCCCTATGAATAGTAAGCTCAAGCTCTTTGGTGAATTTGGGAGATGCCTTTTCTTGAGGATGAGCAGACTGGGGAACAACAGCATCAATAGTAGTAGTAGGGGGCTCAGCAGCAGCGTCAGGAATGATTTCCTTCTGAACTTCGAGAGCAGCATCTGAAAAGGAGTCAATATCCACGAACTCATTTTCGGAACCTGATGGGCAGTGTTCACGAAAATTGAATCTCAACAAGGGCCAAAAGAAAGAACCTTTCTAGCTGGGCTCCGTGAAGAGATCCTCGTCGAAAGCAGAGGGAACCCGCCGAACTTCGAAGAGACAACCTTTTTAACGACCTTCTTGGCTTTCTTCCGACTCATCCGAGCAAAGGCGGCGGCCGCCTCGAGTTCGGCGTCCAAAACTTATTCGGAAGATCTCGCGCTTGCATTTCGACGACTCAAGAGACTTTGTCTTCGAAGGTACGACACTAGAGGATGTAGTCTCATCGGCAATTGAAGGGCCGCTTTTGGAAGATCTTCTTCTTGGGGCTTTGGGGGGGGGGGGGTTGAGCGGGGCAACGGGAACCGGCGGTATTTTCTCGTTTGCGACATGGGCGACGAGAGGGAAAAGATTTATCCCCGCAAACTTCGGAGAATACATGATTTATCCTCCTCTTGTGCTTCACCAAAGCTTTATATGCTTTGTACTCATTCACGGTATATTCACCAATCATGAGGGTCACTCTTCTCTCGATTTCAAGCATAAAATCATCGGCACTCTGGCTGTCCCATAGTTTAATGCCGAACTTCGGGAAAGGAACTTGTTGTGCTGCTCAGTTAACGTTGAAGTGCATGATCTCAGTCGGGGCCCAACCATAAGAAATTGGCCAGATATGGGCAGCAATGAATTCTTCAACGATGTCGAGGCCTCCAACGATAGTACTCGCAAGGTGAAATGCATTCTCGCAGCTCTTGATCCCAACTGCCCGATGATTATAGTCCGCAGTACTCACAGCAGTTAAGGCCTCAATAGGCGAGGAGAGAGGATGAGCCGGTCTTTCGTATCCGGGAATCGTAGACATGTCAACCTTCACATAGAACCAATATGAGCTCCAGTCTTTGGTGAAATTTGTTTTACAGCAGGGTGCGATCTGGATTCGTGTAATCCCTCTTCGCGTGTTTTGTCGACGGGTGTTGAAAGTACAGCACGTGTAGTGAGCTTTGTAGAACTGACCGTCATCGACCTTAATGACATCTGGCACGATGACCAACTCGAAAAATCGTGCGAAAGCGTCAGCACCAAGGTTGCAGCCGAAGGTTTTCATGATCCAAATGAACTTGGAAACTTCCAAGAAAGAGGTCGGCGAAAGTTGATGGATCTTCACGGAAAAAGCATCCAAAATCACGGGGAGAATAGGATCACAGGGAAATCTTAGCCCGCAGGTGAAGAAATCGCGGAACACAACGACCTCTCCATCTTCGGGAGTGGGAGTTTGTTCATCCAGTGGAGCACGCCCGGTGCTCGTGGGGAAAAATCCAGCTGCTTCATAATCTCTGATCATATTTGTGGTAACCTTGGATTCCCCAAAGACGAAAGATGGAGGAAGTGGTCCCGTCGGCCTTGCTCGATCAAATCTTTAACGTCGGCATCTACGTCCCCGACATCTTCATCGTCCGATCCGACCTCCCCATCTTCGTGACTCCTAGACTCATTGGAAGCGGGTGTTGGGTGCCCTTCGGGAGGCCGGACGATCTCGGGATTCGAACTACGGCTCGGCGGAAGGCCGGCTCGCAGCCCAATTCTTCGGTCGTCATGGGTCTTGCGGTACTTTTAGTTCGAGCCACCTATTTGACAAGAATATACGTAAGAAGGCATTCGCGAGTAAAGTTCGCAAAACGAAAAATACGAATATAATGAAAAGTAAAAACAACAACTCAAGTAACAAAGAAAGCAATACCGTAGAAAGTTTAAGGAAGTCTCGAAGCTAAGAACACTCGGCCGCGAAACGCTTTTCTACGAAAAAGCAAGCCGAGTTCGGAGGAAAAAAAAGGAAGCGGTGGAAATTTTTTACGGTGACGGCTCTCTATTTATAGGGGGGGGGGGGGGGCAGTTCCGCGAATCCGCCTCGATTCGACCGTTGCGAGATTTCCGGAGGACGCGTGTCCACTCCGACGTTCCGAGGGTGACTTTTTTTTACTGAAATTCTAAGATTTTCGTGGAATCGGATCGTCGGAGTCAACCCGCTTCCCCGAGGGGCTAGTGTTGGGGAATTCAGGAAAACCTGTCACCCTCGAAACGTCGAGGTTTATGAAATTTGTGAAATGAGTTTTCAGGAATATCGAACTTGCGAAGATCTGGAATCTTGAACCTGCGAAGCTCCGAAGTCGCGAACTCATGAAGATCCGGAATCTTGAACCGCGAAGCTCCGAAGTCGCGAACTCGCAAAGATCCGGAATCTCGAACTCGCGAAGCTTCAAAGTCGCGAAGACTAAAAGACATGAATCCGCAAAATCACGAAATCGGAAGTCGCGAAATTTGAGAATCTGCTGGAGGTCAAATTTGGAAGTCACGACGCGTGAAGATTTCTTGAACGGGGAGATTCACGAATCGGTAAGCAAACTCAAAGACGTCATCTCAAAAAGTCCGGGTTCGGTGTGTGAACTAGTGGCATGCTTGTAAATATATGAGATGTAAAAGACATTCATGTACATGTTCACACTAGGAATATTCCTTGAGTTTGAGGGTGTTTTCGGAATGTAAAAGTCCCTTCGTCTCCCTATAAAAGGGGGTGCGAGGGCACGTGTAAAGGGATTCACAACTTTTGAGGCTTGAGCGGTCTTTGGGGAGATTCTTTGTCCCCTCTTGCATCATTGCTGTACTTGAACATATCTATCGTACTTTCTTTCGTGTTCGGGAATTCCACCGAGTTTTCGAATACCCCCAACACACATTAAGGCATAAATACCGACCGCCATACAGTTTTGAAGAGAAATGCATCTTTCCCCGAACCGAGCCTTTTCAAAGGATCTCTTCTCTTAGTTAAGCCATAGCTTGTTTCACCATCTTAATTCACGGTATCTCCGATCACATAAGACGAGTTTCCACTATGGAAGAACTCATGTGGGTCTCAAGCCTAGTTCCGAGACCCTTTGTAAATTGATCGGCTAGGTTCTTAAATGTATGGATGTAATCCAAAGCTATGACACCGGCGTTCATCAATTTCCCCGACGTACTTCAACCGCCTCTTGACATGCCCGGATGACTTCATGTTGTCCTTTGAACTGTTCACCTTGACGGTCACGGTTTGATTATCACAAGTTCATTAGAATTGCCGGTGTCGTTTTTCAACTATCGGCAAGTACATTAGGAGTTCACGAAGCCACTCGACCTCTACGGTGGCGGTATCTAATGTTGTGAGTTCCGCTTCCATTGTTGACCTGGTTAGAATGGTCTCGCTTGCAAGGCTTCTAGGAAATAGGGCCACCTCGGAGTGTGAACACATATCCACTTGCGGCTTTTAACTCATCGGCATCAAAAATCCAGTTTTCATCACTATATCCCTCCAAGATTTTGGGGTCTCCGAAATAGTAAATGCCATAGTTCATTGTTCCCACTAAATAACACATTATCCGCTCAAGAGCACGCCGGTGTTCACCGCCCGGTATGAAACAAACCGGCTCAATTTACTAACCGCATATGCAATGTTAGGTCTCGTGGTGCTAGCCATATACATTAGTGAACCAATGATGCGGGAGTACCTCACCGATCCACCATTATCCTTAGGTTCTTCCTTAAAACCAAGCCGGCATCGTAAGGAATTGGTGCGGGTTTAGAATTACTATAGCCAAATTGACTTAGCATCTTCTCAACATAGTGAGTTTGTGAAAGAGTCACCCCACCATTTTCTCCCTTTATCAGCTTTATGTTAAGGATAACATCAGCCTCTCCCAAATCTTTCATCTCAAACTTTTGAGAAAGAAAGTCTTTGACCTCCTTGATCAATCCAAGGCTCATGCCAAAGATAAGTATGTCATCTACATACAGACACAAAATCACTCCTTTGCCCCCACCATAGCTATAGTACACACATTTGTCAGCTTCGTTTGTAACAAAGCCAACAGATGTCAAAGTTATGTCGAACTTATCATGTTATTGCTTAGGTGCTTGCTTGAGGCCATAGAGAGACTTCACTAACTTACACACCATTCCTTCTTTACCCTTTACTACAAAGCCTTCCGGGTAATCCATATAGACCTCCTCTTCCAACTCTCCATTTAGGAAAGTCGTCTTAACGTCCATCCGATGAACGAGAAGACCATGAGAGGCCGACAAGGAAAGTAGTACTCTTATTGTGGTCAATCGAGCGACTTTTGAGTAAGTATCAAAGAAGTCTTCTCCTTCCTTTTGGGTGTAACCTTGGCCACAAGTCTAGCCTTATACTTATCAATAGTATCATCGGGCCTAAGCTTCTTTTTGAGCACCCATTTGCATCCCTTCGGTTTGCACCCGTAAGGACGTTCAACAACCTCCCAAGTTCCATTTGACATGATAGAATCCATTTCACTCCTCACTACTTCCTTCCAATAGTCGGCATCGGGTGAAGAGTAGGACTCTTGAAGGACCGATTAGGCGACCGGGAGAGGGGGGAGTGAATGGGAGCCGATAAAAATTCTTCTCGAGGGAGATTGAAACTCCGACAAGACGAACTAGCTCGGTCGAACCCCCAAAATCACACGCTCCGCACTTCTACCTTCCGTTTGCCAAAACCACGTAGCCACCGGAGTTCTACCGGTCCTAGGAACAAACTCTACCAAAGCAACCACAACACACACGCAGCAAAGACGGCGGAAACAACTCGAAAGCCGCCTAACCGAGAGGGGGTGGTTAGACCGGGTATAGGGGGCGGTTGGACCGCCTCCACACTCGGTAACCAAGAAATCCTCCGAAACGCCTCTTCCGAGCACCAAAACTCACCCCGGTTTCACCAACAAAGGACTCGGTCAAGGCCATGCTAGCTACCGGAAAATCTTGGCGAAAACCAAAACTCCACCCGGGGGCCTAGGGGCGGTTAGACCGACTACCGGGGGGCGGTCTAATCTCCCGTACCCAAGCAACGAACTCCAACCAAGAACACCTAGCAAACTACACGAGAACGACCCCAAACTTCACCCGGCATGCTCCTCTCGATCAAGGCGAACAAACTCACAGAGGAAAATCCGGCAAAACAAAACTTCGACCACGGAAACACCCGGGCGGTTAGACCGCCCCCCGCGCGGGCGGTTAGACCGCCCCTTCCGTAAAACGAACCCGCGGGTCAAACCTCAACTTCCTTGCGCCCGATCTCCCGAATCACTCCACGGATTGCAGCAAAACTTCGGGAATAGCTGGGTTACCTCCCGGGCAACCTCTACCTCAAAGGAGTCGACCCGAAACGCTCACAATCAAGAGGAATCGAAGAAATCGCTACTCTAGGTCAAGAACTCGCCCAACTCGAGAAACCACCAAATCGAGTCCGATTCAAAGGAGATTTGGGGGCAAAGTCACCGACCAAAGAAGCACAAGAACCTCATACGTGACACCCACCAAAAACCCCAAGAAATCGTCCTCAAAACACCGCCAACAAAGAGCTCCGAAAATCAACACAAAAGAGACGGGAAAACCACCATGATGAACAACGCCAAACCATCTATACATGCCATGAAAGGTTCGTACAAGGTCTAGCTTGCCACCCAAACATCCATCCCTCTCTCTAGATCTCACATGAAGCTCTCAAGCTAGTCCTCTTAAAATCCTAAGGAAAATGGAGAACGAAAATGGAAAAACAAATGAGCTAGGGTTCCAAGAGTTGGCCGCCATCCACCCATTCAATGAGTATATATGGAGGCACCCAAAAGACTAAACTACCTTAACTAATAACTAGGGATACATGCCCCTCGAGGGCGGATTTGGAAGTCTTCATGTCTTCACCATCGGACGGATGCCCGGCGACCGCAACCTCGCTTAGCCTCGACGCAAGCCTTGCTATCCCGACGCGTGTCCTTCGCTTCAAAGCTTCTCGGCGCCGGCGGCCGGGGTGGTCGACCGCCCCCCGGGCGGTTAGGACCGGCTCGGGGAGATCCGACCGGCCCCAGGCGGTCTGACCGCCCCTCCTGGGCGGTTGAACCGGCCTGGGTGGCCGCACCCCCTCGTCGAGTCTTCGGCCTCGGTTTTGTGGCTCAACCGAGTAACCCAGTGGTTTTCTGGTGAACCACTGCAAACCCCGCGAACTCGGTGTAGCCTCCGCCAATCTCCACTCATGACTCGGCTCCCACGTAGTTCCGGCTCGCCCTTGGTTTTGAGGCTCTACCAAGAAACCGTCCACGACTTCATCTTGCTGTTCATGCCACCATGCGGCCCGCACTTGACCCCACTGGCCACCGGGTCCCTCGAACGAAGCCTACTTGTCTTCTCCACACCTGGAGGCCTCATCGGCAACGACCTTTCACGCTTGTTCTTCACCTGCACCAACACGAGTCAAGCCGCAACCTCGCACCCGCAATACTTAGCCAAGAATCAGTCCACACAACGTTGTCAATCACTCATCACACAAGGAAGCGACCATCCACCGGTCCTCGAACCACACATGGTCCTCATCTCGCAATGGTCTTGGGAGTGTCATCCACGAGGTATATGATGAAATCATCTCCAAAAGATTTCTCTCGTCCTTTGTCTCTTGCTCCTCCTAGGACCTTCATCATTATCCTCTTCAAGAGGCTCAATAAATGTAGGCTCACCGAGTTCCATCGACTTGGTGGAGTCATCCTTCTCGACATACTCTTTCCTAGATAAAGTTCTTTCATCTCTCATTTGAAAAATATTCTCAAAGAATGTAGCGTCTCCGGACTCCATAATTGTGCCCACAAGCAAGTCGGGCACTCAAGATCTTACTACCAAGAATCTATATCCGACGATGTAAAAAGCATACCCTAGAAAAACATAGTCCATCGTTTTCGGTTCAAGTTTACGTTTCTTGGTGATTGGCGTTGACGCAAAATCCGCACCCCGCGCCAAACACACAAAGAAGCCGAACAAAGCCGGCTTAACACACGAGCGGATTCCAAAGCGTGCCGATCAATTTTCCCGAAATTAACAAAGGATAAAGCAAGTTAAATACCAAAGCTTGGAACTTGCCGGTGGTACCGAGACGGTTCCATATTTGCGGCTAGAAAGCCATGTAAGATGACATATAGCTATGAGAAGCTATCTGTCAACAGGTTAAAGATCATTCGGGAACTTTAGAACATAAAACAGAACATAGCCGAATGGACGACGTGAGCATGACAAAAGATCGGTCTTTGTTTAAATAACGTTGCTCGTGCATGATCATGACCGATTTTGATGATAAACAACAAATAAAACAAATAAAGTAAAAGCATGATCATAAATATGAGATAAAAAGCATGCATAGGCCAAAAGCACTAGTCTACCGCACGTCTAGGTACTTTAAAACCCGTCAAGCATGAGATCAAACAAGTTAACCCACCGCATGATACAACTTGTCTCAAATCACACCACCAACCATACAGAGATCAATCCACCACTTGATACAATCTAAATAAGGAAGGCTAAAAGCACACATTATTTAAAACATAACTTATAAGCACGTTTTACTCATGGAAGCATAACCGAATACGGCTATACAAACCGAATCGGGATCCGTGGAGAAGGAACAAACATTGCTAAAGATGATAAACCTATCGTATCGAAATCGAGATCTAATCCTTTGGATGATTAGCTCTAAAACAACCAAAACCCTGCATCTACCGCATGATACCCGGTTCTGTCAAGATTTACACAAGATTAACAAGCTTGAACCCACAACACGTGACAACTTAGATTGATTCAGTTTTGGCTATTAGAGAACACGTGATCCACGTGCCGTATTGAGCCAAAGATATGAACATGTAACGTAAGGATCACCAAACAAGGTAAAGCCGGTTCAAACCAATCTAAATTGGGCAAAAGAGTGTTACATGAATTTAAACATAAAGTAAAAACTCAAAGTAACACGTGGTAACTTAATGAATCTATTAGATCTTGCCAAATCTAATAGAACCGATAACTAGCTCCAAGCTAGATCTTAGCCCACCGCATGGCTCGTGATCTAACAAGAAACCCTCTTGAACCAAGCTTAAATCCACCGCATGATACTAAGCATGGTAACAAGACTACTTGCATCACGATCTAAATCCACCGCATGATACTAGACATGATACAAGGTTGCCGGTACTTACGGAGGTCGACGGATCGATGAACCCTCTCGAAGAACTCGACGACACGACTAAAGGACTCGAGAGTTTGGCGTAAAGCCAGTTTGTTATGAGAATGTTCGATTACGGTTACATACATCCAGGGTTCATATTTATACCCTGTCCTAACATGACTCCTGGTGGACTACGAGCACAATATTTGATACCTAATTTAATGCCCAAGTGCGAATGCTTATCCATCCATTCGTCCCTCCCTTCCGTTCGGGCCACGCCACCACGCAATCCCGCGAATCCGGCGCAATCGGTCCTTTTTTCGAACGAAAACATACTATCGACCGCGTGGTATTTCGCCGAATCCTCCGAAGAAATCTTTTTCCGCCGAACGGAATTTGTTACCAAGTTCGCCCCACAAATCAGCCTCCTTCCCGTACCAATTTTTGGTGTTAACATATGCCCCTTCAATTACGGGATAAAAGTGATTTTATTCCGAAATTGACCGTAATCGCCAACGTCTTCAAATCAAATCGTTCAACACCTATTCTCTCCCCCCGTAATCCGTCGGAGTCTCCGTCCGGATCCAAACCCTAAGTCATCTTTTCCCCAAGCTCAAATCTTCAATGGCGGATCAAAATCAAGTCGCTCGGGTAAATTTCATCCCCTTAAGGTTCATTCGGCATTATTCTTCTCGACTCCTACCTCGCATTTCTTCTTCCATCTTTTCTGGATAGGAGCTTTCCACCAAGCTTTTGATTCACACTGAGGCCAACTCAACATCATATTTCCTCAGACCTATGGGAACTTCTGATCCCCGCGAGTTCATTGAAGCCGAATCCAAGAGAATCCCTTTCAAAGCGGCTTTATCAGGGCCCCCTCTGTGGCAAGATGCTTTCAAGAACTGGTCTTTTCCCCCAATCGCAGGCTGGAGAAATTGGTACAAGAGGATACTTGCGGATAACGGTGCCAAAACCAGCAATTGGGACGACCTCCGCATCGCCCGGTGTCCGGAGTTATCTCCGGCCGAAACCCCAAAGAATGAAAATCTTTTGATAGCGACCTACCATTTCGGTCAAATGGTGTCAACGCTTTCCTCTTTGGTCACGGCCCAATGTCTCCTACTTTGGCCGATGTATACATGATTACCGGCCTTGATATCTCGGGACCCATGTATCCCTTCCAATACAAAGGCTCCACTAGGCGGAAAGGAGTGAAGACGGGAAGTGGATACAAGTCATATATCCGGAACCACATGAAAGACGGCCCCCGGGTGAAGTTGAATACAAGGCATTCCCGAACATGTGGCCGTGTAGATTCATCTTTCGTGGTAAAGCCAATGAGCCAACTTTGAATCATATTGCAATGGCTACGATTTGGCTACCGGTATCCGTATTCCCCTTGGAAAATATCTCCTAGGGAGTGTGTATCATATGCTCCATCGGACTATTTCTCAAATGCACACCGGCGGGAAGATATCATGTGTCAACGGCCCTTGGTGGTTTGTGCTTGATGTGGCCGCAATCGTACATGCACCGATTGCTAACATCAATCTTAACAATCGGCATTTCCCTTCATCCGCCCATAAAGAAGGAGAAGCCCGGATTACCGAGGATGCCAAACCCACGAGAAGTCGCTTCAACCATATCTATTAACCGAGAAGGTCGGTCGCCTTTTTGAGCTCTTCTTCGGAGGTTTCATCGATCCCCTTTGGCTCCCCTATCCGAACAATGATAATTTGACCCTCCCCTTTGAGTTCTCCTTTGAAACCGGATGCCATGATGCAAGATCTATAGAAATCTTCAATATCTTTATCCATCCATGCGCCTTGCCGGCAGAATTTTGTGGGGGGAAGGTTAAATCATAGCACTTATGAATATTACCACCAAAAATAGTGGCCCGACAATTAGGATGCGGCCAAATGCCCCCAAGGCTATTTCTTCATGAATTCCTCAAACCCGGAGAGGAAGTCGGAGAGAGCATTCAAACCAGAAGGGTCTCTCGAATATCAATGCAGCCCAACTCTTTATACCTAAACTTTCACACCAATAATAATAGCTCACCCTCTCTTTATTCCCCGGTGGCAAGAATTTCATGACCATATCTTCGGTGAGCCAAGACACTCATTCGTCTTGAGCCGATGCCCGACTTTCACCCAACTCCGGAGGTAACACACTTATCTTTTCATTGACCAGGCATACCTTTTACTACTAATCATGATCTTGATCACCTCTTGCAGAATACGCACTCGCCCCTCGAGCCGAGACAATTGCTTATAATGCAAGAGGGTCCAATTTCAGCCCTGGGATTTAAATCCACAACTCTGCCTCAACTGATGTCCAGATATGCCACAATGGACCCAACTCTCATCAGCTCAACCTCTGACGAGAGAAAAGCTCTACCCTTGGTTGCACCTCCAGCTGCCAAGAAGAAAAGAACCACTAAAAATATTCCCATTGAGGTAACATCTTTTCTTTCTTAAACACAAGATCATTCTTTATCTGACAAATTTCATCTTGTGCAATTCCAGACTAGAACCCAGCAACCATCAACTTCAGAATCTGCCAATGCTCCATCTGATGGTATGACCTTTATTGCTTTTTTTCTCTTCAAAGATCATCACTTTCACTGGCACTTACTCTTTATTTAGTATCTGCAGAAGAAACACTAGTGAACCAACCTGTGGAGATCTCCTCCCCTCAGCATACTTCAAGTCCAAGTTCACCAAGGACTCAACCATCTCCTGTTCAAGCAGAAACTTCAACTTCACCAGGGATCCAACCACCCCATCCTCGCGAAGTTCCGGCGAGGATGAATCCACCTTCATCTCGGCCCGAAGCCTCAAGTTTACCGGGGACCGCACCGGCCTTCCCCTCAAGTAGAAGCTTCACTTTGCCAAGAACTCCTCAAGCTCCTCTTCCACCGGTCGCCCAAGAAATCCCCCTCGAACCTCAACAAGTCCCCTCGCCCCAATTCGGGGAATCGGGCGAGAGGTAAGCGCGAGCACCCAACTCGTTATCTCCTTTTAATAAACCATTCCTAATTTGGCAATCCTTCTCTCTTAGGATCAAATTTCATCACCACCAAGCTCTTCATTTATGGTGAATGATCCAACCGCCGAAACGAGGGGATGGGGAAACTCCAAATCGGGCTCGTCGGAGGAAAACCATGCAAGGCTCGAGAGAAATATTTTTTCGGTTGTAAAAAGATGCCCGAGATCAAGTCGGAGATGTTGATCACTTCGAGGAAATGCTTGAATTCGTCGATCAAGAGCTTCCCGAAGACATCAAAGCTTCCCCGGAGCCTATCTCGGATCCGGAGATTCACTATGTGGCAATAAGGCGAGCCTTGAAGAGCCAATCCTCCCGACCGCTTCTTGAGAAAAAGAAAGCCGTAGCCGAACAAGCTATAAAAGGTTCTCAAACCCGGATTGAGAGCAACAAGGAAATCTTTGGCCAAATTGCAATCTTCTCTTGAATTGAAAATTGCCGAAAAGCCGCACTAGAAACCGAGCCGAGGAATTTGTCAGCCGAAATTGAAGCTGATAAGAAAAAGATAGCCGAACTCCCTGGATTAACAGAGAAAATCCAAGAGGAAGCCTCAGCGGCCATGACTAAAGCAAACCAGCTCGAGGCACAACTCTCCACCCTGTCCAATACTCAAAGAGACTACCGGGAACGACCGGAGAATATCCATCGAGATAATATCAAATGACTCTAGTGTAATTGCAAAGTACTTGAACATTTGATTGTCCTAAGCAATATATAACTGAATCAATCGTCCTTGTAACCTTGCCTTTCATAAATTTTATTTCCTTTTTCGTGTATTACCTTGTTTGCAATTTTCCGGACGATTCATTCAAGAATCGCAGTCAAACGAGTGCTATACCCGAACAAAGACTCCGACCGCAACTCGCCCGAGCCGATCAACCGAACATGACTCGGCTTGAATTCCAAACGACCCGACGGCGATTCGGTTAAGGAAACCTCTCCACTTTCCAAATTTCTCGGGATATGCACCATGATCTAGGGCTACGATCTCTTCACCATCCCTATAAATAAAACCGCAGGTGCCCCCACCTTTCACCAAGCCTTTAGCCTTCAAACCTTTGCCAATTCAAGCTCGCTTTTTCCACCACCAACGCAGCCCCAAGAACCAATGGCGGGTAGCAGCAACGAGCGCGCGTCGGAGGCGTGATCGTCAACTTCCCTTATGATTCTTCCTAGACTTCCTTCTGTTTCTGACGATATTCTCTGTTTCAGGCTCATCCAATGGAATCCGGCCCCCGCGCCGGCCACGAATCCGGCCCTGCCGGACGACTCCTCGGAGTCGTATAACTACTCCCCGGTGCCCTACAACGAGCACGACGCCCTTCGCTTCAAGGCGGAGCGCGACGAATCCCGGCGCGAGCTAAGAGAAATCTCCAAGAAAGCCTCGCATCGCCGAACTCGAGTGGGAGGACCGGCGCAAACGATTCTTGCCGGCAACCATCGACGGTATATTCCTTAGATTAACCTCCAATCCAATTAGAATTTGATACTAACCATCATTGCCTTGCACTTTGCAGCCCGCGATGCCGAGCTTGACCCGGTGAAAATGCCGGTGAAGCAATTGGCCGACAAGGTGAACGCTCCCGGAGGCACGCCGGTGGAGCGCCTTGCCACGGTAGAAGATCGCGTGGACGAGGTGGCCGTCCACGGCATCCGCCTCGGCACCACTCGGGCTTGGCCGCCATGGCGATGCATACCGGCGTCGACTACTCCATCCGGCCTCGCGGCTTCTAGGGGCGGCGCACCGGAAGACATCGACGAGATCGAAGTCATCTTGGAGTGCCTCGATGGCCATGGTGATGCCATTGCCGAACTCACCCATCCCCGTCCGTGCTAAACGGGCTTTTCAATTAGATTGTCTAGGGATGCTTGATCTTCGGTAATAAATAAAAAATTTTAATTTTCATGCTTGTATTGTGATGATCCCCTCCTCGCTTGTAACTCGCGAACTTTACTTTTCTCAAACGTATTCGGGAACTTTACTTGAGCCGAATACGCGAAAACAACTCGCCCCTTGGCGCAAAATCCGCGCGTAAAATCCTCGGTTCGGGAACCATAAACACCGTTTAATGAAAACCCTTCGCATTGGGAGGAAAACCCCGCCGCTTGGTATTCCAATAACGTACGCCAACCGGTCATCACTCCCAATGCGCTCTTACGGTCAATAAAATAGCCCCCCGGGTACCCCCGCAAATCCACTCGCATACTCTTCCATCACTTCACATCTCCCCCCTACTCGGAGGAGAAAACCCCAAAGCCATGGCGGACAAGGGAAAGCAACCCATCAAGGAGGAAAATATTCCACCAAAGAAGCGTACCATTCAAGAGTGAGTTTTCTTTTAATCGTTTCTTGCTCTCATTTGCAATCTCATGTTTACCCCTCTTTGTTTTCTTCACCTTGATGCGCTCCCCGAAGAAATCCTTGGGACCGAAGAAACGCCCGAGTACATCTCCTCCGACTCCTCCCTTGAAGAAGAGGACGCTACGCCGGAACGAGAGGATCAATCACCGGTTGCGCCGCCGCATTTGGCATCCGGAGCACGATCCGCGAGACATCACCACCCGCCGCCATACCGAACGTGAATGCCGCATGAGCTTGGAGGCGTTAGTAGGGGTAAAACTTCCATCATTACTTGACTCCATGTTTAGGCTCGAACTTCGTTTTCTAACAACTCGCTCTTTTCCCTTAGACGTCTCCGATAGGTACAGTAACCTGAAGGCCGCCTGGGACAGCCTAATGGAGGCTGCGAGTCATGGCCACCCCTGAAGCTTCCAGGTTGCCGTCACAGTGGTCCTGGAATAGTTGAAGAGGGAGGAGCTGAAGAAGCAAAACAAGAAAAATGAATGAAGCATACTTTCGCTTCTTCCTCCAAGCCTTCTCGCTTCCCACCCCCTTGTAATCTTGAGTAGCCGGATTGTCAAATAAAAGCTCGCAAGAAACATTTGGAATGTGTAATATTTTTTGTGCTAAGGGCAATACACATCGGTATTGGCCATTTCCGTTAAGATTTTTTGTTCTAATGGTGGCTCCTCTCTTGAACGCCGGCTATCCTTCGTATCAAATGCTTGTAATCCTGGTGCTTGTGATCAACGATCAACTTCAATACTAGGATAATATTTTTTCAAATATGTTCCATTTATTGCAGCAGAAAATTCCTCTCCTAGTAAAGTTTTTAATATGTAAGCATTACCAGGCACACACACGACTACCGGAAAGGTCCTTCCCAATTCGGGGACCATTTGCCGAACACACCGTACTTAGTCCCGGTCGGCAATAACGCCTTCCAAACTAAATCTCCTTCTGCAAATTGCTTAACCTTTACTTTCTTGTTGTAATACTTAGCAACTCGCATCTTGTTTTTTTTCAATGTTTTTCAGGGCTTTAAGACGAATCATATGCAAATCTTCTAACTCGTCCATCATTAAGCCATTGTAATCTTTGGAGCTCATATCCTTTTTGCAAAACCACTCTCCTTGAATCCGATCGCATTTCCCAGGGCAAAACAGCATGATGCCCATAAACTAACTCATAAGGAGAAGTTTTTGTAGCTCCATGAGGAGCCATTCGGTAAGACCATAAAGCCTCGTTGAGTGCCGAATGCCACCTCCTTGGCTTCTCGGTCAATCTTCTTTTGTATAAGCTTGATCATGATCTTGATCTTGTTAGAAGCCTCTCGCTTGACAATTAGCTTGAGCATAATAAGGAGAAGAATTAAACAATTTGATTCCCATGCTTTCGGCAAACTCCCCGAACTCCAAAGATACAACCGAGCTCCTTGATCGGTTGTAATTGTTTGAGGAATTCCAAACCCGTAAATGATGTGTTATTTAACAAACTCAATCATGTTTTCCGATGTTACTTTCTTCGGTGGAATTGCCTCAACCCATTTGGAGAAGTAATCGGTTCCAAAAGCACAAATTTATGCCCCTTGCTAGATGGTGGATTTATTTGGCCAATCAAATCTATACCCCATCCTCTGAATGGCCATGGCTTGATAATAGGGTTCAAAGCGGACGCTGGCACTCTCTGGATATTCCCAAACCTCTGACAGTCTTGACAACCTTTGTAATATTCAAAGCAATCTTCTAATATCGTTGGCCAATAACATCCAAGGTGTGCCGATAACCCATTTCATACGATAGGCCGATTGATGCGCTCCACACGCCCCATCATGCACCTCGCTCATCATTTTCTTTGCTTCTTCGGACCCAAGCATCGCAGCAACACTCCATCTAACAATTTGTAGAATAAGGGTCCATCCGGAAGAACAAATTTTATAGCTTTATACCCGAGCTTCCTAGAAACCTTTCGGGATGGATTTTCCGGATAATCAACAATTTCCTTCCTCCAATCATCCTCTCGCAAGATCACTCCCTAAAGCACATACTTCCATGGAAAACGCTTCTTGATTCTCTCTATAACCGAAGAACTTTGAGCTAACTCCGTTTGCCTCTTCATTGTGTTCCCTAGGAATATCTTTGCAAAGCATTACTAACCGAAAACTCTTTAAGATTTCCCCGCATTCTTCATAGTAATTCCTCAGGGCATCACTTTTACATTCATATTGGCCGTTCAATTGTTTTATAACCAGCTTTGACTCTCCATAAATTTCAACCGAAACTTTCCCCCGACTTCTCTTAGGTATTAAAGCCCTCCGAGTAGTGCCTCGTACTCGGCTTGATTGTTTGTGAAGAGGGTTGAATAGGGATAGCAAACTCAAACATCTCACCCCCGGGGTGAAATTAATAAAATCCCTACTCCTCCTCCTTTACCACATGAGGATCCATCAAAGAACAGAGCCCAAGGAGTAATTTCAAGCAAATCAGTTGATGGATCACGATGCTCAGTAATAAAATCAGCAATAATCTGACCTTTTATAGCTTTAGCCGATTCGAACTTCAGCTCAAACTCAGACAAGGCCAAAATCCACTTGCCAATCCTTCCATTCAAAATTGGCATAGATAACATATGTTTTATTACATCAAACTTGGAGTATACAATGCATTCGACATTCAACAAGTAGTGCCGAAACTTTGTACACCGGTAGTAAACACACAAGCACAGCCTTCTCCGTGTACCGAATACCTGGTCTAAGGATCAAGTAATTTTCGGATAAGGTACGCTACTATCCGTTCCTTTCCTTCAAACTCTTGTATAAGGGCCGATCCAATGGTTTGGGTATCGGCCGCCACGTACAACTTAAAAGGCTTGTTCAACTGTGGAGGCACCAACACTGGTGGTTCCTTCATGTATCGCTTGATCTCATCAAAAGCCTTTTGTTGTTCATCACCCCATACAAATTTTGGGTCCTTCTTGAGCTTCAACAACAGAGAAAAAGACAAGACCTTTTGTGACAAATTTGAAATGAATCTCCTCACAAAATTGATCTTGCCAAGCAGTGATTGCAACTCCTTGAGATTAGTTGGAGGAACAACTTCGTCGATAGCTTTCATGCTTTTCTTGCCAACCTCAATCCCTCCTTCGTGTACCGAAATCCCAAGAATTCTCCGGTCGACACCCCAAAGGCACACTTGTTCGGATTCATCTTCAATCCATGCTTTCGGGTGCACTCCGCAGTTCTCTTTACATCCCTCAAGTGTGAGTCATAATTCAAAGATTTGATCACGACATCATCAATATATGTAACACCCGAAATTCCATCACAATAAAATATTGTTAGCAACATGGTTTAGTGTTATTTTCTAAGGATTTAATAAATTTGAATAAATACATTTGCCTTTAATTAAATTAAACAACATTTAATAATTAGAAATCACCCAAGTGTTTGTGCATCTTGTTGAAATGCATGAGTTTTGGTTGTGGTGTGGTTTTAAAAGTCTTAAAAATTTTTGTGAAAAAGTCCTTAAAAATAATTGTGAAAATTGGTGTGAAAGTTTGAATTAAAAAAAATAATGAAAGTTTGAATTTAAAAATGTTTGAAAACTTGTTTAAAAGGTTTTCTAAAAGTCTTAAAATAGTTGGAGAATTTGTGTTAAAAATTTGATTTGAAAAGATATAAAAGAAAGGTTTGAAAAGGATTTGAAAAAAAAAGAAAAGAAAAAAAAACAAAACAACACCGGCTCAACCCCGTGGCCCGCCCATCTTCCGCCCACACGGCCCGCCGTCACCCGCCTCCTCTCCCCTGTCTTTCTCTCCCTGACATGTGGGACCCACATGTCAGGTGCTCCTTCAACCTCCGGCCGCCCCCTTCTTCTTCCTCCACCGGCCGCCGGCCATCCCGCCATTCCCGACCGCCCCGCGCCCCTCTGCCTCCACCACTGCGCCATAAATGCGCCACCGCCCACTCGCGCCGCCTCACCCCTTCCTCTTCCCCCCGAAACCGCCCCCACCACCGCTCTCCACCGAGCGCCGCCGCCATTAATGGCGCCGCCGCCACCAATCGCCGCCCACCGCCTCAACCGCGCCCCCTCCCCTCCCATCCTCACCTATATAAAGATCCCCTCGAGCTCCCGCATCTCCCGCGCCCCCCCTTTCCTCCACTCCTCCACCGCGCCACCGCCGAGCGCCGACCGCCGCCGGAGCTCCGCCGCCCGATCTACTCCGCCGACGCCTCTCCCACCTCTTCAAGCCCCTTGGTGAGTTTGCAACGCCCTCCTCCTCGTTTTGGTGCAATCCCCATCGAGTTTGGTGCACGGGAGCCCATTTCACCCTTCTCCGCCGAACTCCGCCGCCGGCGCCGCCGCATGCCGCCGCCGGCCGGCCGTCCGCCGCCGCCCGCCGCTCGACGCGACCGGGCCGTCCGATCGGCGCGGACGGCCCGGATCGAAAGGGGGCATACCCCCTTGATCGGTCCACGGTGGACCGGTGGACCGGGTCCCCGCGCGCCGGTCCACGGGCCCCCGCGTCGGTGCTTGCGTCATGCTGCGCGCCGGCCGGCCCAATAGCGACTCGCCACGTGGCGCCACGGCGGCTCGCCCGCCGGCCCCGCCCGTACAACTTTGCAAATAAGCCCCCCCATTTCCGGAAATTACATAAATACCCTTCCACCTCCAAAAACCCTTGCGGTTAGGTCCAACCATAAGTGTACTCATCCTTGCTTAGTACCAACCATAAGTGTACTCATCCTTGCTTACGCCGTTCGAGAGAAGAACCCCGGAGTGGAGTACTTCACCGACTACGAGGAGTTCCGAGGATGCGATCAACCGATCGAAGCTCGTGGAAGATGAAGATGGAGTCGCGTCTTCATAGTTATCGTTGTTCGTGTAAAGACCTTCGTGTCTACCATCGTGAGTGTAATAAAAGTTAATAAACCTTTTCACGTACGTTTTGAGCAATGTCTTGTGATATTACACTCATGAGTCTATCATATGTGTGAAATTGTGATCCCGGCACACATATGAGATGCATTCGGTTTTCTACGGAAAATCGGGTGTGACAGAGTGGTATCGAGCATTGCCGATCGTAGGACGCGGCCTCGGATAGAAATGGTCGATATTAAGGACTCTCTTTCTAGGAAGCCCTTCTAACATTCAAAATATCTTATTTATGCTTAAAAATATTTTATTCTTTATTCTTTAACAAAATCATATCTTTTGTTTTCTTCTACACTGAATCTGATTCTTGTTCTTCCACCTTGAACTACCACACGTGTTTTCTAGGATAGTTCCTTAGGTTGCCTACCCCTTTTATCAGTTTCGTTTCGATAGAGCCGTTCTTGTGAGGACGTGCGATGTTAATGCTTGTTGGTTGTAAACATGCATGATTTGGATCTTTGACATGATTGGAATGTTTTGTGGAGTGATGGCCACAAATACATCAATAAAATAATTAAAGTTAAAATTTGAATCTTAGCCCCTTTTTCTTCATCTTTATCAATTCAATATCTTATCGTAAATACCTTTTCCCTAACAAATGGTAAACATCGAGGTCGGGAGCCGGACAGATATTCCGTTCGTGCTCACATCACCAATCACCGAATCAAGTTCCCTCCTCCACCACAAGATTTAGCGATGGATCCCACGATGCGGCAGTTCTTTACGGAACGGATGCAATTAATTCGTAACGTCACCGCCCGCTGTCCGGAATCTACGGGCACGGCAGAACCAGCCGCCACCTCAAGGACCCCCACCACCTCCACCACCAGTGAACAAGCATAGAGAATTCATGAGCCACAACCCGCCCACTTATTCTCATTCTGTGGATCCCCTCGATGTCGATGATTGGCTCAAGACCATCAACAAGATGCTGAATATCACCCAATGTAATGATCGTGAGAAGGTTTTGTATGCCTCGGGGCGTCCGGAAGGTGCGGCCTCCGATTGGTGGGATGCTTACACCGTCGCGCATGCCGCCGCCGACACCATTACCGGCGGGAGTTCCAGGAGAGTTTTCGTACACATCACATCCCACTCGGTGTGAAGAAGCCGAAGAAGAAGGAATTTCTAGCTCTAAAGCAAGGCAACATGACAGTTAGTGAGTATCCGGATCGGTTTACTCATTTGTCCGGCTATGCACCGGATGAAGTCAACACGGATGCAAAAAGACAAGAACGCTTTCTCGATGGATTGATAGGGCCACTTAACTATCGTTGCGAGCCACACATTTCTTAACTTTCGGATGTTACTCAATAAGGCTATAGGCTTGGAGAATAAACTCAAGGAACTTCGTGAACGAAACGCAAGTTTCAATCTCGGGGACAATCTAGCGAAGAACACCCGCCCTCGTTACAACTCATCACAAGACTCTCTCGTTTCGTTCTAGCACACAAGGCGAAATCATGGACAGAGTCGGCGAGTATCGTTCGTTTGAGGAACCCGAAGAATCCAACCCAATGACACCACAGGCTCCAAACCCTCATCAGAACCGCTCAGGTGCACCAGTAAGGAACACTACTCCAGTTCATCCAAGTGGTTGCTTCAACTGCGGAGAATTAGGACACTACGCCAGTATTTGCCCTCAGCGTAATATGCAGACACCTCAGAGAGATAACAGAGGCCAACAGAACTATATGCATGGAAGGGTGAACCATGTGACAGCTGAAGAAGCTCAAGGAGACAAGGATGTTGTGCTTGGTATGTTCCTTATCAACTCGTACCGCAATGGGTTTTATTTGATTCCGGGCATCGCATTCATTTATTACCGAACGATTCTCGTGACAAAGCATGATGTACCCAAGAGTTCCATGAAGACACATTTGCTAATTAGTTCCCCAAACGGTGAAATGAAATCCACCTATGTATGCCCACAGAGTCAATCTTAAGATCGGAGAGATAGATTTTGAAGCGGACTTAGTGATTCTAACATCCAGTGGAATAGATGTGATCCTTGGTATGGATTGGTTAAGCAAGCATGATGGAATCATTTTGTGTGCCAAGAAGTCGGTGCTCTTAACTACCCCGCAAGGAGATAGGATTGAGTTTGCCGCTACAAACCCGAAGAAGAAGGAGAAGTGAACAAGCTCTGTGATAGTAAACCATCATCTTTCAAGATCGTCTTGTATCTCCTCCTCTTGTTTCCCGATCCCTCCGAATCTCGGGACGAGATTCTCTTAAGGGGGTAGGATTTGTAGCACCCGAAAATTCCATCACAATAAAATATTGTTAGCAACATGGTTTAGTTTTATTTTCTAAGGATTTAATAAATTTGAATAAACACATTTGCCTTTAATTAAATTAAACAACATTTAATAATTAGAAATCACCCAAGTGTTTGTGCATCATGTTGAAATGCATGAGTTTTGGTTGTGGTGTGGTTTTAAAAGTCTTAAAAAATTTTTGTGAAAAAGTCCTTAAAAAATAATTGTGAAAATTGGTGTAAAAGTTTGAATTAAAAAAATGATGAAAGTTTGAATTTGAAAATGTTTGAAAACTTGTTTAAAAGGTTTTCTAAAAGTCTTAAAATAGTTGGAGAATTTGTGTTAAAATTTGATTTGAAAAGATATAAAAGAAAGGTTTGAAAAGATTTGAAAAGGATTAAAAAAAAGAAAAGAAAAAAAAAAAACAAAACAACACCGGCCCAACCCCGCGGCCCGCCCATCTTCCGCCCACACGCCCGCCGTCACCCGCCTCCTATCCCCTCTCTTTCTCTCCCGACATGTGGGACCCACATGTCGTGTGCTCCTTCAACCTCCGGCCACCCCCTTCTTCTTCCTCCACCGGCCGCCGGCCATCCCGCCGTTCCCGACCGCCCCCGCGCCCCTCGTCTCCACCACCGCGCCATAAATGCGTCGCCGCCCACTCGCGCCGCCCTCACCCCTTCCTCTTCCCCCCGAAACCGCCCCCACCACCGCGCTCTCCACCGAGCGCCGTCGCCATCAATGGCGCCGGCCGCCACCAATCGCCGCCCACCACCTCAACCGCGCCCCTCCCCTCCCCTCCTCACCTATATAAAGATCCCCTCGAGCTCCCGCATCTCCCACGCCCCCCCTTTCCTCTCCTCCACTCCACCGCGCCACCGCCGGAGCGCCGACCGCCGCCGGAGCTCCGCCGCCCGATCTACTCCGCCGACGCCTCTCCCACCTCTTCAAGCCCCTTGGTGAGTTTGCAGCGCCCTCCTCTTCGTTTTGGTGCAATCCCCATCGAGTTTGGTGCACGGGAGCCCATTTCACCCTTCTCCGGCGAACTCCGCCGCCGGCGCCGCCGCGTGCCGCCGTCGGCCGGCCGTCCACCGCCGCCCGCCGCTCGACGCGACCCGAGCCGTCCGATCGGCACGGACGGCCCGGATCGGAAAGGGGGCATACCCCCTTGATCGGTCCACGGTGGACCGGTGGACCAGGGTCCACCGCGCGGTCCACGGCCCCCGCGTCGGTGCTTGCGTCATGCTCGCGCCGGGCCGACCAATAGCGACCTGCCACGTGGCGCCACGGCAGCTCGGCCCGCCGGCCGCCCGGACAACTTTGCAAATAAGCCCCCACATTTCCGGAAATTACATAAATACCCTTCCACCTCCAAAAACCCTTGCGTTAGGTCCGGTTTTCTCGGTTAAGCCCTTGAGCTTCTTAGGTTTTCCATCCGAGGTCCAAGCTTTGTCCTTTTGCATCTAAACCCTTCTAGTTTCACACATAACTACGTTTAGGTCCCCGAAATCTTGCGAGAAAACTCCATAAACTTTCGGATATTCACAATTTAGTCCCTTAATCTTGTTTCGACCATATCTTTTCCATCCTAGCTCCATTTTACGCGTTCTTGGTGTCCACGCGATCGTCTCTCGAGCCCGTCATTTCTAAAAGCTTGTTTTAGTATTTTGGTAATGTTTGATGTATTGTTTTATTTATTGTATGTTTTCTTGCATGATCGTAGCCAACGTGCCGTTCGAGGAAGAACAAGTGCGAGCTTTGCGGATAAGGAAAGTAGCTTACCGTTGGAGAAAGGCAAGTGACCCTAACCACCCTTCTACCTATGCTTTAATCAAGAACACTATAAATTAATCGGAACATGGAGAACCACCCAGGAAAACAAAGGCAACCACGGTCCATATGGCTCGGCTTAACCAATTAATTAGGTGTGTGATTGTATTGACGACCCTATCCGAAAGGAACACAGGGGGCTCCGGTTGCGGGGGTATAGCCCGGTTCTTTTGGGGTAGCGACCTTTGCTAAGGTGCTAACCACTAGGGAGGGTTATGGTCCGCCCGAGTCAGAATCGTCGTGGGTTGTCGGTGCTTTTGCATATCTTTGTAAAGGCTTCGTAGCGTCCCTATGCAATCACACCTCGGAAGTGTGGTATTGTGCTCGATCGCAGACATGCGTGGTTGGGTTCAAAGTTCTTTGGAACTTTTACGCGAACCGTGGGAAAAGTGTGCAACCTCTCGTAGAGTGTAAAACCGATCGATCGGCCATGCTCACGGTCAAGAGCGGCCTCGGACCCTCACATGATTAATTGAACTTAAAGATGGATTAATAATGCTTTCCGGTTATTCCGTGGCCTTGCCGAGTACCAACCATAAGTGTACTCATCCTTGCTTACGCCGTTCGAGAGAAGAACCCCGGGAGTGGAGTACTTCCACCGACTACGAGGAGTTATGAGGATGCGATCAACCGGTCGAAGCCTGTGGAAGATGAAGATGGAGTCGTGTCTTCATAGTTATCGTTGTTCGTGTAAAGACCTTCGTGTCTACCATCGTGAGTGTAATAAAAGTTAATAAACCTTTTCCGTACGTTTTGAGCAATGTCTTGTGATATTACACTCATGAGTCTATCATATGTGTGAAATTGTGATCCTGGCACACATATGAGATGCATTCGGTTTTCTACGGAAAATCGGGTGTGACAATATAAATTTCAACAATCTTGCCGATCAACTCGTGAAAGATATAATTCATGGCCATTGATAAGTTGCACCGACATTCTTCAACCCAAATGTCATGACAATCCACTCCTATATGTCGGGACATCTCGAAGGCTATCTTCGATATGTCTTCTATTGCCATAAATATTTGATTGTACCCGCATTACCATCCGTAAACTCGATAACTTTATGTCCCAGCGGCAGCATCAACCAATAGATCAAGAACGAGCATTGGGTATCCATCCATAGGAGTGGCCCCGTTCAAATCTCTCGAAGTCTATGCAAACTCTCATCTTCCCATTTTTCTTGTAAACATGGACGATGTTTGAGATCCACTCCGCATATCCGCACGGCCGAATGAAATTTGCATCAAGTAATCTCTCAATTTCTTTTTTCACGTCGGCCAATACTTCATCCTTGTAGATTTTTCGGGGAGGTCGCTTATATGGTTTAAAACCAGGCTTGATGGGCAACCGATGTTCAACAATAGAACGATCCAAACCAGGCATCTCCGAATAATCCCAAGTGTCGGTGCGGAATATGGTCCCGACACTAACCAAGAGATAGCGCCGAGGTCTATCCCTCAATGGTTGATGCTAAGCAACAAGTGACACAGGGTTTTTATCCCGGTTCCCGCCGAGGGGGCCGTACGTCCAGCCAGGGGTGTGCTCACGGCACTATATTGCTCGGACCGAGGGTGCCTGTAGTGGGGCTGCTACAAGCGAGGCGGGAGAGGAAGCGTGGCTTCCAAGTCCCTAGTGGAGTGGCCGAAGATGTTGTGGGAGAATTAGAGAGTGAGTGCACAGCGTATGTCAAGGGCTCTTGGTCTATGGCCTTGAGTGTGTCGTCGTTCGTGTCTCCTCTCCCCCTCGCGGGCCGGGGGGTTCGTCCCCCTTTTATAGATCAAGGGGGGGGGCGAACTACATGCATGCCGCGCTATCTAGCTACGTGGAGAGGCACGACGTGCTATGCCGGAGAATGGGCGGCCATCCGGCGATCCTTGTAGCGATCCGGTCATCATGGCTCGACTTGTACCCGAACAAAGTGGCGGTTCGAGGGTAGGAGAGCGGCGGATGGTGGTGATGTCCTCCGATAGGCTCGAGGGAGGTGTCGACGCAGCCCGTACGGTGTACGGGAATAGTCGAACGGCGTTCCTTCCCCGACGCGCTTCACGGGGCCGGAGTCGTTGCTACGGGGCCCGGCGTGCGCCCGCACGCGCGGGCACGGCGGGCACGCCGTTACGCGGGGCGGGGATGGCGGTCCACCGGCCTAGCGCCTCCACCTAACCCCCCGTAGGGTCACGAGAAAGTGAATCGAGGGTGCGCCGGCCCCCTTTCGAGGGCTCGGCGCATTAGCCGTACTAGGGCATGCGCACGGTGTCACGGACCGACACCGGCCGCACCGCACGGTCCCTCCCACGGGGGCGGGGATGGGCTCCTCCCCGGGGAGTAGGTGCGGCGGCACCGGGGTGCGAGCCCCCGGCGCATGATGGCGCCGTCCCCGCGGCGTCGTGGCGTTAAATGCCCGTGTACGGGGCCGGCGCACGCGTGAGGGGCACCCTCGAGCGTGGCGGACCCCGCCGAGGGCGGGGCGTACCCTCGAGCGAGGCGGAGCCCGCTCGAGGGGAAGTGCCGCCCCTCGAGCGGGGTGATGCCCGCCCGAAGGGGAGCGCGCATCCTCGAACGAGGCGGAGCCTGTTCGAGGGGATCCTTACGTGGGCCGCCTCGATGGGCCGTCGGAGTCCCTGTGGGCTGTGTCCTGCATGGTTAGGCACCTGCATGGTTAGGCTTAACGTATTTGGGTTTCGTTGCGGGCTTTAAGTGAGGTTTTCCCCATTGTTTAAGGGGACCCCTAGGGCAATCCCCGACAGTAGCCCCCGAGCATCTGTGGGTTTGCCATTGAGGCTCCCGCAGATGCCGGAACCTACCGATAGGACGTTTTTCCTCCTTGTTCTCCGCGAACGCTTTCCGTGGGGCCGCGTCGGCCGGACCCGCGGGTCTAGGCCCCCGAAGCCCCGCAGAGTGTGGGTTCTCCTGCGGGGGTTAACCGCGAGAATTTTGGTCAGAGAGGCGTGGCACATATGCCAACCGACATCGGCGGTATTTCGGCCCGGCTTCGGGGGGTGCACGCACCGCCGTCACCGTCTCCCGGCGGGTGCGGTTTCAAGGAGGTGTAGCCGTGCGTCAAGCCCCCGAGCCTTGGCCCGTTCGAGGCGATCGGGTAGAGCTTGGCGACTTGTTTTTTAACGCGCCCTCGCCGTCCCTCCGCGGGACGGAGGGTGAGGTTTCCGCAACCCCCATCGAGCGGGTCGCGGATTGCGGATTCCTCGTCGAGCCGCTAGCGGGTGGTTCAAGTGGACGTCCATGCCCCGTTCGATAAGGGTAGGCCGCGCGGTCCGAGACACGTCCATGGAAGCACTTGCGTGGGTTTGCTAGGGTGGGGCTCGGTCCCGTTCGATAGGGACCGAGGGCGCGGAAGCTCTCCCTCGTTGGGATCCCCCCGCTAGCCGCCGCCCTCACCGGCTCTCGAACACGACAGTGGGGCACCCTCGAGCCGACGGGCTCGAGGAACGGCTCGAATGCGCGTGCCCTCGTCGTCCCTAACTCGCGATCCGTGGCGCCCGTTCGAACCCGTCGAGGGTCGGGCTTCGGACCTCCGATCGCAGGGCCGTGCGGGGGTGGCGCCGGGCGGCCCCGTCTTTTCACGTTTGCGGCCATCGAGGGGTCCGGGCGAGCCGCCCTCGAGGTGCCGGTTGGTAGCACGCCGTATGTGCCCTTCCTTGGAGAATCGATATTGTCTCGAGCCAAGGGGCTCGCGCCGCTCGAGGGTTTTACGTGGCATGGGTACCCGTGGTGCCTGCTCTACATCGAGCAGGTCCCGCGCGACCTTCTCACGTCGGTGTCCCTTCGAGGGCTGACATCGTTTTGAGCCGAGGGCTCGTGCCGCTCGAGGGTTTCACGTGGCATGGGTACCCGCGGTGCTCGCTCTACATCGAGCAGTCCCGGCGACCTTCTCACGTCGATATCCCATCGAGGGTTGTTTTCGTTTTGAGCCGAGGGCTCGCCCCGCTCGAGGGTCTTACGTGGCATGGGTACCCGCGGTGCCTGCTTTACATCAAGCAGGTCCCGGGTGACCTTCTCACGTCGATATCCCATCGAGGGTTGTCTTCGCTTTGAGCCGAGGGCTCGCCCCGCTCGAGGGTCTTACGTGGCATGGGTACCCATGGTGCCTGCTTTACATCAAGCAGGTCCCGGGTGACCTTCTCACGTCGATATCCCATCGAGGGTTGTTCTCGTTTTGAGCCGAGGGCTCGTGCCGCTCGAGGGTCTTACGTGGCATGGGTACCCGTGGTGCCTGCTTTACATCAAGCAGGTCCCGGGCAGCCTTCTCACGTAAAACCCATCGAGGGTTGCCCTGGTCTTGAGCCAGGGGTTCGCCCCGCTCGAGGGTTCTCCTTGCTTGGTAAGGGACCCGTTCATTAAATGCTTCGCAGTCGAGGCCGCGGTTCTTTGCGGTGCGGGCGCGTCTTTTTAGGCGCGCGCCGCGCGCGCGCGCGCGTAGTGGGCGGCGTGGCAGGTGGACGTGACGGCTTCACCTCGAGCCCTGCGGGTCTTCGCCGTGATGATGGCCCGCCTGCAGTGATGTGGCCGCTACAGTCGTGGTGGGGCCCGTCCGTCGGCGTGAAGGGAAGATTCCCTGCAGTTAATGCGAGCGGGGCGTTCGCTCCGGAGAGCTCGCCCCGTCGGCTTATAAATCTGAGGGGTGGAGGAGACGGCGGTTTTTTACCTTGACGCCTCACCATTTTCAGTCCCCCGCCCCTTCGTCTTCGCCTAGCTCTTGCCACCGCGCGGTGTCGCCGTTAGAGCTTTTCTTCCGTTCCTTGTTCTCCGTCCTCGCATTCCTTCGTCCTTCCTCATGGCGCCGCCTCGCCCTTCCCCTTATGATCCTGGAGCCGTGTGCCCGGGAGAGGTCGACGGTGACGCCGCCGGCCCTTGGCGAGCCGGTCGCCGCCGCCGCCGGCGGCCAATGAAGACGGACGTCCGGGGGAGTGGATCGTGCCGCCCGCCGCCCGGCGGCCAATGAAGACGGACGTCCGGCGGAGTGGATTGTGCCGCCGGCCGCGGACCGCGAGCCCAACCCACCGGAGGGCTACGTGGTGAGCTTCATCCGCTACCACGAGCGGGGCTTCAACGCGCCAGCGAGCACCTTCATGCGGGCGATGTGCCACCACTACGGAGTGGAGCTGCACAACTTCGCCCCCAACGCGATCTCGCAGGCGGCCACATTCGTGGGCGTCTGCGAAGGGTACCTGGGGATCCCAGTCAATTGGGAGCTCTGGGTACACCTTTTCCGCGCGGAGCTCATCACGCAGCCCACGACGGAGCCGAGGACCCGCCGCGCGATGCGCGCCGGCGGGATGTCGCTCGCCCTGCGGGGGCAATTCAAGGACGTCTACATCCCCTGCACCATGACGACGAACAACGCCGGCTGGGAGCGGGGATGGTTCTACTTGCGTAACGCCGAGCCCGGCCTCCCCCCCTACACCGGTCGGGTGTTCAAGGAGAGGCCTGACTCTTGGGGCTACGGGGTGTCTACGTCCCAGCATCGGAGGCGGCAGGAGTCGGTCCTGGCCGCGCTGCAGCGCCTGGCGAAGATGGGGCCGAATGCGATGGGCGTCCTCGCCTTCCTCCATCACCGGCGGATCGTGCCATTGATGGAGAGGCCGCTCTGCATCTTCGAGATGACGAGGCGGCCAATCCCGTCGACCGGCGAGGTCGCGGATGCTCCCGACGCCCCTCGAGCGGCCGTATGCGCTCACCGGGCGCGGAGCGCCGTCGACACCCGGGTGCGCGCCGCCGCGGGTCGGACCCCGTGGGACCTCGAGATGCTCCCCACCGGCCCATTGGTGAGTGCGGTTCTTGATTTCGTTTTAGTTCTTAGTGTTGCCTTTGCCTCCTGACGCGCCCTTGTTGCTTCCGTGTACGGTGGTGACTTTCACCGTCGCCAAGTCCGTCCCGCCTACCCCCGACCCCGCGCGCCGGGGCGGGCGGCGCGGCGGCGGCGGCGGGGAGCAGGCGGCGCGCAAGAGGGAGCACGCGAGGCGACGTCAAGCGCGTCGCGACCGGTGGGCCGCTGAGTACCGACGGCTCGAGGAGCTGGGGCTCTCCTCCCCGGGGACCGAGGAGTTCTTGTCCTCGGAGGAGGACGAAGAGGAAGAGGCTGAGGGGGAGGGTCCCTCTGACAGGTGGCAGCCTGCGCCTCCTTCGCCGGAGCCGGCGCCGGCGGCGAGGGCGGCATCGCCGGGGCGGGCGCAACGGCGCCCGCCGCCGGCCATCGACATCGAGGGCGGCGCGCGCGCGCGAGGCGCCGCGCGCGCTCGCCGGGGCACGCACGGCGAGCGCGGCCGCGCGCGCATCAGCGTGCCGCGCGCGGGGGAGCGAGTCCACGCGCGCGGCGACGTCGTCGGGGAGTCCGGCGGCGGGCACACCCGCACGCGGGGCGAGCGTACCTACGCGCGCGCGGCGGCGTCGTCGGGAGGCGCGTCATCGGGCGCGACCGCGCGCGGGGCGGGCGCGCCCATGCGCGTGGCGACGCCGTCGGGGAGACGCGGCGGCGGGCGCGCCGGCCGCGCCGGCTTCATCCGCCGAGGCTTCGAGGAAGAGGAAGCGTGCCTTTTCCTCCTCTAGGTAAGGGGCTCGATGCTTCGCTCGGTTTAACTAGTTGATGATTAGGCGTTCTAACCTTCCGTTCGCGCCGCGCGGGGTGGTGCCAACCGTGCCTCCTCTCGCACCGCCAAGGTGCCGAGGACGGACGCGTCCATCCCCACCCGGCGGCGCTCGTCGAGGGCGCCGCGGGCGGGGACAAGCACGGCGGCGGCGGGCGAGAGCTCGCGGGGTGTGGCCGGGGCCCCGAGGCCTCGGCCAACGGATCGCCCGCCGCGGCGCGGCCGGCGGTCGCCGAGGAGCGGCCGCGCCGGCCGTCGCGGGGGGTGCGGCCGCGGTAGCGTCGGTGGTGGAGCCGCGGCCCGCGGGGGCCGTTGTCGTGGAGGAGGCGGAGCGGGAGCAACCCGCGGCGCTCGTGGCTGCAAAGGCGCAGCCGAGAGGTGGTGGCCGCGGCGCCGTGCCGGGGCGCCCGCGGCCGCGGGAGACGCGGAGCGGAGGCGCCGGTGGAGGGCGGCACGAGCGGCGGCGCCCGCCGGCGTTCGCAAGCGGAGGTGGTGGAGGTCTCGGACGACTCTCCGCCGCCCGGGTGGGATCGGTGGGCCGGGCGGCCCACGACCCCCCCCCCGAGCCCCGGAGGAGGGGGCCCTCGTGAGGCGCGCGAGGGTCACCCTCGGTGGTGGGGAGTCGAGGACACGGCGCCGAGGCCTCGTCCTCCGCGCGCCGGCCGCCCCCGCCACGGTGGAGGGGGGTCGTCGATGATCCCCCGGCGTTTGCCGACGCTCGGGTGGAGCGAGAGCTGCGGGACGAGCTCGGAGTCACGGCGCTACGCTCAATCGCACGTTGAACGAGGCGCCGCGGGTCCATGGCGGCCGGCATGGCTCGTCTTCCGGGTTAGCCGTGGTTGCTCGTTCTCTCCTTTCTTTCGTTTGTGTATGTCGCCTTCGTGTCGCGGTACTTATGGGTTTCGATTTTGTGGTTGCCGGGGAGCTCGAGCGTCGCGCCCACGACAAGTACGATGCGTTCGACCGGTGAACGCCGAGGTCCACCCGGCTCCGGGAGCGGTGCGGCGCTTTCGACGCGCTTGCCGACGCTCTCGGGTCCCCCGGACAGCGGGCCGGGCGCACGGGCCCCGGCCCGGCTCGACGAGCCGCCCGAGGGCTCGAGGCAGACACGACGCGCCGCTCGAGCCTCGAGCGGGTGCGCGCAGCCCCTCGTCGATCGTGATGAGGCGCCGTGGCACGCGCGCGAGGACTTGGAGAAGACGCGGACGCCGGCCGCCAACTTGTAGGCGGAGGTGGCGACCGTCCGTGCCGAAGCCCGGGAGCTTCGCTCGTCACTTGAGGGGGCGCGCGCGCGAGCCGCCGGCCGAGGAGCGGGCGCGCGAGCCGGGAGCGGCGGGCCAAGGAGGCTGACGACCTGAAGGCCGCCCTCGACGCCAAGGCCGCGGCCCTCGTCGTCGCGGAGGAGCGGCTCCCGCAAGAGAACACCGCCCGCCAAGGGGCTGAGGAACGGCTCCAGCAGGGGCAGGCCGCCCTCACCGACGTCCGTGCGGCTGCGGGAGCAGAGCGCGCCGCCCACGAGGTGACGCGAGAAGACCTTGGCGGCTCGAGATGCCAAGCTCTCCGAGGCCGAGGGTGAGGTGATTATGCTCGCATCACCAACGCCGGTCGGGGAGATATCCCTCCGGGAGCAAGGCGAGACCGTCAAGCGTCTCGAGCTGGCGGTCGAGGCCGAGCGCCGCGCTCTCGAGATGGATAGGAAGCAAGTCGAAGGTGAGCCATTGTTTGACTCTTGTTTTGTTGGTTTTTCATTTGGGAACTCGCATTCCCTTTTTTCGATTTCTTTCTTGCCTTGGCGTTTCCTGGGCTTGCGCACCGCCCCGGGGCATGCGGGCCGAGCGGGCCGAGGCGCGCGAGCTTCCTACAATTCCTCCGAGCGGGAGTTGCGAGAGCCGCGCGATGCGGCCCTCGAGACCCGCCGCGCCGTCGAAGAGGGCGAGGCCCGGGCCGGCGGCTCCTCGGCCGGCCGTCCGCGTGCTCTTGGTGGCCATGTCACCGAGCGGATGTGCCGGCGGCGCAACGCGGGCGTCCGGGAAGGCCCTCGGAGTGGTGCGATCCCACTACGAGGTTAACTTCGAGGCGCTGGCGGAGGGGTACATCGTTCCCGAGGGCGTCGAGGACGAGGTGGCCATGGAGCGTGTGGATGCGCTCGCTGCCGACGCCGCCGGGTCGCTCGCCGAGGCCTTCGAGGAGTTCCTCTTCCCGGATGCCGCTGACGCTGCTGCTCCTCCCGCCTGAAAGCAGTTGGGCGCTAGGCCCGTTTTTTGTTTATGTGTATCAGTATTCTGGCCTCGTGGCCTTTTGTAAATAAACAAGTTGTTTTATGAACATGAGCATCTGCTGTAAATGAAGTCGTTTGTTTATCACGCTTTTTGTTTCTCCTTCTTCCTGAGTAGATTCTAGTTAGGGGAGTTCGATTTTCGCGGGGGGCCTGTCGGGTTGGAGGCGAGAGAGAAGGGCCATGTCCACGCGGGGTAGGCTATCTCCGGCTCGCACGCTCCTTCCGCCGTGCCGCCCGCGCCTGTTCGAATCGTGGCTCGAGGTTGAAGTAGGAAACAAACTTAGCGCGTGTTGTTTTGTTTTTTGCGCGAAAAAATGGGACCATTTTGGGGGGGGGGGGGGGATGCCCCCCGCAAGAGGCCCCCGAGGGTAACTTGGGTTTCGGGGGAAAGCCGAGTTATCCTTTTCATTAGACTTGAAGTATTTACATAGTCGTTGCCAAGCGGGGCGTTGGCGATGTGATTTTTACAACAAAAATATTTGGAAAATCCTAGCTAAGGGTAGAAGCGACGTAGTCGTTGGATGTTCCAAGCGTTGGTGAGCTCTTCACCGTCCTCGTTGGCCGCCTTGTATGTGCCCGCTTGAGTACCTTCACCACGACGTAGGGTCCCTCCCATGGGGCGATAGCTTGTGGCGCCCTCGGTTATCTTGGCGCGGCCTTAGGACCGCATCCCCCTCGCCGAAATCCCGTCGACGTATCTTGCGTGCTTGGTAGCGTCTTAGGGACCGTTGATACCTCGCGGAATGTATTAGGGCTACGAGGCGTGCCTCGTCCACCGGTCCGGCGAGTCCTCGCGGGCTCGTTGGTTAGCATCCTCGTTATAGCCTCGAACCTTGGGCGACCCGTATTCTAAATCCGTGGGGAGGACGGCCTCCGCGCCATGGACTAGAAAAAATGGGGTGAACCGGTGGCTCGCTTGGGGTGGTCCTTAGGCTCCACACGACCGCTGGTAGTTCTTGGAGCCATTTTCGCCCAGATTTGTTGAGCTGGTCGAAAATTCTGGGTTTTAGGCCTTGTAGGATCATGCCATTGGCACGTTCCACTTGGCCGTTGGTCTGTGGGTGCGCCACAGCTGCCCAATCCACACGGATGTGGAACTTGTCGCAAAACTCCAAGAACTTCCGGCCCGTGAACTGGGACCCATTGTCTGTGATGATGGAGTTTGGCACTCCAAAGCGGTAGACGATGTCGGTGAAGAATGTCACCGCCTGCTCTGCCCTTAGATTCGTGATGGGGCGCACCTCCACCCACTTGGAGAACTTGTCGATCGCGACCAACAAGTGGGTGAAGCCCCCGGGCGCCTTCCGCAGGGGCCCGACGATGTCCAGCCCCCACACGGCGAACGGCCATGTTACGGGGATGGTCTGTAGGGCGTGGGCGGGCAAGTTGGACTTGCGGGCGTAGAACTGGCACCCTTCGCAGGTGCGTACGATTTCGCTGGCGCCCGCGACCGTGGTAGGCCAGTAAAAGCCTTGGCGGAACGCGTTGCCGACGAGGGTGCGGGGCGCGGCGTGGTGGCCACAGATCCCTGCATGGATGTCCCGTAGGAGCTCGCGCCCCTCGGGGATGGGCACGCACCGCTGTAGGATGCCAGAGGCGGCGTGCTTGTACAGCTCGCCGTCGACGAGGGCAAAAGACTTAGCCATCCTAGCGATGCGCCTAGCCGCGGCCCGGTCCGCGGGGAGTTCCCCCTCGAGCGATCCGGGCAATGTATTTCTCCCGCTAGTCCGCCCGGACGGGGGGCCGGCTCGATGTCCATCACGTCGGCTTCGTGAGAGCCGTACCCCTCGAGAAGGGGAGAGCACGTACGCCTCGTTCGAGGGGTCCTCGTCCATGGGCTCCGCACCCGCCGGGTTCGAGGGAGCCCTCGAGGGTTCGTTGTGATTCGAGGGGTAGGGCTCGAAGGCGACCGAGGGTTGAGCGATGTCACGCGCGAAAACGTTCGGGGGGGGGACGGTGATCCGCCCGGACGCGATCTTGGCGAGTTCGTCCGCCTCTTCGTTGTACCTTCGGGGCACATGGTTGAGCTCGATGCCGTAGAACTTGTCCTCGAGGGCTCGCACGGCCTTGCAGTAGGCCTCCATCTTGTCATCATGGCGGCTCGCGTTCTTCATGACTTGATCGATCACGAGGCCGCGAGTCCCCTCGCACGTCGAGGCGCTTGACACCCAATTCAATGGCGATTTTGAGGCCGTAGAGAAGGGCCTCGTACTCGGCCATATTGTTGGACGCGGGGAAGTGGAGGCGCACTTGCGTAGCGCATGTGCTCCCCGAGGGGGTGACACGAAGAGCGGGCCCGCGCCTCGCTCCCGTTTTCATCACCGAGCCGTCGAAGAACGGAGTCCGGCCTCGCCTGGATTTGTGGGGGTGGCAGCTGCGTGTCCGTCCATTCGGCGACGAAATCCGCCAAGATTTGGGACTTGACAGCCTTGCGCGGGGCGTAGGCGAGCGTCTCGCCCATCAGCTCCACGGACCACTTGGCGATCCTGCCCGCGGCGTCGGGGTTGCGGATGATTTCTCCTAGTGGGAAGGAGGAAACCACCGTGACCGGGTGGGCCTCGAAGTAGTGGCGGAGTTTGCGCCGCGCAAGAACCACTGCGTACAGCAGCTTCTGGACCTGGGGGTAGCGCGTCTTCGTGTCCGAGAGGACCTCGCTGATGTAGTAGACTGGCCGCTGCACAGGCAAGGCATGCCCTTCCTCCGTGCGCTCCACAACGATCACGGCGCTCACCCACGGGTGGTCGCGGCCACGTAGAGCCGCAGGGGCTCGCCGCCCGCGGCGGCGTGAGGATCGGGGCGTGTGTTAGAGACGCCTTCGGCTTGTCGAGCGCATCCCGGGCCTCGGTGGTCCGGGAGAAACGCTCGTGCTTCTTGAGTAGGCGGTAGAGGGGCGGGCCCTTCTCACCGAGCCGCGAGATGAAGCGGCTCAAGGCGGCAAGGCACCCCAACACCTTCGCACCCCTTTGAGGTCCCGGATCGGACCCATTCGTTCGAGGGCCGCGACCTTTTCGGGGTTGGCATCGATTCCCCGCCCGGGAGACAATGTACCCCGGGGAGCATGCCTCGCGGCACTCCAAAGACACATTTTTCGGGGTTTAACTTGACCCCATTGGCCCGTAGGGGTAGCCGAACGCGACGCCAAGGTCGCCAACCAGGTCGTCCGCCTTCTCGGTCTTCACGACGATGTCGTCCACGTATGCTTCGACCGTCCGCCCGATGTGATCCCCAAAAACGTGCCGCATGCGGCGGCCGGTACGTTGCACCCGCGTTTCGAGGCCAAACGGCATCGTGACGTAGCGAACGTCCCGAACGGTGTGATGAACGAAGTCGCGAGCTGGTCGGACTCCTTCATTTTTATTTGGTGGTACCGGAGTAAGCATCGAGGAAACAGAGCAATTCGCACCCGGCCGTTGAATCAACGATTTGATCTATGCGTGGCGAGAGGAAAAGGAACTTTAGGACATGCTTTATTAAGACTAGTGTAGTCTACACACATCCGCCACTTCCCATTCTTCTTCTTTACAAGCACGGGATTAGCTAGCCACGTAGGGTGGAATACTTCCTTGATGAATCCGGCCTCGAGAAGCTTCCGCAGCCTCCGCTCCGATTGCCCGTCGCCGCTCCTCGTCAAAGCGGCGCGCCCGGCCGCCGCACGGCGCGGGCGTTTGGCGAGATGTCAAGGGAGTGCTCGGCGACTTCCCTCGGGATGCCCGGCATGTCCGAGGGGCTCCACGCGAAGATGTCGGCGTTGGCGCGGAGGAAGTCGACGAGCACCACTTCCTATTTGGGGTCGAGGGTGGAGCCGACCCTCAACGCCTTGCCCTCGGGGAGCGAGGGGGTCGAGGGGGGACCCCCTTGGTCCGCTCCGCCGGCCTCGAAGGTGCCGGCGTGCTTGCGGCGGGGGTCGAGGTCGTCGTTGACCATCTTCTCCGGCGTGTTCACCGGCGCTTCGTCCCGGCGCGGTGCCTCGCGTGCTCCACACACTCGACGTCGCGGTCGAATGCGTGCTCGATGGATGACCCGACGGTGATGACGCCGTTTGGGCCGGCATCTTCATCTTCGGGTAGGTATAGTTGGGGACCGCCATGAATTTGGTGTAACAGGGGTCGCCCAAGGATAGCATGGTAGGCTCCTTTGAACCCCACCACCTCGAAGGTGAGGGTCTCCTTGCGGAAGTTCTTAGGGGTGCCAAACCGGACCGGTAGGTCGATCCGCCCGAGGGGTTGAACCCGCTTGTCGGGCGCGATGCCGTGGAAGCCTTCGTGCCGGGCCGCACTCGGTCCAACCCGATCCCCATCGGGGGCGCAATGTATGCGCAAAGAGGATGTTGAGGCTACCGCCTCCGTCCATGAGGACCTTTGAGAACCGGGCGTTCCCGATGATGGGGTCAACGACCGGCGGGTACCGGCCCGGGTTGGGGATGCGATTCGGGTGGTCTTCCCGCTAAAGGTGATGACGTCCTCCGACCAATTGAGGAAGGCCGGAGGCGCCCTCTCCGCGGCGAGGACTTCGTGCCGCTCCTTCTTGCGCCGCCGGTCGACATGTCGACGGTAGGTCCCCCAAAGATGAGGAACACATTTTCGACGGCGGGGAAACCGCCGGCGTCGCCATCGCCTCCGTCTTTCTTGGCCTCTCGCCCCTCCTTCGCGGCGGCGCGGCCATAGAACTTCTTGAGCATGTCGACCTTGCTCAAGGGTGTGATGCACGCGGGGTTTTGTGGTAGGGACATGGCTTCTTCAGGCATGTCGTCGAACACCCCCGGGCCTCGAGGGGCCGGTCGAGGGCCCCGTCGAGCCGGGTCGACGGCCGAGGGCCTCGGCGTTGCCGCCGTCGCGCCCTCGCTCGCGCGCCGCGCGGCGCGGCTTTTTCCCCCTTCTTGCCCCGCTTGTCGTTGCGGTGCGGCTCCTTGGACTTGCTACCCTCCGCGGGCGCGTCCTCGGAGCGCTTGCCCTTTTTGCCGTCGAAGATCGCCCCCACGGCCTCCTCCCCGAGGCGAAGCCGGTGGCGATGTCGAACGGCTCGTTGGAGTCCGCGAGCGGGCTGCATCCCGGCTCCCGCACGAGATCCCGCACGTGGTGCCCTCGAAGAAGGCATGCACGATTTCGGACCGCGCCACGCCGGGGAGCTCCGTGCGCCGCTTGGATAAGCGCCGTATGAAGTCCCGCAGCGACTCGCCGGGCTTCTGCGTGCAGAAGCGCAGTCCCAAGAGTTCCCAGGGCGCACGTATGTGCCCTGGAAGTTGCCCACGAACGTGTGGACTAGGTCGTCCCAGTTATGGATCTGGCTGGCGGGCGGTGCTCGAGCCATGTCCGGGCCGCATCGCCAAGGTGTAGGGGCAGGTTGCGGATGATGACCTCGTCGCTGGTGGCCCCCGCCCACCGGCAAGCCAAGCGGTAGTCGTTGAGCCACACGCGGGGGTCCGTCTCCCCGTTGTACTTGACGATCGTCGAGGGTTGGCGGAAGCGTTGGGGGAATGCCGCCGCTCGGACCTCCCGCCGAACACGCGGGTGCTCGGGGGCTCCGGCGTCGGGGAGCGGTCCTCACCGCCGTCGTAGCGCCCACCCCGTCGAGGGTGGTAGCCCCTTGCCGCTCGTGCGTCCGCCTTGCTGGTGCGCCGGGCGTTGATGACGTTGCGAGCGTCGCCATCTAGTGCCCTGCGTGCGTCGAGGAGTTGCTCCTTGGCCTGCGTGCGCGCTTGCTCGGTGGGACGCCCCGCTGGTCCCCCCGCGTGCACCGAGGGTTCGCCTCCGGTGCGGCTTCATCGCCCCGCGCATCCCCCCCGTTGGCGGATGCGTGAGGCCGAGCTCTCGGCCGCCGGACGGCCGCTTGCTCGATGAGAGTTTGCACCTCGCGGTGCATGTCTCGAGCCTCGGGGGTCGAGGGTGCCGGCATAGCCCGCGCGCCGGCCGCGGCGGCGACGAGCTTCTGGCTCGCCCGTGGGGGCACGTCCGCGTTTTCGACGTTGGGGGCGGTGTTGATGCGGTCGCGGACATGTCGGCCCAGCTCCCGTGCGCGTTCGCCACGCGCGGAGGCCTCCCCTGCCATTGAGGCGTGGAGCAACCGCACCGTTCGGTACTCTTCCGCCGGCCTTGGCCTCGAGCTCGCGGGCTTGGGCCGGCCGTGCGTCGACGTCGGCCCCAGCGGGGAGCGCTTGGCCCCGCGGCCGGGCGCGTGGCGATCCCCTCGGGGCAGGCGTGACCTCCCCGTCTCCGGCGCCCACCGCGCCGGCGGCGTTAGCCGGGTCGTTGGTGATGACGGCGTAACACTCCCGCGCGGGGTCGTAGCTCCCGGTGCTGGAGTCGTCGGAGCAGCCAAACCAGTAGTCCGTGGCGTCGAGGAAACGCCGGAACGCGACTGGGTCCGGCACGCCGGAGAAGTCCCACTCCGCGTATCCGTGGCGGTTGGCGGGTGGCATCGTGTCGACGGAGCCCAGGGATGACTCATCTGCTGCTGAGGCGCCGGGGTCCCTGGCGACGAAGACGTGGCGGCCGGGCGGAACCCCGCGCATCGTCGTGTTGATGTTGGCGTTGTAGGCCGTCGTAGCGCCACGCAGCCCGATGGGGATGCGCGGTCCGGAGACCGCGCGCCGCCCCGCCGGGCGGTGGCGGTCGTGATGGTCGGCGCACCGCGCCGGGCGGCGGCGCGCGCCCGCCGCCGCTCGGACCGCGCCCCGGCGCGAGCGTTGTCCCGAGCGACGACGGTGTCGCGGCGTCGATGGACCCGCGGCCTCCGTGCTCGCGGGCGCCCGCGCCGGAGTCATGCGTGCGGCGGGGGTCCGAGCGGACCGGCCTGACGCCGCGCGCGGAGTTCCTCATGGTTAGTGAGGCGCATGAGATAGCCGTTCCCCGTGGCTCGAAAGTTCGGATCCCCCGAAGCGGATCTCGAACCCGGCCGGGAGGGGATCCGAGCTACCCATGCAGTAGCGTGTAGCACGGTACTCAGTGCGGATCACCATGGAGGGAGTTGGCGAAATGACCTTAGGCGCTCGTTTGCCCCACGGTGGGCGCCAACTGTCGGTGCGGAATATGGTCCCGACACTAACCAGTAGATAGCGCCGAGGTCTATCCCTCAATGGTTGATGCTAAGCAACAAGTGACACAGGGTTTTTATCCTGGTTCCGGCCGAGGGGGCCGTACGTCCAGCAGGGGTGTGCTCACGGCACTATATTGCTCAGCACCGGGGGTGCCTGTAGTGGGGCTGCTACAAGCGAGGCGGGAGAGGAAGCGTGGCTTCCAAGTCCCTAGTGGAGTGGCTGAAGATGTTGTGGGAGAATTAGAGAGTGAGTGCACAGCGTATGTCAAGGGCTCTTGGTCTATGGCCTTGAGTGTGTCGCCGTTCTGTGTCTCCTTCCTTCCCCTGCGGCTGGGGGGGTTCGTCCCCCTTTTATAGATCAAGGGGGGGCGAACTACATGCATGTCGCGCTATCTAGCTACGTGGAGAAGCACGACGTGCTATGCCGGAGAATGGGCGGCCATCCGGGCGATCCTTGCAGCAATCCGGTCATCATGGCCTGACTTGTACCCGAACAGTGGCGGTTCGAGGGTAGGAGAGCAGCAGATGGTGGTGATGTCCTCGATAGGCTCGAGGGAGGTGTCGACGCGGTGCCCGTACGGTGTACGGGAATAGTCGAACGGCGTTCCTTCCCCGACGCGCTTCACGGGGCTGGAGTCGTTGCTACAGGGCCCGGCGTGCGCCTGCACGCGCGGGTACGGCGGGCACGCCGTTGCGGTGGCGGGAATGGCGGTCCACCGGCCTAGCGCCTCCACCTAACCCCCGTAGGGTCACAAGAAAGTGAATCGAGGGTGCGCCGGCCCCTTTCGAGGGCTCGGCGCGTTAGCCGTACTGGGGCATGCGCACGGTGTCACGGGACTGACACCGGCCGCACTCGTACGATCCCCTCCCACGGTGGCGGGGATGGGCTCCTCCCCGGGGAGTAGGTGCGGCGGCACCGGGTGCGAGCCCCGGGCGCATGATGGCGCCGTCCCCGCGGCGTCGGGGCATTAAATGCCCGTGTACGGGGCCGGCGCACGCGTGAGGGGCACCCTCGAGCGTGGCGGACCCCGGCCGAGGGCGGGGCGTACCCTCGAGCGAGGCGGAGCCCGCTCGAGGGAAGTGCTGCCCCTCGAGCGGGGTGATGCCCGCCCGAAGGGAGCGCGCATCCTCGAACGAGGCGGAGCCTGTTCGAGGGGATCCTTACGTGGGCCGCCTCGATGGGCCGTCGGAGTCCCTGTGGGCTGTGTCCTGCATGGTTAGGCACCTGCATGGTTAGGCTTAACGTATTTGGGTTTCGTTGCGGGCTTTAAGTGAGGTTTTCCCCATTGTTTAAGGGGACCCCTAGGGCAATCCCCGACACCAAGCGAAGCAATCTTTATACTCTTTTAACAGCTTGATTAGTTCTTCTCCGAAACTTGACTCTAAGTTAGCACCGATAAATGTTGGCCTTGGCTTGTCACCATTTCCAATATCAATTTCTTCTAATTTATCGCCGACATGAATCGACATCCCAACTTTTCATCAGTTCCATCAACTGGATTATCCATTAAAAATTACTATAAGAGCCGATTGCTTGAATCGGCTGTTGATCACTACTGACTGGTTCAACAGGACCTTCCCCCCAGTCCTTTCCTGAGAAGCAATCAATGCCTTGATACTCCCAGAAGGCTGGTTCGACATTAGCTATGCTCACTAAATCATCTGCTTGGACTACTTCAATGTCATCATCCACCCACTGAACAAGCTGTTGATGCATGGTAGATGGGATGCAACGGCTTGCATGGATCCGGCCCCGTCCAAGCGAGCAAGTCGTAGGCTCCTTTTCCCTTAATGACAAAGAAGGTCGTGAGCAATGTTTTGGACCCAATCATTAAGTCCACGTGCACGCAACCCTTAGTATCCGAAGGATTTCCAGCAAAGTCATTCGTAATTATGTTTGTTGGCGTTAAGTCCCCGGGGCCCATGCCAAGCTTCCCGAAGGTGGTGTACGGCATCACGTTAACTACGGCTCCACCATCAACGAACATCTTGGTCAATGGCTTGCCATCGACGTATCCCTTCAAATACAACAGCCTCATGTGTCGATTCCCGGCCGGCTTGTCAAAGGTGTCCCGCTTAGCCAACACCGAGCCGCGCTATTAATCCCCCCAAGTTGCTCATCCTCATTGACATCCGGAGACACCTCCTCCCGCACAACCTGGTTAGCGGGTGCCATGAACTCATTCGGCGAGAAAGTATACCATGCATGCCGGAGCCGAACGACTCGATCCTTCAGGCTTGTCTTTTGGGCGCCACACTTGTTTCCTCCCGATTCCCGCCTCGCTTCAATTCTCGGTTCCTCAAGCGTTGAACCCTTCTCTTTTGGCTTTTTCTCAAGCCAGGCGGGCACCACTGTCCTTTTTGCCAGATGTACTCGCGCTCCTCTTCTTCTTGATCAACCCACCTTTGGTCGGCTTGTCCTTTCCTTGGGTGATCAATGACCTCATTTATTTTTAGACGCCAACCATCATTAGGATGCATCCTTCCAATTCTTTCATGGACGGATCGGCGATTGACAGTTTCCTGCCTGTATTCAGAATATTTATCACTGCACTTAGGGCAATTTCTCAATGTGGGGAGTTTCAAGCCTTCGTTCCAGCAGTGTCTAAAGAATGCGCATCCCCAATGTGCACGCTTCTGTTCCCGCGTGTGCTCTTCTAGTTCTCTTCTCGCGCGCCTCTTCTTCGGACCTGTTCCTCTCATCTTCATATTTTTGCTTCGGTAGCGTTCCTTTTCCCCGCCGACGCTGCCATTTGTTGAGGAGAATGCGTGTGGTAACCCTGGGCTTGGACCTGGATGATTCCCCAACTTCAACCTGGCTCTTGAGCATGCGGGGAGCTTCTCTCGTGGACTTGCTCCACGGTCACTTGTCATGTAGGATCCACTGATCCATCCTGTTTTGCTCTAGCCGAAGTCGGGACCTTCACTTTCCCCTTCTCTTCGGCGAGTTACCATGTTGACGAGAAAAGCTAACCATATTTTGAGGGAAAGGGTGACATCCAGTTTCATCTTGTTATCAAATTTCAAATGCCCTTCCTGGATAGCCTTTTGGATCCTCATCCTGAAGACCCTGCAATCATTAATGGAGTGAGAGTTTCTATCATGAAAACCACAATAACGTTTCTCTTTAACTCCATCGGGCCGAAGCATAGAATGCCCTTCGGGCAACTTGGTTCGGCCTTCCTTCACCAAGAACTCGAAGAGCTTGTCGGCTTTGGTGACATCAAAGTCATACGTGCCCTTGGTTTGCTTTATCCACCCGGTTCACGATCAAAGGCTCCTTGCCCTACATAATTTCGGTAGCGGCCACTTCCTCGTCATCATCAAATTCCTCAACTTGATCAGCCTTCTTGAGGAACTAGTTATAGATATCAGCTATGTCATGGTGCTTAGCAAATCTGGAATCCTTCTTGAACCCATAAGCTTGATTGCTCATCAATGACAGCTTCTGGGACAACTGACCAAGGTTGTCAAATTCCATACCAAACGGCTTCTTCCGAATAACCGGCAACATCCCCGCAACAGCCATGTCGGCCAGTTGATCATCCGACGAGTCGAGAAGCACATGCCCTTGACCTCTCTAAATCTTCGAGAAATTCCGGAGGTGTTTCATTATGTCTCTCGTTTCAAGGTAGCCGATCAATAAGCTTCTTCTCGGTCTGCCACTAAAGTAGTGAGCATGGAACTTCTGCTCCAAGTCCTTCCAGGTGTTGACCGATTGAGGGGGCAAAGAAGTAAACCACCGAAACGCCGGGCCTATCAACAATAAAGGAAAATATCGACCCCGAATGCCTCATCGACCGAAGCTTCACCAAGTCGCATTAAATATCGGGCAATATGCTCTACAGGTGCTTGTATCATCCTACCCGGAGAACTTTGTGAATTCCGTAGGAGGCTTTACCCTTGGCGATAAGATCACCCTATAGTACCACTTTGGGAAAGGAGGCGTATAAGCTGGTCCTTGCACTTTAGGTTTAAGGCCGAATTGATTTTGCATCGGATCGGCCATTTTCTCGTACGAGAATATCATCATCTTGATTCCTGCGCTTGTACCATACCCGGGATTTGGGAGAGCATCTATAGCGCCATAATCCATAACCTCATGATATCCCCCACCATACATATTTTTTCGCAACCTGTTATTGGCCGGGGCTATCTTGTAAGTAGAGTTGGGCGGGATCCCGGACGAACCGAACGCCGGGGTCCCCATATGTAGGCCTATTGGGCATCACCCGATACGGGTTCGGCCGTCGAACCGGTTGACCTCCATTGTTTTGCGAGGCGGCCGGACGGGGCGACTCCCGGTGCTTTATGGAGGTGGTTGGATTGGTTGTCCTTGCGGTGGCGGTTGAGCGCCTCGCTAGCCGGCGAAGCGGTTTCTCCGACCTCTATAGAACATGTGTGAGGGGATACTCGACCAAGCATCTTATCCATGCCGGGGCCGAATACACCGATCATCATGCGCTTGAACATGTTCAAGAAATCCGTATGATGCCTACTCATCACGATCTCTATAGTCTCCCGAAAAGCATTCGAGCCTCTTGTTTCTCTTGAAAAGATGTGGTATCGAGTTCCCCCGGCAACGGAACCCCGGGCATGTCGGATTTAAGGTACGGGACGCCACTTCGTTCTTGTTGAATGACATCAAGCACTTCTCGCCTGGAATTGGTCAATGGCGTCCTTTAGCTACGCTTGTTGTTCCGGAGACGAGTCATCAATGGTGACGTCCATGATGTCGCCAATTTCAGGCATCTTGATTCAACTAGATGGTCCCACCAGGTGTGCCAAAAAGTGTGTTGATGCTAAATCCGCACCCTACGCCAAACACGAGCAAGCCGAACAAAGTCGGCTTAACACACGAGCGATTCCAAAGCGTGCCGATCAATTTTCCCGAAATTAACAAAGGATAAAGCGAGTTAAATACCAAAGCTTGGAACTTGCCGGTGGTACCGGACAGTTCCATATTTGCGGCTAGAAAGCCATGTAAGATGACATATAGCTATGAGAAGCTATCTGTCAACAGGTTAAAGATCATTCGGGATCTTTAGAACATAAAACAGAACATAGCCGAATGGATGACGTGAGCATGACAAAAGATCGGTCTTTGTTTAAATAACGTTGCTAGTGCATGATCATGACCGATTTTTGATGATAAACAACAAATAAAATAAATAAAGTAAAAGCATGATCATAAATATGAGATAAAAAGCATGCATAGGCAAAAAGCACTAGTCTACCGCATGTCTAGGTACTTTAAAACCCGTCAAGCATGAGATCAAACAAGTTAATCCACCGCATGATACAACTTGTCTCAAATCACGCCACCAACCATACAGAGATCAATCCACCGCATGATACAATCTAAATATGGAAAGCTAAAAGCATACATTATTTAAAACAAAACTTATAAGCACGTTTTACTCATTGAAGCATAACCGAATACAGCTGTACAGCCAAATCGGGATCCGTGGAGAAGGAACAAACATTGCTAAAGATGATAAACCTATCAGATTGAAATCGAGATCTAATCCACCGGATGATTAGCTCTAAAACAACCAAAACCCTGCATCTACCGCATGATACCCGGTTCTGTCAAGATTTACACAAGATTAACAAGCTTGAACCCACAACACGTGACAACTTAGATTGATTCAGATTTGACTATTGGAGAACACGTGATCCACGTGCCGCATTGAGCCAAAGATATGAACATGTAATGTAAGGATCACCAAACAAGGTAATGTCGATTCAAACCAATCTAAATTGGGCAAAAGAGTGTTACATGAATTTAAACATAAAGTAAAAACTCAAAGCAACATGTGGTAACTTAATGAATCTATTGGATCTTGCCAAATCTAATAGAGCCGATAACTAGCTCCAAGCTAGATCTTAGCCCACCGCATGGCTCGTGATCTAACAAGAAACCCTCTTGAACCAAGCTTAAATCTACCGCATGATACTAAGCATGGTAACAAGACTACTTGCATCACGATCTAAATCCACCGCGTGATACTAGACATGATACAAGGTTGTCGGTACTTACGGAGGTCGACGGATCGATGAACCCTCTCGAAGAACTCGACGACACGACTAAAGGACTCGAGAGTTTGGCGTAAAGCCGGTTTGTTATGAGAATGTTCGATTACAATTACATACATCCAAGGTTCATATTTATACCCTGTCCTGACATGACTCCTGGTGGACTACGAGCACAATACTTGATACCTAATTTAATGCTCAAGTGCGAATGCTTATCCATCCATTCGTCCCTCCCTTCCGTTCGGGCCACGTCACCACGCAATCCCGCGAATCCGGCGCAAACGGTCCTTTTGCCGAACGAAAACATACCGCCGACCGCGAGTATTTCTACCGAATCCTCTCGAAGAAATCTTTTCTGCCGAACGGAATTTGTTACCAAGTTCGGCCCACAAATCGCCTCCTCCTTCCCGTACCAATTTTTGGTGTTAACAATTGGCACACGGACTTTGGCCAAGCAACCCCAAGTGCGTAAGTATGAAAGAGTTAGCCTCTTCTTATCCTATTCCTCAAATGGTGTTACTTCCTTATTCTTCATAGGCACACGGTTCAAGACATGACAAGTCGTTAGTATAGCCTCACCCCACCATTCCTTAGATAGTCTCGCGGTTTCTAACATGACATTCACCAAGTCGGTCGGCGTGCGGTTCTTTCTTTCGGCAATCCCATTGGATTGGGGTGAATAAGGTGGTGTCCTCTCATGAACAATACCATGTTCCTCACGAACGTATCAAAAGTGTTATAGAAGTATTCGCCACCTCGATCCGACCTTTAGGTGTTTAATCTTTCTCTCAAGTTGATCTTCTACTTCAGCTTTATAGATCTTAAAGTAATGTAATGCTTCATCTTTTGATTTTAACAAGTAAATGTAACAAAATTTAGTGCTATCATCTATCAAAGTCATGAAATATCTTTTACCACCCTTTGTCAACACACCGTTCATTTCGCTCGGATGGGAATGAACTAATTTTGGAGGTGCCAAGTTTTTCGCCTCGGCCAGTCTTATGTGGCTTGCAAGTTTGTTTCGATTCAACACATACGTGGCACTTAGAATTTTTTACGAGAGGTAAACTTTGGAATTAAACTCAAACTAGCTAAGTGCATCATACAACCAAAATTAACATGACAAAGTCGTGAATGCCAAACATTTGATTTATCACTCATCACGTGGTTCACAATGTTATTATCGAACAATAAAGAAAAGCGAAACAAACCTCCGCTATAATAGCCTTTTCCAAGAAAAGTACCAAACTTAGAAATGATACATTTATTCGATTCAAAGACTAATTTAAAACCATCTCTACATAGTAGAGACCCGCCGACTAGATTCTTCTTGATGGTAGGTACATGATGCACATTTTTCAATTGTATGGTCTTCCCCGAAGTGAACTTCGAGTGGCCGTATTAGCACCAAGAACACACGCATGGGCACCATTCCCCATCAACAAGGAGGTAGTCCCCCGACCTGGTAAGAAGAAAACATAGAAATGCCAGGCACATACATGAATATTAGCACCGATGTCTATCCACCACTCGGTGAAGAACACACCGAAAGAACTATAGGTAAGAAATTACCATACCCCAATGTTCCTCCACTCTCGCTAACAATCATGTTTGCTATCTTTGGAGCCTTCCGATCTTTACGATCCGGCACTTTGCGGCAAAGTGATCCGATCGCCACAAGTATAGCAAGCACCCCCGGCTTTCTCTTCTTCTTATTAGGCCTGTCGGATTCCTTAGCCTTGGGTGGGTTTTGTGAAGGCTTTTTCCTCTTGTTCTTGTTATTCTAGAACTTGGGATTGTCCCTCCGCACAAAGTTTGCGCTTGAGGGGCGGCTACCGCCTTTCCATGTGTGTCCTTTGCTCTCGCCTTCTCTTCAACATCAAGAGTCGCAATAAGGTCATCAAAAGTGAATTCATTTCTCTTGTGTTTTAGAGTGGTAGCAAAATCCCTCCAAGAATGTGGCGGCTTTGTGATAATTGCTCCTGCCACAAACTTGTTGGTGAAGGACCGATTAGGCGACCAGAGTGGGGGGAGTGAATGGGAGCTGATAAAAATTCTTCTCCAAAGAGAGAACTCGGCCTATGCCCCAAATTCACAACCAAGGATTCCCACACGAGTTTGCCAAGGTCACATAGTCACAACGGACCTACCAACCAAGGATTCCCACACGAGTTTGCCAAGGTCCGCGAGCTCCGGGCGGACCGTCCGCATGCCCACGGCGGACCGTCCACGAGGCGGTGGCGGACCGTCCGAAAAAGACTCGCAAACCTCCAATACTACACCAACAATAATGTTTCGTCCGTGGAGGCACCTCGGACCGTCCGCGACCAACACACCCCACGCGGACTATCCGCGGACCCAGGCGGACCGTCCGCCAAACCCCCCGCAACCGAAGACGGCCGGAAAACATGATCAAAAGGAAGACGCAACAAGCGACGAACACGAAGAACACCAAGCCAACCAGCTCCACACGGACCGCAGCCTACAAGCGGACCGTCCGCCAAGCACGAACGAACGGCCCGAACTCGAAACCGCGAAGTCAACCTCTCCTACCCATCCATGGATCTTCCAAATGGCTTGAGCTCTTGGGGAAAGATTTGGGGGAGATGTGAAGCGTCCCTGGGGGACTCTACGCCCCAAAACTTGGGTCCTCAAACAAACTAAATTGCCGGGAATTGAATCGCCACCGAACACAACCAAGAACCTAGAGACCAATTGAAATCCTTCAATCGGAGGTCGAATTCAGAGTTTGGTGGGTCAAGATCAAGAACAAAGATGCACGAGGCAACTATCCATGATCCCCACCAACAAATCCGAACCCAAACACCTTAGAATCGAAGGAACAAGTAGCGCATGAAAAACCGACGAAAATAGCTCGAAAAATACATGAAAATCCAACGAGCTACGAGTGGAGAATCGACGCAACCATGAAAGCTTCCATTCACTCGGAGGTCGATTCTTTACAAACGGAGGAAAATCTAACCCTATGGAGCAAGGAAATGAGAAACGATCCGGATGGAAAAATCTAACCCTCGCACTAGCTCGGATTCTTTACAAACAGAGGAAAAATCTAACCCCGCACCGGCTCCTATCGACGACTTCTTCTTGCTTTCTTGCCACCATGCGGCCCGCACTTGACCCCGCTGGCCACCGGGTCCCTCGAGTCAAGCCTACTTGTCTCTCCACTCCTCGGAGGCCCCGCAAGGCATAGACCTTTCGCGCCCACTCTTCACCCGCACCAACGCCAATCAAGCCGCAACCTGCACCCGCAATACTCGACCAAGAGTCGGTCCACACCACGTTGTCAATCACTCATCACGGACGGGAGCGACCATCCACCGGTCCTCGGACGCTCCGGTCTTCGTTGGGCAACACACATGGAGCCTCTTTGCTATAGTTTTCAATCTCTTTAGCCGTGCTCGTACTTCATGGGCCTATACCATCATAGAATACTCTTCAACCATCCCGTAGTCTAGGAATTGTTCCATTACATATAGCTCTCCATCGCGTCGGTAGCTCCGTACCGAGCCTCAAGAGCCTCCCAAATATCCTTCCCCGTCTTCCTCTCGAAGATAGGTATCCACCAAGTTATCAACCGAATGTCGATGATGGCACCCCGAATAGATTATCGTCCGCATTAAATTTTTCCTCCGAGACTCCCTCGGGAGCTTTTCGGTGGTGACATGCGTCGGGGACCGCCCTAGGGGTCCCCTTAAACAACGGAGAAACCCTCACTTAAGTCTCGCAACTACATCGAAACACGCTAAGCCTAACCATGCGGGTGACTAACCATGCGGAGGCACGGCCCACGCCGGGACCCCGACGGCCCACCAAGACGACCCTCTTAGAAGTCCCCTCGAGCGAGGCCCCGCCTCGCTCGAGGGCGCGCTCCCCCTCGGGTAGGTTCCGCCCGTTCGAGGGGGCAACTCCCCCCACGAGTGGTCCCGCCCCCGCTCGAGGGCTCACTCCCCCCCCCTCGAGCGGGTCTCGTCCCGCTCGAGGGTCCGTTCCGCCCTCGGCCGGGGCCCGCCACGCTCACGGGCGCCCCGCACGCGTGCGCCGGCCCCGTACACGGGCATTTAACGCCCCGACACCGCAGACGGTGCCATCATGCGCCGGGGCTCGCGCCCCGTGCCGCCGCACCAACTCCCCAGGGAGGAGCCCATCCCCGCCACTGTGGGGAGGGACTGTGCGGTACGGCCGGTGTCAGTCCCATGACACCGCGCGCCCACTACAGTACGGCTAACGCGCCCGACCTTCGAAGGGGGGCCGGGCGCACCCTCGATTTCACTTTCCCGTGACCCTACAGGTTAGGTGAAGGGCGCTAGGCCGGTGGATGGGCATCCCGGTCACCGTAACGGCGCGGCCACCGTACCCACGCGTGCGGGCGCACGCCCGCGCTGCACCAACCACTCGCTACCGCGGAGCGCATTGGGAAGGAACGCCGTTCGCCCGCCCGTGCCCCGTACCAGCCATCATCAGCACCTCCCTCGAAGCCTATCAGAGGACGCCACCACCATCTGCCGCCCTCCTACCCTCGAACCGCCACTGTTCGGGTACGGGGTAGGCCATCATGGCCGGATCGTAGCGAAGATCGTCCGGACGGCCGCCCACTCTACAGCGTAGCACGACGTGCACCCCCACGTAGGCGGATAGCGCGGCGTGCATGTAACTCGCCGCCCCCTTGGCCTATAAAAGGGGAGGCGAGCCCCCCGGCCGCGGGGGGGAGGAGACGGGTTCGATCAACACAACACACCGTGCACTCACTCTCTTATTCTCCCACAACATCTTCAGCCACTCTCCCAGGGACTTGGAAGCCACGCTTCCTCTCCCGCCTTGCTTGTACTTGCCCCACTACAAGCACCCCCGGTGCTGAGCAATATAGTGCCACGAGCACACCCCCGTCGGACGTACGGCCCCGCGGCCGGAACCAGGATAAAACCTTGTGTCATTTGTTGCTTGGCATCGACCATTGAGGGATAGACCACGGCGCTATCTACTGGTTAGTGTCGGGACCATATTCCGCACCGACCATTGAGGGATAGCGTGGGTACCGTGGGGTAAGCGAGCGCCTAAGGTCATTCCGCCAACTCCCTCCATGGTGATCCGCACCGAATACCGTGCTACACGCTACTGCATGGGTAGCTCGGACCCCCTCCCGGCCGGGTTCGAGATCCGCTTCGGGGATCTGAACTTTCAGGCCACGGGGAATGGCTATCTCATGCGCCTCACTAACCGTGAGGAACTCCGCGCGCGGCGTCAGGCCCGGTCTGATCAGACCCCCGCCACGCGCACGACCCCGGCGCGGGCGCCCGCAGCACGGAGGCCGCGGGTCCGTCGGCGCCACGACGCCACCGTCGCTCCGGGCAACGCTCGCGTCGGGGGCGCGGTCCGAGCGGCGGCGGGCGGAGCGCGCCGCCGCCCCGCCGTGGTGCGCCCACCGTCACGACCGCCACCACCACCCCGGCGGGACCGCGCGCGGTCTCGGACCGCGCATTCCCATCGGGCCGCATGGCGCCACGACGCCTACAACGCCAACGTCAACACGACGATGCGCGAGGGTTCCGCCCGGCCGCCACGTCTTCGTCGCCGGGGACCCCGCACCTCGGCCAGCGGATGAGTCATCCCCGGGCTCCGTCGACACGATGCCACCCGCCAACCGCCACGGGTACGCGGAGTGGGACTTCTCCGGCGTGCCGGACCCGGGCCGCGTTCGGGCGCTTCCTCGACGCCACGGACTACCGGTTTGGTCGCTCCGACGACTCCCAAAGACCGGGAGCTACGACCCCATGCGGGAGTGTTGCGCCGTCATCACCAACGACCCCGGCCAACGCCGCCGGTGCGGCGGCGCCGGGAGACGGGGAAGTCACGCCCGCCCCGGGGGATCGCTACGCGCCCGGCCGCGGGGCCAAGCGCTCCGCCGGGGCCGACGTCGACGCACACCGGGCCCAAGCCCGCGAGCTCGAGGCCAAGCCGGCGGAAGAGTACCGGACGGTGCGGTTGCTCCGCGCCTCAATGGCGGGGGAGGCCTCGCGCGTGGCGAACGCGCGCGGGAGCCGGGCCGACAGTCCGCGACCGCCCTCAACACCGCCACCAACGTCGGGAACACGGACGTGCCCCCACGAGCGAGCCAGAAGCTCGTCGCCGCCGCGACGCTGCTACGGGCTATGCCAGCACCCTCGACCCCCGAGGCTCGAGATATGCACCGCGAGGTGCAAACTCTCATCGAGCAAGCGGCCGTCCAGCAGGCCGAAAGCTCGGCCTCACGCATCCGTCAACAGGGGGATGCGCGGGGCGATGAAGCCGCACCAGGGGGCGAACCCTCGGTGCACGCAGGGGAACCAGCGGGGCATCCCACCGACCAAGGACGCACGCCGGCCAAGGAACGACTCCTCGACGCGCGCAGGCGCTGGATGGCGACACCCGCAACGTCATCAACGCCGGACGCACGAGCGGCCGGGGGCTACCACCCTCGAAGGGGTGGACGCTACGACAAGTGGTGAGGATCGCTCCCCGACGCCGGAGCCCCGGGCACCCGCGTGTTCAGCCGGGAGATCCGCACGGCAGCGTTCCCCCAACGCTTCCGTCAGCCCTCGACGATCGTCAAATACAACGGGGAGACGGACCCCCGCGTCTGGCTCAACGATTACCGCCTAGCCCTCGCCACGCGGGCGGGGCCACTAGCGACGATGTGATCATCCGCAACTTGCCCCTGCATCTGGGCGACGCGGCCCGGACATGGCTCGAGCACTTGCCCGCCAGCCAGATCCATACCTGGGACGATCTAGTCCACACGTTCGTGGGCAACTTCCAGGGCACATACGTGCGCCACGGGGAATTCGTGGGATCCGCGCTCCCCGCACACGAAGCCCGGCGAATCGTTGCGGGACTTCATACGGCGCTTCTCCAAGCACCGCACGGAGCTCCCCAACGTGGCACGGTCCGAGATCGTGCACGCGTTCCTCGAGGGCACCACATGCCGGGATCTCGTGCGGGAGCCGGGACGCAGCCCCCGCCCGCGGTACTCCAACGAGCCGTTCGACATCGCCACCGGCTTTGCCTCCGGGAGAGGAGGCCGTGGGGGCGATCTTCGACGGCAAGAAGGGCAAGCGCTCCAAGGACACGCCCGCGGAGGGCAGCGGGTCCAAGGAACCGCACCGCAACGACAAGCGGGGCAAGAAGGGAAAAGCCGCGCCGCGAGGCGCGCGAGCGTGGGCGCAACGGCGGCAACGCCGAGGCCCTCGCTGTCGACCCGGCTCGACGGGGCCCTCGACCGGCTCCTCGAGGCCCGGGGGTGTTTGATGACATGCTGAAAAAGCCATGCCCCTACCACAAGACCCCAGTGCAACACACCCTTGAGCAGTGCGACATGCTCAAGAAGTTCTATGGCCGCGCCGCCGCGAAGGAGGCAGAGGCCAAGAAAGACGGGGGCGATGGCGACGCGGGTGGCTTCCCCGCTGTCGAAAATGTGTTCCTCATCTTCGGGGGACCTACCGTCGACATGTCGACCCGGCAGCGCAAGAAGGAGCGGCACGAAGTCCTCGCCGCAGAGAGAGCGCCTCCGGCCTTCCTCAACTGGTCGAAGGATGCCATCACCTTTAGCCGGGACGACCACCCAAACCGTATCCCGAACCCGGGCCAGTACCCGCTGGTGGTCGATCCCATCATTGGGAACGCCGGTTTTCGAAGGTCCTTATGGACGGAGGCAGTAGCCTCAATATCCTCTTCGCGCACACATTGCGCCTGATGGGGATTGGGCTGGACCAGCTGCGGCCCAGCACGAAGCCGTTTCACGGCATCGCGCCCGGCAAGCAGGTTCAACCCCTCGGGCAGATCGATCTGCCCGTCTGGTTCGGTACCCCCAAGAACTTCCGTAAGGAAACCCTCACCTTCGAGGTGGTGGGGTTCAAAGGGGCCTACCATGCCATACTTGGGCGACCATGCTATGCCAAATTCATGGCGGTCCCCAACTACACGTACCTGAAGATGAAGATGCCGGGTCCTAACGGCGTCATCACCGTCGGGTCGTCTATCGAGCACGCATTCGACTGCGACGTCGAGTGCGTGGAACATGCAGAGGCACTAGCGCTGGATGAAGCGCTGGTCAACACGCTGGAGAAGATGGTCAACGAGGACCTCAACTCCGCGGCCAAGCACGTCGGCACCTTCGAGGCCGCCGAACAGACCAAAGGGGTCCCCCTCGACCCCTCAGCCCCCGAGGGCAAGACGTTGAGGGTCAGCTCGACCCTCGACCCGAAATAGGAAGCAGTGCTCGTCGACTTCCTCCGCGCCAACGCCGACATCTTCGCGTGGAGCCCCTCGGACATGCCGGGCATCCCGAGGGGAGGTCGCCGAGCACTCCCTTGATATCTCGCCAAACGCCCGCGCCGTGCGGCGGCGGGCCGCGCCGCTTCGATGAAGAGCGGCGACGGCGATCGGAGCGGAGCTGCGGAAGCTCCTCGAGGCCGGATTCATCAAGGAAGTATTCCACCCTACGTGGCTAGCCAATCCGTGCTTGTAAAGAAGAAAAATGGGAAGTGGCGGATGTGTGTAGACTATACGAGTCTTAATAAAGCATGTCCCAAAGTTCCTTTTCCTTTGCCACGCATAGATCAAATCGTTGATTCAACGGCCGGGTGCGAACTACTCGTTTCCTTGATGCCTATTCGGGATATCACCAAATAAAAATGAAGGAGTCCGACCAGCTCGCGACTTCGTTCATCACACCGTTCGGGACGTTGTGCTACGTCACGATGCCTTTTGGCCTCGAAACGCGGGCGCAACATATCGCGCCGCATGCAGCAAGTTTTTGGGGATCACATCGGGCGGACGGTCGAAGCATACGTGGACGACATCGTCGTGAAAACCAGAAGGCGGACGACCTAGTTGGCGACCTTGGCGTCGCGTTCGACCGCCTACGGCCAACGGGGGTCAAGCTAAACCCCGAAAAATGTGTCTTCGGAGTGCCGCGGGGCATGCTCTTAGGATACATCGTCTCCCGGCCGGGGAATCGAGGCCAACCCTGAAAAGGTCGCGGCCCTCGAACGAATGGGTCCGATTCGGGACCTCAAAGGGGTGCAGAAGGTGTTGGGATGCCTCGCCGCCTTGAGCCGCTTCATCTCGAGGCTCGGTGAGAAGGGCCTGCCCCTCTACCGATTACTCAAGAAGCACGAGTGCTTCTCTTGGACCGCCGAGGCCCAGGACGCGCTCGACAAGCTGAAGGCGTCTCTGACACACGCTCCAATCCTCACGCCGCCGCGAGACGGCGAACCCCTACAGCTCTATGTAGCCGCAACCACCCAGGTGGTCAGCGCCGTGATCGTCGTGGAGCGCGCGGAGGAAGGGCACGCCTTGCCCGTGCAGAGGCCGGTCTACTACATCAGCGAGGTCCTCTCGGACACAAAGACGCGCTACCCACAGTCCGAAGCCGCCGTACGCAGTCGTTTTTGCACGGCGCAAGCTCCGCCACTACTTCGAGGCCCACCCGGTCACAGGTGGTCTCCTCCTTCCCCGCTAGGAGAGATCATTCGCAACCCCGACGCCGCAGCGGGGATTGCCAAATGGTCCGTGGAGCCGATGGGCGAAACGCTCGCCTACGCCCCGCGCAAGGCCATTAAATCGCAAATCCTAGCCGATTTCGTCGCCGAGTGGACGGACACGCACCGCCGCCCCCTCGGATTCAAGCGAGTGCTGGACTCGTTCTTCGACGGCTCGGTGATGAAGACGGGAGCGGGCGCGGGCCCGCTCTTCGTGTCACCCCACGGGGAGCACATGCGCTACGCAAGTGCGCCTCCACTTCCCCGCGTCCAACAATATGGCCGAGTACGAGGCCCTTCTCTCGCGGCCTCAAAATCGCCATTGAGTTGGGCGTCAAACGCCTCGACGTGCGAGGGGACTCGCGGCTCGTGATCGATCAAGTCATGAAGAACGCGAGCTGCCACGACGACAAGATGGAGGCCTACCGCAAGGCCGTGCGGGCCCTCGAGGACATGTTCTACGGCATCGAGCTTAATCACGTACCCCGCCGGTACAACGAGGAAGCAGACGAGCTGGCGAAGATCGCGTCCGGCGGATCACCGTCCCCCCCGAACGTTTTCGCGCGTGACATCGCCTAACCCTCGGTCGTCTTCGAGCCCTACCCCTCGAATCACAACGAACCCTCGGGGGCTCCCTCGAATCCAGCGGGTGCGGAGCCCATGGACGAGGACCCCTCGAACGAGGCGTACGTGCTCTCCCTCCTCGAGGGGTACGGCTCCCACGAGGCCGTCGCGATGGACATCGAGCCGGCTCCCCGTCCGGGCGGACCGGCGGGAGAAGTATATTGCACGGATCGCTCGAGGGGAACCCCCCGAAGACCGGCCGCGGCTAGGCGCATCGCCGGGGATGGCCAAGTCATTCACCCTCGTCGACGGCGAGCCGTACAAGCGCGCCGCCCTCGGGCATCCTACGGCGGTGCGTGCCCATTCCCGAGGGGCGCGAGCTCCTAAGGGACATCCACGCGGGGATCCGTGGCCACCATGCCGCGCCCCGCACCCTCGTCGGCAACGCGTTCCGCCAAGGCTTTTGCGGCCTACCGCGGTCGCGGACGCCGCCGAAATCGTGCGCACCGGGGGAAGGGTGCCGGTTCTACGCCCGCAAATCCAACCACCGCCCGCTCACGCCCTGCAAACCATCCCCGTCACATGGCCGTTCGCCGTGTGGGGGCCGGGACATCGTCGGGCCCCCGCGGAAGGCGCCGGGGGCTTCACCCACCCGCTAGTCGCGATCGACAAATTCTCCAAGTGGGTGGAGGTGCGCCCCATCACGAATTTAAAGGCCGAGCAAGCGGTCACGTTCTTCACCGACATCGTCCGCCGCTTTGGAGTGCCAAACTCCATCATCACGTACAACGGGTCCCGGCTCACGGGCCGGAAGTTCTTGGAGTTCTCGTGATAAGTTCCACATCCGCGTGGATTGGGCAGCCGTGGCGCACCCACGGACCAACGGCCAAGTGGAACGTGCCAACGGCATGATCCTACAAGGCCTAAAGCCCGAATTTTCGACCGCCTCAACAAATGCGGGCGAAAATGGCTCCAAGAACTACCAGCGGTCGTGTGGAGCCTAAGGACAACCCCAAGCAGAGCCACCGGGTTCACCCCATTTTTTCTAGTCCATGGCGCGGAGGCTGTCCTCCCCACGGATTTAGAATACGGGTCGCCCAAGGTTCGAGGCTACGACGAGGATGCTAACGGCGGCGAGCCCGCGAGGACTCACTGGACCAGCTGGACGAGGCACGCCTCGTAGCCTTAATGCACTCCGCGAAGTATCGGCAGCCCTTAAGACGCTACCAAGCACGCAAGATACGTCGGCGGGACTTCGCCGAGGGGGATTCGGTCCTAAGGCCGCGCCAAGATAACCGAGGGCGCCACAAGTTGTCGCCCCCATGGGAAGGACCCTACGTCGTGGTGAAGGTGCTCAAGCCGGCACATACAAGGGCAGCTAACGAGGACGGTGAAGAGCTCACCAACGCTTGGAACATCCAACGGCCTACGTCGCTTCTACCCTTAGCTAGGATTTTCCAAGTATTTTTGTTGTAAAAACACATGGCCAACACCCCGCTTGGTGTCAACTATGTAAACGCTCCAAGTCTAATAAAAGGGCAACTCGGCTTTCCCCTGAAACCCAAGTTACCCTCGGGGGCTACCGCGGGGGCATCCCCCCCAAAATGGTCCCATTTTTTCGCGCAAAAAAACAAAACAACACGCGCTAAGTTTGTTTCCTACTTCAACCTCGAGCCACGATTCGAACGGGCGCGGGCGCACACGGCGGCGGGAGCGTGTGAGCCGAGATAGCCTACGCCACGTGGCTATGGCCCTTCTCTCTCGCCTCCAACCCGGCGGGCCCCCTACGAAAATCGAACTCCCCTAACTAGAACCTACTCGGGAAGAAGGAGAAACAAAAAGCTTGATAAACAAACAACTTCATTTACAAGAATCGCTCATGTTCACAAGACAACTTGTTTATTTACAAAAGGCCATGAGGCCGAATTCCGATACACATAAACAAAAAATGGGCCTAGCGCCCAACCGCTTTCGGGCGGGAGGAGCAAAGAAAGATCGGCGGCGTCCGGAAGAGGAATTCTTCGAAGGCCTCGGCGAGCGACCCGGCGGCGTCGGCAGCCGAGCGCATCCGCGCGCTCCATGGCCACTTCGTCCTTGACGCCCTCGGGCACGACGTAGCCTTCGCCGCCGCCTCGAAGTTAACCTCGTAGTGGGATCACACCACTCCGAGGGCCTTCCGGACACCCGGCCGCAACGCCCGACGCATCCGCTCGGTGACATGGCCACCGAGGGCACGCGACGGCCGGCCGGGGAGCTCCCGCCCGGGCATCGCCCTCCTCGACGACGAGGCGGGTCTCGAGGGCCGCATCGCGCAATTCCCGCAACTCCCCGCTCGGAGGAGTCGTAGGAAGCTCCCAGCGCCGCCTCGGCCCGCTCGGCCGCGTGCCCCAAGGCGGTGCGCAAGCCCGGAATCGACAAGACAAGAAGAAATCGAAAAAGGGAATGCGAGCTTCCAAACGAAAAACCAACAAGCAAGAGTCAAACAAAGGCTCACCTTCGACTTGCTTCCTCTCCATCTCGAAGTCCCGCGCACGGCCTCGACCGACGCCGGCTCGAGGCGCCGGACGGTTTCGCCCCGCTCGCGGAGGGCCGCCTCCGGTTGGCGTTGCGATGCCGAGCACGAGCGCCTCGTCCTCAACTTTGGAGAGCGCGGTGCTCCGCTCCTCCAACGACTTCCGCGTCCCCTCGTGGGCGGCGCGCTCCCGCTCCGGCGCCGCACGGGCATCGACGAGGGCGGCTCGCCCTCGCCGCGGCCGCTCCTCGGCCCCTTGGCGGGCGGCGCTCTCTTGCGAGGAGCCGCTCTTCGGCCGACGACGAGGGCCGCGCCCTTGGCGTCGAGGGCGGCCTTCGTGTCGTCCGCCTCCTTGGCGCGCCGCTCCAACCCGCGCGCCCGCTCCTCGGCCCGGCGCCGTTGCGCCCGCGCCCCCTCGAGCGACGTGCGGAGCTCCCGGGCTTCGGCGTGAGCGGTGGCCACCTCCGCCTCCTAGTTGGCGCCGGCGCCGCCGCGCCTTCTCCGCATCCGCGCGCGCGTTCCAAAGCGCCTCGTCGCGGTCAAAGAGGGCCGCGCGAACCCGCTCGAGGCTCGAGCGACGCGCCGTGCCCCCGCCTCGAGCTCTCGGGGAGCTCGTCGGGGCCGAGCCGGGGCCCCGGACGCCGCCCACCGTCCGGCGTCCTAAGGGCGTCCGCAAGCGCGTCGAAAGCGCCGCACCGCTCCCGGAGCCGGTGGGCCTCGGCGTTCACCGGTCGAAGGCGTCGTACTTGTCATGGGCACGGCGCTCAAGCTCCTGGCATCCACACACCAAATCCCGTAAGCGCCAAGACTTGAATGCAGCACACGAAAACAAAAAGGGAAGAGGGACGAGCAACCATGGCTCACCCGGAAGACGAGCCGGGCCGGCCGCCATGGACCCGCAGCGCCTCGTTCAGCGCGCGGTTGAGCGTGGCGCCGTAGCCCGGAGCTCGCCCCGCAGCCCCTCGTTCCCCCCCCGGCGTCGGCAAACGCAGGGGGATCCTCGATGGCCCCCCTCCACCCGGGCGGGGGCGGCCGGCGTGGGAGGACGAGGCCTCGGCACCGTGTCCTCGGCCCCCCACCACCATGTGACCCTCGTGCCGCCTCACGAGGGCCCCCTCCGGGGCTCGGGGAGTTCGTGGGGCCGCCCGGCCCACCGGATTCCACCCGGGCGGCGGGGAGTCATCCGAGAGCTCCACCACCTCCGCCCGCAAATCGCCGGCGGCGCGCTCGCTTGCGCCGCCTCCGCCGGCACCTCCCCTCGCGCCTCCGCGGCCACGGGCGCCCGTCGTGCCGCCGTGGCCGCCACCTCCGGCCGTACCGCCGCATCCGCGGTGCTCCCGCAGTTGCGCCCGCTCCACCTCCTCCGCAAGGGGCGGCCACCGCGGGCCGCACCCTCCACCGTGGCCGCCGCCGCGCCCGTGTCTCCACGGCGGCCGGCGCCGGCCGCCCCCCGCAACCTGCGGCCGCGCCGCGGCGGCCGGGACCGCCGGGCCGGGGCCTCGAGGCCCCGGCCCGGCCTTGCGAGCTCGTGCCCGCCGTCGTGCTTGTCCCCGGCGCGACCCCCCTCGACGAGCGCCGCCGGTGGGGATCGACGCGTCGTCCTTAGCACCTTGGGCCGGTGCAAGCGGAGGAACAGCTTGGCACCACCCGCGCGTACACGAACGAAGGGTTAAACCACCCGATCACCAACGAGCCAAACCAAACGAAGAAGGACAAAGCTCCTTACCTCGCGGAGGAAAAGGCCCGTTTCCTTTTCCTCGAGGCCTCGCGCACGAGGCCGGTGCGGCCGCCGCGCCCGCCGTAGCGCCCCGATGGCGCCGCCTCGCGCGCGGGCACACCCGCCCCATGCGCGGGCGCGCCCGACGTTGCGCCTCCGTAGGGCACCGCCGCGCGCGGGGGCACGCTCGCCCCGCGCGCGGGCACGCCCGCCGTCGCGCCCCTTGACGATGACGCCGCGCGCGCGGGCACGCTCCCCCGCGCGCGAGCACGCTCGACGCGCGCACGCGCGCGTCCGCCGCGCGTGCCTCCGTGGCGCGCGCCGGCACCTCCGCGGCGCGTGCCGCCCCCGATGACGATTGCTCGGGCCGGGGCGGGCGCCGTGCGCCCGCCCCGGCGAAGCCGCCCTTGACGCCGAAGATCGGTTCCGGCGACGGGGCGCCGGGCCGCCACCCGTCGGAGGGGCCCTCCCCCCTCGGCCCTCTTCCTCCTCGTCCTCCTCCGAGGATGAGGGCTCCTCAATCTCCGGGGAGGAGAGCCCCGGCCTCCTCGCGCCGTCGGTACTCCGCGGCCCGCCGGCCGCGGCGTGCTTGACGTCGCCTCGCGTGCTCCCTCTTGCGCGCCGCCCGCTCTCGCTGCTCCCGCCGCGCCGCTCGGCCGAGCGCACGGGAGTCGGGGGGTGGGTGGAACGGACTTGGCAATGTTGAACTCCACTAGCCGCGCACAGAGCGAGAATGGCACATCGGAAAACAAAAGTAAGACCAAGAACCAAAATGAAATCGGGAACCCAACTCACCCGCGGGCCCGTGGGGAGCATCTCAAGGTCCCATGGGGTCCGACCCCGCGGTGGCGGCACCGGTGTCGACGGCGTTCCGCGCCCGGTGAGCGCATACGGCCGCTCAAGGGGCGTCGGGAGCATCCGCGACCTCGCCGTGTCGACGGGGTTGGCCGCCCCGTCATCTCGAAGATGCGGAGCGGCCGTCATCTCGAAGATGCGAGCGGCCTCTCCATCGAGGCACGACCCGCCGGTGGTGGAGGAAGGCGAGGACGCCCATCGCGTTCGGCCCGTGCTTCGCCGGCCCGCCGCAGGCGGCGAGGACGGACTCTTGCCGCGCCCGATGCCGGGCCGTAGACACCCCGTAGCCCCGGGGAGTCCGGCCTCTTCTTGAATACCCGCCCGGTGTAGGGAGGAAGGCCGTGCTCGGCATTGCGCGGGTAGAACCATCCCCGCTCCCGGCCGGCGTTGTTCGCCGTCATGGTGCGGGGGATGTAGAAATCCTTGAGCCGCCCCCGCAGGCAAGCGACATCCCGCCGGCGCGCACCGCGCGGCGAGTCCTCGGCTCCGACGTGGGCTGCGTGATGAGCTCCCCGCGGAAAAGGTGAACCCGCAAGATCCCGTTGACTGGGATCCCCAGGTACCCTTCGCAGACGCCCACGAACGTGGCCGCCTGCGAGATCGCGTTGGGGGCGAAGTTGTGCAGCTCCACCCCGTAGTAGTAGCACATCGCCCGCATGAAGGTGCTCGCCGGTGCATTGAAGCCACGCTCGTGGTAGCGGACGAAGCTCACCACGTAGCCCCTCCGGCGGGTTGGGCTCGTAGTGCGCCGCCGGCGGCACGATCCACTCCGCCGGCGCCCTTCTTCGTTAGCCGCCACCGACCGGCGGGCGACCCGGCTCGCCCAGGGCGAGCCGGGTCACCGTCGACCTCTCCCAGGCGTACGGCTCCAAGATCCTAAGGGGAGGCTGAGGCGGCGCCATGAAGAGGACGAAGGCGAGCAGAGGCGGAGGACAAGGAGCGGAGGAAAAAGCTCTAACAGCGAGCCCGCGCGGTGGCAAGAGCAAGACGAAGGCGAAGGGGCGGGGGACTGAAAACGGTGAGAAGCTAAGGTAAAAAACCGCCGTCCCTTCCTCCCCGCAGTTTTATAGGCCGACGGGCGAGCTCTCCGGAGCGGACGCCCCGACTAGCATTAACTGCAGGGAATCTTCCCATCGCGTCGACGGGCGGGCCCCACCACGACCGCAGCGGCTATAACACTGCAGGCGGGTCATCATTACAGCAAAGACCGGCAGCAACCGAGGCAAAACCGTCACGTCCGCCTGCCGCGCCGCCCACTACGCGCGGCCGCAGCGCCTAAAAAGGCGCGCCCGCGCTGCAAAACCGCGGCCACGACCGCAAGGCACTTAAATGCCCGGGTCCCTTGCCAAGCAAGGAGCACCCTCGAGCGGGGCGAACCCCCGGCCGAAGCGCAGGCGACCCTCGATGGGATATCAGCGTGAGAAGGTCGCCCGGACCTCGCTCAATGTAGAGCAGGCAACCGCGGGCACCCATACCACGTAAACCCCTCGAGCGGCACGACCCTCGGCTCCAAACAAAAGCGACCCTCGATGGGATATCAGCGTGAGAAGGTCGCCCGGGACCTGCTCGATGTAGAGCAGGCAACCGCGGGCACCCATGCCACGTAAAACCCTCGAGCGGCACGAGCCCTTGGCTCAAGATGACGTCAACCCTCGATGGGATATCGACGTGAGAAGGTCGCCCGGGACCTGCTCGATGTAGAGCAGGCAACCGCGGGCACCCATGCCACGCAAAACCCTCGAGCGGAGCGAGCCCCCCGCCGAGACAATGTCAACCCTCTAAAAGAAGGCACATACGCTGTGCTACCAACTAGCACCTCGAGGGCTGGCTCGCCCAGACCCCTCGACGGCCGCAAAACGTGAAAAGACGGGGCCGCCCGGGCGCCACCCCCGCACGGCCCTACCGATCGAGGTTCGAAGCCTGACCCTCGACGGGTTCGAACAGGCGCCACAGATCGCAGAGTAAGGGACGACGAGGGCACGCGCATTCGAGCCGTTCCTCGAGCCCGTCGGCTCGAGGGTGCCCCACATGTCGTGTTCAAGAGCCGGCCGAGGGCGCCTAGCCGGGGGATCCCACCGAGGGAGAGCTTCCGCACCCTCGGTCCCTAGCGAACGGGACCGAGCCCCACCTAGCAAACCCACGCAAGCGCTTCCATGGACGTGTCTCCGGACCGCGCAGCCTACCCTTATCGAACGGGGCATGGGCGTCCACTTGAACCACCCGCTAGAAGCTCGACGAGGAATCCGCGATTCGCGACCCGCTCGATGGGAGTCGTGGAAACCTCACCCTCCGTCCCGCGGAGGGACGGCGAGGGCGCGTTAAAAAACAAGTCGTCAGGCTCGACCCGATCGCCTCGAACGGGCCAAGGCTCGGGGGCTTGACGCACGGCTACACCTCCTTGAAATTGCACCCGCCGGGAGACAAAGGACGAGGGGAGCGTGCACCCCCGAAGCCGGCCGAAATACCGCCGATGCCGGTTGGCATATGTGCCACGCCTTTTCGACCAAAGTTCTCGCGGTTAACCCCCGCAGAGAACCCACACTCCCGCAGGCTTCGGGGGGCTAGACCCGCGGGTCCCGCCGACGCGGCCCCACCGTAAGCGTTCGCAAACAAGGAGGGAAGAACGTCCTATCGCAGGTTCCGCACCGCGGGAGCCTCAATGGCGAACCCGCATGCTCGGGGGCTACCGTCGGGGACCGCCCCTAGGGGTCCCCTTAAACAACGGAGAAACCCTCACTTAAGTCTCGCAACTACATCGAAACACGCTAAGCCTAACCATGCGGGTGACTAACCATGCGGGGCACGGCCCACGCCGGACCCCGACGACCCACCAAGACGCCCCTCTTAGAAGTCCCCTCGAGCGAGCCCCGCCTCGCTCGAGGGCGCGCTCCCCCTCGGGTAGGTTCCGCCCGTTCGAGGGGCAACTCCCCCCACGAGTGGTCCCGCCCCCGCTCGAGGGCTCACTCCCCCCCCCCCTCGAGCGGGTCTCGTCCCGCTCGAGGGTCCGTTCCGCCCTCGGCCGGGGCCCGCCACGCTCACGGGCGCCCGCACGCGTGTGCCGGCCCCGTACACGGGCATTTAACGCCCGACGCCACGAGACGGCGCCATCATGCGCCCGGGGCTCGCGCCCCGGTGCCGCCGCACCAACTCCCCAGGAGGAGCCCATCCCCGCCACCGTGGGGATGGACCGTGCGTACGGCCGTGTCGGTCCCATGACACCGCGCGCCCACTACGCGCACGGCTAACGCGCCCGACCTTCGAAGGGGGGCCGGCGCACCCTCGATTTCACTTTCCCGTGACCCTACGAGTTAGGTGAAGGGCGCTAGGCCGGTGGATGGCCATCCCGGCCACCGTAACGGCGCGGCCGCCGTACCCACGCGTGCGTGCGCACGCCCGCGCCGCACCAACCACCTCCGCTACCGCGGAGCGCATTGGGAAGGAACGCCGTTCGCCCGCCCCCGTGCCCCGTACCATCCATCATCGCACCTCCCTCGAAGCCTATCGGAGGACGCCACCACCATCCGCCGCCCTCCTACCCTCGAACCGCCACCGTTCGGGCACGGGGTAGGCCATCATGGCCGGATCGTAGCGAAGATCGTCCGACGGCCGCCCACTCTACGAGCCGTAGCACGACGTGCACCCCCACGTAGCTGGATAGCGCGGCGTGCATGTAACCCGCCGCCCCCTTGGCCTATAAAAGGGGAGGCGAGCCCCCACCGCGGGGGAGGAGACGGGTTCGCATCAACACAACACACCGTGCACTCACTCTCTTATTCTCCCACAACATCTTCGACCACTCTCCCGGGGACTTGGAAGCCACGCTTCCTCTCCCGCCTTGCTTGTACTTGCCCCACTACAAGCACCCCCGGTGCCGAGCAATATAGTGCCACGAGCACACCCCCTGGCTCGGGATGTACGGCCCCGCGGCCGGAACCAGGATAAAACCTTGTGTCATTTGTTGCTTGGCATCGACCATTGAGGGATAGACCACGGCGCTATCTACCGGTTAGTGTCGGGACCATATTCCGCACCGACACATACATCACGTTCATGGTGGTGAGCCACAAGGTGGCCAACTCACGCCATCCCTTAAAGTTGGAACCATCAAAAGGCTTTGGTTTAATTGCATTTGCAAAGCTAGTTGCACCAAACATAGTCTTATCAAGCACGATAAGGTTTTTGGATTGTTAGATGATAGACAATGTTTTGGTATATTTTAATTTCATAATTAAATAGACATTTCAATATTGCGGTGAGTGAAACAATCCATGTGCAAGTGTTTATGTTTAAACAACAATTTAACATAAATATATTCATAATTATACAACTAATAAACATGAATACTAGTTCGAGAAAGTACCCCGTGGAAGGTAGGGTGACGGCGTCATCCGACTTTCCGATATCACTCATTTTGAGTGACCTCAATCGGTGTAGCCGAACTAAGTTGATGGAGGTAGATGATCATAGTGAAGACCCGTTGTAGACGAAGTAGTCGTTCATTCGTAGTTGACGTAGAGGAAGTAGTCGTACGGGAGCGAGGCGCCGCGTGAAGATGCTCCCCCAAAAACCTTATCGCCCGCCTATCCCGAGCAAGATCTTCGGCAGCAGAACGAGGTTCCGGGAGGCTCGCTCTCGCCGGTACCGTGCGCGTGGTGCGGTGCGATAGGAATGCGAAGAGAAAGCAGAAGCAAACGAGGGAGAGAGGGAGAGGTCACCCGAATAGGAACACCTTGTGTGAATTGGCAACCCGAGAGAAGGAGGAGAGCGACATATATAGGCAAGCAAGCGCAGGATGAACCTCGACGTCATGGTCAATGCGCCTAATGCGTAATGGTCGAGGTTTAAAGCGCTATTTTTAAGGTCTAGTAATGGTCGCGGTTTGAAGGAAACATCATTCCTCTCCAACAGCCAACAACAAAAAGATGCTCCTACAACGCAACACATTATGTCCATACGTTCGTCCGTCCAACCGACCGCACCGCACCCCGCTTGTCTCATCTCGACTCGACATAAGCGTATGCCGCCGCAAGCACTCGGTAGAGTCGCTAAGCACTCGACGAATAGCGAAGCACTCGGCGAACAGCGAAGCGCTCGGCGCAACCGCGGTAAGGACTCGGTGCAACCACTTGTTAGTCTCACGCCTACGTCGGTATTTCTCTCTTTTGTCTAGCATTAAACCAATGGGCTTTAATTCTTCCATTATTATAATAAATGGCTCTAGGCCCATTTATTCTAACATGAACTACTATAGTAGGTTCCGCAACTAGCTCACACCGGTGGTCATGAAGGAATACAAAAGACACTCCACCGTCTTCGCAAAGACCTTCTCTCGTTGACCATGACGTATGCCTTGTCACAGAATTTGTGCACCGCCGCACGGTTTGCCAACAAAACAAGATTGAAGCTTTACACCCAGCCTAGCTTGCTCCAACCACTTCCAATTCCGTCCCCGTGTGTGGGCCGATATCTCGGTGGACTTCATCGAGCACTACCAAAAGTTCATGGCAAGAGTATCATATTAACAAGGGTTGACGGATTCTCCAAATATGCTCACTTCATCCCCCCGGGGCATCCATACACAACAACGTTAGTAGCAAGGGCTTTCTCCAATGACATTGTTCGCCTTCATGGGTTACCCGAATCCATTGTATCGACCGTGACCTAGTGTTGACCGGTAACATGTGGAGAGATTTGTTCAAATTTTCCAAGTGTTTCACCGAAGATGAGCACTCGCTTTCATCCACAAATAGATGGTCAATCCGAGGTAGTCAACAAATCGGCCATCATGTACCTCGTATGCATTATCGGTGACGACCCGCATCGTGGTTGGATTGGCTACCTTGGGCGTAGTTTTGTTACAACGCCTCCTATCATTCGGCTCTCAAAGCTACATCGTTCTGTGGTATATGGCGGGACACCTCCTTCAATTCCACCATATCAAGTTGGCAAACTCGTAAACCGAGACAAGCCGATACCATGTTAGCCAACCGAGATGAGTTCCCGACCGAAGTGAAAACACATCTCTCTCAAGCACAAGAGTATGCACGAAGATATTATGATGCTCACTACCGTGCTCCGGAGTTCAAGGAGGGGGATTGGGTGTGGCTACGATTGCTCGGCACAGGACCTACTCACTCTTTGGTTCCAAGAAAGCACACCAAGTTCTCTCCAAGGTATGTAGGACCGACCACTCCAAGTCCAAGAACGAGTTGGCAACGTCGCATATCGACTACGATTACCAAATAACGCAAGAATCCATGATCTTTTCCATGTGGGGCTTTTAAAGCCGTTCCACAGACACCACCTATGTCTACACCATCATTACCACCTCTCGCACAATTGTCAACAGTGAGACCTAGCAAATCTGCCAGGGGGTGACCCAAGAGGTTGTACATTTGACAATGGGGGGATCGGGACCTAAGAACGTAGGTGGTAGTTCGCTAGGAGAACTCGGAACACGTAGAGAGAATGGCGAAGGACACAAGGGTTTAGACTCGGTTCAGCCTCCGGGAGAGTAAAACCCTACGTCCAAGTATGCGGTGGAATTAGGCATGAATGGGGAAGTCCCCTTGAATGGAGCTCTAGGTTGCCTTATATGGCCACCGGGCTAGGGCTTCCATTCAAGGCTCGGTGGATCCTCATCGGGGTCGATTACATATTAGGAAGATCATCTTCCGTGATTACGAGAGCGGATCCCACGATCCACGTACCTACCGGTGGTGCCACATCGCGATCTAGGGGAGAAGTTTGCGCCACAAGCCCGGCAGGGTCTTCCGAATCCGGATGAGGTCGCTCGTGGTCTTCCCGTGTCACCGGGGTTGTGGATAAGGTCTCTAGGCCCATTTGCAAGTCCGCGGGGCTTCGGCGGGTCGGGTTCACTTAACAAGGACCTCTCGGGACCCTAGTCGGTGGGGACCCATGGGTACCCATGTCTCTCAAGCCCCCGATCGATGTGTAGGTGCAAGTGGGCCGAGACGATGTCATGTTGCGGTTGAAGCAAAGACATGGCACCGCCGAGGTCACGTAGGGTGGACGGGGATCCAAAAAAAGAAAATCCTCCCCGAGCGCGTACGAAGTCGAACATCAAGCTCCCGAGGCATAGATCCAGGGGCTTGGAGTGAAGACAAGGCGCCGTAATTGCTTGAAGAACCGCCGACTTGACCGAAATCGGTAAGATCATCACACCTTTGAGGAAGGTCTAAATGCCGACCAAGGGGAGGTCGAGCAAAGGAGTAATGGAAGCTTGCTTCCAGCAGGTCGAGGTGATGTAAGAAAAAGAGGGTGTCACAAGACGCACTCGTGGAGTAGCCCTTGAGCAAGAAGGTGACCCGGAAGGTCGGGTTGATGCTCGAAGAATAAACCGAGAACCTACATGCCTTCGCCGGAGTGAAAAGATGCTCTTCCCATTGAATAAGACAAAGTATCCGGAATCTTCATAGGGCAGCACTAAGCGACAGGGGCTCCTCGTCGCGTAGCGACCCGCGGCGCACCGTGTGCACGGCCGTTCGAACAGAGGTGTCATTGCTACCGCTAAAAGACAGAACCGAAAAGGTGTTATCGTGCCCGTGACGTACGTGTCGGTGCTTCCGGTAGCGGACAAGGACCTCGTGCTCCACGTGTAAACAATGTTGAAGGTAAGGTTGCCGTGTCGACTCGAAGGATGAGTGTCGGCCGCTACTATAAATAGATGGACTTGGTGCTTGCTTCGTGAACCAAATGAGAACACCATGGCAACACCGCTTGATAATTTTGCTATACCCTAGTCTTGTGTGCGTCCACTCGAGCATGGAGGTAGAGTATCATCTCTTGGAGCCGGAAGAATGCTTGCGAAGTTGGGAAAACTCCACCAATCTCTCGTGTCCGCGCCTGGCCGAAGAATCCAGGTGCAGCATGGGGCAAGACATGCCTTGACTCGACCTTGTGAGCAAGGGCCTAATGAGGTGTTGGAAGTCACTATGTTGCGCTAGGAGAGGCCCGAGGTGAAGCCGGTCCAATTTGGAATCTTGTGAGAGCACCTAGCAAAAGATGGGACTCCACCGGAAACCTTTCGGGCTAGAGTAGAGGTGACTCGTGTGGCGCCTCGACTCCAACCGCGGTGGAGGTCTCCAAGTAGGTCCCGAAGTTAGGAGAAAGCTTGCGACACGCTTCATCGCCTAGGTTGCGTCGTAAGCACCATGTATGGTAGATTAGGACCTTTAATGTGTTTGTGCCTTGTAATTGGGCTTGGGCCAAGGTCTTTTATAGCTTACGAAGCTTTCATACACATGTTTGCATGGCAAATCGATGTGTTTTGACCGTTGTAATTGGGCACCGAGGTAGCAATGGCATGGCCAAGGTCCCGACAGTGGCTATGGCAAAGACGACGACCAATAGAAGGCCATAATGACTAACAAGAAGGTCCGTGTCAACTCGGATCAACATGGCCGCTACGCGGTGGCGCAACGCAGGGCGTCAACCCCGGACTCTCTAGGTTGAAATCGACCTAGAAGGCAACGAGGGCCTCGCCGAGGTGCCGTGAATAGGACCAAGAAGCCGTAAACGGGCAAGAGAGCCTTTGAAGCATGGAGTCGTTGATAGAGGGGAGCCGTTGTAGGTCGGAGTGACCTAGAAGGCATGTAGGCACCGGGGCCTAGGGACATGTGGTGTGAACCCGCCGTGGGGAGGCCGAGGCGACCTCGGGAAGCCGTTGATGCCTTTGCGACCTAGAATAGGTCGTCCGTAGGTCGCTAGCGACCTTGAATGTCATTCGTGGTTTTTGATGTTGGGAGGCTTGAAGTGAGGCATAACGAGTCCATGTCAACCAGGGCACTACTTAGGGGCTAGCGGACGCATTCCCGCACGTAACTAGTTGTTATTGCCAATTAGCCGTTAGGCCGAAAAGAGCCATTAGGCGATGGATCCTTTGAAGGTGTCGGGCCGCCGGGTCACCGTGATTAATGCTTGAGAGATGTTGAGGTGCGGCCACACGTTGCGCCGCCGGGGCCCGATTATATAAGTCCGCTCCGCGGCCCGGTGGGCCTCTACTTGCTTCCATTTCCACTTAGTGCTAGGGTTCCGCCGCCGCTTAGCGATTAGAGAGAACAAGAAGACCGCCGAACTTAGTTCCGCCACCGCCGCGACCTTGCATGCGAACCAAGTCCCTAGTACTGTTCAGATCCAAGTCCACCCGCTTCGAGGAAGGCAAGATGGAGAAGGTGCTAGTTCCGGATCCGCGCCACGTCCGGGGAGCCGTCTACAGCGGACGGAGGAGCGGATCCGTGCCTTGGTGGACCGCGAGTTGCCGAGGACCAAGATGGAGGTCGGCCGTAGGCCGCCGGCGGGCGAGGAGTTCCCGATGGAGGGGACCGGCGAGACCGTCGTCTTCCTTGCGCTCATCGAGCATGGGTTCGGGGTCCCGGCGGGCGATTTTCTCCATGGCCTCCTCTTCTTCTACCGCATCGAGCTGCTACACCTGGTGCCAAACTCGATCACCATCATTTCTACTTTCATCCATCTCTGCGGGCCTACCTCGGCATCACGCCACATTTCCACCTGTGGCACGACTTCTTCGAGCCGAAGAATATGGGCAAGGCCGAGGTCGTCGGGAACGTTGGCTTCATGTTGTAGCAGAACATGAAGTCGGAATACGCCGACCTCGCGCTCCCCGACAACACCACCGGCTGGAAACAGGGGTGGTTCTACCTCGACAAACCCGCGTCGGCGCTCCGGACCGGGACGGGGGCGGGCTCCCGTTCCGTACCCGGAGTGGGACCGGCCCACGCGGGCGTCGCGCAGACACGAAGAGCCGCAACCCATGCTAGATGACCCGGAGCACTCGAAGGTGGAGGGGGCCGACCGACCGCATGATGGCTATTAGCTTCTACCGCCGCTCATCCGGCCCCATCCGGGATCGTGCCCACCCGGCCTTTGAGTATTGGGGCAATCCAACCCCACCCGGTCGTAAAGCACAAGGTCTCCAAGGGGGAGATGACGGCTCGGGTGAAGAACATCTTCGGCGGGTGGATCCGTAACCGGGAGTGCCCCAAGGCGCTTGGGATGTATCACCCTTCCGACCCGTAAAGTCTTCAACCTTAGTTTGAATCCAGGATAAGTCTTTAAATTTCTCTTTTTCGACTCAGACTCGTTTATCCGTCATGTCTCGTTTTTCAAAGCATCGTGAGGGCATCATACCGGTGCCCCCGCGCCACCGTGCAACAAGGAACGGCCGTAGCTACAAGGACCGTGACGCGGCGAATGTGCAGGCGGCACCGCCACCACCCATCGAGGAGTATGTCTCCGACTCGACGGTGGGGAGCGACGACAAGGCTCCCGTTGTGCGAAGGGTGCCATCCAAGGTCGCCGTGTCGCGGCGCACGCGGTAGGCGACGGGGGAAGATATTCGCCTCCCCGGCCGCGGCCACGATCGCCGCGACCCAGATGGCGGAGGTGAAGAAGAAGAAGCGGAAGCGGACCTGTGCCCACGATGTCCGTGGACATGGCCACGGCCGGCTCCGGTGTTGAGACCATCGAGGTCGACGACGAGGAAGGCGGTGCCGAGTCGCCGGGTGCAACGGTGGCCCCATCTGCGGGAACACCCGCGCAGGCGGTGTCAACCGAAGAACAGGGCCGAGACACCCCCGCAGACGTCGACAATCGAAGAGCACTCCAGGTCGAGCGCCGATACGGTGGGCGACCTTGGGTCGCACAAGAGGGTGAGGAAGGCTCCCCCGAAGCCCCCGCAAGCCCGGCCTCGGGTCGGCAACCAAGTAAGTCGAGAGACCTACTTTCGGCCGTGTTTTGCATCTTGGACTTCGTTGTACTTCCGTTCGATCGAGATCATTGTTTGTACATAGGACGGTCCCGCCTACATCAGAGAGCGGCAAGAACGCTATTGGCCAAGAGGCGTTTGGGAACAAGGCGAGGGAGGTGCCGGTGGAGCGCCACCGGCCGGTCTCAACCGCGGCAATGACGAGCTCGACCATCGGGGCCGGAGCGACGGCGGTGTCCGCGGGCGGAGAAAGCAGGGACCAGCACCGCCCACTCACCGGAGGGGGACCAGGACAACCTCTCGCATGACCAATCCGCGGGTGACGCCGCACCCACGGGCGGCCGAGGTGGGGGGTGCTTGTGCCGAGGATGATGCGCACCGTGCCTTTACGTCGGCGCACCCCCCGTGGGAGGAGGAGGTCGTTGCCGACCGTCGCGACGTCGACGACTTCAAGGAGGCGTCACACACGATCGGGCGCGTGCTCTCTATGAGGATCCCCGTCCTTGAGTTTTGATGTCTTACAAGGTCTTAGGTCAAGGTCTCGCATGAATTTGTTGTAGTCGCTCGTCGATCGAGCGCGGACCCGAGTAGATCCGTCGTGCAGGATGTGGCAAACGCCCATGCGGAGGTCGCCATGGCTCGAGAGGCCGCACTTCAAGCCAAGGTCGAAGCCGCACGGGAGATCCGGCGTGTGAAGGAGGCCATGACCCGCCGGGCGGTGAAGGAGGCGGCCTCCCTAAAGAAGAAGTCGGAGATTGCCTAGCGGAAGGCCAAGGACGCGGCCGCCGACCTCCGTGCCGTAGTAGAAGGTAAGTTGCTAAGGTCACCTTGAGTTGATTCCACGCACTTCATGGGTGTTTGTGTTTGACTTCTTGACCGGGAATGGATGTAGGTGCCAAGGAGACCGAGGACGGCCCGAAGAAAGAGCTCACCGAGGTCAAGAACCAAGTGACGACCCTTAAGGAGAGGACCGCGGAGGTCCGGCGAGGTGAGTGTCCACCACCGCGGGTGGTGCGCTTGCCGCAACCGGCTGGCGGGCGCATTGCTAAATTTGTTCATTTGAAATGCAAGTCCGGAGAAAGAGCTCGGCGACCTCACCGGACACTCGGCTCACTACGTGATGGTCCTCTACGCCCCTTAGGAGGAAGGAGCGGAGCCGAAACCACTAATTGAATGACCGGATGAAGCCGAGGGCTGCATCAAGGGCTCGACCCCGGACACCGCCAAGCTTGCGGAGGCTACGGCGCCGTTGACGGTGAAGTACCTTGATCTATCGTTCAACCCGCGAAGGTCTCGTAGGACGTGGACCTATTCGGTTTGGTGAGGCACGAGGACCTCGTGGTTGCCGTGGATGAGGTCATCAACAAGTTCGACTTTGGTACCGACCGAGTCGAGCCGAAACAAGCTTTAGATGTGAGTGATGCCGAGGCTCGCCGATGTGAATAAACATTTATCATAATAAAGCTTTTAACCATTATAAATTGTGCGCATCATTTGAGTAGAAAGGACTATCATTATGCACGCTCGAAAATAACTATGTCGTAAGAGAAACCCTCTGCTAACCCAACTCAGTGGAGGAACGGTTTACCGATTGTGCGGCTCGGTGTGGAGACTTAGGCACAGCTGGCACGCGGACGGGGTCATGGACCCTAGGTCTCGCGAACTAGCAACTTAGGAACATTCATAAGGAAGGTAAAAGCTAAGCACATGATGGGAACTTGAAAGCGTAAGGTATGCAAAAACCCCTTCAGGTCGTGAGACCCTTAGGTTGACAAAGCCAAGCCCCCGAGCGCTTCGGGGCCTAACCTAGACCAAGCCCCCGAGAGTTTCGAGGGGGAAGGGTAAAGACAGAAAGTAAAAGGGAGACCAAAAAGTAGGTCAACAGAGAGGTTGCCGAATAGGGGATCTCTTTCTTTATTGAATAAAAATTACCATACATAGCTTTTATTTTGATACACAAGTTCTAAGGATAGAAGCGAGGTAGGTGCTCGATGTTCAAGACGTTTGGGACGCCTTGGCCGTTGGCCCACCGAAGGCGGTAGGTCGCCGGACCAATGACCTCCATCACGATGAAGGGAACTTCCCAAGGGGCACGCAGCTTGTGCATTCCCTTGGTTTCTTGGATGCGACGCAAGACCGGGTCTCCCACGTTGAAGGACCGCTCGCGCACATTGCGGTCGTGGTAGCGACGTAGCCGCTTCTCATATCGTGTGTGCCGCATTAGCACGCCCACGCGGTGTTCCTCGATGTCGTCAAGGACGACCTTGCACGTCTCCTCAATTGTGCCCTCTTCGTACCGTTGGATGCATGGAGCACCAAAGGCTAGGTCCGTGGGGAGGACGGCCTCCAATCCGTATACTAGGAAGAAAGGTGAATACCCCATAGCCGAGCCGACCCGGGGTCCGCAGGCCGCGATCACGTGGAGCGCCTCGGCCCGGCCATCCGGTGGTGTATTGGGAGGCATCGTCAAAGATGCGGTCTTTGATGCCCTAAAGCACCATGTTGTTCGCTCACTCGACCTCGGCTGTTGCGGCGCGGGTGCACCGCCGAGTAGTAGACATCGATGAGGCTATCTTGGCAAAAATTCTAGAAGTCAAACTCGTGAAGGTTGTTCCCTGTGTCGATGACGATTCGTTGGGTATGCCAAAGCGGTGGTGTCTTCCATGAACTTTGTCGCCTCCTTCGACATGACAAGAGGTGATGGCCCGACTTCGATCCACTTTGTGAACTTGTCCACCGCCACCAGATGTGCCTATAGCCACCGGAGAGCCGTTCGAACGGTCCCACCGAATCCAAACCCCATATAGCAAAGGGCCAAGATGGGGATATTGTTCTCGTGGCTTGAGCCGGCACATGCTACCGCTTGGCGAAGAACCGACACCCTTTACATCGCCGACCGGGTCTTGGGCGTCGGCCATGGCAATGGGCCAATAGAAGCCCGACCCGAAGGCTTTTCCCACTAGGTTCACGCAGGTTGTGTGGTTGCCGCATTCCCCGCCGTGGATCTCCCGTAGGAGTTGAAGACCTTCGGATCGGAGGATGCACTTCATCGACATGCCATTGGAGGCGGACCTCCGTATAGCTCGGCCCCGATGATGACGTAGTTAGCGCCGCGCCCGACATTTTTCTCGCGCTCGACCTTGTCTTCGGGGACGCGCTTCTCCAAGATGTAGGCGATGAAGTCAAGGTGCCGCCATCTTCGCCCTCCGCCATGAGGACGTCACGACCACCCGGAGGAGGCATGTCGCCCGGTGATGTTTCCGGGTCGCCGAGGAGCCCGATCGATGGCTTGTGTAGGTCTTGGACGAACACACCGGCCGGGACTAGCGCACGTTTGGAACCTAGCTTGGAAAGGACGTCATCCGCCATGTTGTTGTCGCGGCGAGACGTGATGAAACTCCGTACCCTCGAAGTCGACCTCGAGCTTGCATACCTCGGAGCGTAAGTGTTCATCGAATCCTTCTTGATATCGCACTCCTTATTGACCCGGTCGATGACGACCTTGGAGTCACCGTAAGCAATGAGGCGCTTGATACCCAAGGAAACAAAGAATGCGCAGCTTGTGGATCAAGGCCTCATACTCGCCGCCATTGCCGGACGCCTCGTAGTGGATCCGCAACGTATTTCGGATGATCGCCCCGTGGCGAGATGAAGAGTACGCTCGCGCTCGCTCCTTCATGGTTCGGGGAACCATCGAAGTACATCTTCCGGTGCTCGCTTCTCTGTCGGTGGGGGGTTGTTGGGTCTCCGTCCACTCGGAGACAAAGTCGGCGAGGATCCGGGACTTGATGGCCCGTCGTGGACAAAACTCAAGCTCTAATTCGCCCAACTCGACCGACCACTTGACGATGCACCCCACGGTGTCGCGGTTGTGCAGGATTTCACCCAGAGGGAAGCTGGAGACGACCTTGATCTTGTGCGACTGAAAGTAATGACACAGCTTGCGCGAGGTGATGAGGAGAGCGTACAACATCTTCTGGGGTTGTGAGTACCGATCTTGCTGTCGGATAGGACCTCACCGATGTAGTAGACAGGTCACTGGATGGGGTAAGGGTGACCTTCTTCAGGTTGTTCGGCCACTAGGACCGCACCGATCGCTTGGGTGGACGTGGAGTTGTAGAGTAGAAATGTTAGGCGAAGCAAGATATCGTACCCATTAGTGGGCTAATTATCCCATAGATAGTTAGAGATAAGACTTTCCATAGATAGTTAGAGATACGATTGGAAAGATTAGATAGTTTGCTTAGGAGTCAAGTAAACCTCTCTAATTAAAGGGAGGAGATGTATCAATTAAATCAAGCAAAAACAATCAATTGTTTCCGACTTCCCTCGGGAGCCGGGAGATTCAACGCCGCCCCAAACCCTAGCCGTCGGTTTCTAGTAGCCCTTCGAAGTGTGAACGACCCGCGGTGCGCAGCACCGCGGCACTATAGCACGCCGCCATCCCTCGCGGTCTCCACGGCGCCTCGCCGCCGGCCTCCACCTCCCGCTCATCCCTATTCGCTTAGGGAAATCCCCGGTAGGATCCGCAATCCTATCAACCCGGTATTAGTGATGTCGGGCTCGAATCTTCCGCTCGTGCTACCGCCGCTCCCTCAATGCCGTCGCCGCGTGTCGTCGTCATCACCGCCGCCGCCGCTTCCCCGGTGCCGCTCGCCATATCCTCGGCGCCGCCGATCTCCACCACACCGGCCATGTAGCCCACCTCGACGGCCGGCTCTACACGCCGCCAAGCTCGTGGCCGCGCCGCCCGCCCCTTCGACCGCTCGAGATGACGCGGATGCTTCTCGACCATGGCGCCGCCATCGCCGGAATTCACGAGAAGCCGGCGCTCTTGCGCGAGTTCCTCATGCGCAGCCGTCCCGCCCGCCACCGTCACGGAGCGCCCTCCTAGCGACCACACAGCGGCGCTCCCCGCGCCATATGTGGCACCGACACAGGCAGCCTTCCTTGCGCCGTCCCCGGGACCACCTCCGACGCGGTGTCCGCCTCCGCAAGCGTGGCTATCCACCGCGTCCCCTTCCCTCCTTCGTCGTCCCCGCTTCCACCGTGGCTCGCGAGCACCCCTCCCGAGCCCGTCTTCTCATCGCCGCCACCCCGACGGCGATTCCACCGCCGCCTAGGTCGGCCACCGCTTCGCATGGGGGACCGGCGGTGCCCCACATCCTCTATGGGGGCGTCGACGGAGTTCTCTTTCCGCCCGACGTGGGTGCCACCATCGATGCCGCTGCCGCATCCTTCGGGCCGCCTCTAAGGTTGGAGGGTGCCGCCGGCCGTTCCGCACTTCTACAAGCCGGAGCTCCTTACATACGACGGCCTCGACGATCCGCTGAACTGGCTCAACCATTACGAGTAGTTCTTCGGGCGGTCAGCAAACCCCCTCCGGTAGACTACACGTGGCTGGCGGCCTACCACCTGCGTGGGGTGGCCCCGACATGGTACTTCACCCTCGTGCAGGATGAGGGCCGCCCTCCATGGGAGCGCTTCAAGGAGCCGTGCCACCTTCGGTTTGGGCCACCGGCACGCAGCCTCCCGCTTTGCCGAGCTCGGTCGTATCCGCATCCACTCCGCCGTCCGGACTACACGGACCGCTTCAACACGGTTCGTGCCATGCGCGGAACCTCGACGGCCTCCCGAAGTCCAACTTGTACGTGGGGGGATTACCGGATCATATCCAGGTCGATGTCGGTGCACCTCGCGACCTCTCAACCGCCGTCTACTTAGTGCGGTCGTTTGAGCTCCGTGCCACGTCCATGTTGGCATTGCGGGCGTCGGAGTCCCAGCGTTCCGGGGGCGACCGCCTGCAGGCTACTCATCGAGCCCCAACGCTCCACTACCCCTCACCGTGTCAACACCAGCGCCAGCACCAACATCAACACCACCTCTAGTTCCTGCATCGACATCAACACAGGCTCCTGTGCCGACACCAACTCCAGCGCCCTCCTTCTGTCGCCTCACACCGGCTGAGATGCTAGAGCGCCGTCGCCAAGGGCTTTGTTACAATTGTGACGAGCCCTATGTTCGTGGTCATAGTGCTGGTGTCTGTTCTATTTGGAGATGGCCGACTACCTTGACGATGTCATACCGCCTTCGGTAGCTACCGCGGTTGCCTTCAAAGACGGGAATGATGTAGGTTGACGTCGCCTCTACAGCGGTTCCGGTGTCGAGGGTGAGCCGTTTCTTTAGGCGGGGAGAAATGTTAGGCGCAACAAGATATCGTGCCCATTAGTGGGCTAATTATCCCATAGATAGTTAGAGATAAGACTTTCCATAGATAGTTAGAGATAAGATTGGAAAGATTAGATAGTTTGCTTAGGAGTCAAGTAAACCTCTCTATTTAAAGGGAGGAGATGTATCCATTAAATCAAGCGTAAACAATCAATTGTTTCCGGCTTCCCTCGGGGAGCCGGGAGATTCAATAGCGCCCCAAACCCTAGCCGCCGCTCCTCTCGCAGCCCCCCGGCGTGAACAAGACCCCCGTGAACAAGTACCACGGCACCGTAGCACCACAAGACCGTAGCACGCCGCCTTCCCCCGCGATCTCCAAGGTGCCTCGGCCGGTGTTTTAGACCGGCAACCTACTAAGGGGAGTACCCGAAGTAGATGAATGTGACTCGCCGAGATCGGTAACTCGAAGGAAGAGACACGTGGCACAAAATTTAGACAGTTCGGCCGCGAGGTGCGTAATACCCTACGTCCCGTATGCCGCGTAGCTCGGGATTGATTGGGCACGATTACAAGATGGTGCAATAGTGCGCCGTGGGTTGTATGAGATGAGATTGGATGCTAGAGATCGGTCCCCGCCCGCCTTATATAGTCCGGGGGAGGCGGTGGTTACAAGTCGGAGTAGGGAGAGAGTACTAGTCGAGTACGTCTAGGAGTCCTCCATACGGTGCGTAACATGTACAGGGCCCTCTAACCGAGTACTACTCCCGTGTAGTCCTTGTGCTCCACGCCTTCGTGTGCCGTGTAGCGCAAGCCGGTAGTCCTGTGGGCCCACCGAGTAGTCGGTCCCGGTACCCACCGAGGTAGTGGGCCCGGGGAGGTCCATACGACACTCGCCGCCGCCTCCGCCTCCCGCTTATCCCTATTCGCTTAGGGAAATCCCCGGTAGGATCCGCAATCCCATCAAGGAAGGTCTCTTTAGGCGCCGGGGGCACCATGATCGGAGGCATCGTGAGGAAGGCCTTCAACTCTTCGAGCGCCCGATCCGCCTCGTCCGTCCATTCAAACTTATTAGACTTTTTCGAGCAGCTTGAAGAAGGGCGGTGCCTTTCTCCCCAAGCTTGTTGATGAAGCGACCTAGGGCCGGAATAATGTTGGTGAGCTTCATCACGTCTTTCTTCCCAATAGGTCGCTTCATCTTGCACATGGCGTCGACCTTGGTGGGGTTAGCCTCGATGCCGTGGTGGCTCACCATGAAACCTAGAAGCTTGCCTAACGGGATGTCGAAGACGCACTTCTCCGGTTGAGCTTCTAGCGATAGCGTCGGAGGTTGTCGAAGGTCCGGGCAAGGTCGACGATGAGGTCGTCCTCAACGGTGGTCTTGACGACCACGTCGTCGACGTAAGCTTCGACGATCTTGCCGATCCGGGATTCCATGCACTTTTGGATGGCCATCCGGTAGGTCGCTCCGCCGTTCTTCGAGGCCGAAAGTCATGGCCGTATAGAAGTAGATGTCATGCGGTGTTGTGAACGCCATCTTATCTTGATCAAAGACCTTCAAGGTTATCTCGTGATAGCTCGAGTAGCGATCCGAGAAGCATAGAAGGATGCTTCCCGCCGTGGAGTCGATGACCCGGTCGATGCACGGAAGAGGAAAGCGGTCTTTAGGGCGAAGGCTCGTTGAGATCGGTGTAGTCGATACACATTCTCTGTTGACTGGTTTTCTTGGGTATAAGCACCGGGTCGGCGAGCCAAACCGGATTTTTACATTCGCGGATGAATCCGGTAGCTAGGAGCTTTATTATCTCTATCCTAATGACCTCCTTGTGATCCTTCGCAAAGTAGCGTAGCTTCGCTTCACGGTGCTTGGTCGTCTTACTTACATTCAAGGAGTGCTCGCCCGCCTCCCTTGGAACACCTAGCATATCCGAGGCGTCGATTCGGGCTTTCGTCGTGGCGATCTCCGTGGCTTTGTTGTCACACTTAAACGAGACGACCAGGGTTGCCGTAGACGGTCAGACTCCTTGAGGGGTTAGCTCGAGACTCCCCGAGGGGCCGGCATCTTCAACACCGGATAGGTGTAATGTGGAATAGCCATGAACCCGGCCGCATGGGGCAACCCGAGATGGCGTGGTAGGACTTAAAGTCCGCGACCTCAAAGCCGAGGTACTCGTGCGGAAGTTCTCCTTCGTGCCTAATGTCACTAGGAGGGAGACCCGACCCATGGGGTAGGCCGCGTTGCCGTGGACGATGTCGAAGAAGGGCTCGTCGCATTCTGTCAGCCTTTTGAAGTCGAAGTCCATCTTCTTCTGGTGTCGACGAAGATAATGTTGAGCCCGCTTCCTCCGTCGATGAGGGTTTGAGGGATCAGGGCGCCCTCAACTATGGGCTCGACGACAAGCGGGAATGACCCAGGATCTGGGATGTGAACCCAGTGATCAGCTCTAGAGAACGTGATAGGATGCTCTGACCATCGCAGGGGCTACGATGGCTTGGTGTGGATGAGCTGGATCTCGCGTTTATCCTTGTGGTACCTCCTTTTGCTCGTGCCGGTCTTCGTGATGCCAACGATCATGTTGATCGACCTCTTGGAATGCCGGAATGGGCCGTTGGGATTGCCTATCTCCGGTGGGGGAGGTAAGTCGCGCTCGTTGCGGCGGTCTTCTAGCTACGGGTTATCGCATCGCCGGTCATCACAACGAGCATTTTCGCCGCGGCCACGTCGATCGTCGCGGCGCTTGTTGCCGTAGCGATGTGAAGATGACCGATCGTCATCGCTTCTAGATTGCTTCGGGTCATCGGGCGTGCGGAACGCCCTCTTGAACCGCCGGCACTTACGGACGGTGTGAGTGCCCCCTCATGGAACGCGCAGGGCCGCCGAGCACCGTGTTGAACTCGTCGACGTTGAACATCGGCGTCCGTCCACCGTGAGCACTTCGAAGGTCGCTTGCAAAACTTGGAGATAGAATCCCCGGCCGATGCCGGAGGTGCTCGCATCGTGCTTGGTGTCGGAGTCAAACCGGTTGACCAACGCCTTTTTGGTGTCGATGAGCTTGTTTACAACCTCCATGAGCGGCGCGACTATTATGGCACCCGACTCGCGGATCTTCTCAAAGACCTTGCGGTCCCCGAGGCCTTTCTTGTAGCTATCGACGACCCGGTCGTCCTAGATGCCAACGCAAGTGTTGCGGTTCTCGAAGAACCGGTTGGTGTAGTTGCGAAGCCGCTCTCTCGATCTTCATGCTCACCCTCTCGAGGTTGAAGGCGTTTCTAGGGCGATTATAGGTCGCCTGGAAGTTTGAGGTGAAGGCCCGGGACAAAGTCGGCCCATGACGTGATGCCGCCCGCCGGGATGTTGTTGGAGCCGGAGCGACGGTGTGTCGCCCATCACCAGCGGGAAGTAGGCTGCCATGTGATCGAAGTTGCCTTCGGCCGCCTTGACGGAGATGTAGTAGGTCGACAGCCAGATGTTGTGGTCGGAGCGGCCGTCGTACTTCTGGATGTTGGCCTTGAAGTTGTCGGGGTAGGCGACCGATCGGAGACGAGACACCGGGGAAGGCGGTGATGGCCATGTCGACATCGTTGTCTCCGACCCGGTGTTGACGGATAAAATTCGTATCCACCTACGATCCGCAAGTGTACGGATCTACACCTTTTTCACCACAAGGGATTCCCTAGGTTCTTATCAATGCGGAGCAAAGGGGATTACAAGCGTTCGATCTAGCTTAATCTAGTTGATGCAAACTTTTGGATGAAAGATTAATCTATGAACTAAAGGCAATCTAATCTATGAACTAAGACAAGACAAACCCAATCTAATCTAGGTCAAACGAGAGACGTGAGATACACAAGTTATGGAGAACGTTTGCCCATGGAGTCTAGGGTACTTGAAAATGCAATCACCTAAATATGATAAAAACGATCTAATATATCTAAACATGTGAACACGGCTTAGCATTTTCCCTCCCCCCCGTACCGTCACTACGCGAAGGTAATATTTTCTAAACCTATTGATGATCACGGTATGTTGACGCGATCCACGGGAGCGACCCGAAAAGTTGGTGACTACATATCAAGATCCATTACAACTTCATGGATAAATGACGAATCTACTCCATCAAGATGCTAAGTGTTGTCGGTGAAATTCCGTCAACCTAGCCCTAAGTTTACCTTCGGTATTGGCATAACTTTTATAACTTATCCATTGGTACTAACCCCCTTGGTATAACAAGTTCATTTGTGCATGTCGGTTTTGGAGTTTAGTGTTTATGCGTGGTTTTAGCGTTGAAAGAAAGACTTCCCGGATAAGTTCATCAAGCACCTCATGACAAGACCTTGAAGCCGGTAGAAGTCAAGCAATGAAGTGAACACGACTCCAAGAAGCCCAAGGACCCAACCCGAGAAGATGGAAAACTCCGAGGACCTAGCCGTAAAAGTGCTAAATCTTGCGAGACAAGGAGCTTCGTCCAACTCGAGAGAAACCGACGACAAGGGCCCACATGCGTAAGGAGGAAGGATCTAGAAGACTCGGGAACCAATGCCGGGAGAAGGAGGCAACGAACCGGGCCGAAATGGGCCCGGGGCCGGTCGGCCCGGGCCGGCCGGCCCCGGCCTCGTTTCGAGGCCCGGGCCGCCCCCCGCCCCCCTTTTGACCTAGGTGCCTCTCGTGCTATTTATAGCCCCCGACCGAGAGTCACGCATCAATTAATTTGTCATCCGCCGCCGAGGAGCGAGAAAAAGCTTGAGGGACACCATCTCGGAGATGAGGGTCGTGCTAGTTGTCTAGGGTCTCCCTAGCCGACGTGGGAACCTTGCATGGAAGACCACGTCGGAGCTCCGGAGCAAGGATCAAGATCGAGGTAGGATCCCAGTGGTGATCTTGTTCATGTAATCATTCATGGTGAAGTATTTAAGTGAATCCGATTTCTAGCGATCAAGTGCCTTCTCGATGATTTTGTTTTCTTCTTGGTTTTGCTTCTTCCCCAATCTATACTTAAGATAGATTGCATAGGGTGCTCTTGTAGCCGCGGTGGCTAGAGGTGCATACAAGACCGACCAAGTGATTTCAAATTGTTCTTATCGAACTCGCCCTAGACTACCCGCATGAATAGGAGTACGTTATGACCGAACGAGGGCTCGAAAGGCTATCGTTTTCGGAATCGGACCGGAGGCCACGGTTTCAAGATGCTTTTAATGAGATTCTCTTTTCTATCGTCATCGATCTTATTTGGAGCTACAACATAAGCATGATCTAGACCCTCTAGCTCGGTTATATCTTGCTTTCTCTTGCTACCTCTTTAGTAGATTAGATTAGATTCATTTTCTTTATGATCTCTTAGATTAGATGCAATTTGGTTCTTCATAAGATAGCTTTCCTTGCTTTACTATATTGAATCCTTGCGTTGCACATTGTTCCACGGATTCGATATCTTGGGTTCACCACTCAAGGGAAGAAGGGTCCCTTGACTACGACGGGGGATTTGTCCGCTTGCAAATCCATATGAACTTTGATACGATAATCTACCGTCAACAAGCCCCTTTTTCTGGCGCCGTTGCCGGGGAACAAGCAATCAAGATCCAATCTAGTATCGCTTATTTTTTAGTTTTTCTTTTGATTTTCTTTTGCATCTCTTAAGTTTGATCATCCTCAAAAGAAAAAAATCAATCTAATCTAGTTTTGATTAACCCTAATTTTATTTAGGTTTTTGTTTTTGCTAACCCTAACCTAGAGATGGTTGGCTACCTCTCCAAGAAACCCAAACTTTCTTTTGTGGATGATCCAGGAAAACTTTACAGGCAAAGGAGACGTGCAACACAAGCTAAAGGGTTGGAAACCCTAGATTCAAAAGCCAAAGTTGAAGGACCGTCAAAATCTCCAAGGGAATTACTACTCCAAGTCCAAAGGAAGATCAACCTCAACCGCCACCCATGGGAGAACAACCACAACCGGAGCGCAAGATCAAGCTATGCACCCCGAACATCGTTGATCTACCTATCATAAACCTTCAAGACGTCGGAAGGCCGTTCAAGATCAAGGTCTCAAATATCCGCATGACGGTCGCGGGAGCTTTGGAGCGTTTCAATGAATACATACAAGCCAAATTCCTTGAGTGGCATATCGGTTTACTTAAGAGGAGGATGGAGAAGATGGAGATAGAGGATGAAGCTCAAGACCTAAAGGATGCCGAGGCAAGATCCACATGCGAGGAGTGTGAGGAGCACGACCATGTTCGAGATCACGAGGACGTCGTCACTAAGTTCGAGGCTATGGAGAAAATATTGGATAATTTAGATGGCAAGGTGACTGGAGGTCGGAAGCTCTATACGTGAAGTGTTCATCATGATGAAGATGCTAGAGACGCAATTGGGACAACTTGTCGGGCGCCCGATGGGTAACAAAGAAGAATTTCCGAGACAACGCCAAGGTCCCAAGACGGCGAAGGCTACTCAAACTCATTTGGGAGAGATGGAGGATCACACTAAGGAGACCACGAAGATGACGACCGAAGGACCGGAGTTTGAGATGCCGAGCCACTACAAGAAGGAAGTTGTTGCATCCGTCAAGACCAAAGGACAAAGCCACCGTGAAGACCAAAAATATGACTAAGCCGAAGAATAAGCCCGTGCCCAAGATGGTGCGGAAGTGGGTACCCAAGATTACAACGTCCACAAAGAGCGTTGATCCGAAGTAATCAAGTGAAGAAGTCTAGCCATGGACTATAAACGAAGCGCTAGGCGGGAGGCAACCCGTTTCGTCGAGACAAGAATAAGCTACCGGGAGGACAACCCGATTCCGTGTTTTTCGACTCTTTTCAAGTAATTTAGTTTTGAATTTTACTACGCATGACATTAAACACACGAGTAGAGTGAGGACCATGTGTGGTTCGAGGACCGGTGGATGGTCGCTTCCTTGTGTGATGAGTGATTGACAACGTTGTGTGGACCGATTCTTGGCTAAGTATTGTTTGGTGCAGGTTGCGGCTTGACTCGTGTTGGTGCCGGTGAAGGACAAGCGCGAAAGGTCGTTGCGGTGAGGCCTCCAAGTGTGGAGAAGACAAGTAGGCTTCGTTCGAGGAACCGGTGGCCGTGGGGTCAAGTATGGGCCGCATGGTGGCATGAACCAGCAAGATGAAGTCGTGGACGGTTTCTTGGTAGAGCCTCAAAACAAAGGTCGAGCCGGGACTACGTGGGAGACGAGTCATGAGTGGAGATTGGAGGAGGCTACACCAAGTTCGCGGGGTTTGCGGTGGTTCACCGGGAAAACCACCGGGTTACTCGGTTGAGCCACAAAACCGAGGCCGAAGACTCGACGAGTAGGTGCGGCCACCCGAGCCGGTTCAACCGCCCGGGAGGGGCGGTCGACCGCCCGGGGCCGGTCGATCTCCCGGGACGGTCTAACCACCCCGGGGGGGCGGTCGACCGCCCGGTCGCCGTGTCAAGATGCTTCGAAGCGGAGGACACGTGTCGGGATCGCAAGGCTTGCGTCGAGGCTGAGCAGGTTGCGGTAGCCGGGCATCCGTCCGATGAAGAAATTCCGAAGACTTCCAAATCCGCCCATGAGGGGCTTGTATCCCTAGTTATTAGGTGAGGGTAGTTTAGTCTTTTGGGTGCCTCCATATATCCTCATTGAGTGGATGGATGGCAGCCAACCCTTGGAACCCTAGCTCATTTGTTTTTCCATTTTCGTTCTCCTTTTTCCCTAGTTTTTCCTAGGCCCCTCGGGTGGAGTTTTGGTTTTCGCCAAGATTTTCCGGTAGCTAGCATGGCCTTGACCGGAGAGATCTTTGTTGGTGAAATTGTGGTGCGTTTTGGTGCTCGGAAGAGGTGTTTCGGAGGTTTCCCTAGTTAACGGGGGAGGCGGTCTAACCGTCCCCTATACCCCGTCTAACCGCCCCCCTCCGGACAGCCCGGCTTTCGAGGTGTTTCGCTCGTCGTGGGTGCGTGTGTGTTGAGGTTCTTTGGTAGAGTTTGTTCCTAGGACCGTAGCACTCCGGTGGCTACGTCGTGTTGGCAAACGGAAGGTAGAAGTGCGGAGCGTGTGATTTTGGGGGTCCGACCGAGCGGGTTCATCTTGTCGGAGTTTCAATCTCCTTCGAGAAGAATTTTTATCGGCTCCCATTCACTCCACCCCTCTCTCGGTCGCCTAATCGGTCCTTCAAATGGTATCATAGCCGGTTCGGGTCTTTGTTGACTCTAACCGCCTAAGATCCAAGGATGGCGTACCGAGAACGGGGTTCGGGCCCTCCACACTTCGATGGCAAGAACTACCGGATGTGGAGTAAGCGGATGGGTGCGTTCCTCCGCGTAAAAGGGTCAGATCCTTTGGGATGTCACGGTGGACACAGGCTATGTCCAGCCGATGGACTTCCTCGCTCCAGATCGAGGGACAGATTCGACACCAACAATAAGGCGGTCGACTACTTGTTTCGTGCTTTGTGTCAGCCTGAGTTCGATCGTGTGCACACCGAGCACTTGGCTTGTAGAATTTGGACGGTGCTCAAGCAGGCTCATGTTGGGAATGCCCAGGTTCAGGCATGGATGTATGCGACCTACCGGAGAGAGTACGAGAACTTCACTCATCTCCCCGGTGAGTCCATCGATGCCTTGTTTCAGAGGTTCACGGTGGTTGTGAACAACATGAGGGCCAATGTGGACATGCTCCCGTATGATGATCATGATAGAGCGAGTTAAGCTCTTACACTTTTTGGATCGTACAATATGGGGCGGAAAGTTCGAGGCCATTGTGGAGTCGGAGAAGTATGACACTCGACGGTGAACGAGCCGTTCTCGAAGCTCAAGTCGGCCGAGGTGGATAGGGGCATGACCGCCAAGCTCGAGGGTCCGACCGATTCCCATAGTCTTGCCCTCGTTGGTGGTTCGAACGAAAAGGCTAACACTAACCCATCCACCAGGATGTTCTCTTTGTCCTCTTTGATGTCCATGCCAGATGAGGAGTTCGACGTGCTTGGAGAGGACGAGCTAGCGCTCCTGACGAGGCGGTTCGAGAGGCTGCATGAGAACCGGGTGAACATGAGGAGGAACCTGAGGACATGCTTCAAGTGCGGCAAGGCTGGACACTATTTCGCCGAGTGTCCGAAGGTGAACTACCATGACAAGCACAAGCTCATGGACAAGAGCAAGAAGTCCAAGAAGAAGGATCATGAACATGGGAAGAAGGCTCGGTCTCGAGAGAAGATGAAGAGATCGAGCGACATTGAGTCCGACTCCGAGGACACGTCTTCAAGCTCGAGCGATGAAGACGAAGAGGATGTCAAGAAGAAGAAAAGAAGAAGAAGAAGAAGAAGAAGAAGAAGAAGAAGAAGAAGAAGAAGAAGAAGAAGAAGAAGAAGAAGAAGAAGAAGAAGAAGAAGAAGAAGAAGAAGAAGAAGAAGAAGAAGAAGAAGAAGAAGAAGAAGAAGAAGAAGAAGAACCTTGGGAAGTATCTCAACGGCCTTAGTGTGACGGGCCTAAGCCTCAAGGACGACTTCTGCGGCATGGCTCGTAGTTCGAGCAGCAAGAGAAGCCGAAGGACGCCTCGGACTTGGATTCCGAGGGTGAGGTATGTGATGAGCTCTCTTCTTTGCGCAAGGAGAATGAGGAGTTGGTTGACTTGCTTGATAATCGTGATCACATGCTTAGAGAGGCTAAGAAGCTTAGAAAGGAGCTTAGATCTTTGCTCGAGGATGCTAGGACTAGAGTGGCCGAGCTAGAAACACGGATTCTTGATAGCAAGCTTGAAATTGATTCGCTTAAGGCTAGCCCCGTTGTTTCGAAGAAAATGATGGTGCCGATTGCTCGCTTTCCTAGCCGACTTGACCGATCTTAGGGAGAAGTATGCCTCCAAGTGTGAGGAACTAGATGTGCTTAGGGTTGAGTTGGCTGAGCTACAATCTAGACCCACTTTGCTTGGTGCTTGCACTTCTTGCCCCGGTTTGCATGAGAAGATTGTTGAGCTTCGTTCTCGCATTGGTTCGCTAGAGGCTGATTTGAAAGTGCCTATTCCTACTTCTTGTTCTACATGTGAGTTGCATGCTATGAAGAATTTGGATCTTGCAAAATGTGTTGGTCGCTTACAAGATGAGAATGATAAGTTGCGTGAAGTGCCGAGTTGGTTGTTCACCAAGAACCTCGGCTTGGTATGATGATTGCTAGCCGTAAGCGCTTTAATGGTTGGGCTTTGGGATTGGATAAGATTGGTGAGGGCAAGTGGTGAGAGAGAAAGGAAATTTGGGAATGTTTCGGTTCCACCACAACCCACACCCAAAGACAAGTTTGCATCCAAGCCAAACCAACCTAGAGAAAAACCGAGTGGGAAGGCAAGTGAAAAGCCTAGTGAGAAACCAAGTGAAGAGCCTCACCCCAAGCCTAAGCCCAAACCAATCCTTTTCCATTGTGGGTTTTGTGGAAAGGATGGTCACAAGAGAGAGTTTTGCTATAAGAGAAAGAGAGAGGCGAGAATGGCTAAGGAGTGGGCGAACAAGGACAGTACCACCCTTCTCATGGTGTGTTTGAGCCTCGTATGCCACCGCCTAAGGGAAAGGGCTTTGTGTGTAAAGATCCGGCATGGGAAGATGAGAAATCCCGTAGCCGCGGTGGTGGTTCGGAGAGGGCGGTCGGACCGGCCCGGCTAGGCGGTCGGACCGGCCCCGCCCGGGGAAGGGCGGTCAAACCGCCCGGCTAGGCGTTCGGACCGGCCCTCCCCGCATTTTCGGGTAGTTTTGTTTTCGAGGTCGTGATGCCGGTGGTTTCGGTTCTCTTGGTCATGGTGCGGATGATAGACACTTTGAGTCCGGTGGTGTTGAGTTTGCGGGACGTTCTCCACCTCGTGATCAATACGAGTTTGGGAGAGGTCGCAGCTTTGAGTCTCAGAGGGGCTATGGACCATGCTTTCTTTTTCATGGTACTCGTACTCCTCCCAAGTGAGATGGGAGTGGTTTTCCCATGGTGGTTCCGGGTTTGATAGGTCCGACAAGATGGATCGCTGTATTGATAGGCGGAGAGCGGGATGAATGTTGCTAACCCTACTTTTGAGGAAATGGCCCGACACTGGTTTCACACCTTTGGGACTAACCCCAGTGTTGAGTCATTTGCTCGTTCTCGCTCTTGGTTTTGAGTTGCAGGTGGGAGGCCCGGAGAACATTTGGTTGATATCGGGGGTGGTTCTTCGGCCTCATACCCCGGTGGTGACATGGAGGTACATCACTTTCGGGGATGGTGGACAAGGATGAGTGACTTCTGAAGAAATGTTAAAGGTAAGTGAATTTGTGACCTTCAAGTGTGTGGCCTTGGTCAAGTCACTTGGTTCTTTTAGCTCCTTCACCTATCTCATGTGTGTAAGTGTTGACGGATAAAAGACGTATCCCTCTACGATCCGCAAGCGTGCAGACCCCACACCTTTTTCACCACGGGATTCCCAAAGTTCTTGTCAATCCACGGAGCAAGGGGATTACAAGCGTTCGATCTACAACGACACACTAGCTACTAAAACCCTAACTATTATTATGCTAGAAAACAACTAAACTACACTAGAGAGAATGATTAAGATATCAAGATAAAAGACACTCGCCCACGGGTCTACGATACTAGAGCACGCAATCGCTTAAAGACATGAAAACCAATCTAATCTATCAGGGTTGTGACCACGGTTTCGCCCTTTCCCTCCTCTCGTACTGTCACTACGCGAAGGTATTCATGACTAAACCTTTGATGGACACGTTGTATTGAATGGATCCAAGGAAGCATCGAGGCCTATACTCCCTTTACGGCATGGTAGCTAACCTTAAGCATGAAAGTATATTCAACACAAGATGATAGATAGATAATCCGACAAAGTGTGATTACATCTCAAGATCGATTACAACCCATGGACGAATGAGAAGATTACCCCATCAAGGTGCCGACATGGCACCGTTGATCATGGTTTCCCTTCCGACGGTGTCTTCCTTCTTCTCCACGAGAGGGTGCTTCCTTCGAGGTGGTTGATCTCCCTCCGGAGATCCTCCTCCTCTCTCTCTAGCTTGTGGATGGCCTTCTGGTGCGAATGACTCTCCCCCGTGTTGGCGGCGCCTCGGGGCTTTTAGGGTTGAAGATCCTTCGAGTGCAAGGAAAACGGGACCGAACCGGCACTGGGGACCGGGCCGGGCCGGCCGGCCTGGGCCGACCGGCCTGGGCCCACTTCGGCCCGGTTCGGTCACCCCTTTTGCTCCGTGGGTCCTTATGCACTTATGCACTTTGCCCCCTCCACCTCGCATGATTTTGATGATGTTATCCTCGCGTCCAAGATGGAGGCTCTCTTCGCATGAAGTTCGATCCTTTACGCTTTAATCCCCGGGGTGTTCCTCGTAGCACTTCGGTCCTTGCCACCATTGGAAGTGATTTCATCAAGCTCATGAACACGAACAAGACTCCGTAAATGCTCCTTTGAACTTGTTGCGAATCCGTCCTTTATGTCCATGTTTTCCTACATAAACACAACACTTCCAAATGCATGCACAAAGATGAACTTGTTATATGATTAGTGTGCCTAGTGGCGGGTTAGTTCCATAATCAAATCCAAACCAAAGTGTAATGAACATGCTAGGTGCACCAAAATACACCGTCAACATCTCCCCCATGCTTCGATCTTGCTCGTCCTCGAGCAAGTACTCGTAAAAGAACTTCGTCCAAGGTGTTGTAATCATATACCACTTATCCTTCTTCACAAGTTAGTCAATCCCTTCATCTTTAATACATAAACACAAAGTAATGATAATCAAACATAAACATGGGCGTTTAGAATTTTTACCACGTCAAGTTTTACCCCACAACTCAAACTCTTCACTCGAAGCTTTCAATCTCAACCATGCTTACTTCTTTGCTTCCATCGGAGGGTTTTTATGATTTTCAAAACAAAAATTTCTGCAACAAGTATTAGACAAAAACCTATCTCCAAGCTCTCTCAAGTGACTCATTTGAAGTGGCTATCCTAACCAAATTTTATAAAACTCTCACCTCCCATTAATCTCTCATATATCATGTAAAGTGGAGCTATAGGTAGGGCTAGCGCAATCAACACAAGTATTGTCAAACTAAGAACTTCCTCTAATGGTTGTCTACCTTTCAAAGCCAATGATCATGAGAATTAACCATATGTAGAAATATCAAGGATGAGAAGATTTAGAATGGTGGACATGTGCAATGGCAAAAGAAAATTGTGACTACAAGGCACCGATGACGTCCTCGTTGTCGGATTGCACATGGTTGGAAAAAGAGTAAAAGTTTCGTCTAACAACCAACGTGACACCCTTCCTTACACTTTATTTTTTTTCTTTTCTTTCACTTGATCCATCCCTCTCATATCTTTATTGCTACCTCATCTTTTTCTTTTCTTTTTCTTCTTTCTTTCTTTTCCATACTCATGCTTTTTCTCTTTATTTTTCTCTCTCTTGACAACTTTTCAAAGCTTTCAATTCTCTCTTTCCTCGCATGCATACAGTCTGAAATTTTAAATAAATCATGCTAGAGACAAGACGAAACCTTGAAAATAGGTTGTGTTCAAGGAATACAATGTACAAAAGAGATGTGTAGGGTTGGGTATGGAATTCGGCGATGTACGTGACTTCCGTTGTGAAAGTCACGTTACCGAATATATGACGAGGCTAGCAACAAAAGATAAGCACAAGAACATGATCATTGCTCAAAATTAAAACTCACCAAGAGAGAAGGGTCCTAGCCTAACTCATCGTGCTAATCACACTTATGGTGGAGCGAAAAAAACTTGGCTTTGGATAGGAATTTTTTCTTACTCTCAACTTGGAAAAGGAGGTTTTGCTAACCTTTATTACAAGGGTTTTAAGATAATTTTCAGAACTGAAATCCTCCAACTTTTAGCATTGAACATAGCGCAACTAACATGTGAAGCTCAAGATCGAAGTGCGGTATGGGTACTTTAAGTAGTAACAATTCCACTAAGCACCACGGTAAACGTTTTTCAAACCACACACTTGTGTTCATATATCAAGATTCGAAGATTAAACAAACAAGTGAATAAAGATAAGCAATACGTAAAACACAAAGATATATATATAGACTCTTTTTATTTGATTTTCTTTGACTCAACACTAATTTAAGACACTTGCAAAAATTTTAAAACACACTCAAAAACTAAAGACTCATTAAAACGCTAAGACTCTCACACGAAGATTAAACCGAACCTAAACTTGAAGTTCAAAAGCTAAGGCTAGTGAGCTAGCTCTCCCCCACACTTAAAACATACGACGTACTCGTCGTATCTTACAAAATCCTAAGGGGAAAACTAAACCTAGTGGTACTTCAAGCAAGTATAGCACCACTTGCCTCTCACGTTTCCAACCATGCCGAAAAGTTTGCGCACGTTACGGTTAAGGAACTTGAAATTGTCTCCGCCTACGTGCTCCAAATCCTCCATACGCCGCTTCATCGCTTCCATGGCTTAGAGACATTAATCATCCGACGTGTAGAGATCCCGGATGGATTGACGGCAAGGTCGACAACACATCGGATGCAATCCGAAGGGGTCTTCATCGCCATTGTCTCCACCATCGTCACCACCTCCATTGTCGATGCCACTCTCATTGCCATCGTTACCGTCGCTGTTGGGGCCTTCGGGAGTCCTGTCTTTGGGCTGCTCATCCCAATCGTCATCATCTCTTCCGGTGGCCGCCCACGAGCTCGGGCTGCGATCGTCGGAGTAGTCGCTACCCCCATAATCCTTAGGCTCTGGCGACGCCTCCTTGTAGTCTTTGCGCTTCATGCCTTGGATGCGTGCCGACCTTCGAACGGGCGTAGGGACCTTCTCTCCTTCGACGGGGTTGCGAGATGCAAGAGCTCCGGTCGGGACACGCCCCCCGCAACGGATGCGTGCGGTCCTCTTGACGGGTAGCTTGAGCTCGCATCGCACCGCCTCCTCCATCGATTACTTCTTGGCTTCTAGCTTCAACTCTAAGCTCCTTGGGGGCACAATGGTCGCTACAAGGGTGCAAAATATTGCTTGAAAGGTTTGATCCTCGAGCTCCCAATTCGGCCAAATAAATAGTCCCGAGAGAAAAGCCACGGGAACCTTATTTTCCTTTTCTACACTTCCCTTAAAATTTTCGACCAAACAAGGAAGTCAAAAAGGAGCAATTCGGGCGAAATTTGGCGTCATCGGCCGCCGGAACCCTGCGGGCCGGTCGGCCGGGCAGTCGGCCGGCTCGGGCCGGCCGCCCCCCCCCTCGGGGGCCGGCCGGTCCGGTTCTTTGCGCACCGCCCTATTTTTTCTTCCTTAGCCCATGGGAAAAGTTGGCCCGGTAAATCTTCGTGAAAACTCCGGAAATTTAAAAAGAAAGACTATTTACAAAAGTTGATGCCTTGTTTTTCGTTCTAGGCGGGACGTTCGGGCTCTTCCTCCATGGTGAAGACGTCAACATGGTGAAGGGGCACGATGTCGGGTTCGTAGTAAACCTTAAGCCGCTGACCATTCACCACAAATTGATCGCCGTTTATATCCATAATGGTTACCGCTCCATTGGAGAACACCGAATGCACAACATAAGGTCCGTCCCACTTGCTTTGCAATTTCCCCTTTCCGAAGGTTTTAAACCTCGAATTGTAGAGGAGGACCTTATCTCCTTCTTTAAATTCTTTTTTTCTTCAATCTTTTATCGTACCACCTTTTGATCCTCTCCTTGTATATGCTTGCGTTTTCATATGCTTTCAACCTCAACTCCTCTAGCTCGCTTATTTGAATTCTTCGTTTCACCACCGCGGCATCAAGATCAAGGTTCATCTCTTTAATCGCACAATAGGCTTTATGTTCCAATTCAACCGGAAGGTGGCAAGCTTTTCCATAGACGAATTGATAAGGGGTCATACATATCGGTGTTTTAAACGTCGTTCGATAAGCCCATAAAGCTCCGTCTAATTTCTTTGACCAATCTTTGCCTCCCTTCTCTATGGTCTTGTTGAGTATGCTTTTTAATTGCCTATTTGACGTCTCCGCTTGTCCATTGGTTTGTGGGTGATAGGCCGTAGAGACCCTATGCTCAATTCCCAACTTGGGCAGGCACTTTTTGAAATTCTTCCGGTGAAGTGAGTTCCTCCATCACTTATCAAGATTCTCGGTGTACCGAAACGGGGAAAAACACGTTCTTGATCATAGTAATGGACTCCTCCGTGGAAGCCTTACGACATGGTATAGCCTCTACCCACTTGGATACATAATCAACCGTAACAAGGATGTACTCGAATCCAAATGAGTTTTTAAAAGGCCCCATGAAGTCTATGCCCCATACATCGAATACGTCAATTTGTAGGTTGTATTTCAAAGGCATAGAATTTCTCTCGAGAGATGTTTCCGGTTCTTTGGCATTCGGGGCATGATGCAACATATCTTTTAGTATCTTCATGCATCTCCGGCCAAAAGAATCCGCTTGACCATACTTTTGCTTGGGTTCGAAAATGGCTATAGTGTCCACCATACTCGTCGAGTGACACTTTCTCAGAATCTCTACCCTTTCTTCTCTTGGCACACATCTTCTCATCACTCCATCATTGCCAAGTTTGAAGAGGTATGGTGCATCCCAAAAATATTTCCTACTTTCAGAGATTATCTTCTTTTGAGTGTTTTTATCTAGATGGTCAAGAGGCATCTTTCGAATTGCTCGAATGATGTCGATCATCCATGTGTCTTTATCAAGCACTCTATAGAGGTGGTCATCTCTCATCTTATCTTCTATGGGCTCTTTATCATCTTGTCCACGATTCATCCTAGACAAATGATCGGCCACAACATTTTCCACCCCCTTTTTATCACGAATTTCAACATCAAATTCTTGGAGAAGAAGGATCCAACGAATCAAATGTGGTTTAGCTTCCTTCTAGCCAAGAGATACTTGATGGCTGCGTGATCGGTGTAAACAATGACCTTCGAGTTCACGATGTAAGATCTGAATTTTTTGAAAGCGAATAACACCGCTAGCAACTCCTTTTCCGTAGTGGCATAATTTAATTGTGCCCCACTAAGAGTTTTGCTAGCATAGTAAACGGCGTGAACTCGGCCTTCCTTTCTTTAACCCAAGACTTGCGTCTACGGCGTAGTCACTTGCGTCACACATGATCTCAAAAGGTTGGCTCCAACCGGAGGTTGGATGATGGGAGCACTCACCAACGCATTTTTCAAGGTACGGAATGCCGCTAGACACTTCTCATCAAAGTCGAAAGCCACATCCTTTTGAAGGAGATGTGTTAAAGGCTTCGTGATCTTTGAGAAGTCCTTAATAAATGTTCTATAGAATCCGGCATGGCCTAGAAGCTCCTTAAGGACTTAACATCCGTAGGAGGTGGGAGTGGCTCAACCGTCTCTACCTTAGCCTTGTCCACTTCAATTCCTCTCTCGGATATAACATGTCCGAGCACTATGCCTTGCTTAACCATGAAGTGGCACTTTTCCCAATTTAATACCAAGTCTACCTCCGCACACCTCGTGAGGACCTTTTCCAAGTTTGCCAAGCAATCCATGAACGTCTTCCCATAAACGGAAAAATCATCCATGAACACCTCGACAATTTCTTCGATGAATTCCGAAAATACGGCCATCATGCCACGTTGAAAAGAGGCCGGAGCGTTGCATAGGCCGAAGGGCATCCTCCTATATGCAAACGTTCCGTAAGGGCACGTAAACTTTGTCTTATGTTGATCTTCCGGGTGAATGGGAATTTGCATGAACCCCAGTACCCATCGAGAAAGCAAAAATAAGCGTGATTTGCTAACCTCTCGAGCATCTCGTCGATGAACGGTAGAGGGAAGTGATCTTTCTTCGTTGCTTTGTTAAGCTTACGATAATCGATACACATTCGCCACCCGGTCACGATTCTTTGCGGTATCAATTCGTTTTTCTCATTCTTCACCACGGTCAAACCTCCTTTCTTTGGTACACAATGTACCGGGCTCACCCATTCGCTATGCGGAACCGGTAGATGATTCGGCATCAAGTAACTTGATAACCTCTTTCTTTACTACCTCTCGCATGGCATGGGTTAGCCTCCTTTGGTGGTCCACTACGGGCTTACATTGGTCTTCCATTGGTATATGATGAGTGCAAAAGGCTGGGCTAATACCTTTCAAATCATTAATCAAATATCCAATCACCTTCCTATGTTTTTTTAATAAAATCAGCAACGCTTCATTTTCTTCGGGACTCAACTCGTCGCTCACAATGACTGGATAAGTTTTGTCTAGGCCCAAAAATTCATATTTTAATCCCTTGGGCAAAGGTTTAAGGTCTACCTCGGGCACTTGTGGCTCCTCGGGTTTGATTTCTCCTATGTCTTCGAATTTCTCTTCCTCCATACTACCATCATGCGGCTCTAAGCCTTTTGTTGCTTCCTCTAGTTCTTCATCTTGTTGATTACTAATTTGGTTTTCTATTGCTCTTTGCAGCGGGTCTCTAAGGGTTTCAACAAAACAAAGGCTATCTATCTCTTCTACTTCTTCATCTTCGGGAGGAAAGGGTGTAAGGTGTTTAGAAGCATGAAGAAAGTTATATGTGTACTTTGTTCCATTAAGGTTCATTGTTACTTTGCCTTCTCCTGCATCTAACACGGCATCAACCAACTTAAGAAAAGGCCTACCTAAGATTATGTGATCATTATTGCTATGGTAAGCATCAATAACAAAGAAATCGGTTGGTATGTAGTTTCTAGAGATTTTTACTTTCATGTTGCAAGCAATACCTAGAGGTTTGATAGTTCTACCATCTCCCATAATTAATTTTGTTGATGTTGGAGCTAAGTCTAGGTTGTGGTCTTGAACTTTATCGTAAATTTTAGAAGATAGAACACTTACTTGGGCTCCGATGTCGCATAACGCTTTGCATTGAACTCCGTTGATCTCGCAACTCAAGTGTGGTGTCATCTTCTCTTCTTCTTCGGATCCTATCGAGTAGATTTCGGCGAGGCGAGCGTATGGTGATGCTTCGGGCTTGATCCCCATGATTCTCTTCACCTCGGCTATGTGTTCCGGATCCACTATGTCATCTCCAAAGAGCTTTTGAAAAATCTCACCGGTGGTTTCAAGGTCGTATGAATTTTCCGCTTTCTTCTCCGGTGGGAAATCCACTTCCAATGCTCTCGCCATTCCCTTTTGATTAGGGAACGGTCTTCTCTTGTCGAATACTTCTCCGTAATCAATAGGAACCCAATCCATTGGCTCGAACTCCCTTAGTGGCTTCGCGCTTGACATACTTCTCTTGTTCGTCTCATTTGGTGTGGCGAAGTCGACGCTTGGTGTAGTTCTTGACTTGATGTGTTCTTGTTCAAGCTTTTCCATGATTGGCTCCTCTTTTGTGACTTCCGGTCTTGCCTCTTTAGAAAAATCAGCACACTTCTTCTTCCTCGAATTATATTCCGGCTCTTCCGCAAGTCTTGTTTCCCAATCTCTTCGCATGGCAGCCGCTTTACTAATTTTTTGTAGAAGTTGGGCGGCTTCCGTGAGTGTTTTCTCCATGAGATCCCCACCTGCACACATTTCGATGTGTTGCATGCAACTAGGGGTAAGGGAAAAGAAAAATGTATGCAAGAGTACGTCACCGGTGAAGCCGAGTTTTGGTCCTTGTTCGATTAATCCATTAAACCTATCCTAGGCTTGGTCTATCCCTTCCTCTTCTCCTTGCATGAAAGTGATCACTTGCCTCCTTAGATGTTGAACCTTGCTAATTGGAAAGAACTTCTCGCAAAACTTCTTTGTCAACTTGTTCCAATTGCCTTCAACTTCAAAGGACGCAACCGAATACCATGTCTTTGCTTTGCCGGCAAGTGAGTAGGGAAAGAGATTCCATTTGAACCATTCATCGGGAACTCCTTCTTGACGCACCGTGTTGCATATCATCGTGAAATCCCTTATGTGTCTATATGGGTTCTCCGTAACCATCCCTTCAAACGGGTTTGCTTCCACCATCTCAATGATCTTGGATCTAATCCCATACTTGGTCGCTTCGAGCTTCGAATCCGCCTCTTGTACTTTTATGTCTTCACATCGAGGGCTAGCGTAATCCCTTAGTGATTTCTCTGGTTCTTCCACGGGTTGATTAACGAACGCCATCTAGACAATAAGATAAAAACAAAAACAAAAAAACAAAGCGTTTTTCTAGATAATATGTGTTAGATATAGCAAATAAAAGATAAACTAAATATAAAACTAAGTTAGAAGCAAATCAAACGATGTAAACTAACTTGCTCCCCGGCAACGGCGCCGTTGAAAAAGGGGCTTGTTGACGGATAAAAGACGTATCCCTCTACGATCCGCAAGCGTACGGACCCCACACCTTTTTCACCACGGGATTCCCAAGGTTCTTGTCAATCCGCGGAGCAAGGGGATTACAAGCGTTCGATCTACAACGACACACTAGCTATTAAAACCCTAACTATTATTATGCTAGAAAACAACTAAACTACACTAGAGAGAATGATTAAGATATCAAGATAAAAGACACTCGCCCACGGGTCTATGATACTAGAGCATGCAATCGCTTAAAGACATGAAAACCAATCTAATCTATCGGGGTTGTGACCACGGTTTCGCCCTTTCCCGCCTCTCGTACCGTCACTACGCGAAGGTATTCATGACTAAACCTTTGATGGACACGTCGTATTGAATGGATCCAAGGAAGCATCGAGGCCTATACTCCCTTTACGGCATGGTAGCTAACCTTAAGCATGAAAGTATATTCAACACAAGATGATAGATCTAGATAATCCAACAAAGTGCGATTACATCTCAAGATCGATTACAACCCATGGACGAATGAGAAGATTACCCCATCAAGGTGCTTGCTCATGGCACCGTTGATCATGGTTTCCCTTCCGACGGTGTCTTCCTTCTTCTCCACGAGAGGGTGCTTCCTTCGAGGTGGTTGATCTCCCTCCGGAGATCCTCCTCCTCTCTCTCTAGCTTGTGGATGGCCTTCTGGTGCGAATGACTCTCCCCCCCGGTGTTGGCGGCGCCTCGGGGCTTTTAGGGTTGAAGATCCTTCGAGTGCAAGGAAAACGGGGCCGGACCGGCGCCGGACCGGGCCGGGCCGGCCGGCCCGGGCCGACCGGCTTGGGCCCACTTCGGCCCGGTTCGGTCACCCCTTTTGCTTCGTGGGTCCTTATGCACTTATGTACTTTTCCCCTCCACTTGCATGATTTTGATGATGTTATCCTCGCGTCCAAGATGGAGGTTCTCTTCGCATGAAGTTCGATCTTTTACGCTTTAATCCCCGGGGGTGTTCCTCGTAGCACTTCGGTCCTTGCCACCATTGGAAGTGATTTCATCAAGCTCATGAACAAGAACAAGACTCCATAAATGCTCCTTTGAACTTGTTGCGAATCCGTCCTTTATGTCCATGTTTTCCTACATAAACACAACACTTCCAAATGCATGCACAAAGATGAACTTGTTATATGATTAGTGTGCCTAGTGGCGGGTTAGTTCCATAATCAAATCCAAACCAAAGTGTAATGAACATGCTAGGTGCACAAAAATACACCGTTAACAGAAGGTGAGCTTTGTGTGCTCTTTGGCCTTAATGCATGAGTTTAGGGGGAGCTGGTGAGTTTTGTGCTCCTTTGCTCTTTTGTCGGTGGTGTCGAGCCCTTTTTGCCTCCCCTCGAGGAGCCGGTGGTTAGTGAGTTTTGTGTGGGAGCTCCTTTGTAGCATATGTTTAGCTTCCTTTTATGCATTTTTGCATTTGGCATAGCATATGTAACATGATGTATAGGCATCTTTGTATCTTAGATTGCATGCATTTTGTATCATATGCATTGGATAGGAAAAGCTTCTCCTATATACATTGTTCACCATGGGATGCTATATATGTCTTTGTGAGCTTGTTTGGTATGCTATGGTTAGTTTTGCTTAGCTCTTGATGATCTTGATGAGTGATCCATGGTTGATGGCTATATTTTTGAAAAATGTCACATATATGCTCTCTCATGTGTAAACGCCTTTATATGATCTTGACATGTTTTAGTGGATTTGCTTTGCTTAATTTGTGGTTGGATAGCTAGTTTATTGATCATATGGGGCCAAAGGATCATTTTCCATCATGAATGTTTAGCTCTCTTGCTTCATCTTGTGGAGGAGCTTAAGTTCCTTTTTGTCGCAAAGACATTTCATGTACCATTCATAAATCTGAAAATGAAATGTAAAATGCTTGGAAAATGTGCTCCCATGTCATATGTGCAGAAATTAATTTGCTTTGGGTGCTAAACTGTTGCATGATGCCTACCAATGAAAAGTCTCATACATAGAAGTAGGCACATGGCTCGGTGGCTTTGACATGACATGAGGTGCTTGTGGGTGTTTGTGATGGTCTTATGATTAGAATGGCTGTCCTAGCATGAAGTTGGTGTGACTTTTGCCATTTTGACATGTTTTGCTCATGTTTAGGTTTTTGCTTGTGAGAGAGTAACTTTTCGCAAAATTACTCAAATCCTTTTTAGCCTTGTCCAATGGTTGTGAAACTTGGTGATCACGTAGCTAAGGTCATTACGAACTCCGTAGAGTATCTAACTTGCTCATTTGGACTTGTGTAGCTCCTTGTGATGAATTTTGTATATTTGAGAAGCTATATGTTGAAAGTTTTCGCATTTTGCCTTGATTCATGCATTGTCAACAAGGGGGAGAAGTTTGCACATGCTTTGGGCACTGGGAGTGTTTGGAAGGTGTTCCAATTGGTTCGGGCAAATTTTGAGAAGTTTGGTACAGGGCCGGTCATAGGGGGCGGTGTAACCGCCCGGTCAGTTGTGTGGTAGGCGGTCTAACCGCCTGGGGTAGGCGGTCTAACCGCCCTGGGCAGAGTGAGCAGGGTTTTGCTCGTTGTTGCATTCTCGTGTTGCATTGCTGCATTGGTTCAGGGGAAGCGTGCTTTGGCTCAGGGGGAGCTTGCATATGTGCAGGGGGAGCTCTTTGTGGTGTTCGAGCTTTGGTTCGGTGATTTGCGCTCTTTGTTTGATCATGATTTTTTCTCGGATGTGTCGAGCCGTTGCCCTTGCCTAAGGGGTCCGAGACTTGTCTTCTTCAAGTGATCTTGCTTGTTGCCTTTCTTTGGCTTTCGATCGCTTGTTGAGGTTTCTTTTTATTTGTTTATTTTATTTTCCTTTTCTCTTGTGTTACTTCATGTGGGTGTTGTCAATGCACTCATCAAGGGGGAGATTGAGGACCATGTGTGGTTCGAGGACCGGTGGATGGTCCCTTCCTTGTGTGATGAGTGATTGACAACGTTGTGTGGACCGATTCTTGGCTAAGTATTGCGGGTGCGGGTTGCGGCTTGACTCGTGTTGGTGCGGGTGAAGGACAAGCGTGAAAGGACGTTGCCGGTGAGGCCTCCGGGTGTAGAGAAGACAAGTAGGCTTCGTTCGAGGACCCGGTGGCCAGCGGGGTCAAGTACGGGCCGCATGGTGGCATGAACAGCAAGATGAAGTCGTGGACGGTTTCTTGGTAGAGCCTCAAAACCAAGGTCGAGCCGGGACTACGTGGGAGCCGAGTCATGAGTGGAGATTGGCGGAGGCTACACCGAGTTCGCGGGGTTTGCAGTGGTTCACCGGAAAACCACCGGTTACTCGGTTGAGCCACAAAGCGAGGCCGAAGACTTGACGAGTAGGTGCGGCCACCCGGGCCGATTCAACCGCCCGGGAGGGGCGGTCGGACCGCCCGGGGCCGGTCGGATCTCCGGGCCGGTCTCGCCACGGCCGTCGGCGTCAAGATGCTTCGAAGCGGAGGACACGCGTCGGGACCGCAAGGCTTGCGTCGAGGCTAAGCGAGGTTGCGGTCGCCGGGCATCCGTCCAATGAAGAAATTCCGAAGACTTCCAAATCCGCCCTTGAGGGGCTTGTATCCCTAGTTATTAGGTGAGCGTAGTTTAGTCTTTTGGGTGCCTCCATATATACTCTTGAGTGGATGGATGGCAGCCAACTTTTGGAACCCTAGCTCATTTGTTTTTCCATTTTTGTTCTCCTTTTTCCCTAGTTTTTCCTAGGCCCCCGGGTGGAGTTTTGGTTTTCGCCAAGATTTTCCGGTAGCTAACATGGCCTTGACCAGATATCTTTGTTGGTGAAATTGTGGTGCGTTTTGGTGCTCGGAAGAGGTGTTTCGGAGGTTTTCCTGTTACCGAGGTGGAGGCGGTCTAACCGTCCCCTATACCCGGTCTAACCGCCCCCCCTCGGGACGGCCGGCTTTCGACGTGTTTCCGCTCGTCGTGGGTGCATGTGTGTTGAGGTTGCTTTGGTAGAGTTTGTTCCTAGGACCAGTAGCACTCCAGTGGCTACGTGGTGTTGGCAAACGAAAGGTAGAAGTGCGGAGCATGTGATTTTGGGGGTCCGACCGAGCGGGTTCATCTTGTCGGAGTTTCAATCTCCTTCGAGAAGAATTTTTATCGGCTCCCATTCACTCCCCCCCCCCCCTCTCGGTCGCCTAATCGGTCCTTCATAGAGCCACGCCTTGTACCTAGATGTTTATTTGAATTTTAGCATGTGGCGGGACTCACGTGAATCTAGAAGATTGATTTTTGGTTGGTTTAAAAATCCATATCCTTGGTTTCTCTAAGATTAGAATTTTTCTAAGCCTCGTTTAATTTTATTCCACTATTCAAAATCTCTCTCTTCTAACCAAAATTAGAACCTAAACCTATGCCCCCATGATCAAGCGGGAAAAGTTTGCTCTCAACTAATAAAGGCAAATGATACCGGTGAGACCAACATAAAAGTAGTCGGAAAATATTTTCAACTTACATTTGTTTTTAATGCTTTAAAAACTCCTCTAAATTTATATTTAATAGCTCTGATTTATTTATTTTTATTTTCGAAATTAGAGGAGTACTTAGCATTAAAACATGCATAGAGGGAGGCAATCTAGTTCACCTAACCATACATGCACCATGATGCATCATGGGATGCCCCTTCAACATCTTTTATCAAACCACATGCAAAGGACAAGCATGGGGGGGCAGCCAAAGCTTGGTTTTGCGGGAATATCATGGATGCATGTGAGGCAAGGGAGCATGGAGGTGACTCAAAGCGAAAACATCAAGTGGAAGGAGCAATAATGCAAGCAAAGGAGTGGACGAGAACGTTTGGAAGGTGCATGCGGTCACGGAGCAACAAAGCAAGCATGAGTGCGCTAGAGAAGAACCGAGCCAAGAGGAGGAGAGAGGTAAGTCTCCCATCCGGCTCTTTGTTCGTGTGCTCTAGTTTGTAGTCCGGAACCACCTTAGACTTAGCCATCCACCCCGCTTGTTTCGTGCAACAAATCGCATCCTTAATCCACTCTAAGTCCGGACTCCAAAATAATATTTGTGTACCTTGTTACCGGTTGAAAACCCCGAATATTTATTTGTGAGGGAGAGAGTGCTGCAACCATGGAAGAAAACTACAAGTCTTTGCACCAAGAAGAAGCGATCATCGTTGTCTAAGCCATCATCGACAACCTCTTCAAGGAGGCACTCGGTTTCCGAGTCTCCTCGAGTATGGAGGAGGACACAAGACCGCCGAGGAGGAACAACACTCTTCTCCTCGGTGGCATGGGCCACACGAAGCTCGTCTATGAGGTTCACCGAACCTCATGGATGTACGGGGGAGCCGCCCGTCCGACCTCACCGCTCGACACGATCATCCGCTCCACCTCCACACACTCCGTGGTATTCCAATAGGTTTATCATCATGACGGAGGAGGAGGAGGCGAAGCTCACTCGCCTTGAGTAGAGGCTTGTAGCGAACGTCGACTTCGACGACCAAGCTCTCCACATATTGGATTTTCATACGGAACACCGAGGTTGTGTGCAATTCTCCAATGGAGTGTCGGTAAACATCCACAAGGGATTTGCCTTGAAAATTCTCATGACCATGGCGCATATCCTTGATGAAGGAGTGCCGAGTCTCTCATTCCGTTTGGATTGAGTTGAACAAGTGGATCCCTATGAGTATATTTGGGAATTACTCGGTTTTCAAAAGGGAGCCCCGGAACAAGTGTATGTGCATGAAGGCACATTGGAATGTTTTTGGAGTGTGATCACGGGAGCAGCCCATCAACAAAGAAATACTAGCCGGAACCACATCATCCAAGTGTTTCACTCATGAATGTGCAAAAGGATTTTGGGGAGAATAAGAGAGACAAAGATAATCAACACGGAGTTGAATTGGCTTTGCTCGGCTTTGATTGCTAGGTAGCCAATCGACCCCTCTCAACTTATTGCTAGGGGTGTTACCTCTCCATGTTGGCTATCTCTTTGAGATCGGCGATTCCAATAAACCCGAGCATCTCCTAGCCGGGACCTCCCTAGGATTTTATTATCCGAAGAAAGAAAAATATATAAGTGGAGATGAGAGAGGAGGCGTCAAAGTGGCCAAAGTAAATTTGCCCCTATCTTGAGGGGAAAGAATATTGGTTAGAGGAAGGACTTCTTGTGCCGGCGAAGAGAAAAAAAGAGGAAGGATTATAGGAGAAGGTTCTTCCACGGCCCAAGAAGGAGGTGCGCAACAAAATTATGTGCCACCCTTTTGAAGAATTCCGGCGCCGCCAAGTTACCGTGGTGGTGTACCAATGCAAGCATGGGGGAGTGATGCGACCATACCCCCCATAAAATTTTGCGGTGCCCAACGTAGCCTTTGCGGAGTCATACACACATCTTCCTCAACCACAACAAAGTGTGACCATTATTGGAGGATACGCTGCGAGAAACATGCAAAACGTCGCAGCCATTCAATCCAATGCGGCTCAATTAGGTGAGGGAAATGCAAATATTGCCTATGAGCTTGGGTGCCTTCACCTAGTATCGCCGGATCAATTTGTTGGAGGAGCGGGACAATCCTATTATGAGCAAGGGTGCAACAACCAAGACTATCAATATCAACCACCGGCGGAAGATTAAGGAACTCGAGACCATAGAACTTGTTCTCGAGCTTGCGGACTTCTAGGCAGTAGGCGTCCATGTTCTCCTTGTTGCGGTCCCAAGACTTGTTGACTTGGTTGATGACCACTGCGGAGTCGCCGTAGACTAGTAGCCGCTTGATGCCCAATGAAGCCGCGAGGCGGAGCCCGTGTAGGAGAGCTTCGTACTCGGCTTCGTTGTTTGAGACCTTCCAGAAGATCTGCAGGACGTACTTGAGTTGTTCGCCCGTTGGAGAGATCGGGGAGTGCCCCCCGCGCGTGCGCCCTCGAGGTTGAGTGAGCCGTCGAAGTACATCACCCAATGCTCGGTCGCACCGTGGGAGTAGGTAGGCGGTTCTCCCGCCACTGCGCCATGAAGTCGACTAGTGCTCGCGACTTGATGGCCGTGCGTGGCTTGAAGTCGATGGTGAGGGCGCCGAGCTCGACCGCCCACTTGGAGATTCTTCCGGTAGCATCTTGGTTCCGCGGGATGTCGCCGAGCGGGTAGTCGGTGACGACGGATATTGAGTGCGCCGCCGGGAAGCGGTGTCCTAGCTTCCGCGAGGTGATGAGTACCGCGTACGGGGAGCTTCGCACGGGCCGATAGCGTGCCTTGGACTCGACAAAACCTCGCCGACGAAGTAGACCGGGCGGCCCGGCCCGGATAGGTGTGGCCGTCTTCTTGCCGCTCGACGACGATGGCGATGCGACCACGTGGGTAGTCGCGGCGAGTTAGAGCGATGAGGCCGCTCGCCCTTGTGAGGAGCCGTGAGGATCGGTGGCTTCGATAGGAAGCCCCTTGAGCCGGGCAAGGGCTTGATCCGCGTCCGGAGTCCACACGAACTTCTCTTGATGCTTGAGTAGTTTGAAGAAGGGGAGGCCCCATTCTCCTAGCCTCGAGATAAATCTGTTCAGTGCCGCCATGCACCCTGTCAGCTTCTGGACATCTTTGATGCTCGTGGGAGCTTGCATGTTGGTGATGGCGGAGATCTTCTCGGGGTTGGCTTCGATGCCGCGCTGGCTGATGATGAAGCCGAGTAGTTTGCCTGAAGGTACGCCGAAGACGCACTTGTTCGGGTTGAGCTTCCAGCGGTACTCGCGCAAAGGATGCGAAAGTCTCTTCAAGGTCGTCGATGAGGGGGCACCGGAGTCTACGGGTCTTGACGACCACATCATCCACGTAGGCTTCGACGTTCTTGTTGAGTTGCCTCTTGAAGCAGGCCGGATAGCTCGTTGGTAGGTGGCGCCGGCGTTCTTCGGCCCGAATGACATGGTCGTGTAGCGATGACGCGCCAAACGGGGTGATGAACGCGGTCTTCTCTGGTCTTCTTCCTTGATCGCGATCCGGTGGTACCGGAGTAGCGATCGAGGAAGCGAGCGAGTCGCAGCCCGCCGTGGAGTCGATGACTTGATCAATCCGCGGCAACCCGAAGGGGTCCTTGGGGCGAGTGCTTGTTGAGGTCGGTGTAGTCGACGCACATCCTCCACTCGTTCGAGTTCTTCTTGCGGACGAGGACGGGGTTGGCGAGCCACTCGGGATGGAAGACTTCTCCGATGAAGCCGGCCGCGAGTAGTTTGGCGAGTTCCTTCTTGATGGCGTCCCGTCTGTCGTCGGCAAAGCGTCGGAGGTGTTGTCGCTTGGGGGTGGCCTTAGGATCGACGTTGAGGCGGTGCTCAATCGGCTCCCCGGGCACTCCCGGCATGTCCGTCGGCTTGCACGCGAAGATGTCGCGGTTAGCCCGAAGGAAGCTGATGAGCGCGTCTTCCTATTTGGGGTCGAGGCCAGCCCCGATGGTGGTGGTATTGCTGGGATCGCCTGTTCCGAGGTCGATCGTCTTGACGAGTACCTCCTCAGGTGGCTGAGGCTTGTTGGCGGTGTCAGACTTCTCTGGGATGTCGAGTTCGCTTGTAGCAAGCTTCTTCAACGCGGCGTAGACCTCCATCATCGCGTTGGGTACTTGGTTCGTAGAGGCGATCTCCACGGCTTCTGTGTCGCAGTCGTGAGAGATCTTCAAGTCCCCTTGAAGGGAGAGTACACCAGCCGGGCTTGGCATTTTGAGTACCAAGTAGGTGTAGTGGGGCACCGCCATGAACTTGGCGATGGCCGGTCTGCCGAGGATGGCGTGGTAGGAAGTCTCGAAGTCCGCGACCTCGAACTTGATGTACTCGGTACGGTAATTGTCCCGAGATGCCCCGAAGGTAAGCGGCGGGACCACTGAGCCCAGTGGAATAGCCGCGTTGCCGGGGACGATGCCGTAGAAGGGCGTGTTGCTCTTGGTGAGCATGTGAGTGATGTCGAGCTTCATTTTCTTCAAGGTCTTGGTGAAAAGGACGTTGAGCCCGCTTCCACCGTCGATGAGCACCTTGTTGAGTTTGGAGCCCGCGACCACTGGCTTCGGGACGAGGAGGAACCGTCCGGTTCGGAGAAACCGGTCCACGCGATCCGCGCGGGAGAAGGTGATGGGTACCTCCGACCACCTGAGAGGGGTCGGGACCGCCGGCTCAATGGACATGACTTCACGACGGGTAGCCTTCGCTCCCCCGCCCGCCGGGCAATCCGCCGAAGAGGACGTTGACGGTCTTGTCGGGCTCCGGAAGTCGTTGTTGTCGCCGTCCTTCTTCTTGCCCTTTTGGTCGTGAGGGTGCGGTGGCTGCGGCGTATCCTTGAGTGCGTGCACGAGTTGGTAGCACCGCTCGGTGGTGTGGTTGCCGTTTGGATGCCACGGGCACTTCTCCTTCGGCGAGGTCTTTGAAACCGCCGGAGTTCTTCTTCGAGTTCCCTTTCGCGAGGCGCCGGATAGCCGCGACGGTGTTGTACGGCTTGCGCTTGCGGTTGGGACCCGAGTAGTAGTTGTTGTTGTTGTTGCGGCCGCCTTGGTTTGCGTTGCTTTGCCGCCGCCGCCGCCCTAGTTCGCTTGGTCATGCCACGGATGGCGTCGTACTTGGCATTGGCCTTGTCTTCTTCATCCGCCCAGGACGTGATCATGTCCTTGAGGTGGGGGATGGACCTGGGGCGGCGACGACCGAAGTCTTCGAAGGTGCGGCGGTGGTAGAGACCGTCTTGGAAAAGGTCGATGACCTCCTTGTCGGTGACGTCAACGACGGTAGCGCGCTTGTCGAAAAAGCGGCGCATGTACTTGCGGAGGGTCTCGCCTTGTTCCTGCTTGATCATGGCCAGGTCCATGCGAGTACCCGACCGGCCCATGGCGCCCGCGAAGTTGCTTGTGAACTGCTCCTTCAGCTGGTCCCACTTGTCGATCGAGTGCTTGTCCAGCGACTCGAGCCATGTGAGTGGTGCTTGGTCCAGGCAGAAGGGGAAGTAGAGGCACTTGGTGTCGTTGTTGCCGCCAGCGTTCTCGATGGAGAGGGCGTAGCACCCGAGCCATTGGATGGGATCTCGCTTCGCATCGTACTTGGTGATCCCCAAAGGCTTAAATTTGTCGGGGAGGAGCAAGTTGCGAAGCCGAGGCGAGAAGGCGGGGAAGCCGTCGCCCTCGAGCCGCGGTGGTCGACTTCTTCCGCCGCACCTCCTCAATCTTCCGGCGAGCATCGTAGCCGCCCGTGAGGGCGCCGCAGGCGTGGGCGTTCGTGTGGCCTCGGCCGCCGCGACCGCCCCGCCGCCGCCGCCCGGCCGTCTGTTGGCTCCATGGTTGGAGCTTCCGCCGTCGGCCGCCGCCGCTGTCGGGGTCGTTGCCTCCCCCGCCGGCCGGAGCGCGGTGGGGGACGACTTCTCGGTTGCGTGGTCGTGGTCGCGCGTGAAGGTCCGCCGGCGTTGGAGCGACGACGGTTTGGCTCGGACCGGGAGGTCGGCTCGAGTACGGTTAGGACCGTTGTTGGCGCCGCGACTTGTGGCTTCGTTGTCGCGGGGTCCGGGCCGGAGGAGGCCGGTTGACTCGTTGTCGACCCGCATGAAGTAGGCGTCTTCGGCCGAGCTTGGCGATGACCTCTCCGGCGCGTATGCCCCGAGCTCGACGTGCGATCGCCGTGATCGACATGAGGCATTGCTCGGGGGGTGGTGTGTACTCGCTCTCGACCGCCTCGAGAGCTTCCGCAAGGTTGTGGACGGGGAAGTTGTCACGGAGGCGCGCGCAACGTTCGCCGTGCTTCCGGTTACGCTCACGTCGAGCGTCTCTGTCCGTGGGGTTCTCGTTCGGTGGAGCATCAACGAGAGAGCTCGTCGGAGGAGATGTCCTCCGGTACTTGTCCCGAGCCGTGCTCGAAGGCCCCGGGGTGTCGCCGGCGGCCATGAAGACTTGGCGATCGGGGGGTGCCAAGGCCGGACTCGGAGGGTGCCACCTCGGTTGGTGTGCTTGAGTCGGCCGGGCTAGGGGTGTTCCCTCTGGAACGGTAGCGAGTCGATGTAGGCGACGTAGTGTGAGTCTCTGCTTATCAGGTCAGTGGGTTTACGGTCTGGCCAGTAGACGAATCTCCCGGCCGGCGTGGATGTTATAACCAGCCTCGCAGGCCAGCCCTGACAAGGGAAGCTCAGTGGAGTTGTCCTCGGACTCGGGCTCCTCAGGGTCCGACCCGAAGTCGAACTCGTAATCCGGGTTCGAGTAGAACTCGGAGAGAGGGCTGGAGTCCGAAGCGTGGCCGGGAGCGGTGTCGGAGTCCGAGTTGTACTCGGTTACGGGTTCCTTGCCGGCCGGCGCGAAGAGGGAGCCCCCGTGCGGGCCCGGCTGGGGATGCGGGGGCCACGCGTGGAGAGCTCACGAGGTGAGGGGACCGCCCGCGATGGCCGAGCGGCCCGGTGTTGACGGATAAAACTCGTATCCACCTACGATCCGCAAGCGTACGGACCTACACCTTTTTCACCACGGGATTACCAAGGTTCTTGTCAATCCGCGGAGCAAGGGGATTACTAGCGCTTAACCAAGTACTAATCTATTTGAATGGAAAACCTTTGAAAGAGAGTATTAATCTAAAGGTAAAACAATCTAACCTAAGTTATTCTAAGTTAAGTTGATCAAACAAATCTAGGGTTAAACTAGATGGTAAAGGGTGAGCGCAAGAGAGTGATTAAGATAGATAAGCGTTCCCTCCCTAGGATCTAGGATAACATGGTATGCATCTACTACACGAAAGCGGTAAACCAATCTACCGGGGGTTGTGACCACGGTTTCGCCCTTTCCCTCCTCTCGTCTCGTCACTACGCGAAGGTATTCGTGACTAGACCTATGATGGACACGGTATGTTGATGGAATCTATGGGAGTAGCGGATATCATACGCCCGAAATACACGGTAGCTAACCTTAATCATCAAAGCATCATCAACATGAAAACAATAGATTGAAACCACAAATCGAGTAGCGATCACATAGCATGTATCCATCTAATCCTAGGGATGAACGGAGACATTACCCCATCATCTTACACGGATTGAAGCACATAGGGGTGATGGAGACTCGGAGAACGTCGTCGATGAAGATGGCGGCGATGGAGCTTGGGAACACCCCTAGGCCGGCGGCTTGAGTCCTCCTCTTGCTTCCTTCTCTCCGCCGGCGTTGATCCTTGCGACGAGCTCATCTAACTCTCTCCCTCATCTTGCGGCGGCGGTTTTACGGTGATTGGCGTCGGTAGGATGATTTGTTCGATGTGTCGGTCGACGGCGGCGGAGGGAATAAATAGATGAACATCTAGGGCAAAGGGAGGACCGAACCGACCCCGGAGTGGGCTGGGCCGGTCGGCCCGAGCCGGCCGGCCCCGGCCCACTTCGGCCGGTTCGGCCCCGGTTTCCTCCCCGGTTGCTTCTCGCGTGATCCCTTATTCGTGTGCACTTGCATGTGGGCCTTTGACGTCGTTTCCTTCACGGTTAAGGCTTGAATCCTTGCTATGCAAGCTTCGCCGTTTTTACGGTTGAGTCCCTGAAGATTTGCACATTGACGCTTCGGTCCTCGGGTCATTTGGAGTCATGTTCATCGCGTGTCTTGACTCTCGTCGGGCTTCATGATCTTCCTCCAAAGTGCTTGGTGAACTTATCCCGAAAGTCTCCTCATTAGCGTAGATTTCCGTGTAAACAACAAACTCCAAAATCGACATGCAAGTGTGAACTTGTTATATCATTAGTATGCCTAGTGGCGGGTTAGTTGCAAATCATAATCGAAACCAATGTATAACAAGTACTCTAGGTTGACGTAAATTCACCGTCAACATCTCCCCCATGCTTAAACCTTGCTCGTCCTCGAGTAAGTAATCCTTGCTTAAAAGGGAAATCAATGTTGCCTTCCAATGTTGTCCCCCGCACTTAGTCATTCATGACGAGACAAATTGCTCTCTCTTAAGAATTTATTTTTAAAGTTCAAGTTGTGACCGGCTTCTTTTTCATTATGGAAGATAGACTAACAATAAAGAACAAGCCACATGTAACACAATGCTCTCAAACTTGAGTGAACTTCAAACCATTACCTTGTCACATGGAAGATTTTCAAAAAGATGCATATCCAACATAAGTGAAAATCTCTTGCAAGAGCTCATGGAACACTCATCTCATCAAGTTAGTCAAGCCTATACTATATTATTTTCAACCTACTCTACTCATATGTGATAGTGGAAGGCTTATGTGGAGCTTGGCAGGTTAAAAACAATCCTAGCAAAACATATATCCGAAATATTGTCAAATTAAGTGAGAGGTCTATTGGAATTACTGAGACTCGTCAAAAAGGCCATGGAAAATAAATGTTGGAAAGAGAGAGGGATGAAACACACACATTTAGATAAGTGGACATGTGCAAGTGGCAAATGGATGATCCCGAGGCACGAGTGAAGTCCTCGTTATCGGATTGCACATGGTTGGAAGATATGAGTATGGATTTGTCATTAAGGCACTTGAGAACTTATGAAGCAAAAAGATCCGAGGAGCATCTTTATTATTTTTTACTTTTATTCTATTTCCTTCTCATTTTTCTCTCTTTCTTTTTTTCACTTTATTCTTCCTATTTTTCTTACTTTTCTTTTCTTCTCATCATAATTTTTTTTCTTTTTTCATTTTTTTCTCTTTTTTCTTTTGCTCCTCAAAACTTTTTGCAACATAATACTTACATAGCATTTGTGTCGAATGACTCCTCCCCCATGCTTGAACGATGCTCGTCCTCGAGCATAAAAGAGAGGGGAAATGACCGCTAAAGTAAGTATAAATTCCATAATAATGCGGAATATTTGAATCTCCATCGAGAATTTTACTCCATACTCAAATTGGGTTGTGGACAAGGAGGTGATCACAAAAAGATGTTTTTGGTTTAGGGTGGATGCCCAGCGAAGTTTGTGAAATTTTCGATGTGAAAACCCACAATGCATGGACAAAAAGGCTAGCATGAAAAAGTTACACAAAGGAATGACCAGCTTCTTAGTCTCAAACCATAGAAATCAATCCTAATCCAACTCATCAAAACATATGTTTGCAATTTACGGGTTTTGTTATCATAAAACATATATGTATATGGCTTTGGTAGGTAGAACTTTGCAAGAGCATCACAAATATGTAGATAGCATAAATGTTAAGTTTTCATAAAAACAACAAGTTATCCGGCTATCCATACACTTAAATCAAAGAGCAAAGATATGTATGTGTGTCTAGAGCATAGTTATTTCACCTCCACAAATAAAAGAGCCGGTATTTAAATTAATTTCAGATCATATTATATAGAGCAATTAGCCAAGACATGTATAACTTCATGTAGGTAAAACAAAGCGGCAAGTTTCATCATCTTTCCGTAAGCATAGACAATATAGAACATCGAGGTGAACACATGGTCATGCTTATCTATTGAAAGTAAAAAGAAACCTAGGTTGTCCTCCTAGTAGCCATGTTATTGTTTGAAGAGAAAAACAAAAGGTTGCACCTAGTTGATGTTGAAGGCATACTTACAAGCATTTGTGTTTGGAAAAGAGAAGGTCCATGGAGATGTTACCATCTTTTGTAATCCTTCGTTGCCTTCGGCATCTCCATGTATCGATGTGGCTTTTGCTTTTGTCTTGATTTATTAATGCTCCTAAACTTCTGAATTTGATCTTGTATGCTTAATGGAGTCATTGGTCACCCTTCTCTTCAATGTTGTCATCACCATCTCCTCTTTCTTGTTCTCATCATCTCCTTGCTGTCTCTTTTTCATGGATTTCCCCCTCTGTCCAGAACAGAAAATATATCGAAATATAGCTCTATTGAAAATTTTATGAAATTACCTTTCCAACGTGTGGTCATTCATCGAAAACAGAGTTCAAACAAGGGAGCTATGTCCGTTTGACTTCAGCGCTGCGTGCTGTCCAAAACTGATTTCAGGACGTGTTGCACTCGGTGATTCGGACATGACCGCTTGTAGGAACCTCCGATTGTCTTGATTCTTGATTTGTTGGAATCGTAACTTCATCTGGCTTCTAAATATCCAAAAATATCCAGTGTTTTCCCTTCGAGACCATGCAGAATTTTGATGAGATTGGTGGCTTCTTGTGCATTGATCCGGTGATGTTAACTTCCGTGTTGAAGATTAAGGGTCTCCCCCATGCTTAGCATCTTGCTAGTCATGGAAGAAGAAGACAAAGAACTTCTTAGCCATCCTTCAATTTCCTTGTAGTGAGAGTCTTTATCTTGCCTGTAAGACGTTTTAAACGCACATTCTACCCCCAAGGTGACGGTTGGGAGTAGATAGAATTGCCAACAATCCAACAATGTCTCCTAAGATTCTTAACTTGTGGCATAATTAGTCTAGTGAGGAATAAAAACCTAATGAGTGTACGTGGTGCAAGGTGTGTATGCACATGATAGGAAAGCATATAAATAAGACAATGTTTTCACCTAGTTCTAAACACCATGTTTACAACTAGGTTGCTGAATTTCTCCATAGCCATAAAGGTTTATATATCTAGGGTTAAAACACCATGTCTATCCCTAAATCAATAACTCTTATAGCACAAGAAAAATTAAGCGCATTGCAAAGCTTATAAACTAACCAAGGCAACATGAAAACATATGAAAAGCCGGCTAGGTTTATCGAACTTAACGATGATGGTCCGCAATCATGTTTAAACACCACGTTTACACAAGATCACAAAAGGAAAATACTCATAATGCCTTATGAAGTATTAACATGGAAAATGAAGCATACATCATTAAGTATACAAAACAACCAAGCCAACTATGTGCAAAACATGTATACGCAAAGAAACATCACGAGGACAACAAAATGCAATGCATGCAAATAAATAAATATGATCATGAACATGATGGTGGTTCTAAAAAGGAAAACTGAACTTAGATTAATAACCACAAGTTGATCATCATAAGATAGTGCCATTCTTTATTTTCTCTAAGAAAGTAGTAAAAATATAAAGAAACGGGTTGCCTCCCGAAAAGCGCTTCATTTAAAGTCATAGAGCTGGACTTTCTCACATACCTTCTTTTCGTTGCATAGCCATGGCCCTTCATGCAAGAAGAAAAGGTACCAATGCAGCTTTAATTTAATTCCCATGTTGTGCTTGATCACTTATAGAAGACTTGCCCAAAGCATCCTTTTGTTTCATCATTATCTCCTTCTTTATCATCCTTCGGTGCTGCCTTCACTCCATGAATTTTTCTTTAATGTCCAGAACAGAGAGTATACTCAATCTCTACTCCATTGCACAGTGCACAAAATTTCCTTTCCAACGAGTCTTCATTTGCTCAAATCGGACTCCGGACAAGAGAGTTACGTCCGTTTTACTTCGGCGATGAAATCTGTCCTGAAATTTCAGAACGCGCAACGCTCAATGTTTTCTCCATAACTCCTTGCACAGGTCTTCAAACTTGTTGGTTCTTGATGCGTTGGAATGGTAATTTGATGGAGCCTCTGAATATCTCATTTTCTTCATTTGTACACCTCTGAACAAGCTCTCAAATTGATGAAGACAGCAGCATCCATCGCGGGATTCGGAGAGGTTGATGATTTATCTTGCAACTCTTTTAGGCATGACTTCTTTTTTCATTATTCAAGCCTTGTCTACATGGTTAGTGAAAATCGGGCCCTTCCCGACATGTTCTTCTTTAAGGTCATTAGCTTGACCAAGCGCAAAACATGATCGAGATTTACAAAACTTATTGTAAACATACGCGTCCATAATTAACACCACATGTGAATTGTAGCAACAAGTCAAGGTGTAAATAAAAGAAGCATATGTTTCATGCATAGCGCTTAGCTTATCATTAGGCAAAGGTTGTTTAGGTGTGAGATTAATTGGATCAAAAATAAATGTTTCCTCTTTTTCATTCTCAAGAAAATCTAGCCTATCAACATGATCACTATTGGAACAAGGCATAGACATTAAACTATCATGCATACTATTGGTTGAGCATGAGTATTTGAATTTATCAATATCAATACCAATAATATCTTGAGATTTCAGCGCGTACCTTGGCCTTAGAGATTTTTCAACAAGAGTGATATTTGGTTCATCTAGCGGTGTTGAAGGCGAATCGATCTCAACAAGTGTAGTTGCCTCTTCATCACCATGCAATTTATTCAACTCATAATGTGGAACATGTAATCCTTCAAATATGTACGCATTCATCTCTTCTTTGAAGTCTTCTTTATCAACCATATCTTCATCTTCAAATACTTGTATGTTGCTTTCTTGATCTTCCATGTACCACATGTCGTCAAGATCGCTCATTGTTGATTCACTCTTTCCTTCATCCTTGAGTACTTCCATGTCTTGATTTGCTAGTGTGTAGGCTTCAATAGCACACAAGCTATCATCTAGCTTGAGTCCTATCTCCTCCCATTTATCCTTTGAGTCACTAGGCTCATCACGGTTGTACTCTTCTCTTCCTTCATCATAAATCTTTGAGTTGTCAAACCGGTCGATCCATCCTTCATCTCCTTCTTCTCTTTCTTCTTCAAACATCTTTTGGATCGACTCTCCACTCATCTCTTGATCAAATATATCTTCAATTAGTTTGGCAATGTGTCGGCGTTCCTCCTTCCTTCGGTAGTTAATTAGTGGGGCGAAATCAACTTGAACCCAACCGGATTGCTTGAACTCCGCCAATGGTCTAGCATTCCACATACTTCGGCCTACATTCATGTTAGTTTCAACATTTTTAACATCCGAAATGACTTCTCTTACCTTGGGAAGTGGATCTTCACTTTCTTGTATGGTCGGTTCATCTTCCTTGACCTTCGGTTCATCTTTTTCGAAATTTCAGCAAGCACACGGGCTTGCTTTTGTCATTTTGCTCCTCTCGACAACATCTTTGCCAATCTCGTATTGTCCTTTGTCCATTGCTTATCCTTTGTAATATTTGTGCAGCTTCACTAATTGTTTTATCCAATATATCACCGCCTGCACACATGCTTACAAAACAAGACGAGTTAGGGGTTAGTGAAAAATAAAAGGTATGCAACATCAAGTCACCGGAAAATCCCAAGTTCGGGCCTCGCTCAAGTAGTTCATTAAAACGGTCCCATGCTTCATCAATTCCTTCATCCTCTCCTTGCTTGAAAGTGAGCACTTGCCTCCTTAAGTCTTGGACCTTGCTTATGGGAAAGAACTTCAAAAGAAACTTCTTCACTAGCTCATCCCAATTTCCTTTTGCTTCAACGGATGCAAGTGTGTACCATCTTCGCGCTTCATCTTCGAGAGAGAATGGAAAAAGATTCCACTTGAACCAAGCGGCCGGAACTCCATTTTGTTGCACCGTGTTGCATAACATCGTGAATTCCTTAATGTGTCTATATGGGTTGTCATCCTCCAATCCTCTAAATGGTTTTGTCGCCACTAACTTGATGATTCCAGGCTTCAATTCATAGTGGGTTGTAGCAAACGTCAAATCTGATTTTTGCATCTCAATGTCTTCCATTGACGGCATTGCTAGCTCCCTTAGCGACATCTCTTCGTCTTCCAATGGTGAGGTGAACAAATCCATCTAGGCACAAGAAAAGTAGAAAGAAAAACAAAAAAGATTTTTTTCTTTTTTTAGAAAATAAGGGTTAGGTGTTAGTAATCAACAAAATTAATACTAGATTAAACGTAGCAAGCGGCTTGCTCCCCGGCAACGGCGCCAGAAAAAGGGGCTTGTTGACGGATAAAACTCGTATCCACCTACGATCCGCAAGCGTACGGACCTACACCTTTTTCACCACGGGATTCCCAAGGTTCTTGTCAATCCGCGGAGCAAGGGGATTACTAGCGCTTAACCAAGTACTAATCTAGTTGAATGGAAAACCTTTGAAAGAGAGTATTAATCTAAAGGTAAAGACAATCTAACTTAAGTTAATCTAAGTTAAGTTGATCAAACAAATCTAGGGTTAAACTAGATGGTAAAGGGTGAGCGCAAGAGAGTGATTAAGATAGATAAGCGTTCCCTCCCTAGGATCTAGGATAACATGGTATGCATCTACTACACGAAAGCGGTAAACCAATCTACGGGGGTTGTGACCACGGTTTCGCCCTTTCCCTCCTCTCGTCATCGTCACTACGCGAAGGTATTCGTGACTAGACCTATGATGGACACGGTATGTTGATGGAATCTATGGGAGTAGCGGATATCATACGCCCGAAATACACGGTGGCTAACCTTAATCATCAAAGCATCATCAACATGAAAACAATAGATTGAAACCACAAATCGAGTAGCGATCACATAGCATGTATCCATCTAATCCTAGGGATGAACGGAGACATTACCCCATCATCTTACACGGATTGAAGCACATAGGGGTGATGGAGACTCCGGAGAACGTCGTCGATGAAGATGGCGGCGATGGAGCTTGGGAACACCCCTAGGCCGGCGGCTTGGAGTCCTCCTCTTGCTTCCTTCTCTCCGCCGGCGTTGATCCTTGCGACGAGCTCATCTAACTCTCTCCCTCATCTTGCGGCGGCGGTTTTTCGGTGATTGGCGTCGGTAGGATGATTTGTCCGATGTGTCGGTCGACGGCGGCGGAGGGAATAAATAGATGAACATCTAGGGCAAAGGGGGGACCGAACCGACCCCGGAGGTGGGCCGGGCCGGTCGGCCCGAGCCGGCCGGCCCGAGCCCACTTCGGCCCGGTTCGGCCCCGGTTTCTTCCCCGATTGCTTCTCGCGTGATCCCTTATTCGTGTGCACTTGCATGTGGGCCTTTGGCGTCGTTTCCTTCACGGTTAAGGCTTGAATCCTTGCTATGCAAGCTTCGCTGTTTTCTGGTTGAGTCCCTGAAGATTTGCACATTGACGCTTCGGTCCTCGGGTCATTTGGAGTCATGTTCATCGCGTGTCTTGACTCTCATCGGGCTTCATGACCTTCTTCCAAAGTGCTTGGTGAACTTATCCCGAAAGTCTCCTCTTTAGCCTAGATTTCCTGCGTAAACAACAAACTCCAAAATCGACATGCAAGTGTGAACTTGTTATATCATTAGTATGCCTAGTGGCGGGTTAGTTGCAAATCATAATCGAAACCAATGTATAACAAGTACTCTAGGTTGACGTAAATTCACCGTCAACGGCCGGCTCGCAAGTAATGGCCCATGGAGACGTCGAGTTCGAGTTGGAAACGGACTCGAGCTCGAAGTCGCCGTGGTGGTTGGAGAGCGAAATTTTGTCGAATTTGCCGGCGAGTTCGCCCGTGATGACTTCGGGGAAGCGTCACGAAGAAGCTGTCTTCGGGTTGGGCCGCATGGTTAGGCGGCGCCGGAAAGAGCACGCGCCGTCCGCGCAGTGCGGACCCGGTGCGCCGAACACGAAGGTGTCGCCGCGGTTGAAGGCGACGGTCGGCTTGAAGTAGACGGGAGCCGTCGAGTTCGCCATGTGATCTCGGGCGAGATCCCCTACGGTGCGCCGGTGTCGGTGTTTTAGACCGGCAACCTACTAAGGGGAGTACCGGGAAGTAGATGAATGTGGCCTCGCCGAGATCGGTAACTCGAAGGAAGAGACACATGGCACACAATTTAGACAGAGTTCGGGTCGCAAGGTGCGTAATACCCTACGTCCCGTATGCTTTGCGTAGCTCTAGATTGATTGGGCACGGTTACAAGATGGTGCAATAGTGCGCCGTGGGTTGTATGAGATGATCCTAGAGATCGGTCCCTGCCTCGCCTTATATAGTCCGGGAGGCAGGGTTACAAGTCGGAGTAGGGAGAGAGTACTAGTCGAGCACGTCTAGGAGTCTTCCATACAATGCGGGACATGTACAGCTTCTTAACCGAGTACTTCTCCTCTACAGTCCTTGTGCTCCACGCCTTCAGGTGTCGTGTAGCGCAAGCCGGTAGTCCCGGGGGGCCTCCGAGTAGTCGGTCCGGTACCCACCGAGGTAGTGGGCCCGGGGAGGTCCATACGACGGGAGGAGCTTTAGTTATCTTTCCTTTCCCCCTTTTTCTTTAATTTTCAGCTTGTACGCTCCTATGTATGTGTAGTGTTTTAGTTTTTATTTAAATTTTCAGCATGTGTGTTAATTTGTTTTTATCATGAATAAAGACACCACCTTGTTTTTACCTTTGGTAAAGTTACAAAGTTTGTGCCATGATGATATATGATTATAATTGTCGCTTCGTTTATTTTTGTAATTGATTTATGCATGATTAAGCTAATTCTCTCTTAAATGCAAATCTGAAATTATCTAAATGCTAGCTTAATCTTTAGCGGAGGTTATGATAAAAATAAAGACTCATAGTGTTTTATGTGCTCTTAAGTTTTAGATGGATTAAACATGATTTATTTTTGTTCTTAAAAGTAATGCTAACCTTGTCATAAATACCACTAGCATGTTGCTCTACCTATCCCGAGCCATATAAATATTTGAGTGCAAAAACTTAGTATACAAGATTTTATTTTTGGGTGAGTTATTTCAGGCCATGATTTCTCCGGCCCGAGACTAAGAAAGTTGGTCATTCCGTTTTTTGCGTATCTATCTTATTGCTAGCCTTTCTATCCGTGCATTGTGTATCCCCACATCGGAGATCTCACAAACCTCGCCGGATATCCACCCTTAAAACCAAATATCATCTTTTGTGATTACCTCCTTGACCACAACCTATCGTTGAGTATCGATCATCAATTCGAGGAAGATCGCAAGACAAAGTGCCAACATTTCAAGTATCTCTCCAAAGGAAAAGTATTTCCGGTACCTACCTTATCTCTATCACCTCTTTGCTTGAGGACGAGCAAACGTCTAAGCATGGGGGAGGAGGTAGGTACAATGCAATTTTAGAGTTCAAAGGGGAGCTAATAAAAAATTTTTGATGAGAAAGAAAAAGAAAAAAATAATAAAGAGAAGGAAAGAAGAAATAAAGAAATAAAGAAAAAATATATGTATGAGAAAAAGAAAAAATGTGTGAATATGAGTAAAAATAAAATAAGCTCCCCGGTTTTCTAAAGTGCATTAGGAATTTCAAGGCTTCAAGATTAAAAGATCCAAACTCATTTTCCAACCATGTGCAATCCGATAACGAGGACTTCCTTTGTGCCTCGCGATCACTCTTTGCCATTTGCACATGTCCACCTATCTCAAGTGTGTGTATTTTTTTCTTCCCCTCTTTGATTTAACATTATTTTCCAGTGACCTTTTTGACGAGTCTCGGTTAGACCATGAGAAGCTTGTCTTGTTTTGACAACAACTCATTTATAATATCTTGGTAGGACTAGACTTTCCCGGATAGCTCCATATAAAAGCCTACCACATATATATGTTATGAGAGGGAAAGGAGTAGAATAATTAGGCTTGAGAGACAAGATGAGATGAGAGTTTCTGAGCATGATGCGAGGAGGTTTAAATTTGTGAACTTGGTTTAGCTCTTTTTCATCTCGTTCTTTATTTCAAAATTTCCGAGATCTATTTGAATTTTGGGAGCATGTTAATACTTGTGGGATAAGCCTAATTAATAATCTACCCTCCGTATGGATGAAGGCTAGTACATTATGGAACATTAACAAACTAAACTTTTGAGAGTATTATGTTTTCTCATGTATGATCAAGTGCAAGGTTTAAACAATGAAGGGCAACGATGATATCCATCGAAGACTTACTCGAGGACGAGCAAGGTTTAAGCATGGGGGTGATGTTGACAGTGAAATTCCGTCAACCTAGCTCCGAGTTTACCTTCGGTGTTGGCTTAACTTTTATACCTTATCCATTGGTACTAACCCCCTTGGTATAACAAGTTCATTTGTGCATGTCGGTTTTGGAGTTTAGTGTTTATGCAGGGTTTTAGCGTTGAAAGCAAGACTTCCGGAATAAGTTCATCAAGCACCTCATGACAAGACCTTGAAGCCCGGTAGAAGTCAAGCAATGAAGTGAACACGACTCCAAGAAGCCCAAGGACCCAACCCGAGAAGATGGAAAACTGCGAGGACCTAGCCGGAAAAGTGTTGAATCTTGCGAGATAAGGAGCTTCGTCCAACTCGGAGAGAAACTAACGACAAGGGCCCACTGCGGGGGGAGGGGGAAGGATATAGAAGACTCGGGAACCAACGCCGGGCGAAGGAGGCAACGAACCGGGGCTGAAATGGGCCCGGGCCGGCCGGCCCGGCCCGTTTCGAGGTCCGGTCGGCCCCTCTTTTGACCTAGGTGCCTCTCGGGCTATTTATAGCCCCCCGACCGAGAGCCACGCATCAATTAATTCGTCATCCGCCGCCGAGGAGCATAGAAGCTTGAGGGACACCATCTTGGAGATGAGGATCATGCTAGTTGTCTAGGGTCTCCCTAGCCGACGTGGGAACCTTGCATGGAAGATCACGTCGGAGCTCCGGAGCAAGGATAAAGATCGAGGTAGGATCCGGTGGTGATCTTGTTCATGTAATCATTCATGGTGAAGTCTTTAAGTGAATCCGGTTTCTAGCGATCAAGTGCCTTCTCGATGATTTTGTTTTCTTCTTGGTTTTGCTTCTTCCCCAATCTATACTTAAGATAGATTACATAGGGTGCTCTTGTAGCCGCGGTGGCTAGAGGTGCATACGGACCGACCAAGTGATTTCAACTTGTTCTTATCGAACTCGCCCTAGACTACCCGCATGAATAGGAGTATGTTGTGACAGAACGGGGGCTCTGAAAGGCGTGTGTTTTCGGAATCGGACCGGAGGCCACGGTTTAAAGATGTTTTTAATGAAATTCACTTTTCTATCTTCATCAATCTTGTTTGGAGTTACGACGTAAGCATGATCTAGATTCTCTAGATCGGTTATCTCTTGCTCTCTCTTGCTACCTCTTTAGTAGATTAGATTAGATTCGTTTTTTTTATGATCTCTTAGATTAGATGCAATTTGGTTCTTCATAAGATAGCTTTCCTTTCTTTTCTAGATTGAATCCTTGTGTTGCACATTGTTCCATGGATTCGATACCTTGGGTTCACCACTAGAGGGAAGAAGGGTCCCTTGACTACGACGGGGGATTTGTCCGCTAGCAAATCCATATGAAGTTTGATATGATAATCTACCGTCAACACTAAGAATGGTACCGTTCAATGTGGTAGATGCATCCGATGAAGATCAATCCTCGCCGTCCTCCTCCTTGTGGTGATCTTCGGCGGCTCTCCGATGAATGGATGCCAATGGGTAACCATCTTGAGGCGCCTAGGGGGTTGTAATTAAGTCCTTGGGGTGTCCAGTGCGGCGTCCTCCACCTTGCCTTGCACGAGATCTTCCTTGCCACGAAATTATTTTCAACTTTAGTATTCATTTCTTTCCTTGGAAACGAAGATAAGATCTCCAAATCGGCCTTGGAAGATAATCCGTTCGATTTCGGATCGACGCGCGAAGAGGGGATTTCGGGGGCCATATCTCCTAGCTCTCTTATCCGAATTGGGCCTTCCACATGTCCAAATCGAAGGTATCATCTAGGCCCACAACTTTGGTAGTCAAACTTTTGCCATTACGGGCCGTTTAAGTCTCCGAATCTGCACCAAAAGATCATGTTGTCCGGGCTCCGAGAATATCTCTCGGACCGAGTTGATCTCGTTGGTAAACATCCAAGTCCCCGGAGTTTTGCATGTTGATGCTTCGGTCCTTGGGTTGTTTGGAGTCTTGTACACTTTGTGTCTTGAATTGTGACGGGCTTCATGATCTTCTCTTGAAGTTCTTGATGAACTTATCCCAAAAGTCTCCTCTTTAACGTTAATTTCCCGCATAAACAACAAACTCCAAAATCGACATGCAAGTGTGAACTTGTTACATCGTTAGTATGCCTAGTAGAGGGTTAGTTGCAAATCATAATCAAAACCAATGTATACCAAGTACTCTAGGTTGACGGAAATTCACCATCAACACCGGCGGCACCCTCATCCCGCGCAGGGGCCACGACACGGGATGCGGGTTCACGATCCCGGTTAGGGACCGGACCCTTAGGGTGGCCATAGTCCGCCCGGTACCGGGACGTCCGTTCTCAACGTCGTGACAATCGTGCTCTTCATGTTCCATGATGCGATGGACGGCGCCGGTGGGCCGTACTCGCGATCATAGTCCGGCGAGATCGAAGCTCCCGCTCTTCACGCTCGTGATGGCGCCGGTCGATGTAGCCGCGAGTGTCGTGGTAGAGCCTATTCTTGTCGAGGTTGGCGCGTAGGTCGGCGCCCGCGTGGTGTTCGCACGGGGTTGGTTGACTTCTTCCTGGATGGTGGGGAGCTTGCTATGCGCAGGTCGATTAGATCGCCTACGCGAATGTCGACTCGACGTAGATGTTGCAAATTTGGACGCCACGCTCCTCTCTTCCACCAGGGCTGTGGCGACCCGGAGGTAAGCCATGGCCGCATCGGCCTTGAGCGAGGGGTTGTCCCGCCGGAGACATGTCATAGACGCACCCAAGTTGGCATGAGGGCCGTAGAACATTGGCGGCCTCGCCTCTTTGAACTCAAGACGTAGGTCACATGCACACGGAGGTACCGCCCGGCGCTGCTCCTCCGCCCGCCTCCGGGCGCGGTTGATGTTGTCCTAGATTCGGCTTGCCTCCTTGGAATCCGTCGCGCCGACCCGTGGTGGTTCGTTCACCGAAACCACCGGTATGCGCCGCCGGGTGGTCCTCTCGGTCGTTGGGAGAGACGCGGATCCATGCCTTCCGGAACTCGCCAACGTCCGGAGACGTGGGGGTTCGCGTCTTGCGTGAAGCATTACGCTCCCGGTCGATCTTCTTGCGTAGCCGGCAGCCACGGAGGGTGTGTCGTGCGCCTTTGTGATAGGTGGACGGTACGTCGAGCGGATCACGGTGGGCGCAAGGCTCGATCTTGAGGTCGCTAGATGACCGTTGACGGATAAAACTCGTATCCGCCTACGATCCGCAAGAGTACGGACCTACACCTTTTTCACCACGGGGATTCCGTAGGTTCTTATCAATCCGCGGAGCAAGGGGATTGCTAGCGCTTAACCAAGTACTAATCTAGTTGATTGGAAAACCTTTGAAAGAGTATTAATCTAAAGTAAAGACAATCTAACCTAAGTTGATCAAACAAATCTAAGGTTAAACTAGATGACAAAGGGTGGACACAAGAGAGAGGTTAAGATAGATAAGCGTTCCCTCCCTAGGGTTTAGGAACACATGAAGATGCATCTAGTACATGAAAAGGGTGTTGCCTACACTAGCTTCATGGCAGTTATGCGGCCGCTAAGCCTTTTCCCTAAATTGTACTGTCACTACGCAAGGTAATCAAACACTTTCATGTATAACCGCTTCTATGCCCAAGCATCCATAGGGTTAAGCTAATCACCACGATTACCACAAACCCTACTAAGGCCACATGTTGCGCAAACATATGTAAACAAAGCATACGCGAAGACGTAGACCATAAAACATTGATCGGCATAAGGTTCATGTATAGATTACATATCATGCATCCATCTAACCCTAGGCACGAACGGAGACATTACCCCATCATCTTACACGGATTGAAGCGCATAGGGGTGATGGAGACTCCGGAGAACGTCGTCGATGAAGATGGCGGTGATGAAGCTTGGGAACACCCCTAGGCCGGCGGCTTGGAGTCCTCCTCTTGCTTCCTTCCCTCCGCCGGTGTTGATCCTTGCGGCGAGCTCATCCAACTCTCTCCCTCATCTTGCACCGGCGGTTTTCGGTGAATGACGTTAGTAGAATGATTTGTTTGATGTGGTGGCCAATGGCGGCGGAGGAAATAAATAGACGAATACCTAGGGCAAAGGGGGCGCCGAACCGGGCCGAAACCCCCCGAGCCGATCCGAACGGGCCGGCCGGCCCGGGCCCTTTCCGGGTCGGTTCGGGCCCATCTTCCTCCCCGGTTGCTTCTTGCATGATTACTTATTTGTGTGCACTTGCATGTGGGCCTTTGACGTCGTTTCCTTCATGGTTAAGGCTTGAATCCTTGCTATGCAAGCTTCGTTATTTTCCCGGTAGAGTCCCCGAAGACTTGCACGTTGACGCTTCGGTCCTCGGGTCATTTGGAGTCATGTTCATCACGTGTCTTGACTCTTATCGGGCTTCATGATCTTCTTCCAAAGTGCTTGGTGAACTTATCTCGAAAGTCTCCTCTTTAGCGTAGATTTCTCGCGTAAACAATGAACTCCAAAATCAACATGCAAGAGTGAACTTGTTATATACAGGGGGTTAGTTCCGGTGGTTAGAATAATAAATCAATCCAACATTAAAGGTAAACTCATAGCTAGGTTGACGGAAATTCACCGTCAACATCTCCCCCATGCTTAAACCTTGCTCGTCCTCGAGTAAGTTTTCAATGGATATCAAGCATTGCCATTCCTTGTTCATACCTTGCACTTGATCACACATGAGAAAGCATAATGCTCTCCAAGTTTATATTTGTTAAAATTCCATAATGTAACTAGCTTTCATCTCTATGGAGGGTAGATATAATTTAAGCTCTTTCCACAAGTAATCAATCATGCTCCACAAAATTCAAATAAGTCTTAGAAACTTTTGAAGTGAAGAACGAGGTGAATAAAAGAGCTAAACCAAGTACAAAAATTTAAACCTTCTTGCATCTTGCTCATGAACTCTCTCATCTCACAACACTCTCAAGCCTACTTGATCTATATCCTTTCCATCTCATGTTTGTAGGTGGAAGGGTTTTATTTGGAGCTCACGGGAAAGTTTTTATCCTACCAAGATGCTAAAGTTGAGACTATTATCAAAACAAGGCAAGCTTCTCATGGACTTATCATGACTCGTCAAAAAGGTCATTGGAAAAATAGTGTTCACAAGAAGGGGGAAGAGAAAGAACTCACACTTTTAGATAGGTGGACATGTGCAAATGACAAAGAATGATCCTGAGGCCCCAACGAAGTCCTCGTTATCGGATTGCACATGGTTGGAAAAATGAGTATGGGTCTTGATCTTGAAGTCCTCGGGAAAATCCTTAAGCAACTAGAGAACCGGGGAAGATTATTATTACTCTATTTTTTTCTTTTTATTTGTCTTGTTTTCTTCCTTTTTTTCTTTTTTTCTTTTTGACATGTGAGGTACTTTGGATTTTTTTTGTCCTCTTATCTTATTTATTCATTTTTTTATCTCCCCTAGAACTCTAATTTGCATAGTACATACCTCCTCCCCCATGCTTAGATGTGTGCTCGTCCCCGAGCAAAGAGGAAGTGGTGTTAAGGTAGGTACCGGATGTCTTGATGAGAGGGAACTTGAATCTTCCCTTTGAAGCACCTTCTTGTGACGTGTCATCTTCAAACTCAAGTGGTAGGTAGGTAGGTAGGTCAACGAGGTTAACACAAAAGATGATGTTGGTTTAAGGGTGGATATCCGGCGAGATTTGCAAAGCTTCCGATGTGGGAGCTCACAAAGCACGGATAGAATAGACTAGCAAAAGATAAGTTACACAAAAAAATGGAATGACCAGCTTCTTAGTCACGAGCCAAAGGATCGAGCCTTGAATCAATTCACCCAACAATAACTCTTGTAATCTATGGTTGCACTCAATATATAAGGCTTTAGATAGGTAGAGCAAAATGCAAGAGGTATTAATGACAAGGTTAGCATGACCTTTAAAAGCAAAAAGTAATATGTCCTTCAACCCATCCAAATTTGAGAGCATAAAAGAAACCATGGGTCTTTATTTTTATCATGACCTCCACAAAAGATTAAGCTAACATTTAATTAATTTGTATTAGAGAGAGCAATAGCTTAATCATCAAAGTTCTTAAAAGATGCCCCCGTTTGCTCGCACCAGAGCGCTCCGCGGGGTACGTGTCACGCACAGCTGCGTTTGGCTATTTTGCAAAAAAGCCCTTAAGTTTTATAGAATAGAGAAACGACCCAGGAAGTCCAAATCGTCTAACAACTCGTTTATATATTTTGCGCCCAAGCCCTTGAGGTAAACTTTATTTCTAGACGAACAAGACGAAATTGGGTTTTTACACATTACCCCCGAAGCACATTTACAGACACCCCCTCCCACCACCCCGCCCCCCCACTTAATACCCCCCCCCCCCCCCCCCCCGCCGTCACCACCACCACCACGTCCTCCTCCGCCGCCGCCGCCGCCGCTCCCACGGCCCACCACGAGAGTGCGGATACGCCCAAGGGGGGCCGGAACGGCCGGGCGTCGCGGGCGACCGATCCCGGCCGGCCATGGCCCGCGAGAGGTGCGGATCCGCCGAGGAAGAGCGGCCGAGCGGCGAGCGGGGGCGCCCTCACTCTCTCTCACACGACAAAAAGTGAAATCTTCTCAAGTCAAGTCTCAACCGGGCCGTGCTTCCTCCTCCCACCGTCTCGTTTTGTTCGGGACCGGAGTCAAGTGGTCTCTCTCTTCGCTTCCACGGTTCCACCTCCCGTCGCCGCGGCCGGCGGCGGCAGCGCAGGCGCGGCCCGGCAATCATGGTGGTGGAGAGGCGGCGGCGGAGGAATCCGCCGGTGCTCGCCTCCACGCGAGTGCCGCTCGACTCGCTCCCGGGGGACCGCCCGCCGCCGCCGCCGCGGGAGCCGCCGGGCCTCCGGCCGGCGTCCTCCGCTTCCCCTCCGGAGGAGGAGGCGACTCCGAGTTCGGGGGAGCTCGCCTCGTTCGTCGCCTCCCCGAGCCCGCGCTCCGACGGCTCGCAGTCGTCACCGGCACGCCGGTACGTCGTCCCCTGATTTCAATTCCGCCGAGAGACGCAATTCATTTGTTGCGAATTGGAGGGCGTTCCTGGGATATTCGATCCGCTAGGGTCCTCTTTCAGGAAACTACTCTTGGCTGCTTCCAGGAGGAGATGGGGTCTCGTGGAATTTTGTTGCTCATAGAACGAGAAACATTAATTTTGATCACGAATTGGATGGGATTGGTGATAGATGTTAGATACTCGAAATGAGCTCCAATAGTTGATGACTGTAACGAACTGGACTTCTAGGTCATCACGGCTTGCACAACCGACCGTTCTAGGTGTGCATTTGTGTTTCGATCGGGATGCTATTTGCTTGCTCCATTGATCTACTTAATTTAACGCCGGATACAAACTTTCGTGATCATTTCAGCTTCAATGGTAAAATATTATGAGTATTATGTATTAAACTCGTTCGGTGCTTTGACCGTGGGGTGAATCGGGTCTTGTGGGATTAGTTTTTCCATTCATAAATAGCAGGCTGGCCTTGTGAATGTTGGTTGGTGATGAATTTCATGGGAATTAGTGATTTCGTACCCGCATTTGGGCCGGGTGTGATGGGGCAATATGTTTAGAGCATCCCGCCTTCTAACATTAACCATTGTGTTCATAAGGTTGCATATTGATCGGTGACTTCGGAAGTTAATATCCGATATAATATGCAATTCGTTTAAGCTTAGATAGTAAATTGGTACCGTGTAGGATTCTTTATGTTCAATAGGTGCAATGGGCGATTCGTTTAGACCATTGGGTAGCCGCAAAAAACGAACCATTGTTGCTATAGCTCATTCGGTAGATGTTAAGTTAGTTCGGTGTAGGGTTCTTTTCTTTTGATATTAATAAAATAATATGCAGCTATTTATCGCGGGTACTTGTCAAGAATGCGACAATAATGTCGGGAGGATTGTTAAAGCGATATTATTTGATCACCCATCCCTTGATGAGTCCAGGACACAACGGACGGTCGATCACGTGGCCTCTTCTTCTCCTCATGGTCATGCAATGAGCATCTTACCTTGTCGCTCATTTCCTGCTACTGGTTTTGTTTCTGTGGATGAAGATGCTGCTTATGTCAGCCCACTTTTGGCATTCAACTTGGGATTTCTTATTATAGTTGTCTTTCTTGCAGTACCTCGTGCAGGGTGTGTGTGATGTCGTCAACGTGGTAGATGCACATTTGAGCAGACACTTAGCGAGATTATTTGGGGGATGCAAGTGCAGCTGTTGCAGACACCGTCCCTTGAATTTTTCCCCACAGCTTGCATCTCGGTTGCATTTTATCAAAATGTAAGTTCATTCTCTTGCTGATCAAAAGAATTAGCATGCAAATTGTCTTAGATTTCTATTTTTGCATCTTCTGTTTCGGCTAGCAGCTAGCGGCCAACTTCCTACGTGTGTGAGCATTGGAGTAATTATTATAATTATTATAATTCCAATATTGACATAAATCATTTTAGTTATAATAGTAAATTATTATAGTTTTAATATTGGTATCACGGCTTGCTTTAGAGCCTTCCTGCGTCCAGACTACGTTTAGAGATATGCTTTGCATGTGCCTAATTATCTACTGTTTGTTGCGGTTGTAGTTTTGCTATGCTGGAGATGGCGTTGGTGGGCTTTCCACGTCCTCGCACAAGGCGTCTGAGATGATCATGCTCGGGTTTTTTCGCAACTGTATCTATTGTTCTACATAGATTCTGTAACTTGAGATGACTGATATTGGAATTTGGGATAAGAGTATTTGTTTGGCACTGCGTCTTCGAGAGTAAATCGTTGAATCCATACTAATTTGCAACTTGATTTAAGCGAAGTTATCTAGAGAACCTATTTTGGTGCTTTGACCGGATATACTGGTCCTGATGCATTGCACTTTACCATGCTTGATGTGCAACAATGCTATCCGGTTGAACTTTGGAAACTAATTACTGTAGGCCCACACATAGAGACTGATATATTATTCAGATTATACTCTCGGGTTCATTGCTGACTAAACCTCGGTAAAATGGGGTTGGTACATGATAACTCGCGGTTTATTGTATGTGGGTGCGTAAACCGCCATATATACAAAAGGTTATATTGCAAAACTCGTGTACATTATTAGTGCTTCGTTCAAGTATCTTTTCGGTATGATCTAATTAGAGTATGGCTACCGTTAGCTTTGTTTGGTCATGTTTGCTTGATTCTCTTCATTGTGTAAGCTAGACGATTAGAGGTTTGGTGTTATGATCGTGCAATGCCATATTATATAAGGGTGCGGATTTTGTTAGGTACAATACAAAACAGTCACTTCCAACTTATAGGTGAACTTGTGGCGGCTATTCTTTTTGTAGTATTTGTTTTTATAATCACATTGTTAATAACTCTAAATTTCCTTTAGATGTATGTTATGAAAGTTACTTCTTTATTATTTGACTTGTGTGACTTTCTTTTTTTTCAACTCCAAAGAAAATGTCGTATCATGCTTATTTATGAGCTCTTTTATCGTACCTTGTACTACCATTGGGTAGTATGGAGTATGGATTAGGATATTTTAGTATTTTTTCACAGGAGTATTAAAATGATACAAAATGAAATGGTCCGATTATTTCATTCTATTTTTTTAGCTTAATATCCATATCATTATTAAAATATTACACAATTGCCACTATTATTTTTGTCCAAAATACCCTATACTACCTTTACTTACATGTGCATACTACCTATACTACCGTGGACTTATCAGTAGTGTACAATTATTCGGACCGTTCGATCCTTCCATACTTTTCTAATGTCTTCCCTATTTATCATCTTGTGCTTCCAAAGGCAATAATTTATTGAACCAAAAGGTTATTTTAAACAAGATTTTCGGAAGGTAAACTATATACCCTTTGCTTTCTAATATGCTTGCATTGAAGCTAAGCTTTCGAGCATCCACAAAAGATTGAAGTATTCCATATATATTTGCAAGAATGAACATGTAATGTTTCATGTGGTGAGCAATATTGACCTACTTATGAAATGACATTTGCGGTATATAGTGGTTCATGTTTTTAGATCTTGCACCAGAATAAGATAGTTATATGTAATATTACAATAAATTTTGGTCTACTTGCTTTCTATTTGTTATTTTGACCAACGGTATGTAATTGTTGCATTTTGTATTGAGCCAAGTATGTAATTGTTGCATTTTGTACCGAGCCACTTATGTAAATGCCGGGACAAACACCTCATATGGAGCCCTATTCATGCAAGGATGTGTTGTTGACTTTATATTATTATTGTGCTATACTTATATGCTATTTTTATTAGTCGTTTCCGGAATGGAGATATTGATAGGGCGCGCATTGCGCGCCCAACCGTTTTAGTACATAAACAAGCACAAAGTTTAAACAAAGCGGCAACGGTCATCATATATCAACGAGCAAGATTAAGCCGAAATGATTTCACCATGGTGAGCACAAGGTGATGACAATAAACAAAAACAAAACTAGGTTGTACTTCTAGAAGCCATGTTATTTAATACAAGAGACATACAAAAGTTGCATCTAAGGTTGTTGAAGGCATATACATATATACAAGCATTTAGAAGGACAAGGACAAAGAGAGGGTTGAGAAATTGTTACCGTCCTTTGATGCTCATGATGTAGCGCGCCCTCCTCCATGCATAAGCATTATGCCTAGCATGGAAGAAGGAAGATCGACATCCACAGCAACCGTGATCCTTGAACTCCATGCGGTCCTCTTTCGTCCACCATGTCTTCCTCCATGCTTAGCATGTTGCTAGACACGGAAGATGATGAACCATCTTAACATTCTTGAAGTCCTACTGTCATGCAAGGAGATCATCATCACATTGTTTCCCTTGTTCATCTTTCAATGTCCGCCCTTTGCCACGAGCCTTGATCCCAAATGTTTCTCATCCCATCTTCTCCTCCTTCCATGTTGTCATTTATTGCCAGTTCATCTTCCACGAGTTTTTCTACTTCTAGAACTGAGTTTGTACTGAATAATAGCTTCATTTCAGAGTGCTTGAAATTATCTTTCCAACGAGTGATCATTCATCCCGATCGGACTCCGAACAAGAGAGTTACGCCCTTTTTACTTTGTTGGTGCAAGCTGTCCCAGGCTGATATCGGAATGTGTGACGCTCAAAAATTTGGTTGTAACTTCTTGCACAGGTCTCCTAAAATGTTGATTCTTAATGCATTGGAAAGTAGACTTAATGGAGCACTTGAATATCCAATTTTTCCCTTTTTGTACATCTCTGAACATGTGCTTAATCTTGATGAAAACAGCAGTGCTCATTTCGGGATTTTGGAGGTGGTGATGATCTTGATTTCAGCTTTTATCATGAACTCATGGGAGTGATTCACCATGCCTGCAAAATAACTATAATGCACAAAGTACCCCGAGGTGATGGTCGGGAATACTCACCCTATGCCAACAAACCATGACATCCCTACGATCTTCACGTGTGGCATAGTTAATCTAGCGAAATACTAATGGGTGTACGTGAGTACAAGTGTGTATGCAAATGAGAGGATGGTATAAAACCAAAACGATGTTTATGCCAAATTCTAAGCTCCATGCTTTAAAAGTGGATGCCAAACTTCTCCCTCGCTATAAAGATTTATTAACCAAGGTCAAAACACCATGCTTATCCAAGATTAACAACTCTTCATGGTGTAAGATAAGTAGGGCGCATTGCAAAGTTTATAAACAATCCAATGCAATATGATAGCAAGGTATATATAAAACTGAATGATGTTGGTCTCTAATCATGTATAAACACCATGTTTACACAAGATTACAAAAAGAAAAATGTCCATATCGTCATATGAAGCATTAACATAGGTACGAAAGCATTCATCATAAAGCTTCTCAAAAGATCCCAAGCTAACATAAAGTGGATGATGACAAAGAGATGGATGCAAAATGAAAATGCAAGATGTTAGCACAAGCAAACATTAGCAAGGTTCTAAAAACACTTTTGATGTGGTCTATAAGTAACCCATAGAAAAGAATCAATTAACCAAACTAACAAGGTTTAAGGGTAGGTTATGCGTATCCTATATTTTTTGGCTCAAACAAGGATTTTGAAGAGAGGAAATCAAGTGTAGAAATTCTAACTAAGGTGGTGCTAGATTTTTTCTACAAACCTATGGTTTTAGGATGTATATAGGTAGGGGAAGTTTTCCTAAAGATTTTATGGGGAGGCTAGTCAAAGTTTTTAATTAGAAGAGAGGAAAAAGATAGACTTGTTCAATCCGGATAATCGATCAACACAATCAATCCTACCTCTATTAGCTATGGTTTTTGGTGGGGGCTATGGGAAGGCCTAGGTTGATTGACTAAGAGTTAGATCAACACAACATGCAATGCAACATAACATGGATGAACAAAACAACATGATATGGAGGTTGTCTAAAGCAAAAACAAAAGTTAGCCTAAATTAACTAGCCACAAGTTTAGAATCAAAGGATGGTGCCAACTTCATATCTCTCTCTAAAAAGGCACAAAAGAAAAAGACTCTAAATTCTAATAGGCACACAAAAAGGTCTACAAGGTTTTTGAGATCAAATAACAAAGCGCTCCCTCAATAGCAATTAGATCATACAACATGGTGTTTTGATTTTTATTAGAGCAATGGTACAATGTCACTTGATGGTTCGATTAAAGAGCACAATGTAGACGGTCATGTATATATATAAATAAAACCGGGTTGTCTCCCGCAAAGCGCTTCATTTAAAGTCATAGAGCTCGACTTTCTCACATACCTTCTTACTGTTGCGGAGCCATGATCCTTCATGCAAGATTTGAAGGTGTTAATGCAGTATTGATCCACTCTCCATGCTTGACACGATCACTTATGCTCGATGAGAGGCTTGCCCAATCGTCTCATTACATCATCATCATCACCTTCTCCATCACACTTTATCGTTGCCTCTTCTTTCACAAATTTTCCTCTCTGCCCAGATCAGGCCATATAGAAAACAATAGCTTCCATGCGTGGTGCATGAAATTGTCTTTCCATCAAGTATTTATTCGCCCCCAACAGACTCCGATCGAGTGAGTTGTGCCCGTTCTACTCCGGTGCTGCAATCTGCCCAAAACTGATTTCAGACTGCACATCCCTCAATGTTTTTGCCATATCTCCTTGTACGGGTCTTCAAATTCATCGATCTTGGATGCGTTAGAACCAGCACTTGATGGAGCTTCTGATTTTCAACTTTTTCTTCCTTGAACATGTCTGACCAGGTCCTCAAAATTGATAAAAACAGGGACATCTGTTTTTGAGGTTCGGTGACGGTGATGCACGGGTTTGCAATTCCTTTGGGTATGATTCTCTCATCTTAATTTATATTTAATGCCCTGCATGGTTAGTGAAACTTGGGATTTCTCCCACAATTTGCTCTTTTAAGGTCACTAGCTTGACCGAGCACAAAGCAAGTCCAAGATTTACAAATCATATTGCAAACAAACGCTTCCATAACCACAATTTATGACAAAGTAAGTTGTGATTAATTATAGCATAAGTTTTCTTGCTCAGCACTAAGCTCTCATTAGGCAAAGGTTCATTAGGTATGTGACAAATTTTAAGCACAACAAAGCCTCTTTATCACTCTCAAGAAATTCTAACCTATGATGATTATCATAAGAACAAGGCATGGAATTGAATCAACCTCACTAATGGATATGAATCATAGATATATCAAAAGAATATTATCAGCTACAAAAGTGTCTTGAGAGGTTAATTTGTACCTTGGCCTTCGAGCTTTTCATCGTGAGTGGTCTCTCGGAGTTGAAAGCAAACAATCTTCAATGATCGGTGGCTTGTATCGTCTTTTCGCAATTCCTTCGTTCGCGCCACACATCATCAAGGTTGCCTTGTGTGGACTCACTCTTCATTTGAGGGACTTCAAACATGTCTTAAATATCTTCATGTAACTCCATGATCCTTCGTGCGAGAGCCCGAGTATCCGCGCTATTGGATGTCATCATTTGTGTGTAATCCATCGTGATTTTCTTCTAACATCTCCTAGCGTCAGATGTTGCCAACTTGTGCCTTTTTTTGCCAATGCTCTTGGGGTCTTTTTTTTGTCCCAAACTTCTGAATTGCATCCCGTGTGGTCTAATGGAAGCATTGCCCAAGCTCTTCTTCGTTGTCGTCGTCCTCATCTCAACTATCTTGTTCTCACCGTGTGCTAGTGCCTCTTTTTCGTGGATTTTCCCCTGTGTATATAACAGAAAATATACAAAAATATTGTTCTATTGAAAACTTTATAAAATTAACTTTCCAACGGGTACTCATTCTTCTTAATCGGAGCCCAAATGAGGGGGCTATGGCCGTTTTGTTTCCGCTCTTGCATGCTGTCCAGAAAATTTCAGAACGCGCAACCTTCGGTAATTCAGCCATACCCGCTTGTAGGAACCTCCGATTGACTTGATTCTTGATTCGTTGGAAGTGTAACTTCATGGGGCTTCTAAATATCCAAAGATATCCAGTTGTTCTCCCTTGAGGTTGTGCAGATATTGATGTGAACAGAAACTTCTTTTGAATTGAACCGAAAATGTTGACGACCTTGATCTTGTGGTCTTTGGGGCGTTACGTCCCGTCTCCTTCGGCTTTAAGTCGTCACCATTGCTGGTCCAGCGAGTAGCATGATGGCAATGGTGTGTTTTCTTCATGATTTTGCTTTATCCAAAGTGACGGGTACTTCCGCAACGTGATTGCTTCCAACACCTATTGATTGGACAAACAAACCTCCACGAAACATTAGTCTTAAAACATTAATTGACACATTGACATACCTTGTTTAACATCACTCATGTAGGGTGTGAACTCGATAGCGGATGATGGGACACTAACAAAAGTTAGCACTTGTAAGGAATCAGATGCTTGTTAGCCTAAGAGGGGGAGGGGGTGAATTAGGCAACTAAAAACCTTAACCTATGACTTCACTATTTTTACACAAAGATAAACTAGAACATATTATTTGGATGTGCAACTAGGGTTGTTCTAGTGTGAAACTCCCATTCCAAACCAAGGTTTGCAACCTATAGCCAATCCTACCATGATACTACTCTAGGAAAGTAAAGGCAAGAAAAGATTGCAATAGAGTAAATGCGGAAACGTAAAGGGGATGAGAGAAAGCAAACTCTTGACACGTGATTTGTCCCGTGGTATCGGTAGGCACTAAGCCACCCCTAGTCCACGTTGTTGAAGCACTCACATAAGAGTATTGCTTCCCGGTCACCAAGTCTCCCAAGAGCACCACTTGACTCGCCACAAAGGCTAGCCACTTAGGCACTTGCCAAGCTCCCTTGGTCACCTTGATGCCGCCTCCACTAAGGAGCTTCTCCACCAAGGAAGGGGGTCTCCACGTCCCCCGCACAAAGTGTCCTCGCCGCTCCACACCAAGCCGGAGGGTCGATGACGATTGCCGGTGAGCCACTTAGGCCCCAAGGCTTCCGACGAACCTTGTACACCTTGATTCACTCAAGAATCACCTCACAAGGTTGGCACAACCTTGCACTCACTCAGCTCTAAGCTAAGCCTAGCACTAAGCACATACACAAATCATGTGCAAGTCTAAGGATGAGCAATTAAGCACTTGGATGGATTGGATATGATATTCTAGGTGTCTTGAACTCCTCTGTACTTCCACACAATCCAGCAACCTCAAATGGGTGAGTGGAGGGGGTATAAATAGCCCAAGGCACTCAACTAGCCGTTGGCTAACGACCACTGAAAAAGGTAGCGTCGGACGAACCGATGGTAAATTTTCCAAGGCGTCGGTTCATCCAGTGCCCCTCCCACGTCACATAGCCGTTGAGATTCTCAAACACAACTGATCCGACGCTATGCACCGACGGTGCGTCGAATCATCCGGTGCTGAAGACCCCGCGACCAAGTCGCCTCTGTTAGCTTTCACGCGACCGTCGGATAGACCGACGCTTCACCTTGACCAAGGCGTCGGATCATCCGGTGCTGAAGGCTTTGTCTTGGTGCGTCTCTATCTTGATTCAAACTGAGCGTCGGATAGATCGACGGTGTCCTCACTCGGACCGTAGGATCATCGGTGCTACCTTGTCTTCGCCGCTCTTCCTCCGCAACTCGTCCGACACTACTAGAAAATGGACCATCGGTTCATCGGACGGTGCCTAGGGTTTCAACCAAAGTGTACCTAATCGTCCGACGATTGCACCGATGCTTGCTATATTGGTCTTGTCGGTTCATCCGACGGTGTCTTTTTCCTTCTTTTTCTTCGCGTCTTCAACTTGGATCTTTGCTTCAACTTGACATACTTTCAAGGGCACAAACAAGAAAGCAAGCATGTATGCAATAATAGAAATTAGGGTTAGTCAAAAAGATAGATGGATCGCCCTAGGGTTCGAGTTGTCGATCCCCGGCAACGGTGCCGAGAAAAAAGGGCTTGTTGACGGTGTAAAATCGTGCTCAAGTTCACCGCAAGCCTACGGGTGGCTTGGTGCCTTTTTCACCAAGGAGGGTCCTCCCTAGATTTGTCAATCCAAGGATCAGAAGCAACCCACGAAGGTTCTCTATCTAACCTACCGGTCTAACCCTATGTGAAGCATTGATTGCATAAAGGTAACATACAAACACGAAGGGATGTATGGATCACATCCACCTAGCCATAAAGGTAAGCATCAAAAGGTAACCCCAGTCTATCATCTTCTTGTTGCCGTTCCGACCAAGGTGATAAACCAATATAAACATATACTATGATAAGGATTACACTCGATATGGAGTAACCCGATATGGAGTGGTCTGATACACGTTCACTCGCCGCTTTCTCCACCACCGTACTGTCACTACGCAAGGATATTCAACACCGAGCGATAAACCTCAGTCCATGCACTACTACGGTGTATCCGCAAGGCAAGACTAATCATCATGATTCGATCTAGTCCTACTAAAGGCATATGGTAGCTACACAAATAAAGAAGCATAACTCGTAGTAGATCAAAATATGACAAGATATGGTTACATCACCGAATGTTGAAGGTACAAACGACTTGACGAATTCAAGTCGCGGCTCCGAACTCCACCATGGCTTTACCACGCGGGGACAACCATGGCGGCTAGGGCATGGCCTAAGCCATCTCCTAGGCAACTCGAGGACTTGCGGCGGCCGTCGGCTTCCTCCCGGTGCTTCTCCTTCGTCTCGGCGACTCTCGATGAATGGATGGATGTGGCGGCCGGTTGAGGCGGAGGCAATAAATAGACAAGCCCCTAAGGCAAAGGGGGCGCCAAACCGGCCCGGAGTGGGCTGGGCTAATCGGCCCGGAGCCGGTCGGCCATTCCCATTTCGGCCTCGGTTCGGCCCGGTTTCCTCCCGGTTGCTTCTTGCATGATTCCTTATTTGTGTGCACTTGCATGTGAGCCTTTGACGTCGTTTCCTTCATGGTTAAGGCTTGAATCCTTGCTATGCAAGCTTCGTTGTTTTACGGTTGAGTACCCGAAGACTTGCACGTTGACGCTTCGGTACTCGGGTCATTTGGAGTCATGTTCATCGCATGTCTTGACTCTTGTCGGGCTTCATGATCTTCTTCCAAAGTGCTTGGTGAACTTATCCCGATAGTCTCTCTTTAGCGTAGATTTCTTGCGTAAACAATGAACTCCAAAATCGACATGCAAGAGTGAACTTATTATATACGGGGGTTAGTTCCGGTGGTTAGAATAATAAATCAATACCAACATTAAAGGTAAACTCATAGCTAGGTTGACGGAAATTCACCGTCAACACTCATCCTCCTCGCTCGCACTCACCACCACCCTCTGTCGTTGCTGTGCGCCCGCCCAAGCCACGTCGACGCCGTCGCAGGCGCTCCCCCGCTCCTCTGGTGGTGCAGGTGGTGTCCACGAACAAGGCCAAGACGCCGACGCCGCGGAGGCGCTCGGCGTGCCACGCCTGCGGCGCCACCGTGAACTTCCTCGTCGGCAAGATTGGCCGCGACCCAGCGCCGTGGTCGGACCCGGTGTCGTTCAAGCCCGAGCGGTTCATGCCGGGCGGCGTGGACCTAACCTGGATGGAGCTCAAGATGATGTTGTTCAGAGCCGGGAGGTGCATCTGCCTGAGGCTCACGCCGGCGATGCTCTACCTGGAGTACTTCGTGGCGAACCTGGTGAGGGAGTTCGAGTGATGGGAGGTGGACGACGAGGAGGTCGATTTCGACGAGTTCCACATGTCCTTTCACCATCACGGCCACGACGGCCATGGCCGAGGAGGTGCGCGTCCAGAACGAGAATGACGTGGACGACGCCCTGGCGGCGGCGCGCCCCTTCCTACGCAGTGAGGAGGCCCAAGTGGACCCCGCGCTATCGGAACTTGACGTCGTCCTGCAAGAAGCGACCCACGTAGATGGAGCCCGGCGCGCGGTGGGTGGCTCGGGTGCTCGCGTGGCCACGGGATCGAGGCCCAAGTGCCCAAGTGCAGGTCTGCAGCTCGTATTTCTGAACAGGCTTTTGAGCTCATTTTAGAGTTCCACCAGTGCGGGCCTCCCCAGCCGGCGCAGCTTGATCCCTGTCGGCATTGCGTCCGGCAGCTCCGCCATCATCAGGAACGCCATGGAGCTCTGGCTGCTGGCCAAGCACCGGGTACGAATCGCCACAGCGGGGGACGTGCGGCCGCTTGTCCAGCTACTGTCGCACGCGGACCCACTAATGCAAGAACACGACGCCACAGTGCTGCTCAACTCTCAATCTGCGACGGAGCATGCGCCGACAAGGTTGATTCCTTCTTTTCCAGCGCATACAGAGGACCTCCTTCATCCGCCTCCCGAGGCTACGGACCCAACCACCATGGCCATCCCGCCAAGGCTCGGAGGCATGCAAGGTCGTGCGGCGCCTCGTCGCCGGCAATGCTCGAGGCGCGCAGTGCCGAGAAGATGCGGCACCGCCGGCGTGCTCGCGCAGCTCGACGCTGGGCTCGCTCCAGCCCCGGCCGGAGAGGGAGAGAGAGGAGCAGGAGGGAGGAACCGGTCATGCAGAGCTCGAGGAGGAGCGCACGGCGAGCCGATGCAGCCCGTGTCGCGCCGTCGTCGATGTGCCACGGGCGGTGCGGGCCATCTCCTGGACCTGCGAAGCCGACGACAACGAGACGGCGGCAGAGCAGAGCGGACGAGGCTCGCCCTGGCTCGCATGTGTGGCCGCTTCGCCTCGCCCCGGCTCGCAGCCCGGTCGCCGCACCGCTGCTCCTACTGCTCCGCCGAATCTCGCTTCAACCAGGCCGCCGTCCGCGAGCCTGTCGATCTCGTCGCCTCCCGCCTGGCGCCCTCGCCGCGGATCAGGCCTGCGGGGCTCTGGGTCGGGTCGCCGGCTAGCTCGCCGTGGATCCCCGTCGCTCGAGCGGGTCGTCACCAGGGAGGAGTGGGGTTGTTGGGGCCTTGGGGGAAGCAGGATAGGAGTGGTGGGGTCGGGTGGGTGGGGGCGTGGGACGCCGATGCGCGGATCTCGCGAGGGAGGGCGGCCGCCGGCGTGGTTGCCCCTCCTCCATGGCCGGAGCCGAGCTGGACGACGCGCGCGCGAGAGGGAGGGCGACAGAGGAGCAGAGGATGGGGGCAGCGAAGGAGCTGAGGAATGGAGAAGAATGGAGAGAGGAAGGAGAGATAGGGGTGGGGAGAGTGACTGGTGGGCGGCGGGTGGGTACGGGAGGGGATAAAAAAAAATTGCGACGTGTGGGTCCGATTTGGATGAAGAAGAAATATGAAGGTAGATGGATGCGAGGAGTAGTGAATTTGAAGGAGAGAATCCGGATGACGGCGACGAAATATTCCGTTTTGAAGAAGAAAATGAAGAAGAACGAGTGTGTGGATGGTCTTAGACCACAATCCTACAAGGTTCTGGAAATTTGGCTGCTATGGAACTGAAAACACAGCGCTAGCTCGAGTCAATGCCGTGCAATTATTTGGAAAGGCATCACTGGTCATCAGTCAATGCCGTGCAATTTGGAACGGAAGCAGTACTGTTCACTTCAGATGCAATGATGCAACCGCGTGGAACAAGCTCGGCCTTATTGTTAGTCGTTTTGCGTTGACTGATGATCGTGATGCCTTCAACTAGGGGCCAAGACGTCTCACTCGGTCACTCCCTATTACATCAAGAAATAACCTTGCGATTGTGACATCGTCGGTCACGATGGTTTTATTTGACTTTGACATCTGTCGATTACAAAACTCTTTTAAGATGACAAGGATATGCATATGCCAATATGCCATGCCACGAAGAGAGGTCAGAGACAAAAGAAAATTATTGGCAGTTCATCTTGAGGCTAGCATCTCCAGGCTCATGTGGATGTATCTTGTATCTTGTCCCTTTGGTGTGCAGATCCAGAGAAGTATGGATGTTGAATAACTCATATGCTTGCGACTTGCAAATTACGGAAAGATGGTGTTTTCATTCAGTGATGCAGCAACGGCTCTACGGAAAATGGTTGATGGACCATTTGTGAAACAGCAATATTGGGCTGGAACGCTGGAGGCCTTCACTAGAATGGGCATGGCCCAACTTGTATTCCAGCATACGATTTTTTTATATATTTTTAATCATTTTGCAAAATTATACGACCGTTTCAAAATTTATCGTATTTGACAACCAACCGCCGTGAGCCACGGCGGCCACGGTGGCTACGGTGGTTAGGTCCAACCGCCGTAGCCCACGGCGGTTGGGCCAACGGCTGCCGGGCCCCCACGGGCGTGTAGGTCGGCCGTCGTGGCCCACGACGGTTGGGGATTATCCGTCGTGGCTTACGGTGGCAGGTCGACTCACCCCTATAAGAGCCGAAAATTAGCCCGGAAATGTCATAAAAATTCGGAAAAAAAGAAAAAGAGGGTTGGGAAGGAGAAGAGAGTGAGGGGGTGGAGTAGTGAAGCTCGCGCTCGTTCTTCGCTTCATTTTAAGTATTTCGTCAATTTGAACCCTTTTAGCACCTTTACTTAGAAAGTGTAATTAGTGATTCACCGCGTTTCTTTAGATTTGTAGTATTAAAAATATCCTATTTGTAGGGTTTAGGGTTGAGAAGGAGAAGAGAGGGAGGTGGAGGGTGCGGAGCGATGAAGCTCTACCGTTTCTTCGCGTCATTGCAAGTATTTCACCGATTTCACTAATTACTATTTCGGTGTCTTCGTAGATTTATGTATGGTACGGATTTACGGAGTATGGATCCGTAGTTGTAGTTTATATTATGTAACATATTTCTTGTTAAGTGTATAGATTGCAGTTGATTAGTTTGCAATTTTAGTTTAGATATTAGTCTATTTGTTTGTTAGTCCCTGATGTAGTATTTGATAGCAGTTATTGTTTTTTATTATGAATCAGACATGTGGGAGATAGTCACAGTCAAATTATATTATGGATTTGGAGAAATTATATATGGTCCACAAGGAGTTGACTTGTCAAATTTAGTTCAATTGAGAAAAATATTAAAAGAGTGGCAGAAAGAACTTGGGAGGGTACAACCAACTGACTGGTCAAGGCATTTGTAGTAGATTTAGAGCATCAATGCGTGTTAGTGATGGCACTAATCAACAGAAGTGAACATGTGTATTGGGAGCTCATGCCACTTGAAGGGACTCGACAATTAAGGAGTTTTATCGAAATGCATGCCGAGTTGGTTTGCTCATGATTTTGTTTGTCCAAGTTTTCCGGAAGGGTGGGTCTAGCGAGTCAAGTGCTCAAGAAGGGGAAGGTCTTGAAGAAGGGGAACAACAAGGGGAGGAAGAAGGGGATTCCGAGGGTGAGCAGACATCTAAAGGTTATGTTGTCAATGGTGTTATTGATGTGGGAGAAGGAAACCCAAAGGTGATGAGACAATATCGAGAGAGAGTTACAAGTTGATGAACGTGCATTGGAAAAAGACTCTTCGATGATGATGATGATGATGATGATGATGATGATGATGATGATGATGATGATGATGATGTGCCCTGGGATTGGCGGAACTACAATTTCTCACGAGTGTCTCGTTAATAGTGGTGAGAATGTGCCATGGGTGTATCCTTAAGAACTTTAATCGAACTGCATTAGAGTGTGTTTTCTCCATTACGTGTGTTTCATTAGAGTGACTGTCCTATGCGAGTCATTGTGTTTTCTCCGAGTCACCGACGCGTTCCCCTCCCACGGATCGACCGGCCCACAAAGCGACAATGTCCTAGTACTAGGGTGTGTTTTCTCCGAGTCATCGCTTTGTTTCCCTTCCCACGGATCGAAGGGCCCACCACCCGGCCCGGCCCTCCTTCTTCGCCTATATGTAGCACCATTCACTCCATTGCCTTCTTCTCACGGCATTAGGCAATGGCTTCGTGGAGTGGGGATGAACACGGTTTCGGTCCCGAGTTGTAGCATCGGCAATCGGAAGATTTCGAAGCCACTTTCCCACCGAAAGTCAAGAGTGACTTTAGATCAATGTGTGATGTTAGAAGCTACGCACCGAAGCAAACGGTGTTGTGGCCTAGGTGTTCACACGGTGAGTTCTGCGTGATGCAAGTGTACTAGGGATGGAACATCTCCGGTCGTCGCTTCGGCACCGCCCACATGCATGGGTAAGCAATGTCCACAAATTTGTTCACCATATTTCTTTGGTTTGGTAATGCTTTCTTGCATTTGCGGTACTCCACCCAAGTAGATAATTGCGGTTTCTCGTAATGGGTGGATTCACCGGCTATTGATCCCTATCAACAATACATCAACTAACTTGAGGACGTCGTCATCTACAACCCGAAGCGGGAGCTATCGGAGGCACCGGCTTCTCCGGATCCATCGTCTAGCGCGAGGAGAAGACCGGTGTTGCAAATGTTCGATCTACACTTGTGAATGCCACGAGAAGAACAGTCCCCCTTCGAAAGATTGCTCCCCCGCACCTTCACCACCTCCACCCCCACTTGGGTACTACAACATGTTGTCGCAACACTGCGGTGGCTCTATCTCTTCGGACAGTTCTCCTACAACTAGATTAATTAGGAATATTGTAATGAAATTTCTAAATTTCCTAAGGTATGTTATCAGTACGTAAGGCACTTTGTTAGGATTGTACTAGCACCGTACATGTCATTGCAAATGTATGTGTTTTCTTTGCTAAATATTAATAAAAACCGCCATGACCCACGACAGTTGGTGGTCAAATCGATAAATTTTGAAACGATCGCATAATTTTACAAAATAATTAAAAAATATAAAAAAAATTCTCGGCAGACAAAGAAAGCTCGGAAGAACAAACCAAGTAGCCCACCAAAGCTTTGGGAAGTGTTTCGAGCTTGGCTAGTCGTCGAGCCCGGCCCAATGTTGCGGGCGGACCATCCATCCATCCATCCTCTTTCTCGAGTCCCTCTCCAAGGAAGCCGGCGATCTCCGATCCGCACGACCCGCTCTCCTCGGCTCCTTGCACATGCCCGCCGCCGGCATGGCGTGCCGCCGGACCGCCGGAGGCTCGTTGCTTCTCGTCCTCTCGGGCTCCCCGGTAAACATCGGCCGACGAGGAGGCGAGATCCGAAGCAAAACGGAGCCTGCGGCTGCGGCAGGCACCTCATCCATCACCACCTTCTTTCTCTTGCATTGATTAAGGTGAGTATATCCTACCTTCCAATTGCTCACTTTGCGGGGCTTGAGCAATGAGATGATAGTTAATTGGGATAATTTGAACCATGCCATTATAATTTTGCTAAATTGGAGATATGTCATCCCGACAAGAAACTTGGAACCGGAAATTTAATTTCGGTATGAAATCCATGTTTGGAAATACTTTGGAGAATATACAATGTGACCCTTATGAGAACCCGACTACCTATTTTCTTTAAGGCTTAAGCCCGTGCATATTAGCATTTTGAAAAGTGTAAATTTCGAACATTTGTAAGACCTCCAAACTCCAAAAAATGGGAAACCAAGCAAAATTTATAGGGCCTTAGGATTGTAGTAACTTGGAAAACAAAATACAACGAGAGAATGGCTTTTGCTAGATGCACATATCTTTTGCGCATAATCTAGGCTACTAAATTCTCACAGTTACCCCAATTTTACCGGGGCCCGATAAATATGAGGCTTGAGGAGGGTCCGAGGAATCCGTATTTTCGCAATACCAAACATAGTTTGACTTGTTGTAACAAAGTTATGATCAATATCACTTTTTGCATTCATGTGACCTTCCAAGACTTTGATCACCTCCGGCATTCGAGGCCTTCTTTTGGGATCAATTTGTAAACGCCACATTGCAAGTTTCATCATGTCCACTATTTCTTGCTTGTGTATTTGCATGTCGATCTTGTCCTTGACAATCAAATCCGATAATTCATCACTCTTCACTTTTTCTTCAAGTAAGGTAATAAGATGTATGCTCTCTTCGGATCGTGAAGTGTCAAGATTCTTTCGCCACTAATGATTTCCATGATGACAACACCAAAGCTATATACATCGGCTTTTTACGTGATTTGAGATGTCAACCACTCGGGAGCCAAATATCCGGGTGTGCCTCTCATTCTTGTAATCACTTGACTCTTATCCCGATCGATGATCTTACTTAATCCGAAATCGAAAGTTTTGCATTGAAGTTTTCATCTAAAAGGATGTTTTGTGGTTTGACATCCAAGTGAGCAATCCTCTTCATGCACTCCTCATGTAGATAACACGGACCCTTGGCAATGTGAGTGATAACCATGCATCTTGTTTGCCAATCCGGAGAGGCGAGTGTCATTGTCATGTGAGTGATAGATCCACCTATTCAAGGACCCTTTGGGCATATACTCATACACCAAAAGCCTATGTGATTTCTCTCGCACGAAACCAAGCGACCTCACAAGATGCATGTGATGAATGCCGCCGATTGTCCGAACCTCTACTAAAAATTCCCTCTTACCCCGACCGCATGATCCAAATGTTTAACCGCAATTCTTTCTTCACCGTATTTGTGACGAACCGCCCAAAATAATTCGGTATTATCGCCTAAGCCGGTCCACATGTCCATTAAGCAATAATAAAGAATTATTAAGTCACTTCCGCCGGGTAAAGCTCGGTAAATCACATACAACAGGATCGTTGATATGCGCTAAGCCCACACGAAGGCGGGACCAGAGTACAACATTACATTACATAAAAGGTTCACAAGTTCAACATTATTACAAACCAGGTTTTTCATACATAAAAGTAAACATGATCAGAGTTTAAACAGCGGAAATAAAACTAGCGCATGATACACACGGGAGGCCATTCATGCATATCACTCCTCTTCAACGTTCTCCCATTCAAGCTCCCAACCATGTGGGATAGAACCGGGCCAGATGGGATTACCTGAAAACCACAAATTAAGCAAGGCCGAGTACTAATACTCAGCAAGACTTACCCGACAAAAACAAAGTACGCCTAGACATGCAAGGCTTTTTGGGCTGCTCGGGTTTGTTTTGCCAAAAGCGACTAAGAGTGGATCCTTATTTTCAACTTTTAGCTCATATTCTAGTATGTTAATCGGTCTAGGTGAGCACCTATTCTAAACAAGCATGTTGTGCAAACAATATTAAACGAGTAACAATATTAATCCAAAATGTTCCATAAATAAACATGGGGTAGCCGGTGGTCAAGTCGATTCGGATAACGGCGAGTGACCGACGATCGATCGATTTATATCCTTGCAAGGTAAACCCAAGATACACGGAAGAAATTAGACCAAGTGCGGTGTCTACCCCAACCGGGCGGTTCCCGTCATTCCCAGATTAGGAAAAGATGCTACGGTCCTAAGTACAAGGTTACCGGAACGTCCTCACACGGCCTCGTCCAGATCACACTTGCACTACCGGAGGAGCAAACCGGGAGACGCATCTCAAGAGTAGTAGCGATAAAATTCCCGCACTGGTTCATTAGGTACTAGGCTTACCGGTCCCATTCCCGACAAGCACTTGGTACGTTCAATAGCTTAGACCAGCACCATGCTACTCGGTCGAGACCGAACCCATTGCTCTTATCACATGAGTGAGTCAATTTAACCAACTTATTATTCCAACATAAGCATCCTATATCTCGCGAGCAATGAGTCATTACTCGACTTCTATCGTATCCTTAGAGCATGGCACTAGCGTTCATAACATACTAGTAAAAGAGCATAGGAGTCCTAAGGATCATGCATATAGGTTTCAAAGCAACTCCTGAAACTTAAATGCACAAAGTAAAGCATAAATATTGAAAGGTAAAGGACATGATTTTAAATTATAAAATGGTTTAGATGACACCGGTGCTTGCCTTCCTCGGACTCGGTACCAATACAAGCCTTGGGCTCTTCCGGACTTTGGTCCGAAGAGCCGCACACTAGCTTGATTCAACTCTCCACTAGCTGCTCCCTCCTCCTCCCGGGTGAGCGTGTATGTCCCGTTGGGAAGATCTACACATTTACATGCACATGCATTAGATTATGGTGAATGTAGGAGAATTACCACAAAACCAACCCTTGTTGGACACATTCATCTAAACATTATTGTTTTCTCACAGAAATTATTAGGGTGTGTGATGATAAACAAAGCACTACTTTGATGGTGATTGTGTGCACATCTAAGCAATTTAAGTTACTTAACTTCACCAAACAGCAAGGGGATGTGTCTAAATTAATAAAAACAGAAACAAACATGATTTCACAATTTAGCACTTTTAATTTCCATTTCTTTCTTTAATTCCTCAAAACAAGTCTTTCAACCATAAATCCAAATTAAATCAAAAACACTTAAAATGAGACTAATCTTTTGCACACAGAAACATATGCTTAATTTAAGCTCTCAAACCAAAATATAGATTAATATCATTTATAAATTAATTTATACGAAAAAGACAAATTTCAGCCTAGTAAATCACCATTAATTCATATAAAAAGATTTAATAAACTTTTTAATCTCAACTTTCTCCTACAGGTCATGCATGTCAAGAATGAGTTTCTGACCAAAGAATGGTTGCAGATTCAAATTATTTTTCAGATTTTGAATTTAAGCTCCTACACAAGATTAAATACAAATCATCTATTAAACAAATCCCTAAAATCACATCCATCCTACCAGAGGTACTAATCAACAAGGCAAAGCCCTAGGGTGCACTTGTGCTCAAAGAAAAGTTCATTAAAAAGTCTATAAAAAGCATCAAACTTAATCTAGCATAAAGCTTAAATAAATCATAACTGAAAATATATACATCAAAATCATGCAAACTTTCGCCACATATCTAGACATGCCATAAAGAGCAACATATCCAAAATTCAAGTTCATAGCATGTGTATATTATAAATCACACTAAAAACACTCCAAAGTGAGTTTGAATTTTTAATTCAAAAACTGTAAAGAAAAACCATATACATGTTTTCTAGAAAAGATAGGTTTCTTCACCACGAACCCAACAAAATTGGTTTTTCATTTTTTCTGATTTTTCTACGATTTTAATGATTTTTCTAAGGTTCAGCACTGGACACCCTAGATCCGAAAACTAATTTCTTAGAAACATGTCCCCGGGTTTTGCGTTCCGGCCCCTAGAAAGAACGAAATCGCTGCAATGTAGTCCTTGGGCGGATCGTACCTCACCGGCGGCGGAATTCCCGGCCGGTGAGCGCCGGACTTGGGGAGGGGGCGGCTCCGGAGCCGCTAGGGACCGAGCTTGGGCGAGAGGTGGCCTTGGCGGCCGGCGGCCGGCCTCGCCGGCGCCGGCGGCGAGGCGCACCCCCGTGCGCCGCGCCGCAGCCATGAAGCGCGGCTACGGCGCGGCCCCGGGTGACGACCGGCGGGCGGGCAACGTTGAGGAGGACCAAGGGAGGCTACGGGATAGGTAGGGGAGGCGACGGTTTGGCGCGGGGAGGTAGTTTGGCGCCCTCACGGCGCGGGACGGCGGCGACGCGGGGATATCGGACGACGGCGGTGGTGTGCATCTCGGTTTTTGGCGAGGGCAAGGACCTCGACGACGTCGCGGACGAGGCAAGGACGCCTTAAGGCACACCCCGCCCCGGTGGGCCGGCCACGGGCGCACGAGGCAAGCCGCACGGCGTCGCACGGCGCGTGGCGCCATGCGGGGCCCGCGGCCGGGGCCGGGTGTACGCGCCGTAGGCGCGGTGTACGAGCCGAGGGGGTGAGGCGGAGGGAACCGGGCGCGGGGAGAGGTCCATAGCGGAGCCATCGGGGCGTCCGTACGCCGGATCGCGGTGCGTGCGGCACGTGGCGGCGCGGCCGGACGACGCGCGCGCAAGGGCGCGGCGTCGTCGGCGCTCGGCCTGTCCCAATTTTAATCGGTTTAGCCCTCTTCGAAAAAGCGAAACTCCAAAAAATGTCAACTAACTTGAAAATCTCCAAAAAGCAAAGTTGTAGAGGAGCTATAGACCTACAACTTTCCCAAAGGGCGACATATGTCTTGATCAACGGTTTGCCGGGAACGTCGACCGAAGTTGCGGTTTTCCACGGCTCGAGTTACCGTTCACAGCGCGGTCAAACCGATTTTTGGCCAATTTGCACTCAAAATTGGAATGTCCGCCAATTATGAAAAATGTGTTCCCGTAAATAACGAACAACTTTCGTATTGGCCGATTTTGAACTTCTATAGTAAAATTTGGAGAACGCGCAAGAAAACCATTTCAACCTTAAAGGAGATCTATGGTTTGACCGCGGTTTGAGATTTTGACCAAGGTCTTTTGTGCAAATTTGTGACAAAACATGTCAAACACGCTTAGAACATAATTAACCTTGATTAACATCACTAATTGAGGTATTTATCTTTAATAAACACACTGGGGTGTTACGGTATTTCCCCTCGAAAACGGACCCAAATCCTCCTTCCCTAAGCTTGTACCGAATTGGTCGGTTGCTTCTTGTAGCTGCTAAAATGTGAACCTCGTTGGCATTCCTGGTAGCCCCCCAATCTCTTCATCCTCTTCCCGCATCTCCTGGTGTCTCTGTTTTCTTAGTTTATATGCAAAGAAAGTGATAAATGCCACAAGTACTACCAAGCTGCCTATGGAACCTAGAACAACGGCAAGAACTGCGATGGACGAGCGATTGACGTGTGTTGATCCGGTTACATTAGGTGTTGGAGGATTTGTAGGCCGGAGACGAAGGCGAAATGTCGGACGGGGGGCGGAAGACAACCGATAGTTGGTGCCGATGGGCAAGTGAAGGTGGTGCTTAAGTCATCATCCCCTGGAGTAGGCTGTACGCGTCGGGGCACACCCGCGTAAAGAACACCGAATAGGTGGTGGGTTCACGGTTGTTGCCGATGCCGGCATTCCCGGTGCGAAGTACTTGCTTGAACACCGTGCACGCGCCGTTGCAACCCCCCGGCACCACGAGCTTGCTTGGGCACTTTGCGTTGTGATGTTTCTTCGCACGGCGAAGCCCCCTGCCGCACCCTTGCCCTCCCGGCCTATTTGCGGGCATAGGCGGGGAAGTCCATGGGAACATTGAAGCCATCAACGAGGGAGATGTCGAAGTAATTTGTATTGTTGATCCGGCCTAGCGTGAACTCGGCCATTGTGTTGGGTGCACGACCATAGCACTGTGCAAGCAAGGACGCCACTTTGCGGTCACTGTCTTGCACTTCCCGTTACCGGCACGGTCGAACGAGCAACTTTGTGCGTGCCCACACACGCCCTCCGGTGGCCGGCCGGCATGTTGAGTATCCACGGCTCTTCGGGGGTCGAGCGCCGGCCACCGCCAACCGGCATAGTAGCCGGCCACACGGTGTGGGACATCGGTTAGTGATGTTAAATGTGGCGCCGCCGGTGGCGGCGGTAGGAGTAGTAGGAAGAGAGGCACGAGGTGGAGAGTCCGGGAAGAACTCATCGCGTCATCTTTGTGTTGTGGATTCGAAGAGAGGCGAGGAGGTGAAGAGGCCGGGAAGAACTCATCGTTGTCATCTTTTGTGTTGCTTGCATTGGCTCCTTTAGCGAGAGAGGCGACGGATAATCGGATATATTATATTGTTTGCGTGTTGAATGAGTCGGTTGCGTGCGGCCAACCACATAAGACACCGGAGAACTACTAGGGGCGTGTTTGATATGGGCCGAAATCGCCGGCCAAGCCCACCGAGCCATTTCGGCTTGTTTGATATGCTTGGCGGCCCGGGAGCCCGGCCGCCGCGGTGCATTTCCCACTCTCTCTCCGGCTCGCGCCGCACGCTCCTAGGTTTCGTTTCTCCTCGGCCCCCGGCTGCGGGCGCGCGGCCGCGCGGGCGAATCTTGCCGTCGGCGGGGAGCTGCGCGCGCTCGCGCGCGGGCTCGCGCGCGAGGAGTGAAACTTCCGCGCGGGAGTGAAACTTCCATGGCCTACTTATACCGCTCCCTCCTACCTCCCTCACTTCTTCCCCTCCTCTCCACTCTTCCGCTCCCGTTGAGGAACCGTCGACGAGGTAAGTTGCCGGCGCAGTCGTGTTGTGGATCTGCGTTCTGGCGGCGTGGTTCTGTCGCGGGCTCCGGCGAGGCGGTGTTGCTGTTCGTGGATCTGCTTCCCCTTCCAGAAGCAGTCCCCGGGCTTCCTCTTCGTTCCCCGTGTAGATCTGCGTCCAGGCGGCGTGGTTCTGTCGCGGGCTCCGGCGAGGCGGTGTTGCTGTTCGTGGATCTGCTTCCCCTTCCAGATCTGCTACCTCCTCCCCACCTCCGGTGTTTCCGGCGGCTCTCGTTCCCCCTCTTGCTCACTCGAGGTGAAATCCCTATTTTCCCCCATTTAATCGACGCAGTTCATTGTTTTGTTCGGATCCATGTCTTGTTTGTTGGTATTTATTCTTGCGCGATGATTCCTTGTCGATTTGTTTGATATTGTAGTACTTTGCGGTCGTGCCTTTTTCATGCGTCGTTATTCTTGTTGGTGGATCTTTGCCGGTTTTTTTGATATTGTAAATGTTGTTGTTTGGGATATGAATGGTCGATGATGACTAGCTAATTGGCACGGGGAGGCATATCTAGTATCTTGCAGCCGTGCGTTTTTTCATTTGTGAATGATTGCGGTTACATTCGAGAGGCCGCCCGGGGTCTACTAAAATTGCTTATACATCCGTGAATGCATGTAGATGGATACAAATGCACAACATGAACTGATGGCTAGGCAAGCGGCGGGGATGGTTGTTGTTATGGTTTCCTTTGTAGTCAATAGGCTTAGAAGGATTAGTGAAGAAGAATCAATCCCTTATGGGCCTAGGGACCGAGGCCGAGAAGCATAGACAGAGCACACTCCAAATGATGTACAACTACAATGATGTTGAATGCATTGCCATGTTGCGCATGAAACGGGTCCCCTTCTTTTCTTTGTGCAACCTGCTTAGGAGTAGAAAACTTGTTCCTGAGACAGTTGGATGTCCAGTGGAGGAGCAGGTGGCAATGTTTATACATGTGGTTGGACACAACCAGAGGTTTAGGGTAGTTCATCAATCCTTTAGGAGATCCATTGAGGCTGTCGGTAGGGTGTTCCACCAAGTTTTGTTTGCTATTGGTGAATTAAGGGCCGACATGATCAAGCCCCCAAGCACCGCCACACACCCTAAGATTATGGGCAGCCACGGATGGTTCCCTTTTACGAAGGTACTTTCATGTCTATATGTTTCCCACACATGTTCATATCAATGTGTTTGCACATATGTTAATATTTTGGCTTATGTACATTTATGTAGAATTGCATTGGTGCCATTGATGGCACACATGTGTTGGCAAGGGTGCCTAGACACATGCAGCAAGCTTTCAGGGGTAGGAAGTCCACCACAACTCAAAATGTGATGGATGCTTGTGAGCTTTGACTTAAAGTTCACATATGTTCTAGGCTGGTTGGGAGGGATCGGCCCATGATGCACTAATTTTGGGTGATGCCATAGAGAGAGATGATGGGTTCACTTGTGCCGTGAGTAACTGCACTAGCTAGTCAATGCACTTATGTCCACTGTGATGAAACACACTTTCACACTCATTCTCCAACAATTGTAGGTCACTTCTACCTGGTAGATGCTGGATATGCATGCAGACAAGGCTTCTTGCCACCATATAGAGGGGTCAGGTATCACTTGAGTGAGTTCTCCAGCACAAACCAACCCACCAATGCAAAGGAGCTATTCAACCTTAGGCACTCTTCACTTAGGGTCACAGTGGAGAGGGCTTTTGGTGCACTTAAGGGCAGGTTCAGAATTATAGACAATAAATCTTTCCACAAATACAAGACTCAAGTCAAACTTGTGCTTGCTTGCTGCATACTCCACAATTGGATCATTGGTTTTGGCTTAGATGAAATTATTCCATCAGAGGAAGGATTTGTTCCTGAGTTGGATGAAGATGAGCAGGGAGAACTGCCTCTAGAGGAACCTGCTATGGTGACTGTGAGGGATGAGATAAGCAATGCTATGTGGGGTGCTAGGGGTTCATATAGGACTTGATGTTTAACTAATTTAGTAGACCCTGGACATGGAACTAATGTGGTGCATGATTTCTGTACTCTTAACTGCTATGTCTGAGACCAAATACTCATTACTTACTTGTCTGTGTTGTGCTTCCCTGCTTATTTTATCTTGATTGTTTGTGCACTAGGATGGCTGCAGCTAACCTTGATGCCCGGGGGTGGGTTTGTGGTCTGCCGCAAACATGATGGAAGTAGCACTGCAGTTGCGGGGAGCCGCCTTGGGTGAACCGGGATGTTGTTGACCGTTAGATGGTGAGCACGCCCATGCTTGTACCACGGCAAGGTCCTATGAGGTGGACTAACAACACTTACCGGGTTTGTCCTAAGGAGGATGACCCAGATTGTGTCTGAGAGGTCTAGGACTGACAAAACCTACAAAGACAAAGATGTGAATGCAGTAGCTAAGGCTCTAAGTGAGTATTGTGGGATGCATCAGAATTGCAACTCAAGTGTATAATCACTTGAGGAAGTGGAAGCAGAAGTGGTCTAAGGTTGCTAGGCTGAAGAACCTTAGTGGGGCATTGTTTGATGAAGATGTGCAAGCCATAATGCTAGAGCAGGACCACTACCTTGGTCATTGCAAGGTACAAAACCATGTCTGAAGTATTCACTTCCTAACTGTGTCCCCTCTTCCTAACTGTGTCCCCTCTTCCTAGCGTGTCCTCTCTTCGGTACCACCCTAAAGATGCCGAGTTCCTCAACACTCCAATAAGGTTTTACTCCGAGATGGAGGCTATCTTTGGTAGCATCTTGGCTACTTGGTAGGTTTGTTGTAGGATCAAATCAGCCTTTGGGGGTCAACAAGTCCGATAGTGTTGTTGCTAAGGTGGAGGGTGAAGACTACACTTCTCCTAAATATGAATGCAAACCTATCTTTGAGTTTGGTGATGCCGGCAAGGTAACGACCACGGCCACACCCACAACCACGGTTCTCGTGTCAGATACTATTTGTGGTAAGAGGAAGAGGGGCCATTTCAGTGAGGAAGAGATGCTAATGATGACCAACATGAATGATGCAATCAACAATGTTGCAAATGCTATGCTGAAAACAGGTGCTGCACATGTTGACCCAGACCTATACCTTGCTGTCATGGAGATGCCTGACTTCTCCACTGAGTCCCTGATTGTTGCCTACACCCACCTCTTGGAGAATAAGCCAGTTGCCACTGGGTTTGTGAACATGTCAACCCCTCACAGGGCCATTTGGCTCAGGACCTACCTGGCCAAGAACTACATGCAGTAGTTTTCTCCTCTCCTCTCTTTTGTGATCCATTTTGGCTAGACATTGTGCATGGTAGATAGCTAACCAGCACCTGTCCTTTTGGTTTTAGTTAGTGGGAAGGTGGCTAACTAAAGAAACTACATTTTGGCTCAATGAGTGTGAGCAAAACTCTATGCTGTTGTACTAAATTGCAGCCTTTGTTGGTTTGTTTGCATGTCTGTTTAATTTGTGTTCATGTTTTCATGATTCTCGTTATATCTGTGCTTGATATCTGTGCTTGTTATCTGTTCATGATTCTGTTATATCTGTGCTTGTTATCTGTTCATGATTCTGTTATAAAATTTGCCTATGATGATTCCATGTACCCCATAAATGATGACATGGCCTTGTGAGGAACTTGATGCTGTTATTTCTTGTAGTCTACCAGTTATCCCTACTCTTGTCTCCCATCCGACCATGTGACACATCGATTCCCATGTTTCCAAACTTGGGATCGATGTGTCCCATGGTCACATGGTTGACAAGGTTCTCGTGCTTGTTATCTGTTCACCTTTTGGGCTTGTTATCCCTACTCTTGTCTCCCATCTGACCGTGGGACACATCGATTCCCATGTTTCCAAACTTGGGATCGATGTGTCCCCCGATGATATGGTAGACAAGAACCGTGTCGTACTCTTCTCGCTTATACTTATGTTTCCTACTGTCCACCAGTAGCCATTATGCTCCAAGTCCATGTCATATGATTGAAAAACATATAATCTGAGGCAAATATTTTCTGTTCTTTCATTTTTTTGGCCTATGATGACTGGAGCTTATATATTACTCATGTCTCTCATCAAACCGTGAGAGACATCCATGCCCATGTTTCCAAACTTGGGATGGATGTGTCCCCCGGTTCAATGACTGCCATGAAACTTCTGTTTCACTTTTGCTCCAAGTTCAAGTAGTCTGAGGCCACTTTTGCATGTTCCTGTTGCAATTGTCGGGCCGATGATGATCCCGTTCACCATTTATCTATCATGACATCCATCAAACCATGTGAGACGTCCATGCCCATGTTTCTCAAGCGGGGGTGGACCTCTCACATGGTTCCATGGCTGCCATGAAACATTTGCTACCGATTTATTTACCCGAGGCCACATTTTCCTATCTTTTAGCCTATGATGATATGATCTATGATTATTTTTTCATGCATTCCATCAAAACGTCAAATTCATCCATGGTCCAAGTATTCAACTATGGACCATGTGAATTTGACGTTTCCATGGTTCACATGTACCCATTGATCTCCTATATCTGAGGCAAGAGGATATGTTGTCCAACCCTATGATGTCAACTACTACATTTGTGCATAAGAAAACTATGACTGAGGATAATTTACATCTCCTTGCAGACCAATGCCAAAATGGTATGTTGTTTTTGAGGGACTCAAACCAGGGATCTACACATCCTGGCATGAGTGCAGTGAATATGTTCTTAAGGTACATAATGCAAGGTACCAAAGCTACAAAACTCATGATGAAGCCGTGCATGAGTTCAATGAAGCCCTCGGGATGGGTACCTTGTGAGGTTGGTAAAAGGTATAACAAAGCCGGCTAAGAATGTGATGCCACTAATTAATGCATATGAGGGTAAGAATGTGATGATTAAAGGGCCTTGTTACGCCAAGAATGTGATCATTGTCATTCTTGTGGGTCTTGCTGTTTGGTCTTGGCGTAGTTTGCCTAATCGTTGCTCCTGTAAATGAAATTTGGGATGAATGGCCAATGATGAAATTTGAGTACGAGGCCAATTTCGTGACTACAATCTATGTTGGTTAGTTATGTTATGAGATGATCCTCTACTTGTTTCTTCTCCTCTTCCTCTCATATGTAATTCTCGTTGCTGCGGCCGGTCCGGGCTTGGACCGAATCAAACAACGTCCGGTTTGGTAGTTGGCCTTGGGCCAGCCGCCGGCTGCAATCAAACACAAAAAAAGGCTTCGGCTGGCTCGGTTGTTGGCCAAAACAATCAAACATCTTTGCTGGCCGTCTTTGGCCGGGCTATGGCTGGCCGGGGGCCGGCTGCCCAGCCAGGCCTCACGTGGCCACGAAATCAAACACGCCCTGTGTGTCCAGTCCCATGCGCCGGAGCACCCGTCATCCCCGGTGCTGGGACAAAAGACTGCCCTTTTCGCCACGGTGAAGTAATATGGTGAATATACTTTTTTGTAATAATCTTGACCAATCGCAGCGTCGATGTACATAAGCTTCCCGTCGACGTCCGCTCCGAACGCTACCCACCCCGTGGGCAGGTACGGGATGCTGCGTTGCGGCATGCACACCTCTGCAGGCTCCGGGGTGTCCAGCCGCACCGCGAACGCCGTGCGTCTCATAAGCCAGTACGCCACGCCATGGGACACAATGCTCTGTCCAAGCTCGCGTAGCTTCTCGCTCGCGATCTTCGGACCGCATGATCTCTTAGCCTCCGTGCTCCACTAGCCGGTGTCCGATGAGTAGGAGCGCAGCGCGGTGAAGGCGCGGCGGTTGTAGACTATGAGCAGACGGAAGAAGGACGACAGCGGCCGTGGGGTGTCGAGGTCGTGGCCGGTGTAGAGAGCGCACACGTAGTCCCCCGGGTTGTCCCCGCCGGCGAGAGCCGGGAGCACGGCCAGGTCCCCTCTCGTTGGCTTGCACAGAGCTTTAGGCCATCGGTGTAACGATCCTGCCTGAGCTCCGGCACGAGCCAGCCGTTTCGCGCCGCGACAGGTCGGGCGTGCTCGAACAGGCCGCGACCATCGTTTAGGCCCAGCACGGCGTCGCCTAGTGCGGTCCAGGACGGCCCAGGTAGGCCGATCAGCCTCGAGGCGGCGGCCGTCGGGACGAAGCATGGCTGTGCCAGTGCGTCGTTGGCGGAGGATGCTCTTCGCCGGCGCGCGGTGACCCCGGCGTTCTCCTGGTGGAAGAAGCCGAGGGTGAGACGTGGCAGGGTCGGCAGCACGCCGGAGAGCACGGCGGCGTCCTTGGCGATGAGGCGGGCCCAGCGCCGGCACGTGGCGGCGGAGCGGACCACGTCGGCCGCGCTGGGAAGCCTGGCGAAGACGGGCGACAGAGCGTCGTGCGGCTCAAGGAGGGCCTTGCCGTCGTCGTCGTCGCTTCTGCGGATGGTCTGTGGCAACCAGCCTCTGCTGTAGGGCGCGGCCCGGCCCCGGTGGCCTCGGGCTCGACGCGTCGGTGCCATCGTACGTGCGATCAGATCTCTTGGAGAATTCTTGGTGACGGATCGGCTGAACGCGATGCGATGGATCAACTGGAAATCACCAGGGTACAATGACCACAGATTTATAGGAACTGTTACGAATATTCTTATATTCTAATGATCAATTAATTGGAAGATTAAGGAGGTACTCCCTCCCTTCTCGTTTATAAGGCGTATGACTTTTTTTCACTTTTGCCAAATTTATAAGGCGCCTCCACATTTCAATGACCATATTAACTCGTGGGGAGGAAAACAAGGATTTGCATGCATGCGTGATTGGTTAACCGTTCCCCTTTTCCCTCTTATACTGCATGCAGCCATGCAAATCTGCTACGATCAATGCAAAATTTACTTTTGTGCATCTTTTTCTCTCCCACATTGGTCTTTGGAGCAGCACTCCACACGTCTAATAAACGAGAAAGGAGGGAGTAATTTGCAACCTAAAGGCAGTTGCCAGACATTCTCTAACTGCCCATTTTGGGACTTGTATATATATCAGACACTATTCATCAATAAAGACTTAATCACTTTTCCTACTTCACTTTGTACTGATCCATTACATTGTTCAACACGTTATCAGCGCTCTGCCATCTGGGTAGAGAAGGCTGGGAACAGTTCGCCGGAGGCCATCCGTAGTCGGTGGCCATCCGTGGAGTTGATTGCCGGAGAACAGCACAAGTGCAAGGAATTGGTCACTCGGCTTTGATGCACTGTCGGTTAATGATCATCAAGATGAAGACATCCAACCCCTGTGTGAGTACGAAAACTTCATCAAATCGATGCACTACGATGATGTTTTTCTTTGCATCTCTAGTTCATCCTTGCCGGATCGAAGTGAGAAAGCAAAGAGCACTACATCGACTCTAGGGCCCGGGGTGTTAGCATATGAACAATCTATTAGTATACCAAGAGTTGTACTATCTTTATTTTTCGTTTCTCTTGCCTCTTCATTTCCCCTTGTAATCTCTATATATACTCTCTTGAGATTAATGGAAAGCATGTCTTTTGAGTTATTTCTCCAATATGGTATCGGTAGGATCACGATCCTTTAGCTTCCGCTTCCCGTAGACCGTCGGACTCCCCGACGCGTCTCCACCTCCGCCCGTCGGACTCCACCGGCGACTCGCTCATCATGCGTTCTAACGTCGAGCTCCGGCGCAGGCGGCCACCGAGGCCATCGCCGCCGCCGAAGCCGCCACCGTCCGGTGCCCGGGCGGCTAATGCTCGGGCGGACGCCGCTATCGCACGAGCCGAGGCGGCCGAACAAAGACGTCGCCGAGTACGAGACCGCCGAGCAAGCTCGGCTCCATGCTCGGGCCAACGCGGTGACCAACATCAAGACGATGATTCCCCTTGTCCTTGAGAAGACGTCCACGTTCTACGGCCGTTGGCGCACGTACTTCCTCACCACGGTGACCAAATACGCCTCGACTCCCTTGTGCTCACCGATGATGACTTCTCTACGGATCCTCATTGGCATCGCATGGATTGTACCGTGAAGTCATGGCTTTTTGGCACCGTGTCGCCCGATCTTATTGAAGCCGTATCCACCGACTCCCCAACGTCACGGACAATATGGCTTGGTCTTGAAGATCGGTTCATCGGCAACAAGGAAACTCGTGCAATTATCATGGATGCGAGAATTTCGAACACTCGTTCGGGGGGGATCTTTCGTCATCGATTATTTAAACAAGATGAAGAGTATGGCGGACGCTCTGGGAAGTTTGGGCGAGCCTGTCTTGGATCGCACCTTAGTTCTCAATGTTCTTCGCGGTCTTAATGAACGGTACTCCCACATGGCGGCAATGATCAAGCGCACACGCCCTCTTCCGTCGTACTCTGACGTCCGTGCGGATTTGCTCATTGAGGAAGTAACGCTTGCCAGCAAGTCTTCTACTCCGACGGCTTTCGTCACCTCGTCGTCACCCGGGCGCGCCCCCCTGCGGCTCACCCTCGTGATAACCAGGGCAGCCATACCGGCCAACCGGTGGCGGCCGGGGCGGGGGCCGGGGGGTGTCGGCTCCGGCGGCCGGGCGGCCGTGGTGGTGGCCGCTTCCGGCGGCGGCGGCGGGACAAAGACGGCACTCGTCCCCACCCTCCTCTAGCGCCACTTCCTCCTCGTCCTCAAGCTCACGTTGCTGGTGCACCCGTACAGCAGCAGCAGTTCGCCGGCCCTCTGTCCGTTGCCGGTTCCTGCTACTACGGCTTCCCTACTCCTACTTCCTCCTGGACATGGGACCCGCAAGCGTTGGCAACCAACTTCAACACCATGACACTCACGCCTCCTCCAGGTGAAAATTGGTATATGGATTCAGGTGCTTCCTCTCACATGGTTTCAAACTCCGATCTCCTAACACAAGTTAATCCTTCTACTTCTTTTACTCCATCTAATATCATTGTTGGTAATGGTTCCTCTCTGCCGGTTACAGCTGTTGGTTCCACTTCTTTTCACTTGCCCAATAGCTCGTTACATTTGCATAATGTTCTTATCTCTCCACATATTATTAAAAATCTTATTTCTGTCCGTCGTTTCACTATTGATAATCATTGTTCTGTTGAATTTGATCCTTTTGGCCTTTCTGTGAAGGATCTAGCAACGGGGAACGTGATCATCAGGTGTAATAGTACCGGGGAGCTCTACTCTTTTCGACCCCCGCCCAACCATCACTCTTTCGCAGCAGTCACATCTACACCTGTCCTTTGGCATCGTCGGCTTGGTCATCTTGGACAAGAGTCTCTATCTCAGTTGGCTCTTTTTTTGCATTCCGCTTGTAATAAACGCGAGTTAGAAACTTTATGTCACGCTTGTCAGTTAGGTCGCCATGTGCGCCTACCTTTTCCTTCATCTAATTCACGCGCCTCCGCGAACTTTGACTTAATACACTGTGATTTGTGGACATCTCCCATTCCTAGTGTAAGTGGCTACAAATATTATCTTATAATTCTTGACGATGGTTCCCATTATTCTTGGACTTTTCCTTTACGTCTTAAATCTGACACTTTTCTCTGCCTTTCTAATTTTTTTCTTATGTTACCACTCAGTTTGGGACCACAATCAAAGCCGTTCAATGCGATAACGGTCGTGAGTTCGACAACTCCACCACTCGTGCGTTCCTTCATGCACATGGTACTGTTATTCGCATGTCTTGTCCTCATACTTTCCCACAAAACGGACGTGCCGAACGTATTATTCGCTCCACTAATAATATCATGCGCTCTCTAATGTTCCAGGCCAGTCTACCGTCATCCTACTGGGTGGAGGCCCTCCACACAGCCACCTATCTTCTCAACCATCATCCAACCAAAACTCTCAATTTTCAAACTCCGTACTTAGCTCTATACGATGTTCCTCCCACGTATCATCATCTTCGTGTTTTTGGTTGTAAATGTTACCCTAACCTATCTGCCACTACTCCACATAAACTCGCTCCTCGATCCACCCCTTGTGTGTTCTTGGGCTATCCTTCTGACCACAAGGGATATCTCTGCCTTAACTTAGCCACAAATCGTATAATTCTTTCTCGTCATGTTAATTTTGATGAATCATCTTTTCCCTTTTCCGAGCTTCCTGCTCCTCTCCCTTCACACGACCTTGATTTTTTATCGAAGTTTGACCATGTGTGTAGCCCTCGTTTCTTCACCATTTGTTGCGGGTCTTAGTGTTGCGAGTCCCGGTGTTTCGGGCGCACCGAGGCACCTCCTGCTGCCGGCCATGGGCATTCGGTGGTGGTCCGGCTTCACTCCTGTCGTCCCCTAGTGCTGCACTAGGCACCGGAGTAGTCGCTCCCATTGCTGCACCAAGTGGCGGAGTTGCACCCATTCCGGCGATCGAGTTAGTAGTGGACCTTCGACGACCATGCTTGGACCTCCGGTGCTAGTATCGCTCCCGATGGCCATGCGCTTTCACCGGGGGCCGAACTACTACTACTAACATCCTTCCACAAGAAGCTATTCCGGTCACGCCAATTGCCAATGATCATGTTATGGTGACTCGGGGGAAACGCGGTTTTCGTCAACCAAAAACTATTATGAATTTGCAAGTCACAAATTTATCTCCCATTCCGAAGACTTATCGTGGTGCTTTGGTTGATCCAAATTGGCGTGATGCTATGCTGGAGGAATTCACTGCTCTCCAAGCCAACCACACTTGGGATCTTGTTCCTCCTCCACCCGGCATCAATATTGTTACAGGCAAATGGGTTTTTCGACACAAATTACATCCGGATGGCACCCTCGATCGTTACAAAGCTCGTTGGGTCCTTCGTGGTTTTACCCAACGCCCGGAATTGATTTTGGTGAAACTTTCGATCCGTTGTTAAGCCGGCGACTATACGCACGGTTCTCTCATTGCGGTATCTCGGAAGCCGGGTTGTCCATCAATTGGATGTAAAGAATGCTTTCCTCCATGGTACTTTGGACGAGACAGTCTATTGTGCACAACCATCCGGGTTTGTTGATTCATCCAAGCTCGATTATGTATGTCGCCTTTGAAAGACATCTAGGCCCTAAGTGGGTTTTGGTGTATTGATTGACAACTAGATTAAAGATCTAATGTCCTTGTTAAGCATGTGAGCGAGGTTGTAACATATAAATGACAAGGCATAATATATGACATTGGTTATCTACATGGTGAAAACAAGCTATGTGTATACAAGATAAGTTGAGGCATGGTTTTAGCCTCATATTGTGAAATGGCTTGACTCAATGATGAATGTCATAATATTTGATATGTGTGATCCCATGAAGCATATAGATGGTACATGGCAAGCTAATGAAGAATAAGAAAGAGGCATATTGATTTTGGAACATTGGATGGTCTCTTATTGAAGGACAAAGCTTGTTATAATAAAAAGGGATATTTAAATTAAAAGAAGGCATGATCTCAATAGAATTTCACTCTTGATGTTGAATCAAAGCTTAACTCAAATTGGCAACGAATGGATGAAGAAATCAAGCAAGGGATTAGCAACGAGGTACTAAGCTAAGGTTGGGCGAGTAGTGACTTGGACCATGTGCTTGGCTAGGGTGAAGTGGCTATAGCTTGGAAAGTTTCGAGGTATCAAGTCGAGCCTAACCGAGTGAAGCAATGAAGAAGCATTACATATTCATTGAGTCATGTGAAGGGTGACTTAATCAAGAATTGGGTTTCATTCTTATACAAAGATTAAAGTCACTAGCTCAAGGTAGAAGTGCTCAAACCAATGAGACATTGATGGATGGATCTCTCACGAGGATATATTGATCAAGTATGGCTTTTCTTGAAGAAGAAGCTCAAGAGTTCTTTTATTGCATTTATATTCGATCTTGAGTATAGGTACGCCGTACTATCAAGAGGGATGCAACGTGGATAGCTTTGCTTTTGTCTCGGTGCTCAAACCTAACCTCCCAAGTGCTATCATGAGAGAAACACTTTTCACAACACGTGCACCTGATGGTTTTGGAGCTTAATTTCAGTTGTAATGGATGCTCCTCTGAATAAGCTTTCCATAGAGTCCAAGATCATCGAATTCGGAGTTCGGAGTAAAAAGTTATGGCTTTTTCTCCGAGGTGACTTGTGTTGTCCGGTGGAGCTTCGGATACTCCGGGAATTTTCCGGAGAATCCGGACTTTCCGGAGATTCCGGAAAAATGTCCGAATATCCGGAACTTTTGGATCTAACGGCTAGTTTTGGGGATTCCGGAGTATCGGGGATTTTTCCGGAGTTTCCGGGACTTAACGACCAACGGCTAGTTTTTGGGTGATGGGTATAAATACCCCTCACCCTCTCCCTTTGGGGCTGCTGGTTCCCCACATGAAAAACACATATCCACGGCCCTTTTAAGCCCTCCCATCTCTAGTATAGCAAGAGATTTGAGAAGAGAAGAGATTTGGGTGAGGGATTGAAAGATTGAGTGAAAGTTGAGCTAATCCATCCTTGAGCACTCGAGTTCATAGCAAGAGATCTTCGTGGCGTTTGTTACTCTTGGAGGGTTGCCTCCTAGACGGCTAGGCGTCGCCCATAAGCTCCCAAGGTGTGGTGAGTGTGGGAAAGTTTGTGAAGGTCTTGCTTCACCTCCGCAAGGGAAGAAGTCATCTAGTGGATCGGGAAAAGGGTTGAATGCAACCGGCTTCGGTAGGAGAAGCACCCAACGGAGACTAGGATTCACAAGGTGGTGAATCCGAACTTCGGTAAAACAAATCCTTGTGTCTCCTGTTGGTTACCTCGCATTTACCTTGTTGTATCTTTCCTTGCTTGCCCTTGTCATATTGGTGGAGCTACTTGGTTGCTAGTGTTTGTGAAGTGTAGGAATTCTACATTCATCAAGGAACCGATCCTTAAGCTATTCATCAAGTTTAAGTTCAAGCCAAACAAGCAAACAAGAAGGAGAAGAAGAGGGGAGACACTGCCAGGCAAACCCGGTGGCACCGGATTTGCAAAACCGGTGGCACCGGTTTTGGGCAGTGTGTTCATTCCGCTGCGAAGGCGACAGTCCAGAGACTCCGGAGATTTCTCCAGAGATTCCGGACTTTCCAGAAACTCCGGAGAAAAGTCCGGAGTATCCGGGATTCACTGATAAATTTGTTTTAAGTGGTGATTTTCAGGACTCGCCTATTCACCCCCCCTCTAGGCGACATCAAGATCCTTTCGGCCTTAATAAGTCCCTCTATGGCTTGAAACGGGCACCCCGAGCTTGGTACAACGATTTGCTTCCTTCATTCGCCCTATTGGATTTTTGGAGGCAAAATCGGACACCTCTCTCTTTATTTTGCGGCGTGGCTCGGATATGGCATACTTACTTCTTTATGTCGATGATATTATATTGACGGCTTCTTCGAGGCTCTTCTCCGCGACATTGTGAGTTCTCTTACAACAGAATTCTCTATGAAGGATCTTGGACATTTGCATCATTTCCTTGGCATGGTTGTCTCTCGGAGTACTACTGGCATGTTCCTCTCTCAACGCCACTACATACTTGAGCTCTTTTGGATCGTCTTGGTATGAGTGGTTGCAAACCTTGCACTACTCCAATTGATACTAATGCCAAGCTCTCTGCTGATGGACCACCTGTTGCTGACGCCACTGACTATCGCGCTCTTGCCGGTGCTTTACAGAGGCTCACTTTTACTCGCCCAGATATCTCTTATGCCGTGCAGCAGATTTGTCTATATATGCACGATCCTCGTGAGCCCCATCTTGCCTTGATTAAGCGTGTTCTTCGCTACATTAAGGGGACTCTTGATTATGGTCTCAAGATACTTCAGTCTTCTACTAGTGACCTTGTTGCATACTCCGATGCAGACTGGGCGGTTGTCCCGATACTCGACGATCTACCTCAGGTTACGATGTATTTTTTGGTGACAATTTGGTTTCTTGGTCTTCGAAGCGACAACAAACGGTTTCTCTCTCCAGTGCTGAGGCCGAATATAGAGCTGTTGCCAATGCAGTCGCGGAACTTTCTTGGCTTCGACAACTTCTTCAGGAACTTCATTTCTACCCTCGGCGCTCCTCCGTAGTTTTTCGTGATGATGTCGGGGCCGTTTATCTCTCAACAAATCCGGTCCAACATCAACGTACCAAACATGTTGAGATTGATTTACATTTTGTCCGTGACAAGGTTGCTACGGGGGCTATTCAAGTTCTTCATGTTCCATCCACTTCCCAATATGTGGGTGTGTTTACCAAGGGCCTTCCTACCTCTATTTTTACTCAATTTCGATCCAGTTTGAATGTCTCCACTCCTAGTAGTGTCGGCGTTCCAAGCGGAGGGGGGGGTGTTAGCATATGAACAATCTATTAGTATACCAAGAGTTGTACTCTCTTTATTTTTCGGTTTCTCGCCTCTTCATTTCCCCTTGTAATCTATATATATATACTCTCTTGAGATTAATGGAAAGCATGTCTCTTGAGTTATTTCTCCAATACGGGGGTTCCCCAAAGCTTGTTCCCACACCGGTTCCTACGAACCAAAAAAAAAACAGTTGGTAAACCGGTGAACCGGTCGGTTCGGTGGGCATAAAAAATTGTAGGCACGGTTTGGGGCCGGGAACCGGACCGGACCGGTTCCACGGGAACCGGCCGAACCGGTCCGGTTCCCAACGGTTCGGGGAACCCCGCTAGGGCCTCAATCCAGAAGGAAAACAATGTGTTCTTACCCCTGGTATGCTCCAGGACAAAATCTGTATTCCTTTTATTGCCATCGCAGTCTGCAGTTTCACACAAGAACATTGCTCCTCTCTATTTGCAGTTGTGGTCACCGTTTTTGTCTCCATTGAGGACATCACACTCGCCAAAAATGAGTAATTGCACCGCTCAGGATGGGCAGTGGCACACACACTCGCCGGTGTCCAGGGTAGAGGCGGTGGTCATCGCCCGCACCCGGGACGGCGGCGGCGACATCTCCTACTCTGCACACGCGCCTCAGGGCTGCAATATTGTTGATCTGGCCTAGCGCGAACTCGGCCATTGTGTTGGGTGCCTGACCATAGCCTGTGCAAGCAAGGACGCCGCTGCAGTCACCTGTCTTGCACTTCCCGTTACCAGCACGGTCGAATGAGCAACCTGTGCGTGCCCACACACGCCCTCCGGTGATGCCGGCCGGCATGTTGAGTATCCACGACTCCCCGGGGTCGAGCTGCCGACCACCGCCAACCGGCCACACGGTGTGGGGGCATCGGTTGGTGATGTTAAATGTGGCGTCGCCGGTGGCGATTGGTAGGAGTAGTAGAAACTAGAAAGAGATGCAGGAGGTGGAGAGTCCAGGAAGAACTCGTCGTTGTCATCTTTGTGTTGCGGATTCAAAGAGAGGCAGGAGGTGGAGACGCCAGGAAGCACTCATCGCTGTCATCTTTGTGTTGTGGGTTTCTTGCATTGGCTCCTCTGGCAGGGAGGCAGCAGATAATCGGATATATTATATTGTTTGCGTGTTGAATCGGTCGGTTGCGTGCAGCCAACCACGTAAGACGAACTAGTAGAAGACCCGGTGTAAACGGTTTGACGTGGGCCGGGATCGGCTTGTTCAACTTGTTGTTTGCTTGTTTCCTCATCAATCATGGGCACACAAAACTATTGTTCGTACTGCGAGTTGTCCAGTACTACAATTTATCATGTGTCAAGGGTCCTATGAAAGGGCGCATGAAGAACTCGTCGTTGTCATCTTTGTGTTGCGGATTCAAAGAGAGGCAGGAGGTGGAGACGCCAGGAAGCACTCATCACTTGTCATCTTTGTGTTGTGGGTTTCTTGCATTGGCTCCTCCGCGGGGAGGCGACGAGATAATCGGATATATTCTATTGTTTGCGTGTTCAACTTGTGGAGAACTACTGGAGAACTACTAGAAGACCCAGTGGAAACGGTTTGACGTGGGCTGGGACTTGGCTTGTTCAACTTGTTGCTTGTTTCCTCATCAATCATAGGCGCACAAAACTACTGCTCATACCTGCGAGTTGTCCAGTACTACAATTTATCAGCGCATGATAATTCTTACTGCTATAGTACAGAATAGCTTATCAGCAGATTATGCAACTCTGTTCAACCCTAAAACTGCCGCTGCCGTTTTCTTTTCAGGTCACCCGCACCTCTATAGGCAGCACCACTGTTAGACCAAGCTTTGGCCTGAAATCCACGGCTTGTATGAATGGAACTACTCAGTTGCAGCCGTGTGGAACAAGGGGCATGTTTGGATGGAGGTGTTAGTGTTAGTTTGAAGCAAACTAACACCAAAACTAACACTTTTCATCCAAACACATGTGTTAGTTTGGTGTTAGTTGGAACTAACACCCCCAAAAAACTAACACTTCCAAGAGTGGTAATTGGTGTTAGTTTGGTGGACCCCACCCCTTTTCTCTCTCCCTCTCCTTTTTCAAATGATTGGAAAAGTTACTTTTTAAATGCAAACTAACACCTTCATCCAAACATCCAAGGTGTTAGTTTTTTATGTGTTAGTTTGGAGGTGTTAAAAACTACCACTACCACTAACATTAACATATGCCATCCAAACATGGCCAAGGTCTAGGGTGCAGGCCTCCAAGCTTATACGCCTTGACGTGAGAACCGTGCCGCCAGCTATTGTGCCAACTGCCAAGAAGTCTCACTCGTCACGTAATTTTGTGATTGGGACGTCGCTTTATGTGGTTGGATTTTTCAGAAATCGGGAACTAAATATGTATCATGTAGCTAGATTACATGCTAATCCTGTGTTAGCATTCCAACTCGAAAATTTTGGCGATATAATATTAGCTTGCATTGCCATCTGAATCTCTGCCCCGTTATAAGAGTGAAGACAAAAATTCAGAGTTTGTGTACATTGCGATCATATCTCTTACATACGAAACCGGCCAATATCTAGGCCAAGGAGGGTAGCCACGTCGGCTGGCTACTCCCGGCCGCAAGATCGAGCTTGCGAATGGGCAAGATCGGGCAACCATCGACTGTTTTGCAAAAAGACCACCGAACTTCCGCGAAATTAACATGAGGTACGCGGAAACGACTCGGCCGCCCGAGCGAAGGACGACAAACGGGCGATGGCGGAGAGCGGATCGAGAGGCCGACAAGGGATAAGAGGAGCCGGGGGAAGGGGTGCTACCGGATCAACGCTAGGCGAGGGCCGCCGCGGCGGGTGAGCAAGCGGACGCCTACCTCCCGGTCGACCGATGCGGCTCCCGATCTACCTCCACCTCAAAATACGGCGAGTTCGGGGCTGCCGCAGCGAGGGAGACCACCTCGCCGCCGTCACCGCTAGATGGGCGATCCTCGCGCCTCCGGCCTCTCCGCGGGGCGCGCCCCCGTTCCGACGTCCGTGCGCCGTGCCGCCGCCGCGCAACAGCCGCTGATTCGGCGTCTGTGCTCCGTGCCAGATCCGCTCCGAGCGCCCTTCCCGCGCAGGAGCAGCATACCCCTCTCCTCGCACTTCACTGCAGCACTGCCGTGAGCCACTATGGCACTGGAGCAGCACGGCAGGGGATCAAACTGGCCAGAGCGGGCACAACGACCGCGCGTCAGAGTCAACGGGTGAAAGAGAAACATGACGGGAGGATAAGGAAGATATGGGACGATGCTGAACGAATGGACGAGAACAAATGATCACGTGCCTAGAAAAGAACATCAGGTCCGCTAGGGCCCATTTTAAGACCCATAACATTCAACGAACATTTTAAGTGATTTTTCGTTGTATTTTTATTGTAAGTATTAAAAAAATGTAACAATGGGATCCGTACTACTTGCAAAATACCCTATTACTAAGAATAGATTTCGTAGTCCACAAATTTTTACATGTTAGCCCCTGAATTTTTGTAAAAAAGACATGATTTTACACAAAAGGGACCGTACTCCGAAACAATCAAAACGAAGTGTCAAGCTCATAACGGCAATGACCAGCGATTTTTCCAAAAGCCACCGCACTACCTAAACTTATTGAAAAAATTTTGAACTCATATAACAATCACTTCTATTCCATATATTTCTACGAAACAATCCTATACTTTCAAACTAACCCCTCAACTTTACACAAATTAACCTTGGTTTAAATTAATGTGAGTGGCGGATGAAAATTGATTCTATATATAATCATGTTATGCTATGTTTCAAATGTGCAATTATTGATTAACAAGGTGAACATGCCATCTACTTAATGGAGTAAGCTATTTGTGTCTAAACTATAAATATTAGAATGAAATTCAATTCCAAGAATTTAACCGGGGCTTAAGGTATTTATTTACCTTTGAATCTACCCTATTAAATCATTGAAATGGGGCATGAATGCACATTTCTAATTCTTTATGACAATCTAATAAGTTTTGTATCACAAAGAAAAAAAGGTATGATAATCAGCAATCACTAAGAAATGGTGCTCATCAACATGGGGATGTATCTTATGCTCATCCAAAACAAATAATTTGTAATTTTACCCTTATATTTTGCGCAATATCCATGTTTAAAGCACTTTTTAGTAACATAAGAATCCAACACCGGACTATTACGTAACATCTCTCACATTTTTTACAGAGTATATTTATCACATTGTATCCTTGAAAAAATAAGTATTGTACTTCCAGAATTAGAAGTTTTATGCAATGCTTACCGTTCAAATGCATTTTGTTTAACTTCTACAGCTTAGTATGTTCAACCCATTTCTTCATCAGTTAAAAAAGTCACAATATAACTGCGAACAAAGGTTGCATCAACTACAATGCAACAAAATCTCTCAATCACAAAAGAGACAATATGTGATATAGACTCATGACAACCTGACTTAATTGTAAAATGAGAAAAGCATAAATCCAACATCCTAAACATGTCGAATTAACAAAGGGCACTGGTCTAGCACGCGGCAAGGCCGCGTTGTCTTTCTAGTAAAGAAGGATTTCTTGAAAGAAAGCCCGGACCACCTATCTAAAGCCCACGTCAAATTAGTGTTGCAGCCCAGAGTAATCTGGATGGAAAAAAATAGCTCTGCATCCCCTTCCACCGCACACGCGTCCCGCCGGTACTCCGGCGGCGGCGATATGGCCAATGACTTGCCGTGCCGACGAACTGGAGCTTCTACTGTCCCGGCGCCCATGGTGCGCAGTCGATACTAACCGCATTATAAGGGGGCCGTGCCGCCGTGGGGTACGGGGTACCTGACCTCATCGATGCCGCCTTCGAGCTCCGCGAAGGTGAGTCTCCTCCGGTCCTCTTTGCAGATTAATCGGTCTGTATTTCTTAGCAACAAGGTGTTATAACCAATAGCTTGTCTAGGAGGTAGGAGTTCTTATTTAAGGACTGATAATCTCTGCAGTGGAGATAAATCGCACGAGCAGCAGAAATTTTCGATGTAAGAAACAGCTTCTTCTACGTTTTACATCCACTCAGTATCTTTTGCTGAGACCCAGTGTTTAGACCACAAGCACTTGGTTCAGCTTTGCAGAAAGCAAAGCAGAGTACGCCGGTTCACCAGGTTTATATATTTATATGACTCGTTTCTAGAAGCAAAAGTACCCAAGGGCACTATATGAGCAGAGGACCTCGATCTACGAGATTTTACATATTCCCTAACATGGGTAAAACAATACTTTGATTGTGCAGAATGCAGAATCCAGAACACACAAAACACAATGGTATTATATAAAAATGTGATAGACATGACACACGAGGCATCATTTGTATCATTTGTACATGTCGATAACTGATAGGCACAAAATATCTGAAAGACTGTGATGTGGTCTCTAGCTTTTGATTCTTGTCTGCTAGCCAGAGGATGAAACAAATGGTTTCGGAGGCATCTTTAGGCTCTGCAAGCTATCAGTTAGCATGTTCACCACTTTTGTCATAGAAGGCCGATTCACTGGGTTCCACTGGATGCACCAAAGCGCTACGATAGCTAGCTTCCTCATTATATCTTTCTCCCCTTGTGTCATTTCCCTTATCAGTTCCAGTTCTTGCCCGGTGATTATTTTCTCATATATCCATTCTGGAATGTAAACATCATTATCATTCTTGGTCTGCGGGTCTGAGCTACTCTGTCCACACATCATTTCCAATACCACCATCCCGAAACTGTACACGTCTGACTTGTATGATACTGTCCCAAAGTTCCGAGAATACAGTTCTGGTGCAATATAGCCCATTGTGCCTCTTGCTGCAGTGAGTGTGACAATGCTTTGATCCCTTGCACACAGCTTCGCTAGTCCGAAATCTGAAATCTTTGGTTTAAAACTGTAGTCCAGTAAAATATTGGAAGGCTTAATGTCAAAATGGAGGATGCGTTGATTGCACCCTTGATGCAGGTACTCAATCCCTTTGGCAATCCCTGTGGCTATTTCAAGCACTTTGTTAGGTCTTAATTTTTCTTGGCAACAATTATCAGATTCTTGTGAGAATATATATTTCTCTAGCGATGCATTGGGCATAAATTCATATATTAGAGCATGTCTTGATCCTTCAGAGCAGAAACCTAGAAGCCTGACAACATTGGCATGGTGGATTGTTCCAATGGTTGCAACTTCGTTGATAAAGTCTTCTCTTTCTCCCTTTGCGCTCTCCAACACTTTTACTGCTACAGGTACTCGATTGGATAACTCACCTTTGTATACGCTTCCAAATCCACCTTGACCAAGTTTGTTATTGAACCGTCTTGTTATCTTCTTCACTTCAGAGAATGTGTATCTTGTTGGTTTTGATGTGCTGTAAGTGTTTAGGAACATTTCAACTTTGAGGTGTATCTCTTCATCATACTTTGACTTCAGGGCGAGATATAGTGCAGCAGCTACAATCACTGAAAGAACTAAAATCGTAGCTGCTGATGATGTTGCTGAACAAACACAATGACGGAAATCAGGTAGTCAGATAGAAATTCATTATCCATCAGATGCTCTCTCTTTTGTGAGTGATAGTATGGCCATTAAAGTTATAAGCAATGAAAGAACTCCATGGGTTAAGAGGGATTTAAATTGCTTACCTGCAATGACTTTGACACGTGACCCTGCACCTGCAGGCAGGAAAGAAAAGGTTAAGCTTCTGCCATGGCTCTCTTTTTAGGCGAAATCTTCTAAGGTCTCTCCTCCCCCACCCCACCCCAGCACCACCACAATAATGGTAACCACATAGTATAATAATTTTGTTTTTCAGGGGAATAGTTGCTAGACCTATAAATGTGGAGATGTGTAACTCGAGACCAAAGGAGCCAAGTCTGGGTTTTGCATAATGGTAGTATCTTGGACTAATCTCAGATGCCTAATATATTCTGTCATTAGTTATGATTTCTTTTCAGTGAAATAGCATAACCATTTTACTGGAATCAGCAAAAGTGCTCTGTAACAAAGAATACTCTGCAGCAAACACAACAGTGCCAACTATCTGAAAGAACTAAGAATGAAATGGAAGATGATATTGTGTATTACTTAGGCCATTGCATTTTCATACCAAACAGCCAAAGTCAATAAAAAGTAAACCATAGCATATAATCTGTTGTTACAGATGAGTTGCAAGTTGCCAGAGCTAATTATAAACTTACTGTGCTTCTTGCAGAATGCTTGCCCAGTTTCTGAGCGAAATCCACAAGGCCTCCCTCTAATTTCACAGTCTTCGCAAACATTGGTAATGTTGGGAACTGACCACCTGAACGTAGTGTTACCAAATGCAATGGTTCCTTGTGCAGTTTCATTAAATCTCACCACTCTCCCATTTTTAAAGTCGTAAGGTATCCGAATATCATTGGAAACCACCATGCAATCCAATGGAAGAACATCTATGGATTGAAAAGAAGACACCAAGTACGAAAACTGGCTTGTGTTGCTAAGGCAAGAGATGGGGCCTGCAACAAGGCCCTGATTACTTGGTCTAAACTCTGTTGAACAACTCACTAGGGTCGCAGAATCTCCGTAAGGTCTATATACATAAGTTGATAGATTGGTGGAGATGATCTTTTGAACAGGGCACTTGGAGGCTGTAAGTGGTATAACATCAATATAACCGTACCTATACTTGATGTCAACCACCTTGCATAAACCAAGATTTGGGTGAACAAGGATGGTGTCTGCTTGCTTAGAGCAATGTAACTTCATTCCCGGTGCACCACATGATGCAGGGCTGGTTTCATGGCGGAATGGAAACCGGATCTCGGGTCCACCTTCACTGCAATTTGATACTGGGCAGTTTTGGAAGAAGTTTTCATCACTGCTTGCTGTGGCCACCACTAGAACCGAGGGCAGCAGAGCTGCAGCTAAAGCATTAGGCATTTTGTGTGCGAGAAGGAAGACAGAAGGCAAGAGATAGTGTCATACCTCGAAAATTGAGTGTCTAATTGGTTTCAGTGATCATCAAATATATGTTGTGATGGTGGGCCCATTCTAGTGGTAGAAAAATTCACTCCATGGATTTTTAAGATGGAGAGATGCAATACAAGTCAAAATAATGACCTTATCAGAACAAGTTAGTCAACTAAATTAGTTTGACAGGGTATGATGGGTATGACAGCGACCACTAGCAATGCATCCTTGTACTCATCTAACATAGTTTGTGTCTACATGTGAAACTCCACATCAGTTTGCCTAACAGTTAGGGCGCCAGGCTTGACTTTTCTTCCTCCGTCCATATGCACCCAAAACATTAATTCCTAGTTTTAACCATTCCACAGCAGTATTAGTTAAGCCACGGATAATTGACCTTCTCTGGCTTCAACTTTCTTCTCTGATCTTGCCTTAGCTAAGCTTCCATGGCTAGCTATCACACATTTCTTCTGTGTGTTTCCCTGCAAGTATCAGCCATGGCTTCCATACTTTCAGTTCTTCTATCAAACACTGAAGCAGTAGAGGTTCAAGGGCAAACATCGTGCTATAATTCCTCCTGTGGGCATCTCCAACACATTCAATATCCTTTCCGTATGCAAGGTGATCGACCTGGTTGTGGGTTTCCCGAATACGAGCTGGTTTGTGTTGATAGCAAGGCTATAATTCACATCAACACTGGAAGATACTTTGTGACTAACATCTCCTACACTGACTCTACTTTCTGGGTTGTTGATGCCAATTTGGATAATAGCAGCTGTCCCATTCCTGCAAGCTACCAACGTCCCTATGACAATGGTTTGTCATCCAATGATGGAAGCACACTGCTGGGTACTGATACAGTTACCTGGGCTACCTTTGTGAATTGTTCAGTGATGCTAAGAAGTGATGTTATTTCCTTTTCCACTGATTGCTGTAGTGGCATTTACAACCTTGTTGATTGCCAGAGTATGAATAGTTCTTTTGTTTATGTCTTCACTAGTACATTCTTTCCTTCGGTTCGAGACATCAAACCTTCATGTAGATACTTGTCCACTATTCCTTTGGGCAATCGGCGAACGAAGGCACCAAATAATGCAACCTTTGAAGATGTTGTAAAATTTATGAGGGATGGGTTTGCTGTTCAATTTCCTTACCACAGTGAACCCATGACGCATCGTCGGATCATCAACAGATGCCTGAATGTTTCGATGAGGTGAGTACGAGCTTCGTGGTCTGGTGACTTCTCTTTCCGTTTCCTTCAAAATTTGGTTTAGTTTATTAAAGAGGCTCGGCTGCTCAGCCCACAGTAACCTGTTCTATGTACTGTGGCAAAACCTGCAGTTATTTCTACGATCAAATATCTAGTCCAAGCATTGTGAATCAGACCTTTGCCACAATATTTGGGATCGACCTGCATTTCTTAAGATGTGTAAATGATTATTCCTACCGGACTAAATTATTTTGGGCTGCGGTCGCCACAATATCTGCAATGAACATTGTGAAGTTCGTGATCGGTACGAAGAATTAGTATACTACATCATTAAGGCTCCACCCTTGCATTCATCTTACTTAAATCTGCAATGTTTTCTGTGCAGGAGTCACAATATTGTCAAGGTTTTGTTTTGCACCATTAGCTATATCGACCTTCCTCGCCTATAAATACTGGAAAGCAAGGATATCCATTGATGCAGTTGAGAAGTTCCTCCTAATGCAAAAGGTTCTGAGTCCAACAAGGTATGCCTATACTGACATCACAGCAATCACAGGGCACTTTAGAGAGAAGCTGGGCCAAGGAGGCTATGGGTCTGTGTACAAAGGTATGCTTCCAGGTGATGTCCATATTGCTGTCAAAATGTTGGGCAACTCGCTGTGCAACGGTGATGAATTTATCAGTGAGGTGTCCACCATCGGAAGTATCCACCATGTCAATGTAGTGCGTCTTGTGGGGTTTTGCTCAGAGGAAACTAGGAGGGCACTCGTCTACGAATACATGCCCCATGGATCTCTTGATAAGTACATATTCTCGTCTGAGAGAAGTTTTTCATGGGATAAACTCAACGAAATAGCTCTAGGTATTGCCAGAGGAATCAGTTTCTTGCATGGAGGATGTGATATGCAGATACTGCACTTCGACATCAAGCCACACAACATCCTTTTAAACAAAAACTTCACTCCTAAGATTGCTGACTTTGGGCTCGCCAAATTATATCCAAGGGACAACAGCTTTGTGCCTATGAGCGCTGCGCGGGGAACTATTGGGTACATAGCTCCTGAGATGGTATCTCGTAATTTCGGTGTTGTTTCCTGCAAATCAGATGTTTACAGCTTCGGTATGGTATTGCTGGAGATGGCTGGGGGACGGAGGAACTGGGACCAACATACAGCAAGGAGAAGCCAGACATACTACCCAGCTTGGGTGTATAGTCATATAACTCGGAAAGAATTAGGTGAGATTTGTGAAGCTTTCGATATCCATGAGGTGGAGAGGAAGCTGTGCATTATTGGGTTATGGTGCATCCAGATGAAACCTCATGATCGACCGACAATGGGTAAGGTAATAGAGATGCTTGAGGCTGGCGTTGATGCCCTGCAGATACCACCTGAGCCATTCTTCTGCGGGATTGAGCAGAATTCTGCAGCTGACAGTTTCCAATTCTCCACCTCGGAGTTGAGTGCAATCTCAGAGGACGAGGTTACTGATTCCACAAGATGAGCCAGCCCATTGTGCCCCTGTGCGACAGGCAGCTAGAATCTGAAATCTGTATTCACGGCTGTACTTGAATGATGCTCAATATCTAAACATTTGCAATGCCATGTGATTTGATTATATGCTGTCATGCATGCGGCTGCAGGCCGCAGCAGCTTTGAGATGAAAGGCAAGATCTTGCGAGAGATTTGTAGGTATTTGTTACTCTTACAGTCTTGCTCCTATGATGAATAAAGAATGGTGCGAATTATGTGTATACTCCCATATGATGTAATCCTGGCAGCCATTGCCTCTGAATTCATAAAATTTGGGAGGAATCAGAACGGCCTTGCAAGTTGCATAGCTTGGCTCTGTTGGAACTTGGTACTATTTTTCAGTTTCTATGGAGCTCCAATCAGAGGTTATTATAATCATTATTAGTTCTGTTAATTTGGATGTGCCGATATTGTCTCTTTCTCGTAATATACAGATTATCCTAGTTCAGTAGTTCCTCATAGATAGGTTCAATTCTTTTATAAAAAAATGTCATTGCTTCTATCAGAAGTTAAGAAATCGGTTCTGAAGGAAAGCGATTAAGCGAAAGCTAGATGTAATCGTCATAGTTTCAGTCAAGGAAGAAAAGTATATAAAAACTCAAAAGCTGTGGATCGATCGACCGTTTACTCTTTGACGTCATGAGGTACAAGTCCGATCAACGGTTCTGATGGTCGTTGGATTTTGTTTTATTTTATTAATTGCGGTGCTGCTAGCGACGTTGGAGATGATGACAAAGCAGCACCACACCAGTCCGTTTCACAGCTCCTTTTTCTTAGAGCCAGCCGATGTTGACCAAGAGCTAGCGCTTTCAGAGCAGAAAATCGCCGCAAGCTTTCACGGCAACACCGCGAGTCCGCGAGAAGATCGTCAGGGGCACATGGATACGGGGATTTAAGGGTGTGTTTGGTTGGGATGTGGCTTTTGCAAAAGCTGTTGTGGGCTGTGACTTTGAAAAAAGCAGCTGTGAGAAACATGCTGTGGGAAAAGCTGAAGACCGTTTGGTGCAACAACTTTGGCTTTTGAAACAAATGTTGAACGATCCCCACATGTCATCCATAGCTCAGATCTCTCACTGTTTCCCTCTTTCACTGACGTGTAGGCCTCGCTTGTCAGCTTCTTCCTCATCTTGTTCCAGGTGTGTGCACGGGGACAGGAAGCGCCAGCCGGTCGGGGCCGTCAAGGCAGACCGCGCCGCCCATTGCGGCGGGGGGCGTCTTTGCCGGTCGGGGAGGCCGCACCGCCGTCGAGGCAGGGCCGCACCGCCCGCGGCCGGCAAAGAGGGCGCTAGACGGGGGCGCGCGCGGCCGGAGCTCGCTAGATGGGGTCGCCGCGGGCCGGATCTCGCCGGATGGGGGCCCCGCGGGCGGAGCTTGTCGGATGGGGGCACCGTGGCCGGCCAGGGAGGAGGCGAACGAGGGCGCAACGGCCTGGGCGGAGGGAGAGGCCGGTGCAGGAGGAAACGAATCGCGGAGGAGGGGAGCGCTCGGTGCCGAACAGGGGCGACGACGCAGGTGGGAGTCCGGGGAAAAACAAAAGAACGAACCGTTACCACATAACCAGTGGCAGGTGGGTAATTTTGTTGCTCAAAAGCGGTAAAAAAGGGGGGTCGGGGGTGCTTTCAAACATGTCTGCAGCAAGCTGCTTTTGGGCGTGGGCACTGGTGTGTGCCAACCCCTTTGGTTGGGCTATTGGCTTTTGGCAAAAGCAAAAGCAGGTAAAAGCCAAACCAAAGGCACCCTAAAACGTGCAGCCACAATCTCAGTCAACCGCCAGGAGGAATTTGTCATTTTTTAGGAAAAATTTGTCAATCTTTGGAGGGCCGCCGTACGTGACTAATCTGTCCAAGCAGAAATGCAAGTGTGTTTTCTTCAAGAGCCGATTTTAGACGTCGGAAAATAAGGCTACAGACTTGCACACAGCACATCACTCATACACAGCCCACCGGGCCTTTTTGTGGGCTACACAAGACTGCTTGTACTTTGGGCCTAACTAACCAGATTATTAAACCCCAGCATTGGGACTTCCTCTCCCAACTACGGCCAAATTCCCGGCGGTCCTCAAGTGCTCCGTGCGCCGTAACCGCCATCGCGGCGGCGATCTTGAGTTCTTGACGGTGTACCCGATGGCTTCGTATTTGACGTGCCTCCGCCACGCCGCCCAGCCAGCGAATCGATAAAGGTGAGTCCCTTGCGCAGTCTCACATCCTATTCGCCATTTTCTCCATAGCGATTTGAATGCCGCCGTAGAGAGACCAGAGACGACCTGCCTCCACTGGTAGGTGTTGGGTTTAGTCCACATCGGAAATTGATGGTGGAGGAGCGCAACATATAGGTGGGGGCGGTCCTCACCTATCGGTGCTAGTCTTTTGGGTTGAGTTAGGCCCGGTGCGTGTTGTTGTGGGCTCGGTGGACCTAAGGCCCGGTGGGGCACCGACTCGTGGGTATAGCGGGCCGGGCCGGATCCTGCCGCACCACTCTAACAAGTGGTATCGAGCCGAAGGCCCGCAAAACACGGGAAAACATCTCCGGGTCACATGGTGACGGGGGAGCGGAGCCCGTGAATGTCTCCGGAGGGTCACACGGATGGTTGGGCCTGGATAACATCTTCAAGAGATCACACGGATGGTTGTGATGGAAGAGTTGGGCCCAATGTCTCCGGGAGGGTCACACGGATGGTTGGGCCTGGATAACATCTTCAAGAGATCACACGGATGGTTGTGATGGAAGAGTTGGGCCCAATGTGTGACGGGGGGATTGTTGGGTTTAGTCCCACATCGGAAATTGATGGTGGGGGAGCGCAACATATAGGTGGGGGCGATCCTCACCCATCGGGCTAGTCTTTTGGGTTGAGTTGTGCGTGTTGTTGTGGGCTCGGGTGGACCTAAGGCCTGGTGGGGCACCGACTCGTGGGTATAGCGGGCGGGCCGGATCCTGCTGCACCACTCTAACGGTAGGGAGGGGGGCTTTAGTCCCGGTTGAAGAGGCGTATATGTCTCTCAAGTCCAAGCGGGTATTACGAACTGAGACTAAAGGGGCACGCGAGCACCTGTACCTACCCCTTTAGTCTAGGTTGGTATTATCAACCAAGACTAAAGGGTCTCGTTTCTCTTTTTTTTTCGATTTGAGCGTATATTATAATTGTTGTCTAACCCGTATAGGCACGTATACGTAATTGAACATGTATATAGGTATATATCTGTCTATATATACCATATACACAGTTAGATTTATATATAAAGTTTTTGAAGTTAGACTTATATATAAACTTAATAAACTTAGGAATATACACATCAAAATAGATAGTATTTATACATCAAAATATTGTCCACTTCAAATTTCTAGTCTCTATTGGATTTTTTGGATGCATCATAATGATGTTTTCCTGTTGGCATAACCACCTCCTCATGGATGAATCCCAAGAGACTTTCTTGAATCGTCGAAAGACTATCCTTCTGAATGACCTCGTCCTTAACCATATTCATCTGTATAATGTGCAAATATGTTAATATATACACCCAGCAATTAAATATAGAAGCATCTATATAATGTGCAAATATGTTAATATATTAGGACATGATGTATTATTAATAGGTTTATTTAATTAACTTACATCATAATTTTTCGGACTTTGCACTTGCCAAACATCGTATGTGCTCACAGACATAGTATCCACATAAATTATTTCCTTGTTCCTGTCTCAAACACTAACGTGGATAGGAGAAAATGTTATGAAATATAAGTGTGATAAATTTAAATTTTCTCAAATCTGAAATTGTTATTTGGATTACGTACTGGATAATCAATATAGAATGTAATTGTTGGGTTTAATTCACCTTCTTTGTCTGCAATGAATTTTGCCAAGCTCTGCGGAAAATTAATGAGAGATAATGTGTTAGTAAAAGCATATCTTGAAACAAATATTGAAGGTTTTGGTAACTTGCGGGTAAAAGAATATATATATATAAATAAATATATAAAAATAAATAAATATAAATAAATATTGCATTTAAAAGAATGTCTTATGTAAAATTATTACACTTGAAACATATCTCGAAGGTTTTGGTAACTTGCGGGGTTTTTTCTCAATGAATCCCACACCATGACGCTGCTATTGTCGACTTGAATGATCATAAGAATCCAGTGAAAACTGTACATACATGGTCATAATAGTCATACAAATTAGAACTAAATAGAATTAGCAAAGACAATTAGATGGCAATTGCACATACTCGCAGCTGTAAGGTAGTAGTATGAGATCCTTGTCATGAAACTTAGACAAGGTCCTATAGATTGTCGCGATTGTTGTGTCTAGTTGATGCTTGACCTCAAACTCGTTGACTTTTGGTGGGTCCATGAAACCAATAATGACAATATTCTTTTTTTTGCATCTCATGTTTTTGCAGGCTACCAAAAATAAAATACAAATTTAATTAGTAAATCCACATACGTAATAATTTAATTAATAAACATAAAAAAGACGCCACTTACAGACAAGCAACGATAAGATCGGTATTCAGGGCGTCTTGATGGTAAACTTAGTAAATATCTTTGAATTCCAGCCAGACCACCTTGTTGCCTTCAGTGGCAAAATCTTCGGGTGCAACAAGCATAGCTATGCTATGTACGCCTTTCAGTGATTGCCGCATGTACCACTCATGAAATTTGTACATCTTAGGTGAGAGCTTAAGTACTAGTTCTGGTCTAATAAGAGGTTTTCCTAGCTGAAAGGGCCATCTATACTCGAAACTTGGATCCCAGGGTGGTTCTTCATGGCCGAGTGCAACACCTAAAGACATCCTTGTTTCTTCCATGAAACCAAGGAGCTTCACTACTTCTTGTGTAGGCATTTCTGCTATAGCTCGTTCCTGTGCATTGAGGCTGGAGGGAACGTAAGTCTGTTTCCTCATCAACGCATCTTCTTTAGACGACATCGACGCCAGTATGGGCATCAATTTCTTGCTGTTTTCACTCATTAGTTTGAAAAACCCAAGTTTGGACGGACCTACTTGTTTGGTCTTCTCTAGCTCCCTCTGTTGTTGTTTTGTATTCAGATTATTGAAAAATTCATGCACATGTTGGGCATTGATCGTTGTTTTCCCTTCTTCTTCTGTCGTCTCTCATGCTAGCTTCCTTTTGCTGATGGGCTCAACCATTTTCTTTATTGTTGGTGGTTTCAGTGGTTGCACTGGGTTGGAAGATTGTGCTCCGACGGTTTTTTCGGTTGTGCTTTCGTGGCTAGGTGGTTTTTTCAGCGGTAGTTTCTTCTGCGGTGGTTTCGCGGTTTTTTCTGGTATGCTTTGGTGGCTGGGCGGTTTTTCTGATGTGCTTTCATGGTTGGGCGGTTTTTTCTGTGGTGCTGCGGTGTTTTTTTCTGCTTTTGATGGCGCTTGCTTTGCCGCCATTGGTTTTTCCTACTTTTTTGGAGGTGATTCGGGATTGACGTCAATATCATGGCTAGAGATCGCACCTCCGGAATTGAATAATGGTTCTTGTGTAGACGGTGAGCGAGGTGATATTGAAGGTCATGAGGACGACTTAGGAGATGATGATGGTCGCGACTGCGGGGGATCTGTAGGAGGGATTATAATGTAAGGCCACAATATGATACCGTGAACCGCATCCTTGAGTTTCCTTTCCCCATCACCTCCTGGGATGTCTTGCTCTAAATCTTCAAATTGTGGCTGACAAATCTCCTCCACAGAAACTGAGGCGTAGCCGGGTGGAATCAACATGTTGTGGCTAGTCTGTCTAGGAAAATGCGCAAAAGCACTTCCGTACACCACCTGCATTGTTGCCGAATGGCTTGTGCAGCTCGCATGGGGTGCACCGACAGAGAAAATCCACCGGGTATTGTTGGTTGTCATCCACTGGAACTCCTTCGATTGCCCTTGGCTCTCCAGAGCCTTCTGTGCAAGCACCTGATGCGTCCTCTATGCAAGCACCTGGTGCAACCTCGGTAGAAGCACAACTGCTTTTCCGAGCGGAAGGGCTAATGACGGGATCCAGAGGTACTTCGGGAAGTGCTCCAGTTTTGGCTATTTGAGATATCGTTACGGCCAGTCGCCGTTCAATCTCTACCTGCATCTTTTCTTCTTGTTCTTTAAGTCTTTGCTCCATCATTTGGCGCCAATGCTCCTCTTCGCGCTCTTTTCTTCTTTTGCGGCTTTTATAGCTATCGAGGTTTCCCTTGAAGGCATACTTCCACAACACCACCCCGTAGCCCCTGCAATGTCCTGGGTGTTCTGGATTCCCGAGTGCCATAATGAGCTAATCCATTTCTCTGTCAACCTTCAATCTACCAAGTGCCTTCTCTCGTAACGTGGGCGGGAATTCAAGGGTACCATCATCCGGGTTCAATCTGCCTCCATGCGCATAATACCAATTCTTCGATCTTTCGGGCCAGTGAAAGACTGCTGATATGATACCTTTGGCGATAAGGTCTTGTTCCATCTTCCGCCACTTAGGAATTGCTATCGCGTAACCACCTCGACCAAGACGATGGTTGTACTCCCCTTTCTTACTGGCACTGTTCTTCGCTTGGGCACTTTTTTGGGCAAAAATTTCACTTTTCTTGTATTCAACAAAGGACTTCCAATGATCTTTTATCTTCGGATATTCATCCCAATTTGGAGTTCGGTTGTTCTTGATAAAATCTCTAGTCAACTGCTTTTGAAATTCTGAAATTGAGTTGCTATCTCCACTAGAGTCCAACCTTTAACAAGGTATTCGTCGACGCATTCAGGAAGTGCGAAGTGTTTTAACATCATTCCACATCTGGTCTTTTACTGAGTCTGGAACCATGTATGGATTACTTGGTTTTCCCTTCCATTCTCTATAATTGATGGGCACGTTGTCCCTTACAATTGCCCCGCATTGAGACACAAACTTGTCCTTGACTTTTTTTGGAGCAATAGGCTGGCCAAGATCTGACACCTCCGTGATACGATACATCACATCGCCGAAGATTAGTTGTGCACGACCTCTCTTGGAGTTTTTCGTCGTCGATCCAGAAGCCTACAAGAATTAACAGTAATTTTCCATGAATCGACATAAATTTATGAGAATATACAAGAAATGGGGTTATTGAATTAATACTAATGAACTTAATACATGATATGTATACCTCGTTGGAACCTTCTGCATTAGCATCCTCAAGGTCGTCATTGTTTTTTGAGTCGGCGGCTATGTCTTCCTCGTTATTTGCAAAGTCATCAGTGGCGACGCCTCCTTGACCAATCATATTTAGAATAATTTCCTCATCTGTGTAGGATGCAAAGGCATTCGCACCACCAGCAATAATCTCCTCCATAATCCTTTCATCGTTGTCATTGTTATCCATCTAGAATTAACAGAAAGTTTCTATGAATCGGCACAAATTTATGAGAATATACAATAATTTCTATGTATTTCTAGTATCCATGTAGAATAAAACTAATTTTCTATGAATTGACACGAATTTATGAGAATATACAATAATTTCTATGTATTTCTAGTATCCATGTAGAATAAACACTAATTTTCTATGAGTCGACACAAATTTATGAGAATATACAATAATTTCTATGTATTTCTAGGAGAAGGGGAATATACAATAGTGTCACCTACCACAGTCGGCGAGGAGAAGGAGAGCTGGGATCCTAGGGTGCGTCGAGGGAGGCAGTGGGGAGCCGGGGCGAGACGACAGTGGGATCTTGGGTGCGTCGAGGGAGTCAGTGGGGAGCCAGGGCGAGACAACGGCGGGATCTTGGGTGCGTCGAGGGAGGCAGTGGGGAGCCGGGGCGAGATGGCAGTCGGCGATGCTGGGGAGAAACATATTTAATTAGAATTATTATAGACATATTTAGTATAATTTTATACTTAAATTTATTCTTCAAAAGAAATTAAAAAAATGATGACGCAAACAATTAATTTGCTTGCGTCAGCAAGACCCAATTTTGGGGCACGGGGTTGGTGTACGGCGGCGGCGGGGGGGGGGGGGGGGGGGACGGGCGCGCCCCTACCGGTGTTGGGGAGGACAATTGTGAGGCGCCCCTACCGGCGGGACGAGGCGACGACGCTCGGGACGGCCGGGCGGCAAGGTGCGCGGCGGCGGCGCGGAGCCCCGGAGGGCGGGGAGGGACGACGTGGAGGAGGAGGATGGGGTGGAGGACGGCGCGGAGGAGGGAGGTCGCGGAGGAAGCCGCATGCGTTCCGGGGGCGACGGCGGCGGACCGGCGGCGTGGCGGGGGGCGAGGGCGTCGGCAGATTTCAGGAGGCCGGCGGCAGCGGAGAATCCCATGGGGCAGAGGACGGGGGGCGCCACGGAAGGCAGCGGTCGTGGAGGATGACGGCGGCAGCGGAGGAGGAGGACACGACGACGACGATGGCGGCGGATCGGGGACGAAAAAGTGGCTAAGTGCTGGAGGAGGAGGGTCGCTGCTTTTATATATAGACACACCTTTAGTCCGGGGTCGTGTAATGAACCGTGACAAAAGGGGGGTCTTTTGTCACGGTTGGTGATACCACTCGGGACTAAAGGGTGATTTCGCGCGGGAGTCTCAAAAAGGAAAATTTCCCTCTTTAGTCCGGGTGGTTTTACGAACCGTGACAAAAGGGGGGCCTTTTGTATCGGGTCGTAAAACCACCGGGACTAAAGGTCTATTTTGGGCGGGACTTTAATTCTTTTCCCATTTTCCCTCCTCATTTTCTCAAATCTTTCTCTTCGCAATCTTTTTAAAAAATGGTAAGTTTAATATTTGAACCATGCAAAATTATATTTCGTTAAGTGTTAACAACCTTAACTTTCCAATATAAAAAATAATTTGATAGTTGAAATAATTACTTTCTTTTCGGACTCGACAAGTATTTGTCTCCTAAGACATAACAAAAATGATCAACTAATTCGAGAAAAATGTCAAACTTTGTGGTTACTTGTCACGAGCATCCGAAAGGATTTAACAAGTTTCAGTTCAAATAACTAAAGAAATACACTCATAGAACATTACACAAATGATTTGAACATTAATCATTACGGTACGGTATTGAAGTTTCTTTTCTTGAGAAAGTTCCTTGGTCATGGTCGTGATGTAAGTATGGTGTCTCTTCATTTCCAAGCGGTATGCTTAGGTCAACTTCGACGAGTGAATGGAGGCATGCCATCGAACTAATCATAGTCATCGATTTGTACGTTCGTCCTCAACTCCCACGATTACTCTTTTACCGGAAGAACAATGTGTCGCTTTGGCTCTTGTGGTCCTTCGGGATTTTTATTCTTCGGTTTGCTAGTCATATCCTTGACATAGAAAACTTGATGCACATTTTTGGCAAGGAAGAATGGTTCATCTTTGAAACCAATCTTGGTCGGGTCCACTATTGTCATTCCATATTGATATTTCCTTATGCCACCTCCGATTAGTTTTACCCATTGGCAAAGAAACGAGAGGGATGTTAAGTGGCCCGTACTCGGGCTCCTATATCTCTTCTATGACACCATAATACGAGTTCTTGTTATTGTTCTTGTCCATGGCGTCTATACGGACACCACTATTTTGGTGTGTGGTTTTCCGATCTTGGTCTCTTGTGTAAAAAGTATAACAATTTATATCGTAAGCTTGGAATTTGACACTTGTGCTAGAAGGTCCTCTGCTATCAAAGCGAGTTGTGGGTGAATCATGGATTCACCAATAACTTGTTCGGATCAACCATGAGGGGAAATTTTCCAAGTGATGGCGTGTAACCCATGCTTCGGTTTTGGTTGGAATCGCTTGTGTTCCTCAATGTTAGGTGTGCTTTATTGAACAAATCAATATCATTGCTGAAACATGCTTTCCTTCCAATGGTGCCCTTTCCTAATAGCCTCCCCTCGTGTCGTGATACCGGAACCCCAATCGAGTCAATTGAGTCGACAAAGTCCACACAAAACTCAATGACCTCCCCGATTACATATCCTTTGGCGATGCTTCCTTCGTACATGCGCGGTTAAGAACATATTTCTTGAGGACCGACATGAACCTCTCAAAAGGCCACATGTTGTGCAAGAATACTTGGTCCAAGAATAGTAATCTTTTTCACAAGATGCACCGGGAGGTGGGTCATAATATCAAAGAATGAAGGTGGAAATGCCAACTCAAAGCTGACAAGACATTGCACAACATCATTTTGTAGCTTCACTAGGTTCTTTGGATCGATTGCCTTTTGTGAAATTGCATTGAGAAATGCACAAAGCTTTACGAGCGCTAATCGTACTTTCTCCGGTAGAACACCCCTCAACGCAGGCGGAAGTAACCGTGTCATCAACTTTGTGGCGGTCATGGGTCTTGATTTGTGAACTTCTTATCTTTCATACTTATTATTCCTTTTATATTCGATGAGTAGCCGGATGGAACCTTCATCTTGTTTAGGCAATCAAACATGATGTCCTTCTCTTCCTTGCTCGGGGTGTAACTAGCAGGACCTAAGTAATCTTGTTCTTCCTCCTCAACCTCTTCGGGATCGCTTCTTCCTCATCAACCTCTATCGGAGGTGCTTCGTTCCTATGGATATTTTTTAGGTCCCCGTTGTGCTTCTAATGTATCCTTAGAGTTCTTGTAACAACCCAAGAAGCCTAGAACATTCGGACAAAGTTTCTTCGTCAAGTGCATCACGTTAATAGCATTTCGGACCTCAAGAATTTCCCAATAAGGTAACTCCCAAAATATAGATTTCTTCTTCCACATTGGTGCACGCCCATTAGCATCATGTGGAACGGGTTCCACTTGTCACCCCTTTCAAAGACAACCCTTAGATCCTTTACCATCTCAAATATCTCCTCTCCTTTAAAATGGGGGGGGGGGCTTTGTACGATGATCATCCTTTCCTTTCCAATGCAAACCTTTCTTCCTTAAGGGATGCTTCTCAGGAAGAAAGCGACAGTGACCCATATACACAACATTCTTACAAATTTTCAGATGAGAATCGTCTGTTTTATGTAAACAGTGGGTGCAGGCCCGATATCCCTTGTTTGAGTGCCCAGATAGGTTACTTAAAGCAGGCCAATCATTGATGGTAATGAATAACAATGCTCGTAGGTTGAAGTTCTCTTGCTTATTCTCATCCCACACACGTACACCTTCTTTCTTCTATAGCAGTAATAGTTCATCAACCAATGGTCTTAGATACACATCAATGTCATTGCCAGGTTGTTTTGGACCTTGGATTAGCACCAACATCATAATGAACTTTCGCTTCATGCACATCCAACCAGGAAGGTTGAACACGCATAGTGTCACAGGCCAAGTGCTATGACCATTGCTAAACTCACCAAATGGATTGAAACCATCTGTGCTTAAACCAAATATTATGTTTCTTGCTTCCCCAACAAAATCTTTGTATTTTCTATCAATCTTTCTCCATTGATACCCATCTGTCGGATGTCTCAGCATGTGGTCTTGGTTACGATAACTTTTGTGCCATGTTATCAACTTAGCATTTTCTTTGTTCCTGAACAAACGCTTCAAACATGGTATTATAGGAAAATACCACATAACCTTTGCCAGTACTTTCGTCATCTTGGGAGGTGTCCCCTCGGGAGCACCAGGATCATCATCTCTCCGGATCTTATAATGTAGCACTTTGCACACAGGACAAGCTTCCAAATTTTCGTGTTCCGTGTCTCGATATAGAATGCAATCATTAGGGTAGGTATGGATCTTCGAACCTCCAACCCGAGAGGGCACACGGTATGTTTCGCTTCATATGTTGTCGACGGTAATTCATTGTTCTCGGGAAGCTTGTCCTTCTCAATTTTTAGCATCCCCTCAAATGTTTATCGGACACGCCATATTTTTCCTTCCATTGCAACATTTCAAGTGTAGTACCAAGCTTTTTGTGACTCTGTTTGCAATCTGGGTACAATAGTTTTCTATGATCTTCTATCATACGACACAACTTTGCCTTTTCATTATCATTTTCACAGTCTCTTTGTGCATCTTTTAGAACTTGACCAAGATCATCAACATGGTCGTCTTCTGGTATCTCTTCTTCGTCAGCATCTTCCATTAAAGTATCTACAGAAGCTTGCCTCGTGGCCCAGTCAGGAATGTTATTATCATCCTCCTCATCTTCGTTCTCTTCCATCACAACCCCTCTTTTGTAACACCCGTGTTTTTGCTCGGTGGTGATTTGTGCTAATGACACTCTTAACTACTCCTCTAACTACCCTTGAGAACCCTAGGTCAACTCTTGGTCAAAACCCTAGCCTAAAACCCTAGTGTTCCCTTTGACCTCCTTGTGCCAATCTAGAACTTGAGCACGTTCTCCAAAATTTCCCTAAACACTTCAAAATCACCCAATAGGAAAAATGTGCAGTTTTGGAAGGCACACAACTTTCATGAAGAATGGCATTGCTGATTTTGAGTGCAAAGTGGTGAAAAATGCAAAAATAGGTGCTTTGGTGCTTATTCTTTGGACGCCGAGTTTTTGGTCATCTTGCACGGCATTTCTGTTTAAACCGGTGAGAAACACCCCCTAGATCCTTTGGCATTTTTGAAGATGGTAACTTGATGGACAACTTTGGTATTCAAAGTTTGGGCCACTTCTATTTTGAAATACGGAGAAAATTCGAGTGCAAAAGGGGGTAAGTCAAACCGACTTTGCAAAACCGAGCTCCCGCGCACGACGTCGCGCGGGGCATGCCACGTCGGCCCCGCCGTACCCGGCCGCGCGCGCACGCCGAGGCGCCGGGAAACCCCGCGGTCCGAGGCCGCGCCGCCGCCACCGTACACCTAAGGATGATGACGCGCGTGAAGGGTTTAGTCCGGTGCCACGCGGCCCGTGCGCACTCGCCGGCGGGCGAACCGCCATGCGCCATTGGTCGCCGGCTCCGCCGCACGTCGCCACCGCCTCCGCGCCCATTCCCCGGCCCCCCGTAGGCCACGACGGTGAGGCGGAACCACCTCTACAAGTCCCCGGGTCTATAAAACCCTCCCCCTCCTCCTTCCCTCGCACGCCCGAGCAACCGAGCCAACCGCCGCCGCCCGCCATTAGCGCCACTTGGGTGAACTCCTTGCTCCGCTCGTGCCCGAGGAAAGCCAATGACCCATAGCTCTTCCCGAGCACTCCCTTGAGCCCCGGGGTGCACGTGATGGCCTAGCATCGGCGGCATTTCCCCGCAAACCAAGCCGCGGCGGCCGTGCGCCATCGTCTCGCCGCCGGCCATCGTCGGACTCCTCCCCGCTCGAGCCACCACCGTGAGTAGGCTACACGTGAGTCCAATCGCCCACCCCCCTCACTTATTTGCCTCCTTCGGCCCTACCTCGCCGCTGCGAGCTTGCCTCGCTGCGGGAGGGTGTGGTTGTGAAGGGAGACTTTTCCCGAGGGCCGGTGTGTTAAATCCAAGGGCATGGTTGTGAAGTTTTAAAAGATCCGAGGTCCATTCGCGAGTAGATTCTTCTAAATTGTTCCCTTTGGTCAAGTGACTTGTAAAATTCATATAAAATTGTAGAAAAATCCAAAAATTGCAAACCCAAATTTGTTGTGCTCTGTGTAACTAGAACTACAACTGTCCCAAAACATGTATATGCTTTTGAGCTTTAGTTTTTTGCTTGAAAAATTGAAATGTAAAATAACTAGATCTATGTTTCTGCTAAATCCCTACATGATCTTGAGCTGAACTTTGGATATGTCGTGGAGACTAGCATGTATAGGTCCTGTGCCAAAATTTGCACAAAGTTACTGAAGGAATCTTTTTATATAAATTATCTTGTGATATTGTCAAATCTGCCTAGATGAATTTTGTAGCCTAAAATATAATTATTTTTGAGCCCTACTTCTGGTTATTGTCTTGTTATGATAAAATGCACCTTTGGTGATTTTACCATGATTTTATCTCTATTAGAAATATTAATTCCAGATATATGCTTGTTTTTACTCATAAATGTGGAGATCAAGATCCACAAGAGCTTTAAGTGTGTTTGTTGGTTCTTTAGGCTTGTTTTAGGCCAGAGCATGTGTAGGAGAAAGTTTGACTACATTTCTGTTATATTTATTTTTATATGCATTAATCCTTTTAATGCTAGCTAGAAATGCCTTTAATGGTGTGCATTTAATTTCAGTGGTGCAAACTAGTTGCTTGCAGTCCAAAGGAGTGTTTCCTGGTCATTAGGACCAGTGGGTACTGTTGGGCAAGTTTTGAGGTGTAATTGGTTGATTAAAGGTTGAAAACTAGATTAATCTAGTAAGGGAAAAATAGGAAAAACAAATTCTTTTGTGCATAAGTTATATAAATGAGTTAGGAAAGTAATTTGTGGCATAAAAGTAGCTTTTCCTTGCTGTTTGTATTTAAAGTAATTAACTTCTTTATACATGTACACAATCACCATCATGAGAGTGTTGTATAGTCTTTTTGTGTTTACTTTTAAATGAGTAAATGTTTAAATGCTTTTGTTAAGGTGAATATGGCCAACCATGTACTTCTTGTGGCTGTTGCTACTGTTTATTTTATGTAAATTAAATTAATTTCATTTGTATATATATGTACACAGCCACTGTTAAAAAGTCTAGATAATAAAGCATCACACAATGCTCCTTTATAGGAAGAGTATGCTAAATGTATCTTTATCTAGGTGAATGTGGTCAACCATGCACCCCATGGTTATCAATTGTGGTTTTGGGATGAAATAGCTCAATCTGCCAATTAAGTCTTGCATTTGCATCCTCCGTGTAGAAGTTCCCGACGGTAGTTACACGCTCGTGTCGGCTGACGAGGGCGAGGGAGCAGGAGGAGACGTGCACTACGTGACTGTAGAGCAAGACCCGGACCAAAGTCCGGAAGTGTGTGGGTCTGCTTGTGTTGACGAAGGCAAGCCCTGGTTTAATCATTAACCTATGTGTTTCATTTAAACTTCTGAATTTATCTTTGTTATCTTATGTGCATTTACGTTCAGGGGTTGAATGAAACCCTAGTTGCATGATCCATAAGTACCTATGATCTTTTACTAGCATGTTAGGTCGCTAGTGGCTATGCTCTAAGGATCCGGTACAAGTCGAGTGATGTTCGTCACTCGCGAGAATAATATCTCTTTTATGGAATCACCATGCTGATTAAATGGATTGCTCATGTGGTAAGAGCATGGGATTTGGGCTCCGGTCCAATGGTTTCGTTGGTTAAGTGTTTGAAAGTACTAAGCACCTGTCGGAAATGGGTACGATAAGCCTAGTACCTAAATGAGACGGTGCGGGAACTTTGCGCTACTACTCTTAGGGTTGAGGCCCCGGGCTCGCCACCTGAGTACTTGCGTGAGGCTGGGTGACCTTGGTGGCGTAGCCCAGTAAACCTCGTACTTGAGATTGTAGCATCTGATCCCAATCCGAGGAATGACGGGAACCGCCTGGTTGGTGAACTCTTGGTGAGGGCACCTCCCGTGTGCTTAGGTCCACCTTGCAAGGTTTTGAATCAATCGATTGTCGGCCTCTCACCGTTATCTAAGACTACTTACCCGACTGGCCATGATATCCCTTTATGAAGAAACTTTGTGAAGATTATTACTTTGATTAAGTGTTTGCACAACTTTGATTGTGATAGTCACTTATCTAGTAATGATTACTTCTACTAGAACATGAGCTAAAATGTGAAAGTAAGGATTCACTACTTAGTAGCTTTTTGGCAAACAAACCCACTAGCCAAAAGCTTTGCATGATTAGAGGTAAAGTCTTTCTTTTAGACGGGTAAGTCTTGTTGAGTATTAGTATACTCAGCCTTGCTTTATAAATGTTGTTTCCAGGTAATGCATGTGATATGTGGCCCGGAGAACTTCCACCCGACTGGGAGCTGGAATGGGTGGATGACGAAGAGTGATTGCATCATGGACAGGCCTCTAATGATGTGATCATATCATTTCGTTATCTTCCGCTGTTTTCAATAAACTCTGAATTATTTATTTTCGTGTCAAAGAACTATGTTGTAATAATGGACCCTACGGGGATTTGATATTAATTTGTAAGGCACTCTGGACTCTCCTTCGTGGGAGTTTTAATGTATACGTTCGATCCTCTCTGTGTTGTCAAGTGATTTACCGGGCGTTGACCTGGCAACACTCAACAGGATGATTCTTTATTATCGCTTAATGACCAAATGGAATGGTTTAGGTGATAGTACGGAATTATCTCGAGTGGGGTTGTCACATCTTTCACCGTGCCTGGTCCAAAGACATAGTTCGCCATGAATCCATTTTTAATCAAGTGGAGGTGAAGAGTCCCCCAGTCAGAATAGTCTTTGTCGTTTCTGCACAAAGAGCATGGACAACACATGAATCCCTTTGGGTTCTTGTTGGCTTTGGCCACTTCGAGGAAAGCTTGCATGCCAGCAATATACTCTGGGGATCGTCTTTCGGCATTCATCCATTGCTGATTCATCTGCATCATATTAAGTCCAATTTTTATATTAAAAAGTAAACAAAGAGAAAGAAGAAGGGTGAATTTGATGATGTATTCCATTATGAACTAGTGATGAGAACTGGAGGCCTACCTACATTTTTCCTTAACATGTTGATCATCTCAACACAATACGTGAATTCATAAATGTGTTTGAAGCAGAGGTTCAAAAGCTAGAAGCTGACTAGTTTTTAGCTTGGGGACTTGTGATACAATGACATACAGAGGTCACCTGATGGCCATTTTGATCTCCATTATTAATGACCATATTTTTTATAAACTAACTTCTATAAAATTAGCTAAATGTAAAATCATAATTAGTTCTATGTTTCATAATATCAAAAAGTAAAATTCAATTTTCTCTACATCAATATAAAAGATAACAAGACAATGCTAGTGTTTAGCCAACCACATTTTTCTCAATCTAAAGTATATAAATAATAACTTCATATCTCATTACCTCCTCCCACCTAACATTTAAGATTTCTATTTTCTCCATCTCTAAAATATATCAAAACAATTAATCACAACAAATGATGGGAGGAAGAAGAATCAAACCTCGGAAACACTTTAGAGGAGAGAAATCTTCACAAATACATGAAGAAAAAATTCAGCGGCACCTCTCTAAGGTTGAGGCGCCATGGAGGAGGAGCTTGAGCTCTTGGTGAATAATGGCTCGGGCAAGAGAAAGGGGAAGAAGAAGCTAGATTTATATGGCGCCAGCTATTAGTCCCGGTTCGAGTTAACAACCGAGATTAAAGGGAACACTTTAGTCCCGGTTGGTAACTCCACCCGGGACTAAAGAATTAGCACCGGGTGAAATTACCAACTGAGACTAAAGGGTACACCTTTAGTCTCGGTTGGTAATTCCACCCGGTGCTAAAAGCCTGCGTCAATCATTGCGGGAAAATACCGTTGGGACACCCCCCTTTAGTCCCAGTTGGTTATACCAATCGGGACTAAAGGGAGTGTCTCCAGCGAGTATTTCGGACCACGTCGACGAAAGGCCTTTAGTCTCGGCTTCAAAGTTGAACCGGGACTAAAGACTCGAACCAAAGCCTTCCTCTCCACCGGTGCTGGTTGGCAATTTGAGCCTGTAGGTCTTGTCTTTTTTTCATCTTGTTCCCAAAATTGAACAAAATGTAAGAAAACGTTCATCCGAACTCCACGGATATGGACCTCATGATATTTCCAAATTAGTGTGCACCATGTCTTGGTCTGTCGTTGATCGCTAAATAAGAATTTCAGTGTGTTTTCTTTTTCTTAAAAAAAGGGGGAATATAGCATAGGAACAATAGGGGGGGGGGGGGGGGGGGGGGGGCACTCTGTTACCACTGGCAACTACAAGTACAAAGAGAAGATTCACTGTGGCTATCCATCTGAACGGGAATGTGAAGCACTCTCCAATCTGAAATCAAAATGTTGGAGAAGAGTTTTTTTGGGCTACACAGAATTTCTTTACTGACTTGCCAATTTCGGGAGAAGATATTTCCTCCTGAACAACCCAACAAACAATGTGGACATGCCGCACCCGTTAGACTAGTTTCTATCTGGTGACCGGGGTTGCATGCCGTGATCCCGAGAAATGGAAGATTGGTGATGGCTACTATCGGAGATTGGAGACGGTGGTCGCTCCCCTTGATCTCGCTTGCCCGTGGACTCTGATGCTGTAAATTCAGGAGAACGTAAGGTGCCATTCAATATTTGCAGAAACAAGTGCTACATAGTTTTTGCATACGAACTGGAAATACTCTCAAATATGAAAATCATGAAGTTTGAACTAACTAAATTGTGGTACAGATGTACTCAAATTACTATAGGTAGTCTTTTTTTCTCGGAGAAAATTGGGGTTATTAATATAGCTAGTTGGACAGTAAGGTTGGTGTGGATAATGGCACCACAGGACACAACAGGGGAGAAGATAAAGACTCTGTTTCAAGTTTGAAAAAACACAACGACATTGAGATGCCACACCGTTTGAACTAGCCATTGTCTGGAAAAATAGAAGACGAATGAGGACTCCCACTGGAGGTTGGCGCCGGAGGTGACGTGCCATCGACTCGCCCACCCATGTTCACTGGTACTGTAAGTTTAGTAGAACGTGAGCTGGTATCTGGCATTCCCTAGGAAGAATTCCTTGAAAAAAGTGGTTTGCTATTGCTACTCTACAGCTGAAATTTCTCTTAATTTCATAAATGGAGATACTGAGACTGGAAAGTGCGCATGTTTCAGTATGGATAATGGCAAGGATCAAAGGACAATAGTGATGCTGAAAAGCAAAGGGTAACCAAAGAAAAATGGACCGGGCAAATAAAAGGCGACAATGTTGTTACCTCCTGTGAGGAAGCCGATGAGCATCACAGCGAGGATGGTCACAGACATCAGTACCAGGGGGAGCTTATGGCTGAGGAACGAGCACCAGCTCCTCTGCTGCTTCGTCTCACCTCTCTGCTCTGTAGAGCGATTCTTCGTTCCTTAAGCCTTCCAAGAGAGCAGCTCATTTACACCAACTGGGCTAGGAGTTTCACCTGGCCTTGTTTAGATTGCTAGAATTCCTCCTTTCCACTCTCTCTCCACCACATTAAATACACCAAAAGATATATATGTTCGGAATACTAAATGTAGATGAAATCAAAAACTAAATACACGATTGTGATGACCTCTGCGACACGAATCTTTTGAGTCTAGTTAGGTCATGGTAGGACAATATTTATCAAAAAAGCCGAAATTTACCTTCTGCTACAGTGCGTTAAAAAGACAAAAATTTCTGACATCTAAACAAGGCCTCGGCACTCATCTTTATCTTTGTATTTTTATAAAAAAGGAACAGGAGGGATAGCTGCATGTTGTATATTGAATTATTGATAAAGAAAAGCACTCATCTTGATCTGAGCAGTTGTGTAATTTAAACAGGAAAGTTGGGTTAAATAGTGTTTGGAAGTCTGACTGGCTGGCTTAGCTTCTGGGATATTGTGAGCATCTTTGGTTTACATAGACACTGCACGTGTGCTACATTCATGGCAGTATCGAAGCGAATCAAGATGCACGTATTGTGTGTTGCGCTTCTGCAATATTTCCCTGCTTCAGTTAAAATTCACTGAGCACACTTTACATTGTCGAATCTCTGGCTACAATTAACTAGAAGATGCAAAGTCAACTTGGTTAAACCTGACACGACAGGTTGCCGACAGCGTTATAGAGAGGAAGCCGACATGTTACAATACGGTTTATTCCTCAAGACCGAGATAAGTTGTACTCCATGACACTCGTCGAGCATGGATGTGTCATGTGTGTTGACATGTGAGATGCAATATTTGGTTGTTGAATTTAAGAGCGAGCGCAAGTATAACTACTAAGGACTAAGAGCAAACAAATTATGTATAATCTCTACTTCTAAAAAGAATGAACCTACGAGAAAAAATTGGTACAATGTTTATCCGATCCTCGGTGCGTCCGCCTCCACTTCGTGCGTCTGCCCCTCGCGCCCCACGCCCTCCGCGGTCGTTTCTGCGCTAACGCGGCAACCTCCCTCCTCCTTCGCTAGATCGGGTCGCAACCTCCCCTCTGCCTTCCACAACGCATCGCGACCCGCCTCCGCCATCACGCCGGGACCTCACCTCCGACAACGAACTGTCGCCCACCGTCGCTAAACCAGGTCTCCACCGCCTCGCCTCCCATCCGCCGACGCCGTCACCCGCCGTCGCTTGCCAGGTATTTCTCCTGCACCCCTCCCTTGCTACCCCTTTGGCGATTCCATAGCGACTGCTCCTGCGCCGCGAGCTCGCCCGTCGCCGTCAGATCACCTTGCAGTCGTCGTTGGGTCTCCTAGCCGTGTGCTGCTGTGTGCAGGTCTTTTTTTTCAATTCCTCCCGCTTGATTCCCTCTTGATAACGGCGCTGATTTCATCTTTGTAGGTTACAGTGTACTGTCAATTTCTTAGTTGGGGATCTTGAATTCGCATGTTCAGCCGTTCCTGGATTTGCCTCTGTTTTTCGGGTAAGTGAGATCTGTGAGGACGGCTCTTTGTGCTTAGCAATTGAATTGCACATCCCTTCTACCCCTATTTTCTGTTGTGGCCTGGGCATAATTTTTTGGGGTTACTGATTCGACGTCTGTTTAGATCCCCTTCATTCTGCAGCGATGCAGGGTAAGTGTTACACCCTGAAATTTCCAATTTCAGGATGTGAATAGAAAGAATAATTAAATAACGATTTTCTCATAATTTTAAAATTTCTCCAACATTTATTTTTCTTTACAGGAAATATACTATAGGAAAAAAAATCCTTTTTTGATTTTCTAAATTAAATAAAAAGTCATGAGTGTTGCATTCATGCCGGTGCATCTTGGTGTTTCATGAGTGCAAAAGGTTTCAAAAATGCGTTTAGGAGCTGTCCCAACTCTCCCGAGAATTTTCCGGATTTTTCTGGAATTAATTCTCATTTTCCTTGTGCTATTTCTATTTATCAGAAGGCTCTAAAATCTTTTTCATGAGCTCTAAATACTTTATTTGGATTGTTCATACCCCAATCTAGCTCCGGAATTTTCCTGGAATTTTTGTGATTTTCAGAGTATTTTTCGTGCCTTTAAACAATTTCTAGAATTTTCTGGAATTGTTTTTGCATTAAAAATAAATTCGAAAATAACTATCCATTCGGTTTGGGCTGAGCCCGAAGGCCCGACCCGCTCCGACCCGCGCCGCCGGCCGGTGGCCGGGGCCGGCGAGGCCCATCCGGCCAAGCCGGAGGCCGCCGCGGCCGGGACGCCGCCGCCGCCGGCCGTGTCCCTAGGCGTGCGCGCCAAGAAAGGCTAGGGCCCCGCGCCCAATAAAAGGGGAGCACCTCGAGCTACGCGTGCCCTAACCCCTGCTCCGCCTCGCCGCCCCGTCCCGCGCTGCCGCCGGCCATGGAGTGGCCGCCGCCACCGGCCGGTGCGCCACCGCCGCCGATTCGCCGCCTCAGCACCATCTTCGTCGGGAGATCCACAACACCAAGGGAAGCAGTTGTATTCTCCTTTGCTGAGCTGCTGCCGGAGGAGAGCGTGTGCACGCTGTGTCGACCCCCGGACACCGTACAACCATCATCGTCGAGGCTAATTTGGACAGCTGCCGTCACATGCATCATCGGCCGTAGTGTCGCAGGCGCCGGACATTGTCGTCGTTTCACCATGTGAAGCAGGATCTCCGCTGCCGCCATCCTTGTCGAGTTCGATCTCCGCGGCCATCGTCGGTTTCATCGTTCCATGGCTGCCGTATGTGAGTATACCGTTATACACTCGATCTATATCTATCATGTTCTCTGTTATCAACCGTGCTTTGTTTGCTCATCCGCACCCCTCGTGCCTTGCAGTGTTTTTGTGAGGCCATCTATTCTTTTTCCCCTGTCAACCATGAGGCGTGTTGTCTACTCTGTACGTGGATGTGCATGATGTATATTCAGTATACATTATGAATGTGTAGACTGCCAGCGAGGGCGGTTGGCACCAGAAGGCTGGCCGCCATAACATCAACGCCGTCGTTGCCCCATGCTATCTTCACCACCAGCTTTCTAGTGTTATTGTCTTGCCGAGCTCGCCACCGTTTGCCATCAATTCAGTTCGTTGTGTCGTTGGTGAGAACCTCAGCACGCACTCTTCCGTCCCTCCTTCACTAGTCAATGCAAGTTAACAGTGCCATGCATGTATCCACGTATCCTTGTTTGCCGTATATTCTTTTATTATTGTTTAAGCACTTTGTGATTGAGCAATAATTATGTAATAGTTCATCCTTAAAATATCCTCTTGTCTATCAACGGTGCAAGACTTATGCATGCACACCTGTATCCGTATGCATATACGAGGGATCTTCTAGTTTCCTTTCTCGGTAATAGTTTCATGGTCATCGTCCCTACATCATGGCAAGTAGCCATGCGTTATGTATGTATGCATGTGAACACCAGGTCACAATCAAATTACTTTGCCACTTTGATTATTGTCTAAGTACTCTGGTGATGTCATGCTTACATCATACTTATGCTTGAGCATTAGAATTCCGTTTCTTTCTATCTACATACATGCCTGTATGCACCTCTGGCCTGCAACGTGATTTTGAGCTAACTGTTCATTTGCATGCAGCCATGTAATTCATGCATGTTCACCGTCATGTTAAATACCTATGCTTCTATATTCTTGAAAACCATGCCTTATTAAGTTCTTATTTCAACTTTTGTTGCATTCACATGATCTTAGAATCAATATCCACCTTTTAGTGTGTTCTTTCAAATCTATTCTTTTGATTGATGTATTGTTCTTAGTATTGCTTGTTTGTTTGCTTTGTATGCTTGTGCCTGATGATTGATGCGAGTAGAAGGAACGTTGTTTGAGAGCTTCGAAGAGCTTGAAGGTGAAGACATTCTGAGCAACTACTTTGGTTAAAGGCAAGTGTGTCCTTGATCTTTTGTCCCAATAACTATGATTAATCACTTTGCATTGCTTGCATTAATTTTGATGGGTTCCTATTAAGGATTACCTAGTCTTTATGATCATTCCTTGTTAACCTGGGTTTACATTTATGTTGGGTAGCTATGCTTAGTTGCTATACCTGGGTTATGGTGGTTTTAATGAACAATAATGATGAATCATGCTATACCTTTGATGTTATATATCTTTGGATGATTAATACAAGACCATATGTTTAATCGGAACATGGAGCGAACACCTAGGAAAACAGTACAACCACAAGACATATGGCTCTGTCTTGGCTTAATAATTAGTGAACTAGGTGTTAGGTATGTTTTACCTGATAAGGGTTGGGGGCTGACGGTAGACGGCGTATGTACCTGCTCGGGCGTAGGTATGGGCTTGGCTAAGACACGGTACTCGTCCGAGAGCTTTATACGCTGCACTGATTAGGTAACCTAGCGGGCAGCCTACATCTGGGGATCTTTGTAACGGCCTCGTAGCGTCCCTATGCAATTACACCTCGGCAGTGTGGTATGATGCCTGATCAGCATCGCATGGTTGGGTTTAAAGTTCTTCGGGACTTTTACGCGACTTGTGGGTAAATATGTACAACCTCTGCAGAGTGTAAAACTAATCGATTAGTTGTGCTCACGGTCAAGAGCGGCCTGGACCCTCACATGATAATTGAACTTGAAGATGGACTTAAATTGTGTTCTCTGGTTATGTGTGCCATATGCTTATGGTGTATCTTATCTATCTCTTTATGATAATTGTGGGTTGGTATAAACTTATACTTTATTAGTAATCAGGTGCTAATAAAACTTGACCAACTAAAATTGCTTAAATGCTTAAATCCTAGTCCACTATAAAGTCTTTGCATTCATATCTTTTTCCACACTTGCTGAGTACGACAAGTGCTCACCCTTGCTATATATATGTTGCTCAGAAGGAGGAAGCTGATATGAAGTCTTGTGAAGATGTTGCTGGTGCTAGGCGTACGCAACCCCCAGTCGACTGCTTGTGATGTTTGGAGCCTTCATTTCCAAGATAAAGCGTAAATCTCTGATAATCTTTCTTTTTCTTACGTGATACTATTTCTGTATTCACTTATATGTCACTATATGCATGAAACTTGATCCTGGCATGCATATAGGTATGCAGTTGGTTTTCTTCGGAAAATCGGATGTGACAGTAAGAGGCCTAACTGCTTAATTAGGTATTTTTGCAATCTTGAGCCTGGTTCCAACCTTCCATCCATAAAAAACGAAGGAACACATCCCCATATGAGGATGATGAGATAATGTTGACCATGACCATGGGAACATGCAGAAGACCATTTGCTCTTCTGTTCCATGTATAGAACGGGAGGTTAAGTTACTGTGTTGCTCTTTGATGCTCCTTTCTCTTCCTTTTGGTTCGTAGAACATTCAAGGGAGGCCGTGTTATTTGACATGATAAATGTTGTGGCTCTTCGGTAAAAAAATTCAGGAGCCCCTCTTCAGTTTTCACTTAATACTACTAGAGTTATCTAGCTAGGCAACTAGAAGCCTGCAGCTGCATTCGATCTGCAAAGCGGCAGTAGCTGAATTCAATTGCATACCGCTGACAAGTGACACCAAATCGCGGATTTAATAAAACCAATCAAATCAGCGGAAAGAGGATAGCTGCTACGTTATCCAAATGTCTGGATGCACGCGAGTAGCCATCTTTAACCAATAGAAATTCCATTAGCTTACGATTTTTTTGTTTGATAGTACATTAATCATCTACTTGTTAACCATTCACTGTCTATGGTATACATTCTAATTATTAGAGTGATATTTGCCCTTTGTTACTCTCACTGACTATACATGCTTTCCTTTATTCATCAGGACATAGTGATTCTTGAAATACATATTCTGTCATTTGGCAAGCCCCACCTGTTGGACTATCAGTGTCAGGGAAAAATTATTTCTTCACCTGGAGGGGAGTCAATCTCCTATGCACATGTGGTGAGACAACAGAAGTTTGATCTTCGCCATGTAATGCGAATCAATTCAATGCCTCCGAACTTGGTAGGTTAATTTGATCTGAAATGCTTTTCAATTGGTTAAATTCAATATCAAACTGAGTTAGTCTAACCTTCTTGAATTGTTAAAATTCTAAAATATGTCCAGAGCTAATGTGATTCTCAATTTCTAAAGCTAATGTTAAGAAATATGGCTGGATCATATCTTTCTTGTTATCTGATTCTTGTTCTTAGTTATTTTTGCAAGGGCCGTGGAAAATTAGGATTTGATGGTGCCATCAGACATACCTATAAGTGCTCATGAGTCTGATTACATATATGTTTTTTAAGCAAACATGAATATATTTGTTAGAATTTTATTTTGAGTCTGGATGCTAAAAAACCTTGCATCTTAGTGGATTGATTGTGACCTTCTATGCAACCTTGCATCTTAGTAATGTATGATGTTTATAGGAACTGGCGGAACCAGGGGAGCCAGCAGGGGCCATGCCCCCTATCTTCAGTAAAAAGATTCATGAGCCCCTCTTCAGTTTTCACTTAATACTACTAGAGTTAGCTAGCTAGGCAAACTGGAAGCCTGCAGCTGCATTCGAACTGCAAAGCGGCAGTAGCTGAATTCAATTGCATACCGCTAACAAGCGACACCAAATCGCGGATTTAATAAAACCAATCAAATCAGCGGAAAGAGGATAGCTGCTACGTTATCTGAATGTCTGGATGCACGCGAGTAGCAACTCATATTTACCATATATTGGCATTTGAAGATTGATAGTTTTAAATTCTAAAAAAAGATCCATAGTTTTACCATATATCTAGACATTGCATATTTATATGAGTAGTAAAAGCTAGGAATTTAGAAATGCACACACGACTTAAAATTTGAGACAGATGGAGTAGAATGTAGGACTACTTTCTCCTCCCTTTTTACCCTTACAAGCACTGCAAAATGCTTGCCAAATTATATTTTGGCTTCATCTGACAAATGCAATAAGGGAATGCAATTCTATTTGTGCAATCATTAGGAAGGAGAACTTAGACAATAACATTATCAACAGAGGTGCTTCTACTAATAAGGGCAGTACAAGTCAGAGGGGCAGTTTGTTGAATTAGACAGAAAGCTCAAAAAGAAAGGTAATCATAACATTACTTGAGTCTAGATTTCTAATTTAAAAAAGTCAGTAATCATCAATCCTTTTTAATATGATTACCAAGAAATTTGATGTCTAATTTGTTATGTGATATAGTGCCTGTACTTTGGCTGTCTTGTGATGAATTTTTACTATGGAAGACTGGTAAAATTTGTAGATAGTAGCTTACTTCACAATCTTTGTTCACTAAAGTTGTCATGCATTGTAGTAATTCTAATTTTATGTGGATTCTGTCGAACCTCTACTTTGGGAGTATCTGCATCTGGGATTGTCAACCACAGATAAGGGCTCAAGCTATTTGCATAAGCCTATGTGCTTGAATTCATACTGGTCCTAGCAAGAAAAGACACAAACAAAGCTTAAAACTCAGTTTTATACTCTCAATGTTGAAACCTTATTCGAGGCATTTTTGCTATTGCAATAATCTATGGAATCTTATTCTTTGGTTATGTAGAATTTTTCATGTCTTATATCCACTTAGGAGCTTTAAGAATTTGATGATCACCTAAGTTGCTTTTTTTGTTCTTATTGCATAGTGATCACCAATCAGTTTGCATTACCCTCCTTTAAAACTTCCTTGAAATCATATACTGAACACACAGTTTGCTTAGTGCTTAGCATGTAAAAAAATTGATGTCTCCAGAGGCAAAAGAACAATAGGAACGACAGGAAGGTAAGCAAAATATTTTCTCGTGTTCTTTTTATTCTTTATTAATTCCTTTAGATCACCATAACCTCTGATATACAATGTTAGATCACCAAAACATTGCCTGTGAACTTCAATGTACAAGCTTTAGTGTTTTTTATTCTAGATGATCATTTCATTTACCCTAAAAAATAGTATGATCATGTTTGTTCATTTTCCTGTACTTTATGTGTCTTTAATGAGCACAAATACTCATCTTAGAAAATCCTCTCCAGAATAATCTCCGAGAATATGGTTGTTTTATTACTATATTGATAATATTGAAAACAAGACAATAATTAGTCATGTAGGCCAAACATGCACTTCTGATAGCAGTATTGTACAGGATGAAAATCAAAAGATCGAAAGGAAGTCTTTGTAAAGTAACATAGCAGAGCACATGCCCCACCTACACCATTTCCCTTATTCAGTCCATGTGTAGTACTGGTTGTCTTAGTTTCTCTATAGGCTTAAGCCATTTTCTGTTGTCCAATCAAATTTTGGGGAATGTTATCATTTTCGTGAAAGTGAGATTCCAGGTTTAATTTTGATGTCTCATTTGCAAATTTGCTTTGCTCTTGTAAGTTGCAACTCAGATTGAAACATTGTCTACAACAATGTCTTTATTTCTTCCCAATATATTTTTTCTTTTTCATGATTAGCACCCTTGTGCATTAATTTATAACAATAAAACATTAACCTTATCTTTTTTAACTAGCACCCAAAAAAGGAAATTTTACAGCTTCATGCCTTTGCTCATTGATGTATCTATGCTGACTACCCAATACCTGATGATGTTTGCATTTATGGTTTTTTTTCACATGACTGTTTTTTTAATGTGACGGGACTATAACTGGTACATTTCCTTTGTTTTTGGTTTGTTGGATTAAATACTTAACCATATTGTGCTTGTTTCACATTATTGCCATGTCTGTTTTGATATTCATATCTACCAATTTTTCCCTATTGTATACGCTAGCCTTTTAAGTCACAAACCTACTCATTTTGCTGACCCAAATTTCTTCACACAATATTCCAATTCAATTCAGAAGTTGTGATTTACATCGGATGAGATTGCTGAGGTCCTTGACTTCCCTCGGTTGACAATGACATTGGAAGATGGACGTGAAGAATCAGTAATGAAAAAATGATGAGTTAATTTTATTCATTTTGACATGATGTAGACTCTATTAGAAAAGAATATTTTGCAAAAGTTGATATTTATGAATCTTGTTCTGCCATAAAATAGTATGTTAACATCAACACTTTGTTTTTTATGTTAGAATTTTTTATAGCCCGTAGCAACGCACGGGCACGATCCTAGTCTTAACTAAATTTGGAGTTTGAAGACCTTAAAAAAATAGAAAAATTCATAAATAATGGAGTGAGTAATCCAACTGACTCTTCAATTTTAGCTTCCCTTATGCAAATGGTGGGGTCCACTTTTTTTCTTTTTTTCACAAGATAGCGTCAACTCCATCCCCGCCGTCCCTGCATAGTTCATTTTCTTTCTCATCCGCCGTCGATTCCTCCTGCTGCTCGGCGCAGCGCCGAGCCAGCCCAGTGTCATCCGCGTCCCTGGCTCCAGCGGCGCCGCTCTTGGACTGGGAGTCTCCATCTCCTGCCCCTGCTCCCGATCAGGGTTTTTTTACCGCTGGTTACCGCTGCGGTAACCGCGGTTACCGTTTATACCGTGCCGGTGCGGTAACGGTACCACGCGATAGATACCCCTAGGGGTTTTCAAATTTGAATTGGAATTCAAAAAATGAAAAAATCAATAAAAATCTCCAAAAAATAGTTCATGATTTATAGAATCTGATGGTATTGAAATTTTTCAAATTGGAGTGCATTTGGTATTTATTTCGAGGTTTAGAAGTTATAGAAAAAAGAAAAAGAAAAAAATGGGTCGGCCCGTTAAGGCCCATGAGGCCCAAAGCGCTTGGACGACCCTAGAAGCGCCTGGAGCCGGTCGCCCGTGACCCTCACACCTCAGACTCCCCCGTCCGCATCTTAGCAGAGCCAGTCCGCCGCTGGAGCTCTTCGTCCGCGCCGCTGCCGGCGGTTAGCCGCGGCACGGGCGCGGTATACCGCGCGGGAGCTGCGGTAAGCCGCCTCGCGGCCGGATCCGCTTGCTCCCGCTCGGCCGGGGCGGCTTACCGCGCGAGAGCGGCGCTATACCGCGGTGAGGCCGACAGTAGACCGCGACATCAGGTATGTTTGCATTTTTTTCATTTGTGTAGAAACTAGAAAGTAGCTTTAGGATTTAGGTATCATTTGCATTCAGGTAGGATTTGTGTTAGGATTTAGGTTTATTTTGCTTTAGGATTTTAGGAAGGATTTAGAACTTTAGGTAGGATTTAGGATCTGAAATGGAATTGTTGCTTTAGGATTTTAGGTAGGATTTAGGATCTGAAATAGAATTGTTGCTTTAGGATTTGTATGTAGGAGTTTGGATATGTTAGGTAGGATTTGTAGTAGGATCCAATTTTAGTTAGGATTTTTTTCAGATTTAGGTATATTTTCTTTAGGTATACGATTAAGTAAGTCTTTTGTTTGTGTTGGCATTTGTGCAGGTAGACAATGTTAGGCAGACCTAAAGATCCCGTATGGGAACATGGTGACAATCTAGCTCCTGGATGGCGATGCAACTATTGTGGTATGTAGAAAAGTGGTGGTGGTCCTACTAGATTCAAACAACATTTGGCCGCGCGCGAATCATCAGTGCTCCTTTGCAGCAGAGTGCCACCACCTGTGCGGGAGTACTTTCAGCGGGATATTGAGGGGACTAAGAAGGCAACTACTGACGGGGCTCGAGAGAGGGTGGCACGGGAGGCGGCGGCAGCAGCGAGAAACAATCCTGCTGGTGGATATGATGAGAGGCTCAAATCCAGGATGCAATTAACCTGTCGAGAGCAGAAGCAGAGTTCCGACAGGGGGTGGAAGGGAGAGGAGGTACTTATGAGCGTGGAGGGGGTAGTGGTTCGGCGGGGTTGAATCCCTTCCAGAGGATGCTTAGAAGAGCTGGTTCGCGAAGGGACACTCCTGTGGTGGTGGAAGACTATAACTTGGCTGCAGGTGGGAGAAGAGGAATGGTGCAAACAAGGATTGATACAGGGTCCTGGATGCATAAGGGTAAGAATGCAAGAGAATTTATTGGGATTCTTCCCAAAGACACCTTATTCTCTCCACTACTCGAATATATTGCTTACACAATCGGTTGCACATGCAGTGGCCTAGTGGATGATGTTCGGTGGATCCACTCCACAGCTGCAGCGCCTTGCATTGCGGCTTGTTTCACAGTGTGTTTCCTCAAGTGGATGTGAGCATAACTGGAGTACTTTTGCATTGCTACATACAAAGGTTCGCAACCGGTTCACACACAAGAAACTTAACAAGCTTGTCTATGTCAACTACAACCTTCGGCTGCGACTTAAGGATGTCTCTAATCGGGCGTGATGATGAAGGTGATATTATTGAGCATCTTGACCAACTTAACTTCTATGATGAGAAAAATACGGTGCGGGAATGGATGGAATATGGTAGATCAAACCGGGAGTCGGTTCTTGATGAGGAGGATGAAGACAGTGACATTCCTATCCTGTCGCAGCTTGTGAGGGATCAGATAGACCCCAAAGATCTCCAAACCGCTACGGGTGATGATTGCATTAGTGATTGGGCATGAAGAAATGTGAGTAGCAGTCACATAGGGAAGAGGATGGTCCAGAGTGGGCCTAAGCAGGGTGACCCAAAATGTCAAAAAGGCAAGACAAAGGCACCAGAAAAACAAGTGACCAGCGACGCCTCCACTGATGATGGTGATGGTCAGCGTAGTCCACCGTACCAAGAGTCTAGGGATAGTAGCTCAGCTGAAGATGACGGTGATGATGATGGTGATGGTGATGGTGGTGGTGGTGATGATGATGCTGGTGATGGTGATGGTGATGGTGATGATGATGGTGATGGATATGGTGGTGGTGGAATTCGTTTCACAGTTATACACACATACATTTACACACATGTATGATGTTTCTAACTATATGTACTAATTATGATCCATGGTTGACTGTAGGGGAGACTCAATTCACACATGCTTCTCAGGATCGCGACCATGGAGCACCGGAGTCGCAGAGAAGAACGGTTGGAGCATCACAATACGACCTTGCGTACTCTTCTTCCTCCCACAGTGATACCTCTCAGTCGCGGTCTTTTTATCCCATTTCTGACATAAATGCGCAACCATAGATGACATGGGTGTATGAATGGGAAGACCCCGATTTTTGCAACATGTTAGTCAGTGAATGGCATACAACATCGGCGTGGACAGGCCTAACTTGGCAACAGTACAAGGGTGAGTTGCTTAGGACGAGAGGCTTGAATGTCATGTCCATCGCCGAGTAACACTCACGACCCAAATAAGGGTCTTTCCTTTCTACCATTGAACTTTTATTGTGTTGTATGACTTGTATCGAATTATTTGTATTTGAACTATCAACTCACTTATGCACGACTAATATTATTGTGTTTAGTGTAGTATCTCTATGCATAACTATACATTATTGATTGGGGTGGTATTTAACACTAATTTGTGCCAACATCATGCCAAAATTTTCATTTCTTTCAAGCCGGAGACCCTTTTTCATTGCAGCAGTTTTAATTCATTCCGTAGCAGTTTTAATTCTTACCGCAGCGGTATAAACTATTTATACTGCGGTATACCGCTGGTTACCGTTTGTATAGGCGATTTTGGTTTGGATTTTGAATTCGAGCGGTAAGAAGCGGTATACCATTTATACCACAACGGTATACCGTTACCGCTGGGTAGCGGTATAAATATATCGGTCGGTAAAAAACCCCTGCTCCCGTTGCCGCCCACCCCTGCCCAGCTCCCGGCGTTGTACGCCTCTGTCTTGGCTCTCAGTACCTCCGGCAACACCCGAGGAACGACGAGGCGCAGCACGGAGGCAACAACGCGGTGCCCTGAGTCCACAGGAGCTCCGAAGCTGCAGCCCCGCAACACGGACGAGGCGGCACAGACAAGTTCTAGGGAAGGCAAGGCAACAACGGATGGAGCTCGCCAACAAGTGCATTGTTCGATGGCAGAGGAAGAAAGGTGAGGGGCAAAATGGATGGGCGAGCTCGAGGGGTGGCGAATTGGGCTGGTGACGGCAGAGAGCTTGGACGTTGGACCTCGTCGCGGCAGCCCTGGTGCAAGTCATGGCGCTGGGCAGAAGGCGGGAGGGAGCAAGGAGGACGGTGGGAGAGCACGCTGGAGGATTCGCTCACAATCTTTGATGAGCAAAGGAGGGTGGATTGCGAGTGGGATCGCGAGCCGGGTAAAAGCGATTCTGTCGGAACGAGAATTTAAGATGTTTTTCTTTTTTTACCCATACAAGACAATGAGTAAAATGCACCAGCGGTCCTCAAACTTGTGCGCCTGTGTCATCCCGGTCCACGAACTCAAAAAGTGTGTCATCCCGGTCACAAAATGTTGTTCGGGTCTCACTAAGGTCCAAATGGGTCTCAATAATGTCCACAAACTCTTTAAGTGTGTAACTGAGGTCCATACATGCAGACATGAAACGCCAACGTGGACATTGGAGTGGTGCAAGTTCACTGCCGAGGGGCCACCTCGTCGGCTAGCCGCTGCCAGACGATCAATTATTGGAAGAGGCCACCGAGGTCGAGCAAGAGCCGGGCCAGAACTCATTCATGAAAAAGTCACCGGCGAGGCACGACCTCCATGGCCACCGACGAGGCGTGGGCTCGGACGGCACCGGGGAGGTAGACACCGGAGCGGGTGAGGTCGGAGCACGGCGCGAGCTCCTTGGCCCGCCACGTGTGGTCCATGGCCCTTATGGTGATTGCCTTCCAACAATCTAAAATGCACTAGCGGCACGACACGAGCCCCATGGCCGGCCGCGACGCAACCGCATCGGCCTGCGCCCCGTCGGCGGCGCACAGGTGCTGCTTGATGGAGATGAGTGCCACATAAGCATGCCATGTCGTCACGAGTCACGGGTCTGGACCCGTTTGGACCTTAGTGACACCCGAACAACATTTAGGGACCGAGATGACACACTTTTTGAGTTCATTGACTGGGATGACACAGGTGCACAAGTTTGAGGACCGTTAGTGCATTTTACTCCAAGACAATTTACATAATTTGTTGGAGTTGCTAATTGTATAGAGACAAAAAAACACATATACTTTCTCATATTTCTTTTTAAAACATGTATTAGGATTTTGAAAACTTTTTAAAATACACTTTCACCGTTAATGAATTGCATATTACCGATCCGTACTTAAAACATATGGTAGTACAACTTTTATACACTGCAAATGCATATTATCTGACTAATTGTCAGTGAAAATTTACAAAGTTTGATTGATATCTTCAATTCCTAAACATGCATTGTTATATTTTCGAAACAGATGGGATTGAAGCAGTTGAGCATCCTGTGTGACGTAACTTTCCTCTAAACCACATCTTAAGGAAAAGTTATATCGGAGGAACCGGTTTCCTGTGTGCAAGAGGCAAGTTGCTGAACGCCGGCGGAGGTTTGAAGTACCTTCTGGGTTGATGCGGGGGTCGCGAAGGAGGTGTGCCGGGTCTAATGGGTGGGTGGGCGTATGGAGACGGAGGTGGATTCAGATGCCTGGACCCTGTGTATAAATCATGATTAACAAAATGAGATAGCTGATGGTAAAAATATGACACATGGTACTTTCAAATAGTACCTTCTGAAACTTTACAAGTGCCGTAAACAAGTTCATAATCAATACATGCAAATCAGCTCAAATTGTATAGGTGACCAGGCGACCAGCAGGCAGCAGCAGTGTAAATAGCACCACACAGTTATAGGTAGCAGAACACTAGCTACACACCTGCCTCCACAAGCTCAACGTGGGTGGTGAGCAGGGCTGCGAAGATCACCGAGCACACGATCAAGGAGGAGGCCTCCGACGCGCCCTTCATTTCTTCTGCCGCTGACCTGTGTTGGGTTCAGTTCGTGTGTGTCTTGCAACTAGACCAGTGTCGTCAGACACAGCAGATTTGTGGGCCTGTACTGTGAGTGCATCCAAGGTTTTTTTTCTTCTTTTTTTGATAATGGAGTGTTGGAGTGCATCCAAAGGTTGTGGTGGGTACGTGGTGACACACTGCCCTTTTATAACTTGCATCCAGGGGAGGAGATCGATGCCAGGACCCAACTCGCATCCATACAGGGGAGAGATGCTAGTGTGCAATGCACCGAGTTAAAGCCAAAAAGTGCAGTATGTCTCACCGTACCCAAAAGGGTGGTGGTATCAAACTCTGCGTGCTTGACTGACTTGAGTACTGACGTGTCAAACTTTGGCAGACCTATAGCATCTCTGAAATCTGAATGCAAGTCGTTGTCATAATTGTTTTTTTACATGAACGTGTTCAGCTGGCAAACTTTCTACACACGTCAAATGGTGCAGCTCCCCAGGCCATAAGACGGTTCGTTCTTCCCGTACGGACATGATGAGTTTACCCGGTCACTTTTATAAAAAAAATCTGCCTTTCAATCTACTTAATTATAAACTTTTATTCAAACTACTTATAAAATTAATTATACAGACGGACACTGATCTAGTACATACACCCTCTTAATCCATGGATGGTACTGGGTCACTGCCTCGGTGAGACGACATTTCCTCGTCCATGGATGCAATTTCCATGTATGTGAGCAGAACCTGTCATATCGGCGTTTCGATCCAAATGGCTAAAGTTTAGTTCATGTCACATTGAAGCTTCGGGTGCTATTTTTAAGATGACTAAACTTGAGCCAATTTTAAAACTAACTACATAGATAAAGCTAATTTGCTAGACGAATCTATTAAGCTTAATGAATGCATCATTTGAAGATGTTTATTGTAGCACCACATTGTCTAATCATAATCTAATTAAGCTCAATAGATTCATGCCATGATGTAGTCTGAAGGTTATGAAATGAGTTCTGTCATTAATTCAAATTTAATATTACCAATTAGCATCTACAAATTCATTTACGGGACAAAATTTTTGTCTCGAGGGGAAAAAGTTGTCATTGATCGAATTTCTGTGGGAACCTGTCATACCTGCACACGCATTCACCACGTACGCACATCCAACTGCTTTTTGAGTAACATTGGCCTCACGTGGTTAGATACGGTAAAGAGATTTTTAATTTAAACTAATAATTTAAAGATTAAACTCGACAACAACAGCTAAGTCATAATCTTACACATTTTTGAACTAAAAGAAAATGTAGAACTTAGTTAGATTGTGAAGAATGAATTAACAGTGTGATTCATTGGAGCAACTCCAGCAGACCCCCTACTTGAGCTCTACTCGAAAAGCAGGGGCTCAGAGCAAAAAAAAAACTCACTCCAGTAGACACCCTACCCGCCCCCCCTACTTTACCTGGGCACCCAAATTCCCTGTTGAGCCCCTTCCCCCGCAGGCATGAAGGGGGCTCCCAACTCGGTCGTTGGCGGTTGCAAACTGCCCGCGCCGAGTAAGAACCGAGCGTTGTCGCTGGCTTTCCCTCCGCTGCCACCTAAAGGTCCCATTCTCCACGCACCGTCGAGCAGGCTAGTCGGCGGCCCTGCTCCTCTTGCCCCCCTGCTCGTTGACCTCCGCCGCTCAGAGCTCCACCGCGCGCCCACCTCCCCCACGCCGCATGCAGCTCCGCCGAGGATGTAGCGCCAGAGGAGGCCATGGCGCTGGAGTTGGTCGCCGGAGGAGGCCGCACACCTAGATCTTGGACCTCCCCCGCCGCCTATATCTTGGGGCTCTCCCACCTAGAGCTCGAGGCTCCCCGCCGCTCGGAGCTCTGCTCCCCCCACCCCGCCGCCGCCCGGAGCCCCCCCCCCCACGCGGCCACATGGGGACGAGGCCGAGGTAGTCGCGCCGGAGCTGCGCTCCCCGCCGCCTCGTCGATTCCGCCTGGAGCTCGCTTCGCCGCGACCGCCTCCCTCCGCCGCGGGCGCCTGGATATCCCTCCGCCACGACCGCCTGGACCTCCCTCCACCTCTCCTCACACTACAAGAAATCCTTTGATCCATGACGAAATTCCCATGACGTTTTTTGATTTCGTCATAAATCACACTACATCCATGACAAACAGTCAAATTTTGTCATAGATTCGCAGTGCTGCATATGAAGACCGATATGAAGTTCAAACACTATGACGTTGTGACAATTTCGTCATAAATTTCGTCACAGATCACACTGTATCCATCAGATCAATCAGATTTCGTCATAGATTAGCAGTGTTGGATATAAAGCCCGATATGAAGTCCAAACACTATGACGTTGCGCCAATTTCGTCATAATCCGACCCACATTGCATTTCAACATTTCCTCATGATCAACAATTTTTTAAAAAATCATATAATGTGTGAAAAGAATTAAAAATAATCACTGTAATAATTTAAAAATCTAATTTTTTTTTCTAAAGCATATAATATTATATATTCAGTATATACCTATCTAAAGGCAAAAAAACTAGATTTCCATTTTATTATTTTTTATAATTTACTATGATTTTCTAAATATTCAGTCTAATTAAATAACAAGAAAAGACAAAACCATTTTAAAACCATGAATAACCAAGCTCGAGATGTAATCTGGACGGTTTCAAAGTTTGAAGGATATGCTTCGTGTAGTTACGAAGTTTAGGGACAAAAACCAGACTTCGCAAAAATTGAGGGATCCAAACAGGAGTCAAGTAACTTGGGCTTCTTGACCGGAGTCAAAGTCTGCTTGTTGCCCTCTTAACTTCTGAACGCAGACCAGGTAACCAGCCCATGATTCCAAACCAGCACGCGCAACCCAATAGGCCAGCCCAGGTGCGCAGCCCAACAGGCCGGCCTAGCTCCGCGAAAATGGAGGGACCTAAACAGGACTTTTTAACATACATGTAGTTCGAAATTTAATTATTTTCAATAAACTTGCAGAAATTCATTTAAATGATAGAAAATAACAAATTTATTCAAAAAATCTTGAAACTTCTAGAAGACAACTTAATAGTGTTCTTTGACATGTGAAAAATGTGTTTGGGTTATAGAAGATAATTATTTTTCAGTTAATGCATAAAAGTGTCTTAATTATGTATTTTAAAACAGAAAAATGTCTTTTTTGCACAATAAATGGCAATATGAATCCCCATGTGTTAATAAAAGAGTAAATGTAAGGTTATGTGTAGAATTGAGGTGTACATGACCGATAAAATACTTTAGAGTATATAAACTTCAAAATTTATGTTGAGTTGTATGAAACAATGTGAGAGACTAGCTAGTTTATGAACAATGTATACTTCAATTTTCACAAAATCTTATGAAACTTTTTTGTCAAGCTTGTACATTCCTAAAATGATTCTATGATAATTTACATAATTTTTGAAGATGTTTAGAGTATTATTATGATTAATTTATAACAAGGTAATTAGTAGAAGTTCGAGTTTTCCCTATAATTCAATTGAATTTTTCTTAATTCTCCTAGATGTGAGCTAGAATGGACTATATGTGCCGAAATATAGTTTTTTTGAATTTTTTTGAATCTTATTAGAGGTACATATAGGTCAATTTGGAATTACTTTTAGTAAACATGCAAAAATTCATTTAAATGATAGAAAATAACAAATCTACTTGAAAATTCTTGAAACTCCTAGGTGGCAACTTATATGTTGTCTGTTATATGTGAAAAATATATTAGGCGCATATAAGATAACGATTTTGCAACTTACTTCACAAGGGTGTACTCTTCGTGATTTAAAAAAAATAGAAAAATAACTTTTTTGCACAACAAATGCCAATGTGAATCCCCATATGTTAATAGAAGAGTAAATGTAAGGTTATGTCCAGAATTGAGGTGTACATGAGCAAGAAAATACTTTAGGGTATACAAACTTCAAAGTTTAAGTTGAGTTGTATGAAACGATGTGAGAGAACTATCTAGTTTATGAACAATGTATACTCCAATTTTCACAAAATCTCATGAAACTTTTTTGTCAAGTTTGTACATCCATAAAATGATTTTATGACAATTTACATAGTTTTTTGAGAACTTTTAGGTATTGTTACCATTATTTTATAATGAGGTGACTAGCAGAAGTTTTAGTTTTCCCTATAAGTCAATCGAATTTTTCGTCAATATACAAGGCATGGGATATCATATACGATAGTAGCTTAAATATATATTTTTAGGATTTTTATAAATATTATTTGACATATATGTAGTTGAAAATTTAAGTATTTCCAATAAACACCCAAAAATTCATTTAAATGATAGAAAATAGAAGATTTACTTGAAAATTCTTGAAACTCTCGTGTAACACTACATATGTAGTACTTTACATTTTCAAAATATATTTAAGTATACAAGATAATTATTTTTGCTACTTACTTCACAAGAATGATCAACCTTGATGACCAGCACCTGGATCAAGCATGGGAGAGCGACGAGAAGCTTGGGAGGAATCGAGGAAGTGCGGGGAAGTTACGGGAGGGAGGAAATTATATGACCTACCGACGATGAGGTCCCACGTGTCATACGAAAGTAGAGGCTGTATAGTTGAGGCTATTGCTGGAGTTGCTTTTACCACCCTAAGTGGTTAAAAAAAGTTGCCACCCCTATGCGTGGGCCGTCTCATCTACAAGATAGCTTACCTAGCCATGCATGGAGATGGACTGCAAGAGTGTAGATGATGGAGCGGCATCAAACAAATCGCTCTTTTTTACTCTTCATCGTGCTCCCCATCCCTTAAGCAGTTAAGCTTCCTTCTCTCACACAAAAAGCACCTCTAGTCAACTAGTCCTCTCGGGAGAAATCTCCACTGCAATATATGCCCCCTGCTATTCTACATCCTTGACTTGATTTGGGCCTTTCCAAACGAACCCATATGTTTTGTGAAACAAATAAGTATCTCTACTACTATACTAAAAAGAGTGAAAGTAAGACAATTCCATCGGTTCACCTTTAGCCATCCACCTCCGCGCCTTCACCCCGTGCCGCGCCTTCACCCTGCACCCTCGCCATTTTTTTCCGCGCCGCGATCACCCGCCCACCCCTCCTCCTTTCCTCTCCCTACGAATTCGCCGCCTACCCTACTCCTTTCCCCATGCCGCCGCCCCCGCTAGATCTCCGCCCTTCCTCCCCCATCCCGCTTCCATCCTTGCTCTCCAGTCGCCGCCGCCTGCCTTCTCCCAAACCCTACCGCACCCCACCAATCCACAGAGAGGTGCCATCGCCCATCGAGCCTCCCCGCGTCACCGCCATCTACGCAATCGACGAGGGTGCCGCCTCCGTCTCCCCTCCATCGCCACCTCTGAATGCCTCCTCCTTCCCCTTGGCACACCGCCTCCTGTGTCGTCCTCCCCAACCCTGCACGTCCCCTCCATTTTCTCCATCTGCAGTAGCACCATCCGCCGGAACCACACCCACGCTGTCAGGATCCGCCGCCATGCGTCGCACACACCCGCGCCTTCCGCCGAAGCTACACCCGCGCGATCAAGGATCCACCGTGTGTCACCAAGGCACCCGCCATCGGAATTTGGGGAAACCCTAATCGTCGGGGGTCAAATTCGATGCCTTGTCGAGGAAGACCCCCCTCTATTGTTGTTGTCACCTCAGCCAAGGCGCTCCTATCCTTCAATCTCGGTCGACGCCGGAACCCTCCCAATCGTGGACAACTGGACGCCGGCGATGCCCAACCCACTATTGTCGTCGCTACTGCACGACGAGATTCGTCGTCTGCTCCTCCAAGTAGCCTCCCGTCTCCTGCAATCCCTGGGAATCCGGCGGTGGAAGGCGCTACTAGGTGTTGGGGGGATGGCGGACGCCGACGCGGAGGTAGCAGCCAGGCAAGAGATGACGTTCGCGGTGGAGCAGAGCTTGCTCAAGAAGGTCAGCCTCACCACTGAGGGCTTCCACCGCTGGCTCTGCAGTGACGCCAACGCTGCCCTGGCACGCAAAGGGGTAATTTTGCTCCATCTTAGAGATTACTCTCTTTTGTTCTGTTCTTGTACCTTTTTTCTACTGAAATTTTTACTGCTCTTCGATCTCTCTATCTCTCAACATATCTAGACCATACATCTTGTAGTACTAAATTTCCAACTCGAGCTAATATGTTATCTTGTGGCTCAATTCTCAATACAGTGCTTATCAATAGACATCGCAGTCTCGCAGAGTTGAACATCACTATATGCAAAATATCTTCTGCAACTGCACATGTAGTTATGTACGCATCGGTGGCACTGAAAGAATTAAGATTTCTTTTTATACCTATATAAAAAGCAAATAGTTTTTAAACATAAATAATTTCACAATTGCATTATTCATGTCATTATATCTTGTTAAAAACACTGAAACTATGCAGGCCTCGTATGTATACTTCAGTAGTTCTTTTGTGGATACTTATGAAATCTGTGGTGTTTTTATAATTCACTGACTAGGTGCTCCCTTCAATGCAGATTTGTCTTTGGTGTTGTGGCACTTTTGCCTCTGATCACATCTTCTGTTGCAATTCTTGTAAACGAAGAATGCATGTCTTTGGTGAACATCCAGTCTCACTTTCAGTTTCTGGTTCCAAATTAATTGAGAGCTCTATTTCTATGTCTAGGTCTAGGCCATCTTCTTTGGATGGTACATTGCCCTGCTGCTTGCTCCAGCTGTTCTTGGGTTCTTAGGTCTACTGTTGGAGGCCAGATTGTTCTGAGATTCCAAGAGCTGAGTCCTGTAAAGCTTGAGAAGGTATTGATCTTTTCGACATATTTATAATTCAGTCATACAAGGAATATGCATGGGTTAAGGATGTGATGTTCAGTTACACAATTTTAGTGCCCTTAGTGCATGAAACTCGAAGTGAAAAGATCATTAGTGGAGATAAGGACTGCATTGATATTTTTCTTTTTGTAAAAAGCAACTGCTTTGCTGTTTCTGGCTGGAAGTATAATGAACAAAAGTTCATTAATTTGCTGGTAAATATATATTTGTTTAATTGAAGAGTTGTTAGGATATGTGTTGACCTTTAAGTGCTTTATGTGAGTTATGAAGTTTTTTTGGGTTCATCATTGTCCAATAAATTGATAAAACCTTAAATGTGGTCAATTATTATGGAATTTTTGGTAGCTTAGCTATTTGGATTTGCATTATTTTGAATTTGAGCACAACATTTGAGTGACCAATAAAATTTTGTAGTACATCAAAAAATCATGTGCAGCCATCTTTATTGTATTTGGTTATATGTTACATTTTTGTATTGCTCTGTTTCAATAGGTTGGATTAGTCAGAGAGAAGCCATTTGGAACTAAGGACAGGATGCTTTACATTGAGCAGTGTGCAACTTCCAGAGCTGTCCTGTAACTATATATTTTCATTTGTGGTGGTTTGTTCTTACCTATTTTGATTCTTTTACGTAACATTGCATGTGTCTACCTTACACACCAATATTTCATTAGATTTAGGCACTACACATTTTTTACTGAAATAAGGTGGGTGATTAATGATTTTTTGTCGGAGTGGAAGCTATATAGTTATATCACTATTCTGATTGAACTGTCCTACCGAGGTTATCAAATAATTGTTGGTATTAAATGTGCATCAGGGATCCAAATTTTATAAAATTGTGTTGTGAAACATAGTATAGGCAATTCATTTGTTGGGGAACAACAAACCTTACCGGTTCTTACTAATACTGTATCCAAAATAGGAGCAGGTTCTCTCAGCAATGAGCTAATTGCTTACTGCATTGTTTAGCAATGCTGATTTCTCTATTAAATTATTCTGCCTTTATTTATTCTATATTCTAAAGTGAATGTAGATCTAATTTTGCGAGCTACCGCGCTAATGCTAAGTTTTCTGACAAGAATTTGTTCATTTCTGAAAGCATCACTCTCATTGTCGGAGGACTCCGCAAGCGCCTGTGTACGCCGTCGTCCATGGCTCCAGGACCCACCTCGCCGTTGCTCGGGTCTGCAACACAGAAGTTACGCTGCGCCACCACACAAATCATAGCACGAGTGGGTGTCGATGGCTATCCCTGTCGCTGACCATTTTACTCCATATATATAAGTGAGTTCTCATTAAACCACATAACTTGGATTCAAACACTTCCCCATGCTACTGCAGGTGTGTCTTGTGATTGGAATCTGATGAATGGAATTGCATACTCTTTCTCATTTCACAAGACTATAGTATAAGTTTTGATAAACTTAGGTTAGTACATGCCATTTTTCCATGGTCAAACCCATTGGTCTTTTCCATCATCTTGCTTGCACAGCACCTTGATCTCATTTGATGGCATGTTGTTAAGATTGGATATTGATGAGCTGATATGCCATCAGATAATTATCTCAGTTTTTGCTAAAATTATTATCTTATTTTGCCCATTCGTATTTGGTGCCTTCTATGTATTCTGCAGTATTTTTGTTTATCTAGCCGCCACCCACAAATAGGATACACATGGACATTTGATTTCAAAAGTTCATGCAGGACACTAGACTATCTGCATATAATTTACTTAAAAGCCAATAGGATGATGCACATATTTTTCGGTGGTACCTTAAAAATGGCTTGTACACAGCGCTTGGAGCACCACAACTGCCTACTTGGATTACAAATGGCGTTAACCCCTGCAACGAGGGCTGCCGGGGTGTTTCATGCGTGGCCTCAAATATCACTTCCATGTATGATCAGCCCTCATGTATTTTTCCTTCAAAATTTCTACTCAATGACCCCTTTTAATTGGTGATCTGAACAATGTAGCATATTTTCTTATAGAATCCTTAGTGGCGCAAATTTAGGTGGACATCTGGGTAACACTTTGACGAATTTCACATCGTTAATCACCTTGTAAGCTGATTATCTGTAGAGTTTGAGATGTCAGTCAGTCTGGTTCTTAATTCGTGATATTCTTTCAAGTTGGCGCTTAACACTTCCTGATTTGCTACCTCATTTAGGGATCTTAGCAACGATAATATTGGTGGAACCATACCGGATGGTCTACCAGTCACAATGTAGAAATTGTATGTGTTCGAGCATTCCATTGCTCTTTCCATTCACCTTCATGTCTATTTATTTTTACGAAGCCCTTTTCTGTCAATCACAGTTACCTTTCAGCTAACCAGCTAAGTGGTAGCCTCCCAATTACATTGTCATCACTTACACTTTTGACAAGCATGTAAGTATGTCATTGCCAATACTAATTCACAAGCCTTTAGAATATTATCAAGACTTCGATGATGATTTCTCGAACTGCCCCTCCTGCGTTCTTTCATTTGCAGGTCGCTCAATAACAACCAATTGTTTGAAGATATACCAGATGTATTTTTAGCACTAACTGGACTCGCAAATTTGTAAAAACATACTATGTTGGTTTACCGTTTTATTCTATACTACCACTAACTGATAATTTGAAACGAATTGGTAATATTAATCAACTTTCTTGATTAGAGATTTTCTTCGAACAACTTGACGGGAATCGCCACCTTCAATGGGAAATTTGACAAAGCATGGACTAGCATGTGAGTATTGATGCCATCTCCACTACCTTTCGGGATATGAAGTTTTAACTTATGTGAATAGCCTAATTTTATACCCCAACCATTGCAGGAACCCTTGACGTGTTACAAGATCTCCCTTTCCAAGATTTGTGTGCCATTCAATTATAGTTTTTATTTCTTTTCTCCAAGAGAATCTTGCATTGGCCTTTCAATGAAATGAAAATTCTCTCTTTTCTTATCACAACTGATTTAATTCGATAGGAACATAGAAATGCTTGTGAAGTTACTCAACTTGTCAAACATATAATTTATTTTACTGAACAGGAAGGATGGGAACCCATTCAATACCAGCATAGCCCCATCCGCACAACCTCCTGCAGCACCAACACCATTACCATTAGTCTCGCCTCCAGCTAAGCATGTCCCCACAAAAGAACCTTCAACCTTCACCTGGTCGAGAAGGCTTGTTTAGTTTCCCTTAATGAATTCGGATTATCAATCACTATGATACATGTGATTAGCCAACTGTTCATCATTGATATAAAGTTGACCTTCGAGCTGCTGTTGCAATCAGACTATGGAAAACATATAATGGAAATGATGATTATGTGCTACAGTATGTCCTAACACCAATGTGCAAAGGTTGTGATGAATAGGTGCTTGACATTTTAGAGACTATGCTGAACGTGCAATGTAATTGGTCGGTCAGGTGCTCTAACATGAAAATACTAGTTAATCTCAATAAATTGTCTACTGAATTGGTTTCTTTCATGTAGGATAGATGTAAATTGCCTACTGAAATAGTTTCTTTCATGTAGATAATGTTATTTACATATGATTGAATTGCTCGTAGCAACGCACGGGCACGATCCTATAATCTAAAAAGGGGGGAAATTCCCTTTGAGAAAAAACTTCCCAACCAATCGCAGGCTCTCTCAATCGATAGGGTCAATCGAACGTGATTGAACGGAGGGAACGAGAAAAAATCAGAACATTGTCCCAAGACGACGACCCACTTCTTTGGTCCGGTGGAAGAGGCGATTGCCCCGATGCTGAACACGAAATGATTTCAGCCTAACTCCAACAACGATAGACAGCGATAGGCAAAAGCAAAATGACTCTCCAATCCCTAATGTGCCTACAATTTTGTTCTCCAACAGAAAAAAGCAAAGGAGGAGGCATTTTTACCTTTGAGGGGAGAGGCGAGCTAAAAATGGATACCCTCTCTCCTCTAGTGCATTCGAAGGTCAAGTGGCGACGCGCGGGGCGAGTAGTGGCGGTGGTGCGCGGGGCTAGCAGCGGCGCGTGGAGCGAGCAGCGGTAGGCACACTGGGTGGCCGGGTGCGGAGCGAGCAGCGACCAGCGCATGGGACGGGCGGGGTCGGCGGCTGCTAGCGCGCGGAGAGGGCGAGCGGCCCGCGGCGCTTGGGCGAGCCGCGACGCGGGACAAGTGGCTCCAAAGCTCAACACTGTTGTGTTATTCTTCAAAACAGAGTCAAGATTCGCTTGAAACAAAGATTGATTCTGATGGTGAGATTACAACAGATTGATGTTGGGAATCACCAAAATGGATTTGTTTGGAGATCTAGAAGACAAATGTGGGATCAATTTTGTTCCATCTCATAGAAAATGTCGTTAATTTTGTGATTTCATGAAGCCGTTGCTCTTCTACACCCTGCTGCTCTTCTATGTCGATTTGAGGAAGGAAAAGTCCGATAGTTGCATGGTGGATTTTGAGCGGACGGAGATTGATCTGGCAGTGCAGAAGCTTGTTGTTTAGTGGTTGGAGCAGGAGGCGCGGAGGCCCCAGATCGAGCCACTCCAGCTCCAGTCCGCAGGAGGACCGGGATCGAGTCTCTCCAGCTAAAACGCGGTGTCGGCGAGCTTGGGCGCGGCGGTGGACGAGCGGCTTGGGCCGACAAGCATCTCGTCGGCTCCTCGATCCGGCACGCGGAGGCCAGAGCGGCCCCTCCCTGCTCCGCCCGTCGGCGACGAGGCGAGCTGCTCAGACGGAGTGGCCCCTCCCCGCTCCGCCCGTCGGCGACGAGGCGAGCTGCTCCGACGACTTTTGCCTTGCGGCTGTTGGAGACTACACTTTTTTGTCTTCTCTCCTCTGCAGTGTGCACACAATGCAAACATTGTTTTGCCTCTCAAAATTGCAACGCCTGTTATAAACGATGGCGAATAAACGACGACAAATAAAGGAGTCAAACCGCAGGAGACACGAGATTTAACGTGGAAAACCCTTGCGGGAAAAACCACGGGCACCAGCCAGCAAGAACTTCACTATATCGGGAGTCAGGTTACAACGCCAACGGCGGCGGCTTACAAGAAGAGAATGAATTAATTTCCAATGGAAAACCCTAACGGGTATTTATGACCCGTACCATACCGCGGGGGGGCAGCCCCCCCCTCCGCTTCGCTCCGTCGAAGTCGGCATTTCTCTTGGGAGACGAGAATTTGGATCATAACTCAACAAACTCCACCTTGAGACAAATTCCTTCTTGCGGCATAAACAAAAGAACCTTCATCCCGAACACATCAAATAAAAAAATACTTCGGCGCCAAATAGCCTCTTGGGCTACACAAGTTAAGCCAACTAAGCTTGAGCAAAGCTCAAACTTAGCAACGAGAACCGGCTTTGTCAACATATCGGCCAGGATTATCAAGAGTGTGTATCTTGCATACCTTTAACTTACCCTTTTCAACCTCATCACGCACATAATGATACTTGATCTCAATGTGCTTTGTCCTCTCATGGAACATCTAGTCTTTGGTAAGATATATAGCACTCGACTATCCGAAAACAAAGTTAATGCAAGAATCAACACCACAAAGCTCGGCAAACAATCCTTTCGGCCAACACAACTCTCTCGCATGCTTCAAAGAATAGCCATGTACTCAACCTCGGTAGTAGACAAAGCAACAACAGCCGCAAGACGGCCTTCCGACTCACAAAGACAACTGCCAATAGTAAACACATAACCTGTGAGTGACCTTCGCTTGTCCAAATCATCGACATAATCTGAATCCACATAGCCAATAAGTCCCTTATCTGTCCTGCCAAACTTCAAGCAATGATCTGTTGTGCCTCGAAGATACCTGAAAATCCACTGAACTGCTCTCCAGTGTTCTTTACGAGGATTATACATGTATCTGCTAACCAAACTCATAGCATAAGACAAATCCGGGTGAGAGCAAACCATAGCATACATCAAAGAACCAACAACACTAGAATATGGAACCTTTGTCATATATTCAACATCCTCAACTGTACTAGCACACTGCTCAGCTGATAATCTAAAATGCGGTGCAATAGGAGTACTAACAGGCTTTGCATCATGCATATTGAAACGCTGAAGAACCTTCTCAATCTAACTATGCCGACTAAGAAATAATAAACCGGCTTTTTCGTCTCTAGTGATTTCCATACCTAGAATCTTCTTAGCAACACCAAGATCCTTCATTTCAAACTCACTACTCAACAATTTCTTCAATGTAGTGATCTCTTTCCCGCTCTTGGCAGCAATCAACATATCATCAACATATAACGACAAGTATATAGGTGATCCATTAACATACTTGATGTAAACACAACTATCATATTTTGATCTCTAAAAGCCATGTGACAACATAAATGAATCAAACCTTTTATACCACCGACGGGAGACTGTTTCAAACCATACAAGGATTTCTTCAACTTGCAAACATAATTCTCCTTGCCAGGCACTATGAACCCCTCAGGCTGGTCCATGTAAATCTCCTCCTCAAGCTCTCCATGTAAAAATGCAGTCTTCACATCTAACTGCTCAAGCTCAAGATTATGTGCAGCAACAATACTCAAGAATGTACGAATTGAGCTATGCTTTACAACTGGAGAGAACACATCATTATAATCAACACCAGGAATTTGACTGTAACCTTTAGCCACTAACCTTCCCTTAAACTTTGGAGGTTCGCTAGGAGATAAACCCTCCTTTCTCTTGAAGATCCATTTGCAGCGAACAGGCTTCTTTCCCTTAGGCAAAGGAACAACCTCCCATGTGCAGTTCTTCTCAAGAGATTGCATATCATCCCGCATAGCTGCAATCCACTTCTCACGATCACCACAAGAGATAGCTTTAGAATATGTGGTGGCTCATAACTCGCTATCAACTTTGTTCAAGACAACTCAAAGCATAAAGGAAGCAAAGCTTTCGACAATCTTCTTGTTGTCTCCTATTTTTTAGTCATGATTAGGCATTCTTGGCCATTATCATCATTTGTTTCTATATGTAAATCATTTGCACGTATATTCTTGAATGAAAGTAATGTTCTAGTTGATTCTGGAAAAAGTAATGCTTCTTGGATTACTAATTCAGTTCCATTAGGGAGGATTATAGTGGCTCTACCAGTGCCAACTATTTGTTTACCATTGCCAGTGATAGTAGTAATATTTTCATTATTCTTTCTAAGAGTCTAAAAATATTTTGTATCCCTAAGGATTGTATCGTTGTGCAACTATCTACAAGACATAATTCCTCTTCCATTGCCATTTGTACTCCACAAGTTCTATAATAAAGCAAAATAATTCATTCAGATTTTGTAGAATAAAGAAATATGCTTTAAGATAGAACACACAAAATAATATGACTCACACTAAATTTGTTTAAGCAAAAAGTAGTCTGCAAGACACTTATTACATTAATAAGCTCTACATGAGCTGACTCCAAAACACAAAATTCATGCTGGAATTTAAAATACTTAACATAATACTATGACCACTATACTCTAGATAGGTGATTACAATTTGGAAGACTTAGATAGAGTCCCCATACATATATTCAAGTTCTTCTCCTAGAAGATCAACATCATCATCATCATCTTGCTTCATTTTATGCTCTAGATTCTTCAGGATATCATCCATGGTGTCAGTAGGTTTGATATCTACTGACATATCTTCAGGATCGTCTTCAACAGCTGGAGCTTTATTCTTCTCTTCTTCATTCTTGGAAGATTCAAGCTCCTTTTCCTTTGACTTGGAAGATTCTCCAATTTCAAACTTCTGGCTTGAAACAAAGTGAGCTTCATGCTCGTTCTTCCTTATCTTGAGCTGATCGTTGAGTTCTTTATAGAACTTTACTATATGCATAAGAGTGCGGAAAATTCTAGACCAATGGCCTTTCATCCTGCACTTATAGCATTCTTGGTCCTGTTTGCCATATTCTCCCCCTGGTTGAATCTTCTTTGATTTCCGCTATCCCTTCTTCTTGAAGTTTTTTAGACTTCTAGTTCTTTCCTTTCCAAAGTGCCTTCTCTGGCACCTTTCCTTTTCCTTCATTCTTCTGTGATGAAGAAACAACATTTGCTTTAGGCTTACTTAAGCTGCCAGTAGGACGAGTTAGATGATTCTGCATCAACTCCTCATCTTCACCTTGGTCTTGCTGTAAATCATTACTAAGGTCAATGTACTTATTGTAATTTTGTTTCTTGTACCGACGACTTAAGTATGATTGTTTAGGATGGAAAGTAGACAGGGTTTTCTCTATGAGATCTGATTCTGTCAGTGCAATGCCACACAATTTCATGCGTGAAAATCCCATAGAGTTTGGCATTGTATTCCTCCACAGTCTTGTAGTCTTGAAAGCGAAGATTCTGCCATTCACGTTTCACACGAGGGAGAAGTACAGTCTCCATCTTTCAAAACGTTCATGCAATGCATTCCACAAGACTATGGGGTCACATTCATTCATATACTCATTCTTCAGTGATGAGCTTATGTGATGTGTGAGAAAGTGTAGAGCTTGTGCTCTTTCAGCACTTGTTGCGATTTTGTCTTTGGTGGGTTTAATCGCATGCAGGAGATTTTTCTCATCCAAGACAATCTCAACATCTAAAGACCAAGAAAGATAGTTACTGCCATTCGGGGCGAGCTCACGAACTCATATACCTTAAACCATGTTTCTATGATTTAAAGGCACAAAATTACTGAATTCATGTGTAATTTTGATTAATATAACATAAGAACAACAATTATATTCTATAAATATTATTTTTACAGGGGTGGATTTACACTCAAGTTTTTAAATGTGTGCTCATAATTTCTGATTCTAAGGGAGGTTATTTATAATTTGACCACGCCAACCGGACCGCCCCATATGGCCTGCCTGGCCCATATATAAAAGAGGAGGGGGGCGGTGCAAACCCTAGCCTGGACACCACTTTCTTGATCTTCCCTCCCCAGCCGCCTTTCTTCTTCTGGTGTGCGGCACCAAAAACGGCGGCAAGGCGCTGCATGCGGCTTGGAGGGAAGCGCTACTCCGGGCGACGCTCCTACGCGCGGGGCTGCGGGCTACGCTGCAGGAGGCGTGGCTGTGAGCGGTGCGGTAGAGCACAACGCAACTGTCTGCCGTGCTGCAAGCGGCGCATCAGGGCAGCACGGCTGCAGGTCGTCGGCAACGACTTCAGGCGGCAGACCAACACAACTGCAGGCATCGATCCAGATCGCAGTGTGCCAGCCATAGGATTCAGGTTAGGATTATGGTTAAAATTTGGATCGCCTTGCTTACTGCTAATCAACCTGCGAGTTGATTTGTGGGAATCTCGACATACTGTTTCCCCTTGATCCTTTTTCGAATCGAGCACTTATTCCGGCAAGAAAAAGGCAAAAAAGAAAAAACGAATCTACAGGATGTTCATCTAGATAGATTTGCATATGTATCTACACAATAGATGATGAGCCCATGACTCAAATTATTTCATTGGTTACTAGGAAAGTGCCCATGCGTTGCTACGGGCGATAAACAATTTTCGCAATTCACATTGGATTAAACATGACATAAGCAATTTAAATTATATGTGATCAAATGGGAGTACTAACATGAGAGAAATCCTGAATTACAACCATTTTACAATCTAAAACATTATAAGATAGTTTGACTGGATAACGTGAATACATTGTACCATTTCCTTCATCGAGTTTCGATGCAACTCAATATTCTTACGATGCAACTCAATATTCTTGACGAGGAACACATAACGAAAACTGAAAGAGCTCAATCAATGAATATATGTTCATCACGAAACACAGGATGCTTGATAGCAATACAAATTAAAAAACATTCATACGAATCAAAATGCACGATGTTTTGTCTATTTTACAAGACTAGGACCAACCTTGAATCTCACCATATTCTACCATTCCTTGTTTACTCAACCAACAACATCAACAGATTGTCTGTCTAAAATGGTCTTAACATACAGAAATTGTTATACATTTTCAAAAGTTAAGGCACCAGAAACCAAATAGTATCAATACATTAGAAAAAAATGACACTGAAAGATGGAGTCAAAATATGGATGAAAAATAAAGATACTCAATGCAGAAAAATAAAGAAAAAAATAACATAGCAAGGGGAGCGAGGAGAAAGAAAAAGGGGTCGTGTGAATGAGTGAGTCATAGGTCTTGCATTATTTGTGCCGTCGTCCTGTGCCCGCCCGCTGACGGCAACAGATTCAGACAAGCTCTCGTGGGCTGCTTGGTTGAAGGCTTCTGGTCCAATTGAATCCAGGCCCATACCCCAGCCACACCAGGGTGCTATCTGTACTTTCTGCTCATTGTTCAACGTTCACTGGGGCTAATAACGATCTTCAACAGCTGAAAAAAACAGAGGGCAATGGTATTCACGTCGAGTGTTCATTCTGTTCCATTTACAGAATAAAAACAAAGAATTGCATTTTTCTAGTTACATTACAGGGAAGCAAATCGGGGAAGAATGCGGCTGCTTCTATGCTATGGACAAGAACAGGGCGCAGGCGCAGCTGTGCCGACGAAGCCAAACCCCAGCACGAGGAAAGCGAAGGCCTGGAGGAAGATGTACAGGTAGTAGCGCCCGGCTCTGAGCACGAAATCGTAGGAGGCGCACAGCAGGAGGTAGAACGCAACCACGAGCTCGGGAACGTAAATCCTGAAACAAGTTGCTCACATCAGGCGAAGCAGGGATCAGAGACACACATCTTTTTTCACTGTGCTGATGACACGCAAAGGACACCTGCGTGCTACGTGTTGAAGTGAATCGGGTTGCGTACCTCTCGACGCATTCGGTTGGCTTCACCGGCGTGAGGAGAGGCACCTCGAGCTTGTCCTTCACATGATCGCCCACCTTCTCGGTGACCACCCACTCGTCCACATACGTGGTCTCTAGCAACCCGATCATGGCGGCGCGCATCCGGTGCATGGACATGACGTTCTCGAACAGAATCCATATTGGCACCAGATGGATAGACCTGGCAAGGATAGCAAGAGATCAGTAAACGTGAGGAGATTAACGACCGGATAGGGGGAAGCCACTCTGGTGATTGGAGAAATATGGGGGGCTCTTTACTAAGGATTCCTGATGGCGTTCATGATGGTGATGGTAGTGGGAATGTAGAACATTCCCCAGATAGGGATGCTGACTTCAGGGACCATGACGGACAGTGGAATCACAATGCAGTAGAATACGAATGTCAGGATGGGAGCGATGGCCCTTCGTACGAAGAAGAAGCTGTACAGAAGATGAAATTTCTTCCATACAGAGACACCCTGCATCACAGAGATGCTTAGTTTGCTTACCAGAATGCCCTAACTCCATCGGTCAAATTAATTAAAGCATGCTTTCCTTGCTTCTAACAATGTCCGGTGCCATTTTTCTGAAGAGGTGGGCAGCGCCACAAGTCCACCTATGCTGTTGATGACGGTATGCCTTTAAGGTACTCGGGACCTATGCCAGAAAAAGAGAATGTTACTGCAGCATATATATAATGTAAACGCAGATGCATATGCTTACTGTAGAGTCACCTATTGGAAACATGCAGAAAATACGCACCCTTATATCACCAACATACAGGAATTGCCATCCCTTGAGACTTGCTCGTACAACCAAGTCCATGTCTTCCACAGTGGTGCGATCCTTCCACCCTCCTGCTTCAGTAATAGCTGATACCCGCCACACACCAGCCGTTCCTGCAAAAGTTTCAGCCAGATACAGTTGAAAACTTTTCTTCTTGATATATTGATACGCAGCTCTCCTGCGTGTTCAAGAAAAGATACAGTTGAAAACTCATATGATTGCTTCTGATTAAATCTCTTACCGTTGAAACCAAAGAAAGCATGCATAGACGAGCCTGATTCCTGCTCAACCTTGAAGTGGTAATCAAGCGTCATCTTCTGTATCCTTGTCATTAAGCAAACATCATAGTTCACTGCAAAATTTCCCGGCAAAGGCCAGATCAGGAACATCCTGAAATCAGAATGAACAATACTTCTCACTCCAAATTATCAACATTCAACACAACCACACTACCAGTAGGCAGAGGAAACTGCATGCATTAGCGCTAATCAAACTAACTCAATGCTCACAATAACTAAAAAATGCACTCTATGTAGTCTCGCATTATAAAAAGTAAATGAAAAGCATGCATGCTCACCAAACTCCCACCGTGTCTGTACCAGAGCAATCTTCGGGTTATGCACAAGAAATGGTACAGTTCTTAAAAGGAAGTCAGGCTCAGGTTGGAAATCTGCATCGAAAATGGCAATAAAATCACACTCTTGGGCATAGCTATGTTCCATACCCTCTTCAGGGCTCCTGCTTTGTATCCCTTTCTACTATCTCGAATCTCATACTTTATGTTGATGTTCTTGTTGGCCCAATCCTTGCATTCAAGCTCCACATGTTCCTGCACTTGATTAAAGATGATAAAAACAAATAAAGCAGTCAATTCAATGAAAACAAACAGAGCTTGTAATAAGGTAAAGAGTAAAAAATGGAGCACTTCAAAGTTTGTTGGGAAGCTATTACTTATTGTACTGGAAATTATTTGATGGAGCCATCTTGTTAATTTATTTTGCTTCACACCTACTAATTGTATGATCATGCCTGTTAATCAAGTCCTGATTGGTTGAATACCAATGCCTTGCTGTTGAATTGAATTACCTGAAGTTTATTCAGGAAAACATAGCTTTTTCAGAATTCCGAACAGGCTTCACTATTAAGCCATAGCAAATTGCTACACTTTCTGATAGAACAACACAAGCACACGCACACTCTTAGCTGCCCTTTCTAGTTGCTACAAGGAGACACCTAGCTGCCCTTTCCAATTGGCTATACAAAATTTGTTAGCTCGATCAAAATATAATACAGATGGACCAAATTTTGAGTATTTAATTGATCAGCATTTTGTCAATGACAGGAGGGCGAGGGGGCATGGCCTGATGGAGAATTAGATGAATAGTCACATTTTGGTTTCATTGTGTGCAACATAACAAAATCATACGACTAAGCAGTGCTATGCACAATTTTTTTTATCTCATGCACTTCTGTAGTTGATTCAGTATTTAGTTTATCACAAGAACTGCTAGGTGCTACCTGTTTGACATGGGCATAACAAGAATGGATGAACTACATCTTGATCCAAAACTTTCAATATGGCAAGTGTGACTTTGGAAATGCTTGGGTCAAGCAAAGAAAAAAAGGCTTTATGTGCTGCAGTTTGGTTACCTCTAAAATGAAGCATTCTTTAAGATAGCTGAACTGTAACTTCTAGATACAAGCAATGCAAGAAGCAAAGGTCCTTATATCCTTGTGATTCACCCTGGATGATATGTGGCAAGTGGAAACAATAAGCAGAGAGAAGAAACGCCATGGTTTCCATCCTGTTTACCGTTCCTTGAAGTAGGTGACATCGGCGAATAACAAATCAGCGATGGGTACCTCAATAGCGTCGGAGATCGTGAGGTGCGAGCAGCGGTAGGCGACTCGATGAGGGTAGGTCGAGGCAGGTCTTTCTGGTGACTATGTGGCGCAACAACGACCGTCATCTTGGAGGCTCCCCAAAACCACGTACATGAATCCCGATCTGCTCGTTGTCGCTCGGTGTGACTGGGATCGGCCAGCCTGTCCCAGTTGCTCCTGCGCTCGCCGCCACCGTATTCCGGCGGAAAGGGACCACGTCGCTCCGGATCCGGCACCGGCGTCCCCGACCAGGCCTGCAGCGCGCGACTCTAGCGGTGGACGGCCCGTGCCATGTGTACATCCGGCCGCCGGCAGATGACGGAGGTGCGGTTGGAGGAGGAATGAGAGGGAGGAGGCGAAGTACATCGGGAATTTGCCCCGTGGCCGCCTCCTCGCGACGTGCGGGCGCCCGACAACCGGAGCAGGTGGGGGATGGAGAGCAGGTAGTGACGGTGATGGACAGCGGCGACGGGGTCGGCGGTGTTTAGGGTTACCGACGTGAGATTGGGCGAGCAGCACTGCGGGATTGGGGGCAGAGCGACGCGGAGGGACGGTGGGACCGGGGCCGGGCGGACGCGCGCGTGCGGAGGGCAGACGTGCGGACGGAGAGCAAATGACGCCCTCCTTCTCCGATCGATTGGACGGCGGGGACGCACTGCGAAGGCGGATGCAGAGGATGGGGGTCGCGATGCGGGCGCGGCAGTGGGGGAGGAGGTGAGACGGCGGCGGTGTAGCGGCAGCAGCGGCGGAGTAGGAAGGCAGGGACGGCGACCAAGTGGGGGAGCAGGACGGTGTGGGCGGTTACGGGAACGGGGGCGCGACTGTGCGGGGTGAAGGCGCGGGACAGGTGAAGGCGAGGGCCAAAGGTGAACCGATGGGATTGTCTTACTTTCACAGTTTTTAGGAGTAGAGATACATCACCAGCCAACCAAATTGGCAGCATAACATGCCCTTCTGTCCATTGATGCTCATCAGTCTGGAGAAATAATTCTTTCAATATCAGAAAATAGCTTGTATTCAAAAGAGTAATATAAATTCAAAGAATTATGGTGCCCCAGGGCCACAGCCTCATGGTGGATGTAATCCCACTTCTCCTTGCTAAGTTGTGACATGGAAGCAACGACAGTACATTCAGCTAGTCATGAGCTCAACTGGAAATGGTTCTGACAAAAAAAATACAAATGAGTTTTAATATAATTTTACAAAATTGTCATATTTTAACTACATCAAACACATGCATCCATGTATTGCCAGATGTATCTGAAGTAACAAAACTCCTAGAAGTGAAACAACAGTTGTAGTGATCTCATATTTTAAACTATGTACTAATGTACATGAAACACAACTACATACGCTAAATGCTACATCCAAAGTAGTGTGTATCCATAAAATGACTGCATAAGAGTAGAAATGAAGTGTTGGTCACCTTTTCCTTCATGGATAATTAGATTATGCTTCTACAATAAGGCCCTCAAGTGTTAAAGGCAGAGGCACAAAGCCCATCTTTCCTCTTCGCATCAGAGTCTATCACTTTCTCTTTCCTCCACTTTCTCCTTCGCATAAGAATGGTTCTGCTTATCTGATGGATGACGAAGATCACAGTGTAAGATCAGAACATGTGCAACCTTGAAAATAGATTAAGGGTATTGCTAGAATACCTTGAAAATGACCATTCTCTCTGAGTTCCTGTTGCACCCTCATCTCAGCCCTTCACATTGACATCGAACCTACTATAAATGAGTGCTTCATCGTGTCTAACTCGGCTCGAGGAAACCATTCGTGTCGAAGCAGCAGGCGCGTTGAGAAAGTTCAATATAAGCTATAGTTCAATTCTTTTTTGTCAGCAATTGAGACAGTAACCTGAAACTGAAATATGTCATATTGAAGTTACAGCTATAGACATGCATACAATGGAGTACCAACAGATAATTTCAGAAACACTATGCATCCATCTGTATCTAAACCATGCCTCTTATTTCTAGAAAAAGGCAAGCTGGAACTTGCAAGAAATGTATGTACTAACAGTCATATGCAAGCTGCCTTATTTTTTAAACCACTAGGTCAAGTTGGCTATTATGTAGTCAAAAAGATCAAATCAAATTGGAACCTGCGAATCAAGAATGTGATGAAATGGCCTACTACGGGCAAAGAAATTATCTATATGTTTAAACCCTGAATTATCAAAGAATTATAAATTAAGCTAAGCTATATAAAGGAAAACTTGTGTACTCTATACATGGGCTTCCTACTTTTAATAAACATGTCAAATAAGAAACCATTTTACACCATATAGCTACTTCATGTCTGTAAAACCCCGGATTTTCGTAGAAAATCCGAATCCCTGTACCATCGCGATAGTCCTTGGATCAGTGGCTATCGCGTACAGAACGTCTCACAGATAAATACACAAAGTCATACATCGCATCACATAAAGATAAGAGCACATAAATTTATTACATGTCCATTATGGAGTACAACAATTCAAGCCTCTTGGCTGAAACAGAGTGAAAATTCTACGCAACGGTAGCTATCTTCTCAGAAGGGTCTCCATCTTTTCTTCTTCCCGCCACAGGCAAACTTGAGCGAAGCGACGCATCCCTCAGTCGTACCATCCGTCGGCGTTGCAGTCGAACTCGGTCTCGTACCCTGCACACCCAAAGTCTATCCCCAAGGAGTGGGATAGGTCCACGTCACCAACTGTATGCATCTCTAAGTGGACTAACTTCTAAAGGGAGGAAAAGAGACAAGGAAGCGGCTTTGGTTTCCTGTGCAGCAGCAGAGTATAAACAAGGTATCACCAACAATATCCCCAAATCCCAAACCTCTCAACACAGCTCGGAATCTCCTGGTCACCCAGGGGGCCCGCCTCCACATCCTAACTCCTGTCTAGGGTTGGTGCGAGAACTTCCTCTCCTCGCACCTCAATGATTGCAACCGGATCGACGAGGTAGATGGAGCCTCTCTGCTCTAGCCGGCTACAACCACGGCTCACCACACACTCTCCTATAGGGGGAAGGTAGAAATCCCAAAACATGAGGAACGAACATGTCGTCTAGGCAGTGTCCATGACCGAGGACGCGGCTATAGCTATAGATCGAACAACTCTACAGAGTGTGTACACCTGTACCATCCCGGAATGGCACTCGGCCGGTGTACGGCCGGCCGAGCCCATCCTACCGGGCGAACTCTCGGTAGTTACGGTCCCATCCTGCATCCGGCCCTCAAAACGGTCCCCCCCTCAGAAGGGACGGCACCGGAACTGTGAAATGCTCCTGTGGGGCCACACGGGAGTCGCTCTGAGAGGGTGGTCTCACCTCCACCGCTCCCCCACTGATACCCCGCTATCCATCCTAAGAAGGTATGGTCCCGCACTTGCCGAGCTCAACTCGGCCCTAACCCCACGCTCGGCGGAGTGGTGTGTACGAAGTCCTTTAGACAAGTTGATCCACTCGGTTTCAAACCGGGGCGAGCTCATATCCTCCAAGCGCAAGTAAAACCCCAACACCTAGGCTCCGAAAACCGTAACCGTAGGGGTACACTGAGGAGTGCACCCCTGTCCCCAATCCCAGATCGGTTGTTTCGAGCTCACCCCCGCCAAAGTACCCAAAACTCCTTCTCCTGCCGGTTTTTACCCCACACACGCCAAGAACCACTATTCCCACCCCAACACATGCATCGCGAAGCTCGGCGTATATACACGCTCACATTTATATACAGTAGTAGTAGGGCAATCAAGGACAGGGTAAACAAAGAGGCAGTGCAAGGTTCATCATCATGCATACATAAAGTAAAGCGCTAGCAATTCTACTTAGCAATGCCTAATAGGTATTTCAGAATCAGTTGGGCGTGAACCTGGGGTCGGGTAGTCCTCCGCGGTGAAGTCGTCGGTGTAGTCGTACTCCGGGATCAGCTCCCCGGCTCCAGCTGCTCCTAATAGCGCGAAAGGAAAAATAAATAGCGGTCCTATTGCAATTAACTCCAAAGAAAAGCAATTAAGAGGCAAAAGAGAGCAAACACCACCCTAGCACGGAGTTTAGGATTTTAGAAACTTTCTGGAAAAGGTCTCACAATTTTCGGAGTTAAAATGGATTTATTAGGGTTTTTCAAAGAGAGAAATGATTTTCTGGAAACAAAAATACGTTATACCCTTAAACCCCCCAGCCACACCGGATCCCCCGATTTCGGATCGGGTGCGGCCCGGCGCTCTGCGGCTCGCGTGCGGCCGGGCGACCATTGGCTCCCGCACGCGATCCCGCGAGGGGCGGTGCGGCTTGGTGTTGTGAGGGCCGGTGTGTGGCCTGGGAAAGGAGTGGTGGGCCGCACCGGATCCGGGTGGATCGGCTACGGTCACACCCGCGTGTGGTCCTCCGTGCACAGAACGACCCCTGCGGTTTCAATGGTGGCCCAAGGTATTTGACGGAATGCCTCTGAGGGCGACGGCGGCGTGTCACGACCTTGCCGGCGGCGAGGTCCCACTGCGCCTGGGCGACAGGCCTTCACACGATAGCCTCACGGGGCTTCGCTGGGGTTGCTGGCTCGATGGGACATGCACTAAGGGGCGACGGCCGTCGCGGCGAGGTCGGCGACGGCGTGGGCGCGGCGGCGGCGGCGTGGCGGCGGTGTTGGCGACTCCTCCCGGTGCGGGAACGAGCGAACGCGTGCACAACGGCATGCTCGAGGCGGTGCGCATGAGCATGGTAAATACCACGGCTAGGTTAGGTGCCGTCCGCGACGGGCGTCGCGGCGGGGGAACGCGGTGGAGCCCGGCTCGACACCATGGGCGGCGGCGAGCACGGCGCGCGCGGTTGGTTCACGCAAGAGCGAGAGGGTTCACGGCAGTGGCAGGGTGCGTTCAGGGCGACCAAAGACATGGTGTCCTCTTTCCTCTCCTACCCGCTACGGCGCATGGGGTTCTCGGCCACGGCGAGGCCGCGACGGTGCAGTCCGGTCAAGCACGGTGGCGGCGTCCTCCGCGGAAGGGAAGGGCCAAGGCTCAACCTATTTCCCCCCGGGATCGACACACGCGTGCTGGGGTGCACGGTAACGCGGGGCGTCGGGTTGGCAAAACGACGCGTGCGAGCGCTAGCGTGAACGCGAACGCGACCGGCTCGGCGCGGCGTCGTGGTCTCGAAAGGCATCGCACGGCGGACACAACGACACGGGAAAGCTAGGCCAAGGAAGCGGCGCGCGTTGACGAAGGCAGCGACACCTGCAAGAAGTCTCATCCCAGCCTGGCACGAAGGCCGGCATCACCAGCGGCGGCGCGGCGGCGCGGAGCATCGGGTGTTCCTCCTCGGCTCGATGACCGAGGCAACCACAAGAGGGGAGCAGCGGTTGTCCTCACCTCTGTGGCACTGGCCGAAGTGCAGTGCGTCGGGGTAGTGTTGTGGTGCGGCTTGCCGGCGAGGAGGAAGAAGAGGAAGGCGGCGACGCGTCGTCGGGGAAGTAGAGGAAGTAGGGGATGTAGTCATTCCCGGCGGCTCCGGCTCCTCCCACGGGCGGCTCCGGTCCTCGCGGCGGTCGCGGCTCCCACAGGCGGCTCCAATGTCTCCCTCTCCCCCCTTCACTTCTCCTTCTCCAGCGGGTTGGTGGCGGACAGGGGAGCGGTTTCCCCCTTGAGGAGGCCAGGGTTGGGAGTTCCCCTGGGGGCTCGGCGGCGGCTTAAATAGCGGCGTGCGGCGCGTGGCATGCCGCGGCGGCGAGCCTTGCGGCCGGCGCTCCCCCGCCTTTGCCTTTGGGCGTCGGCCAAAGGCAAAGGTTAGGGATGACGCGCGTGCGTCATCGCGGGGCCATGGTGACGCGAGGCGCGGGGTCCGCTGTCGGTGGCTGGTCACGGGCGCGCGGTAGGTGGGCGAGGCGGGCGGCTAGCTGGGCCGGCGAGTGGGCCTAAAGTAGCGTCGGGTGGATTTGGGGGTTGGCGGCCTGCTAAGCATAGGTGCGTTTTATCTTTTCTTTAAACTACAGATTTGATTCAAATTTGAATTTCCCAAATCAAATTTGAATCCACTCAAGAAATTCCAAATAAAAACCAAATGAAGATCCATCTTATCATAGTAGCAAAATATAAGCCTAGAATTATTGATGGTGCCAAATTAAAGCTAGGAATTCTGGGGAAGAAATAAGAAGCCAACCTTATGTGTTGCATGAGCACTTCAAATTCAAATCAAGTTTTAGAAATTTCCCATTTTGCAAACAAACCAAATCTAAGGATGTTATAGAACTCCCCCCCTCACAAGAATCTTGTCCCCGAGATTAAGAAGTTACCTTCGCTTCGAAGAGGTGAGGGTATTTCTCCCTCAAGGCGGACTCCTTCTCCCACACTGCTTTGCGCTCAGAGTGATTACTCCATAGCACCTTGCAGAAGCGCGTGGTGGTGTTCCTAGTCGACTTCTCCTCCCAGTCCAGGATCCGAACTGGGAACTCCACGTACTCTAGGGTCTCCTGGACGTCGAGTGCCTGAGCAGGCACTCTCTTCTCGACGACCACACACTTCCGAAGCTGGGATACGTGGAACACCGGATGCACTCCGGCAAGTTCCGGAGGTAGCTCGAGTTTGTAAGCCACCTTCCCGACCCTTTTCACAATAGGGTAGGGGCCAACGTACCTAGGGGACAGCTTCCCCCTGATGTGGAACCTCTTCGTACCTCGGAGGGGTGACACCTTCAAGTAGACGTGATCTCCCACTTCAAATGAGACGTCTCTCCGTTTCGGGTCCGCATAGCTCTTCTGCCTACTATGAGCTATCTTCAGGTTCTCTCTGACCTTAGCGACATTTTCTTCGGCATCAACAATGGTGGCGGGACCGAAAAAGGTTCGCTCCCCCACCTCGGACCACATCAACGGTGTCCGACACTTTCTGCCGTACAGGGCTTCGAAAGGAGCCATATTCAAGCCGGCTCGGTAGGCCGTTGTTGTACGAGAACTCAAGCATAGGACGGACTCTTTTCCCAATCGGACCCGTAGGTCAACACGCAAGCCCTCAGTAAGTCTTCTAGGACTTGATTCACTCTCTCCGTCCGACCATCGGTCCGGGGGGGTGGAAAGCTGTGCTGTAGTTCAGCTCGGTGCCCATGGAAGCGTGCAAACTCTTCCAGAACTGGGCAGTGAACTGAGGCCCTCTGTCCGACACAATGCTCCTCGGAGCTCCATGAAGCTTTAAAATATTGTCCACATACAGTTCCGCAAGCCGGCTCACGCTATAGTTCGTTTTCACGGGCAAGAAGTGTGCTACTTTGGTCAACCGATCGACAATCACCCAAATGGAGTCGTTTCCTTTCTGTGTGCGCGGTAATCCCACAATGAAGTCCATACTGATATCATCCCACTTCCACATGGGTATCTCGAGCGGTTGCAGCAGACCGGCAGGTCTCTGGTGTTCTGCCTTCACTCTCTGACACGTGTCGCATCGAGCGACGTACCCTGCAATGTCTTCCCTCATCTTTTCCCACCAGAACCGTATCTTCAAGTCCTTGTACATCTTGGTGCAACCAGGGTGGATCGAGTATCGAGAGTCGTGAGCTTCTCTAAGAATCGAGTCCCGAATCTCCTTGTTCTGGGGTACGCAGATACGGTCCTTCAGCCACAGCATGCCCTGGTCATCGAGGCGATAGTCGGCTGCTTTGCCTCTCTCCATCTGGCGTTTTACCTCTTGAATCTCTGGGTACTCCTTCTGAGCTTGCCGGATCTGGTCTTCGAGTGTGTATTTCACCCTCAATTCATTCAGCTGCCCCTCTTCTACTATCTCCAAACTCAGCCTCTCCAGCTCTTCATGCAATGCCGGCTGTTCTTCACGCACCATCAGGTTGTTGCAGTAGTGCTTGCGGCTCAGAGCGTCGGCTACGACGTTTGCCTTGCCGGGGTGGTAGTGAATGTTCAGGTCATAGTCCTTGATCAGCTCCAGCCACCTTCTTTGTCTCGGAGTTCGGCTCGGGTACCGGGTGAAGATATATTTCGAGCTCTTGTGATCGGTATAAATGTCACACTTGTTCCCCATCGAGATGGTGCCTCCATATCTTCAAGGTGTGAATGACAGGCGGCTAGCTCGAGGTCGTGTGTAGGGTAGTTCTCCACATGCTTTCTAAGCTGCCGTGAGGCATAGGCTACCACCTTGCCTCCCTGCATCAACACGCAGCCGAGTCCCTGCCTTGATGCGTCACAGTACACCACGAAGTCCTTGCTCGCATCGGGCAAGGTCAGGACCGGCGTAGTGGTGAGGCAAGTCTTGAGCTCCTGGAAGTTGGCTTCACACTTGTCCGACCACACATACGGCGTGTTGCTCTTCAACAGTTCTGTCATGGGCTTGGCGGTCTTCGAGAAGTTCTCGATGAACCGGCGGTAGTATCCGGCTAAACCGAGAAAACTGCGGATCTCTGTCACAGACTTTGGTGATTGCCACTTGGACACTGCTTCTATCTTGATCGGGTCTACGGCCACTCCTTTGGCTGACAACACATGACCAAGAAAGGCGACTTCCTCCATCCAGAACTCACACTTGCTGAACTTGGCGTACAACTGATGCTGCCTGAGCTTCCCCAACATGATCCTCAGGTGCTTCTCGTGCTCTTCTGCGGTTTGGGAGTAGACCAATATATCGTCGATGAAGACGACGACACACTTGTCCAACTCATCCATGAAGACCTTGTTCATCATGTTCATGAAGTATGCCGGGGCATTTGTGTAACGACCCAAAATGTAATTACATGTTTAACCTTGCATCATGAGCATGATTGTTTGCTAAGACAAAATTCTTGTGTTTGTTTGGATGTCTTTACCTTTTAAAAATTAAATTATTAAATAAAGTGAATATGCATCCTTGTGAAGCAACTTAGATTTCTACCATAGAACCTATTTGTGTGATGACTTGATTAATTAGTACTTCTTCCAACATTAATTTAGGTATCTCTTTCTGAATTTTTAGAGATCATCCTAATGTCAAACAGCTTACTCGAAATCTCAAAAGTATCATTCGGAGAAGAATTTTCTTTTCAATTCTATAATAGCTATGATTCCAATTTCAAGCAAAATGGGTTGCCCATGATCTCTTCTATTAACACAAATTTTTGTGGAATTTTTGGAGGCTTGGGAGATCAAGTTTAGGATTTAGAGAAAGGAGAGCTGTTTCTGTCTGGAACGGACGGACAGTCCGTACCTCCCTCGCGCACGGTCCGTGAGTGCCGCTGCGTGCGTGTCGTGCGCGCAGAGAAGCCGCGCCACGCGCCCCCGTTGGGTCCCACCGACCCCTCCACCTCGCCCGGCGCCCTCCCCCCTCTCCTTTCCCCTCCCCGGACACACCGAAGCTCCCCCTCTCTTTCTTCTTCTCCAACTCAACCATGGAGGAGAAACTCATCTTTCCCATCAAATCCACCACACCCTTTCCGGAGTTCATCGGAGGATCACCGGAGGATGTCTCCGGTGAGCTTCTCCACCATCTCCTCCACCTCTTCCTCGCCGGAGATCAAGGAGAAGGACATTCCCAAGCTTCCATCTTCTTCCCCAAGCATCCATGGAGGCACTCAGCTCGATCTACTCCAATGCCGCCCTACGCCAACAAGCGGCACATTGCTCATGCTCTACACGTTATCGGTGAGCTTTCCTCACCAGTCCCGCTCTCCCTTTTACTCTCAAACAAGCCCCACAAATATCCTCCGAGCCTTTAGGGTCTCATCACCATTGATGACCTAGAGCTCCGAAGGTCCCATGCATGTCAAATCTATTGCTTGGAATGATATCTATACATTCCTAGGAACCCATAGAAACAAACCCCACCCAAAACCGAGGCCGGAGCCGCCGCCGACGAGGTCGACGGCGAGCCACGGCTCGGCCGCGGACGGTCCGGATGCCCATGTCGGACGGTCCGTAATAAAAATCAAAACATACGAAACGTTGTTGGTTCTTCGAGGTCTCGTGGACAGTCCGTCCCTTCGGTTCGGACAGTCCGGAACCTCCGGGCGGACGGTCCGCCATTTCATCGCGGCCGGTCCGCGGTTACTATTCATCTCTCGTATACCATCATGTATAATTCATATAAAATTGTATATAGCTCAGAAAAATGTGAAATAAATTTTGTTGGTTTTCTAATGATGTCAAGAACCTATTAAAAATGAGTTTGACTCCAAATTAAATAAGTAATTATCTGAATTAATTATGTGAGTGTTTATCTTGTTAATTGCATAGTTAATTATCTATTAGTCCAAAAAGGATGAAACCAATTTTTCTAATTCACTTATGATGTGTATGATCTAATGTAAGTACTTGTTTGCATTAAATATGTGTAGATTGGTATAGTTTAAGATATCTTCTAACCTAATTAATTAGTATATGTATAATGTCTTCATATGTGCTTCTAAAATTATGAATCTAACTTGTTAGCTTCCATTGATCATGATATAACTCTCATGGTTAAGGCTTTATGTTATAATAATTTAATTATGTGATACCTCATATGAAACTAAAATAGGACAACTAATGTTTATAGTCTTCTCATGTTATAATTTGACTTAGAATGTTATGTGCACTTGTGTGAATAATTGTTTGCACATTTTTTACCCTATGCAATTACTTGTACACCTTAATTCCAAATCTTTGATTGCTTACGAATGACCTTGGAGCATGTTATCCTTCATCTATCATAAGTCTTTGCATCATATATGCATACATTCATGTCATCCTTTCTAATTCATGCATTCATCTAATCTCATAGATGACGTTCCGGAGTGTTGCGTTCTTGGAGCACCGATCTCAGGCAGGCACCTATGTATCTCACTCTATTTTCTAAATGTGAAATGTTATTACTTACTAATGATTGCGCATGGGCTTAGCTCTATCTAGACATATGCAATGTGTAGAACCTATTAGACATATCAACTCTTGGAATTAGCTCAACTTATTTAGTGAAAGCATGCATGTTAGAAATATCGTTATAATTGCTTAGTCATGCTTAGTTGTCGGTAGAAGTCGAGAGGTGGCAAGGTCACCACCACTCGCGAGTTATAGTATGCTTTCTTAATTAATACTTGAGTAGTCATGAATGGATAAAAATTGAGCCCTATGAATATGATTCGAGACTTGAGCAAGTGTGCTAGGGCCATGCTGGAAGTGAATCCAAGTGGTATAGGCTTGCTTGAGTCGATTAAGGCCTGATCGTTATCGCTGTGATACTTGAGCACTAGTCCGTACAAACCACATGCTCATAATGGGTCGGTAAGCTAAGTAGCATAAGTCGCACCGTACCTTGACCGGATTCGGCGCGGGGTGGGATGAGGTGTGATCGGCCGCGTCCGTACATCTATACACTTCCGGTCGTTCGCTCATAGTAGGGTGCGGGTATGTGAAAGGTCGAGGGCATGAATTAACACTTATCCTAGGCCGAGGATATGGTCGTTGGTCTTGCGTCTCGTGTGGGAAAAGTTGTACACCCCTGCGGGGTTATAATCTATTGCAATAGCCTCGCTCCGAGTCACGGAGCACGCTCATGTACTTGGACTTTAACGTAGAGTTTCGTGAAGGGCTTGTGGAAGATTGAGCTCGTGAACACTTGGTCACTTTATTTATGCAATTGTATTGATACTTGATATAGAAAATAGGTGCTATGTCTTTTGCTTATTCACTCGATAAATTATGCTCGCATTTTATTATATAATGTTAAAACTTGACAAGCCTCATGCATCCACCAAATATATAGTATTGTGGATAAGTCCTGCAAGTACGCAATGTACTTACGGTCTCGCCGTTGAGTTGTTTTGCGAGGTTTCCTTCTTGTGGGTGATTGTCACATTCATCCCGCCGGGGTTGGCAATGTGGATGTATGGTGGAAGTTGCTCCAAGCTAGTGCGGGTGGTGTCTTATGGGCAAGGACATCATCGTTGCACCATATATCTTTATTTTTTGCTGCGATTTAACTCTCAACCTAGGAAAAACATGTTAGGATATCCACCTAGACTTAGGTTACATCTAGGATGGTTAATTATTCTCTTATAAACACTGAAACTCTGATATTCTAGGTGCTTATATTTTATAGTTATGATATAATTTCTGAAATTTCTGTAATATGATCAAGACTTGTAAACTAAAGTTTAAAATTTGCTCTCACATGTATCCTTGTGATGGTTGCCATGATGTAAATACGGTATGCGTGTTGTTCCTGGGCGATGCTCGAGACGCGTACCGGGGACTACCGGGGTTATCTCGATTAAGCCGGGTGGATCATTGGATGATAACTCGGTTTAGTCGAGGTAATTTGGGCGGTTCCTTACAATTTGTCGGGCCAAACGACACGACTGTGTACTCGTATTGCCCATACCGGGTTACAAACGCCGTCTTGTGGATGTCCTCCGGGCGAATCTTCATCTGGTGATAACCCGACCGGAGTTCAATCTTGCTGAAGTATTTGGCTTGCCTTAGCTGACCCATCAGGTCATCGATCCTGGGTAGTGGGTACTTGTTCTTGATGGTTACCGCATTTAGGGCGCGGTAGTCGACGCACAGACGTTGTGTTCCATCCTTCTTCGGAACGAACAATGCCGGTGAACCCCAAGGTGAAGCACTTGGTCGGATGAACCCTTTCTCGAGCAGTGAGTCTAGCTCTGCCTTCAACTGTTTCAGCTCAACTTCTGCCATACGGTACGGACTCTGGGCTATCGGCACCGTCCCCGGCACCAAGTTAATCACTAACTCCACATCACGATCGGGAGGTAGCCCGGGCAGTTCCTCCGGGAACACATCCTCATACTCACGGACTACCGGCACATCCGATATGGCCTTCGTGTGAAGACTGTACACCACCGGTATGTCTCGAGACTTCATCGGCTCGAAGGTAACTCTCGCCCCGTCAGGGTGCACCAGAGTCACAAGTCTCGGTGAAGTGGAGATGACACCTTTGTGGGTAGTGATCCAATCCATCCCCAGTATCACGTCAATACCATGGGAAGGCAGCACGGTCAGATCCCCATAGAACCTGTGGCCTTGGATGACCACATCCACTCACATGCACAGCAGGGTGCATCGGATATCCCCGAGCGGAGAGCTCGTGATAATGGGAATTGATCGGGTAGTTCTAGGGAGGGAGAGTTTGTTCACGAACCGAGAGGTAACATACGACCCTGTTGCACCGGTGTCGAAGAGAACCAGAGCAGAAGTACCACAAACTAAAAACTTACCGATCACGACATCGGGGCGTCGACGGCCTCCTCCTCGGTAAGATGGTTCGGCCTCCCACGGCCGACGGCCCGGCGGCGGCGCGGCCTGAGGAGGTCGGCCTCCTGGAGCAAGTTCCCTCGCGGGGGTGGCAGCGGCCTTCTTGTCGGGGCAGTCGTAGGACTTGTGGCCGGGCTTGCCACACGCGAAGCAGGTGACGGTGAAGCCTCCTGCGGCGGGTCTTGCGGTGCTCGGTGGAGTACGTTTGTAGCCTCCAGTCTGCTGGGGATAGCCGGGGTTCCTCCCTCCGGGGAACGGGCTACGTCCGCCTCCTCCGAAGCCACGCCCGGTGGTTGTGCCCGGGCGGTAGCTCCCCCCTCGGCATGTTGCTCGTCCGCTCCTCGACCTTCGGAAGGATCGGTCGGTCCGGTCCCGATCTCCCATCCTCTTTTTGCCCCTCATGCGCTCCTCATGGCCCCTCCTCTCATCCTCGACCCCGATGGCGCGGTTGACGAGATGGCGAAGGGACTTGTGCTCACTTGCCTTCGGCGCACGGCGAAGGCCATGGTGAAGGCCTCGCGAGGAACCGAAGCCGCTTCTTCGGTTGGTGTTGGTGTCGTCGGGGGCGTACCGCATCATCTTCATGAAGTGACGCTCGTACTCCTCGACCCTCATTACACCCCGGGTCATGGTGCGGAACTCCCGCGCCTTCGGGACCGGCGGCTCACCGGGAAGGTGCGCTCACGGAACGCCTCGCGGAACTCCGCCCAAGTGATGAAAGCTGGGTTCGGGTGGGTGGCAGTGTAGTTGTCCCACCATGCCTTGGCAGGACCCTCCAGCTGGTGCGCGGCGATAGCGACGCACTCCTCGTCGGAGCAGACGGTGAGGTCGAGCTTGGTCCGATCACCCTCGGCCCGGTCGTCGACCTCAAGCGGGTCATCCGAGTAGCTGAAGGTGGGGGCCTTCAGACGGATGAACCTCTCGATCTTCCTCGTGAGGTCCTCGTCCGTGGAGCGACGCGGTTCCCACCGTTGCCACGGTGCTCCATGGCTTCCACCATCCTCTGCAGCAGCTAAGTACGGAGCGCCATCACCTCCACCAAGTTAGGTGGGGGTGGTGGGGTGTTGACGGTTAATAATTATATCAAAGTTCGTTTGTGACTTGCAAGCGGACAAGTCTCCCGTCGTAGTCAAGGGACCCTTCTTCCCTCGAGTGGTGAACCCAAGTTATCGAATCCGTGGAACAAATGTGTGACGCAAAACTTAATCTAATAAAGCCAAGTAACTTCAATCTTCGATAAAAGAAACCCTAATGCATCTAAGTAAAAGACACGAAACGAATCTAATCTACTAAAGACCGGATAAAATAAAGTAAGATTGGGTAGATAAACCGATCTAGAGGGATCGGGGTAAGACTTTTGTTGAAGTTCCAAGCAAGAGAAGAAGTAGCAAATCGAATCTTAAAAGAAGCATCTTTAAATCGTGGTTTCCCGTCCAAATCCGAAAACATCCGCCTTTCGGAACCCCCGTTCGTCACAACGTATCCCTACTCATGCGGGGAGCTTAGGGCGAGTCAAAAGACAAGTCGAGATTCTTTCGGAAGATCCGGCGTGTACCTCTAGCCACCGCGGCTACAAGAACACCCTATGTAATCTATCTCGAGAATAGAATTGGAATAAGCAAAGCCGATCCAAAAACGAAATCTTCGAGGAAACACTTGATCGCTAGGAAAAGATTCAACTTGATAATTCAACTATAACAATGATACATACACAAGATCACCACCGGGATCCTTCCTTGATCTTGCTTCTAGCTCCGGGAACTCCGACGTGGTCTTCCGTGCAAGGTTCCCACGTCGGCTAGGGAATCCCTAGTCAACTAGCTCGACCCTCTCCTCTCCGAGATGGTGTCCCTCTCTTCTCTCGCTCCTCGGCGGCCGATGACGAATTGTATGATGCGTGGCTCTCGGTCGGGGGGCTATAAATAGCCCGATTGGCGGCTAGGGCAAAGGAGGGGGCAAATGGGCCCGGGATGGGCACGGGGCCGACCGGACCGGGGCTGGCGTCCCGGGCCCATCCGGGCCCGGCCCCCGAGGCCTCCTTTGCTCTACGTCGGTTCCCTTGCTTCCTGGATGTTTCCCCCTTCGCATGTAGGTCCATGTCGTCGGTTTCTCTCCGAATTGGACACAACCCCTTGTCTTGCAAGATTCGCACTTTTCCGGTCGGGTCCTCGGAGTCCGTCGTCTTCTCGGATCAAGTCCCCGGCTTCTTGGAGTTAAGTTTGCTTTATTGCATGACTTGTATGGGGCTTCAAGGTCTTGTCATGAGGTGCTTGATGAACTTATCCCGAAAGTCTTGCATTCAACACTAAAACCCCGCATAAACATTAAACTCCAAAACCGACATGCACACGTGAACTTGTTATACCACGGGGGTTAGTACCAATGGATAAGGTATAAAACTCAAGCCAACACCGAAGGTAAACTCATGGCTAGGTTGACGGATTTTCACCGTCAACATCTCCCCCATGGTTAAACCTTGCTCGTCCTCGAGTAAGCCTTCGATGGATATCATCATTGCCAAACAATGTTTAAACCTTGCACTTGATCATACATGAGAAAACATAATGCTCTCAAAATTTTAATTCATTAAAGTTCCATAATGTACTAGCCTTCATCTCTACGGAGGGTAGATTCTTATTAAGCTTATCCCACAAGTATTAACATGCTCACAAAGTTTAAATAGATCTCAGAATTTTTGAAATAAAGAACGAGATAAAGAAAAGCTAAACCAAGTTCACAAATTTAAATCATCTTGCATATTGCTCATGAACTCTCATCTCTCTTGTCTCTCAAGCCTATATATTCTACTCCTTTCCCTCTCATAACATATATGTGTGGTAGGCTTTATATGGAGCTTTGGGAAAGTTTAGTCCTAACAAGATTTTATAAATGAGGTGTTATCAAAACAAGACAAGCTTCTCATGGTCTTACCGAGACTCGTCAAAAAGGTCATTGGAAAATAATGTTAAATCAAGGAGGGGAAAGAGAAAAATACACACACTTTAGATAAGTGGACATGTGCAAATGGCAAAGAGTGATCCCGAGGCACAAAGGAAGTCCTCGTTATCGGATTGCACATGGTTGGAAAATGAGAATGGATCTTTTTACTTGAAGCCTTGAATGCACTCTTAGAGAACCGGGGAGTTCACTTTACGCATACTCATATATTTTTTTCTTCTCTTTCTCATATTTCTCATTCTTTTTTCTTTCTTTCTTTCTTTCATTCATTATTTATGTATATTTTTTCTTTCTTCTTGTGAGACCTTCACCTTGGAAGTCACGTACATCGCCGGATTTTTTTCTTTCATTCATCATTTTTTTAAAATACTCCCCTTTGAACTCTAAAACTGCACCGTACCTACCTCCTCCCCCATGCTTAGACGTTGCTCGTCCTCGAGCAAAGAGGCGAAAAATAAGGTAGGTACCGAAATATTTTTCCTTTGGAGAGATACTTGAAATCTTCAATGTCGGCACCGTCTTGCGATCTTCCTTGAATTGATGATCCATTCTCAACGATAGGTTGTGGTCAAGAAGGTAATCACAAAAGATGATATTTGGTTTAAGGGTGGATATCCGGCGAAGTTTGTGAGATCTCCAATGCGGGGATACATAATGCACGGATAAAAGGCTAGCAAAAAGATAGATACGCAAAAACGGAATGACCAACTTCTTAATCTCGAGCCGGAGAAATCATGGCCTGCAATAACTCACTCAAAAATAAATCTTGTACACTAAGGTTTATGCACTCAAATATATATTAGGCTTTGGATAGGTTGAGCAACACACAAGTGATATTTGTGACAAGGTTAGCGATATTTTTGAGCATAAAAGACATCTTTAATCTATTCATAACTTGAGAGCACATAAAACACCATGGGTCTTTATTTTAATCATAACCTCCGCTGAAAATTAAGCTAGCATTTAAATAAATTCAGATTTGTATTTTTAAGAGAGCACTAGCTTAAACATGCATAAATCAATTACAAAGATGAACAAAGCTGCAATTATAATAATATATCATCATGGCACAAATTTTTGTAACTTTTCCAATGATATAATCAAGGTGGTGTCTTTATTAATGATGACATCAAGTTGAAATACAAACTGAAAATAAACAAACATGCTTGCTGAAATTTAAATAAAAACAGAAAATACTACGCAAACACACATAAGCAAAAGCTGAAAATTACGAGAGAAAAAGAAAAGAAAAGAAAACTAAAGTTCCTAAATCTTCTAGTCCTCCGCCGGTGGTTGATGTTGATGATCTTGATAGTAATACCCTTGCTCATAATATGATTGGACATTCCCTCCGACGAATTGATTTGGCTCCACAAGGTGAAGGCGTCCGAGCTCAAAGGCAATATTTGCATTGCCTTCACCAAGTTGAGCTGCGTTAGCTTGGATGGCTGCGATGTTTTGGGCGTTTCTTGCAGCATACCCTCCAATTATGGCCATGCTTTGTTGTGGTTGGGGATGATGTGCGTAGGACTCCGCGAAGTTAGCGTTGGGCACCACATAATTTGGTGGGGGTACCGGTGCACCACCCCCCATGCTTGCTCTTGTGGCCCTCCGTAATAACTTGGCGGAGGAGGGATCCCGCCAAATGGTTGCACATTGGGTTGTGCTCCACTCGCTTGTGCGGAGGATGTTCCCCGCTCTACGATTATTCCTCTTTTGTTCTTCCTTGCAGGGACAAGGAGTCCCTCTTCCAACCAATCTTCCCTCCCTTCGGTGAAAAGCCTAAGCCTCTCATTGGGAAGGGGTAGGTTCACTATGGCCAACCGATAACCTCCTCTCTCATCTCCACTAATGTATTTGCCTTGCCGCAAATATTCAATACCGAGAGAGGTACCACGCAAAAGATGGTCGGGGTTTCTTGCGATCCCCGACCGTAAGGAGAAGGCCAACATGGAGAGGTAGCACCCCGAACCAATATTTCCCGCCCCCGATGTTGCTTCACAACACCAACGGTTGATCATGAGGTAAGGGGGTCTATTGGCTGCCTGGCAATTAAAGCCGAGTAGAGCTAATTCAACTCCGTGTCGGTCACCTTTGTCTCCTTCATCCTCCCCAATACCCTCTTGCACATCCAAGAGTGAAATATCCGGATAATGGGGTTGCGGATGCAATTGCATTGTTGATGGGCTTCTCCGGAGATCATATTCCAAAATCCCGCTAACATGCCGGGTGGCACGTCAACTTTCTCGGAGCTCCCTTGCGGAATCCAAGTAGCTCCCTAAAGTGTTCGTAGGGAACCACTTGTTGAACTCCCTCCAAACAGAATGACAAGCTTTGCACCCCATCATCAAGGATAGGTGCAATAGTCATTAAAATTTCCAAGGCGAACCCCAAGTGGGTGTCCGCCGATACTCCGTTGGAGAACCGCACCCATCCAAAGTGCCCCAACATGTAGTATATGTCGGTGCCAAAACCCAAGGTGTAGAGTGCTTGGTCGTCGAACTCGACGTTGGGCACAAGCCTCTTCTCAAGATTAGAGAGCCTCTCCTCCTTCTCCAACGACAAGATGATGAAGCCGTATGAAGAATAAATCGGAGTGTAGGGAGGTGGCGCGGTTGAACGGGTCGATCGTCGTGGTGGCGTGGGCTTCTCCTCCGTGTGCCCACGAGGTTCGGTAAACCTCATGGACGTGCTTCTTGCAGCCCTCATACCACCAAGGAGGAGAGCATCGTTCCTCCTCGGTGGTGCCGTATCCGTCTCCATGCTCGGGGAGACTCGAAACCGAGTGCCTCCTCGAAGACGTGGTTGATGACGGCTTGGACGACGACGAACTCTTCTTCTTGGAGAAGAGACTTGTGGTTTTCTTCCACATGGTTGCTGCACTCTTTTCTTCAACTAAAACTCCGGGTTGCAACCGGTAACTAGGCACTTAAACTCTTTACTTCGGATGTGGACTTTGAGTGGATTAAGGATGTGGATTTTTCTTGAGCTATCAAGCTTGGGAAGGTTGGCTATGTCTACGGAGGTTTTGAGCACACAAACTTGTACACACAAACAAAGGAAGGAGAGGGAAGCTTGCTGCGCAGAAAACGGGAGCCGGGGGGCTCCTTATGTAGGGGAGGCCGGCCGGGCCGGGCCGGCCGGCCTGGGGGCCTCGGTGCTCCTCCCTGCCTCGTCTTTCTTCCAGCACGATCATTTCGCCTCGCAACTTTCCCGCCCGCGTGCTCCACGAGTTGCACCGCCGAAACGCTCTCGTCCACTCCTTTTCTTGCATTATTGGTCCTTCCACTTGATGCTTCATGCTTTGGATCATGTCCATGCTCCCTAGCTCCACTTGCTTCACATGCCACCATGAAATTCCTGCAAAGTTGATGCTTGCTGCCCACCATGCTTGTCCTTTGCATGTGGAATTGGTGAAAGTTGATAAAAGGGAATCCAATGGTGCATGCTCGATTAATTCAAACTAGATTGCCTCCATTTAGGTATGTTTAAGGTTAAGCACTCCTCTAATTCGAAATTTAAAATATTTTTCAGAGCCATGCAAGAGCTCAAACATAATTTTAGAGAAGTTTTTAAACCATTAAAAACAAATGTAAGTCGAAAATATTTTTCGACTACGTCGATTTCGGTCTCACCGGTATAGTTTGCCTTCATCGGTTGAGAGCAAACTTTTCCCGGCTTGATCATGAGGGCATAGGTTTAGGTTCTAATTTTGGATAAATAAGAAAGATTTTGAATAAAACAAAATTAGAATAGGCTTAGAAAAATTCTAATCCTAGAGAAACCAAGGATAAAGATTTTTAAAACCAACCAAAAGTTTTGATTTCTAGGTTCACGCGAGTTCTACCACGTGCTGAATTTTATTAACACCTAAATATAAATTGTGGCTCTACTCGTGTGGTTTTAGTATGAAACATAAGTCAACCTCAGCACCATAATGAGAGTGAAAGGCTGAGTTAGGTTCTGAAATTATTTGGTTGAGGTTTCTCGAAAAGAAAAGAACAAACAAGCACATAGGAGGGTTCATGCAAAGGGTTTATGATAAAGCAAACATTCAATCAAGAATTATGTCTCTAATATTGTTCAACCACTTCTAAATCTAATGTCTTTGCATAAAAAAACTCAAAAACTAAATTATTAAAAATACTCGAAAAAACCGGAATCGGGTTGTCCTCCCGGTAGCTTATTCTTGACTCGACGAAACGGGTTGCCTCCCGCCTAGCGCTTCGTTTATAGTCTATAGCTAGACTTCTTCACTTGATTACTTCGGATCAATGCTCTTTGTGGGCGTTGCAATCTTGGGTACCCACTTCCGTACCATCTTGGGCGCGGGCTTGTCTTCTGGCTTAGTCATTTTTTTGGTCTTCACAGGCGGTTTCTCTTCCTTTGTCTTGACGGATGCAACACCTTCTTTGATTTTCTTTACGTTCATTTTTTCCGGCTCCTCCTTCTTTTTTCAGCCCCTCCGTTTGTTTTGGTTCTCCCTTCACTCCAATCATGTTGCATGCCTCGATTCTTGGACGGAACTTGAAGGAACTCCTTTCTCCGTTGATATCGAACATGATCTCCCCCTTGCCAACATCAATAGTAGCTCCCACGGTCTTGAGGAAAGGCCTCCCTAGGATGAGCGGCGGCTTCTCCCTCTCTCCCATCTCGAGCACAACGAAGTCGACGGGGATGAAGTGGTGTCCGACCTTCATGGGTACATCTTCAGCAATGCCCAAGGGATAGCGAATGGAGTTGTCTCCCAACTCCAAACATATTCCCGTAGGCTCCATTGGTAGGCGTAGCTTCTCGAACACATCCCTCGGCATGACGCTTACACTAGCTCCAAGGTCGCATAACGCCTTCTCGAAGTTGAAAGAACCAACCGAACATGGAATTGTAGGGCACCCGGGGTCCTTTTGCTTCTCTAGCCCATTAGCAATAGCGGCACTACACTCCTCGGACATCTTGACATGATCTACCCCGAGTGTTGCTATCTCATATTTATTTGCAAGTATGTCTTTAAAGTAACGAGAATATGTAGGTACTTGTAGGGCATCTAGTAATGGCATGTTGATGCTAAGTCTACGCACAACTTCCACAAACTTCTCAAAGTGGTTGTCAAGTTTACCTCGGAAGAAGCGTGGCTTGAGTTGCGGTATCCTCGTGTCTTCCTCCGGCATCTCAAATTCGGGTTCCTCGGTGACGATCCCCGTAACCTTCTCTTTAGCAACTCCTTCCACCTCGGTGGATGGTTTAAGCTTCCTTGCTCCCGCGGAACGTTCCGGATCTTCGGTCTCCTTCCCCGAACGTGTTTGAATGGCCTTCGCCGATTCGGGACTTTTGGGTTGTCCCGGAAGCTTCCCTTCATCATTAGTGAGGCGCCCCGCAAGTTGTCCAACTTGCGTCTCGAGCATCTTCATCATGTTGAGCACTTGATGATTGGAACTTCCGACCTCCGTCACTTTGCTATCGATGTTCTCCAACACCTTGTCTATGGTCTTGAACTTGGTGACGGTGTCCTTGTTGATCTTAGCTTGCTCATCCATGAACTCCTTCAATTGTATACGAAGCGGAACCGCATTAGGAATAGATGAGCTTGCATTAAATTGAGGTCTACCTTGCCCGTAGCGGAAGTTCGGCAATTCTCCCTTCCTCATGTAGTCGAGCACTTTGGCTTCCTCTGGACAATCTTTGCGGACATGGCCATACTCTCCACATTCTTCGCATGTGGACCTTGCTTCGGCGGCCTTCAAGTCTTGAGCCTCTTTCTTTTCCATCTCCATCTTCTCCAACCTCCTCATGAGCGAGTCGATCTTGCCTTCAAGTATGTTCTCCTTCTCCACTTGCAAGACTCCTTTGACGTTCCCCGTGGGTTGAACCGGATGTAGGCGCCCGGATGACGCCCATGTGTCATTATCCACGACCTTCTTGAATAGCGTGAAAGCTTCCGTCGGTGTAAGTTCGATGATGGATCCTCCCGCCGATGCATCGATGATCGTCCTTGACGCCATGGTGAGTCCTTGATAGAACTTTTGCACGAGGTCTTCCTTCGGGAACTTGTGATGTGGAACCGCCGGGTGTACTCGTTGAAGCGCTCGAATGCCTCCGAGATAGTTTCCGTAGGATATTGAACAAAGGTGGCAATCTTATTATGCAAGCTTTGAGTTTTACCCGGTGAGTAGTATTCCTTCATGAAAGCCTTCATCAACGTGTTCCAATTTTGCACCGTCTCCGCCGGTTGAGAGTGGAACCATTGCAAAGCCTTCCCGAGTAGTGAGAACAGAAAAAGCCTTGCCCTCATTTGGTCTTGAGTCACCCCATCCATGTTGAAAGTCTGACATAGTTGAATGAATGCTTGGAGGTGAAGGTTCGGATCCTCTTTACCGGTGAAGGGTGAATGTTGCACCATGCGGATTGTTGAGGTCTTGATCTCGAACGGTCTTCCGATCTCCTCAAGGTTCAAGATTGGTAGGTCGATGATGTCTGGGGTGCATAGCTCCCCAATTTTGTGTTCTTGCGATGGTTGGTCACCCATTGGTGGAAGTCGATTCTCCCGAGGACTTTGAGGTGGTGAATTCTTCGGAGATTCCTGCGATCCTTTGTCTTCCGACTCCGAATCTACAAAATCCAGCTTTTTAGCTTGATGTGCTTCACGTCTCCTTAGCACTCGTAAAGTTTTTTTCGGATCATCCACAAAATTATCGGGTTTCTTGGAGAGGTAGCCGTCCATCTCCGTTAGGGTTAGCAATAAACAAAGTATGCAAAAACTAGAAAGTAAAAACAAATCTATAAAAACTAGGGTTAGACAAACTAGATTAGATGTATTTTGAGGATGATCAAAATTTAGTAGATGCAAAAATAAAAACAAAAAGAAAACTGAAAATTACAAAAAGGCAATAAAAAATCAAATCTTGATCACTTGTTCTCCGGCAACGGCGCCGAGAAAAAAGGGGCTTGTTGACGGTTAATAGTTATATCAAAGTTCGTTTGTGACTTGCAAGGGGACAAGTCTCCCGTCGTAGTCAAGGGACCCTTCTTCCCTCGAGTGGTGAACCCAAGGTATCGAATCCGTGGAACAAATGTGTGACGCAAAACTTAATCTAATAAAGCCAAGTAACTTCAATCTTCGATAAAAGAAACCCTAATGCATCTAAGTAAAAGACACGAAACGAATCTTATCTACTAAACACCGGAGACAACAAAGTAAGATTGGGTAGATAAACCGACCTAGAGGGATCGGGGTCAGCCTTTTGTTGAAGTTCCAAGCAAGAGAAGAAGTAGCAAATCGAATCTTATTATAAGCCTCTTTAAATCGTGGTTTCCCGTCCAAATCCGATAACATCCGCCTTTCGGAACCCCCGTTCTGTCACAACGTATCCCTACTCATGCGGGGAGCTTAGGGCGAGTCAAAAGACAAATCGAGATGCTTTCGGAAGATCCGGCGTGTACCTCTAGCCACCGCGGCTACAAGAACACCCTATGTAATCTATCTCGAGAATAGAATTGAAATAAGCAAAGCCGATCGAAAAACAAAATCTTCGAGGAAACACTTGGTCGCTAGGAAAATATTCAATGATACATACACGGATCACCACCGGGATCCTTCCTTGATCTTGCTTCTAGCTCCGGGAACTCCGACGTGGTCTTCCGTGCAAGGTTCCCACGTCGGCTAGGGAATCCCTAGTCAACTAGCTCGACCCTCTCCTCTCCGAGATGGTGTCCCTCTCTTCTCTGCTCCTCGGCGGCGGATGACGAATTGTATGATGCGTGGCTCTCGGTCGGGGGGCTATAAATAGCCCGATTGGCGGCTAGGGCAAAGGAGGGGGCAAATGGGCCCCGGATGGGCACGGGGCCGACCGGACCGGGCCGGCCGGCCTAGGCCCATCTAGGCCCGGCCCGAGGCCTCCTTTGTTCTACGTCGGTCCCCTTGCTTCCCGGATGTTCCCCCTTCGCATGTAGGTCCATGTCGTCGGTTTCTCTCCGAATTGGACACAACTCCTTGTCTTGCAAGATCCGAAGCACTTTTTCCGGTCGGGTCCTCGGAGTCCGTTGTCTTCTCGGATCAAGTCCCCGGCTTCTTGGAGTTAAGTTTGCTTTATTGCATGACTTGTACGGGGCTTGAAGGTCTTGTCATGGGTGCTTGATGAACTTATCCCGAAAGTCTTGCATTCAACACTAAAACCCTGCATAAACATTAAAATCCAAAACCGACATGCACACGTGAACTTGTTATACCACGGGGGTTAGTACCAATGGATAAGGTATAAAACTCATGCCAACACCGAAGGTAAACTCATGGCTAGGTTGACGGATTTTCACCGTCAACATGGGGGCTGGTCCGGCTCCGGCTGGCCTCGCTCGGCTCCTCCTTGCTCAACCTCGGCCTCAGGGTTCTCGGGCGGTGGTGGCGGTGCTCCGTCACCCCGGGCCCTAGCTCCCAAAGCTCCTCCACGTAGGGGTGGGCGTCCACGGCCACGTCCGCGTCCACGTCCCTGCGAGGCTTCTTCCTCAGCAGTTGCCTCCTCGAGGCGAGCCATCAGCCGGTTGGATCGGTGGATTGACATCCTTCTGAAACATAAGAGAGGGGCAAAGTTTACACACGCCACTCACCAACACACACATGAGTCTAAGGCAAGCATGAAAATAATTCTAATTATAACCTACACTCAAAGGGAAAAAGCATCAAGACACGAATAACTCCATTAAGATCCAAGCATACATCAAGCATGAATAATACACTTGCTCCCCTGAGGCTGACTCGGACCTTGGGGGTAGCAGCAACAAGTCAACGCTCTAATACATCAGTACAATCTCAAAAGGGTAGTGTCTACATGGTGTGGCATGACTCTCTTCCAGCACCGGAACATGCTCGCGGCTGCAAGGAACAACTCATGGAAACTACTAGCACACTACACTACTCTAGGTCATGCCCCTCGCTCAGCTCTCTACTCAGTGCGCGCCCTCTTGTACGAGACGGGGTAGCGGTCCTCAGTGGGGTAGTTCAGCGGAAAGATCCGGGACACCAAGGTGTGAGCCTCTCGAACCTCCTCGGTCTCGACGGGGGTCGGCAGACGGGCCATCGGGCACAAGTGAAGCTTGAGGCGGGACTGGTGTAGTTCGAAGGTCTCGGTGCGGATCTCACGCTGAGACTTGGGGGGTAGCTCTCCGTTGAGCTCAAAGGGCTCGTCCACGCGAAGTGAGTCGGCGTCCTCCCAAGTCCTCCTCAGTCTCTCGGCCTTGTCTCTCAGGTAGACGGCCGTGCGTGTGAGCCACGCGATGTTGGCGACGTTGTCCGCCCGGCTCTTCTCCACCTTCTCCACCTTGAGCCGCTCACAACCGAGCAGGTGAGCGCGTACCGTGAGCGGAGTCGTCCTTCGGCTGTTCGACTCGTCGTCAGCCTGCGGAGGTCCTCCTTTATGTGCAGCATCTCCTCACGGGTGTCCACCCTCTCCTTCTCGGACTGCAGCAGGATGGTGGTCGCACGGTCGAGGCTCTGCTCGAGCTGGCGAACACGGTAGCGTAGGGCACTGTTCTCTCTCTCCAACTGGACACGGCGTGGCCGGCGGCGGGCGTCGACGGTGGCGTCTCTGATCTGGCCGAAGGGGGTACGTGACTCGTCCTCCAGTCGGCGTGCGTACTTGTCGAGGTCGACCAAGTAGCCGGCCGTCTCCACCGGGGTCTCGTCGGACTCGCGGAAGGGAGCGGCGTCGACGTCGTCCCGGATCCCCTCGTATGAAGGAACCCCCGTCCACGAGCGGTGCGAGGCGCCAGTAGTCTCGGGGGTAGCGGCCGAAGCGTCCCGACTCGAAGGAGGCGCGCGTCGCGCGAGAAGGCAGCCCGGTGCCCGGCGGCGGCGACGTCCGGGGCCGCGGTCGCGACGGTGAGTGCGGCGCCGTAGCGGACCTCTCCCTTGAACCCCCGGGAGACTCGGGTGATGGAGCACGGTGACCGTGCGAGCACCATCCACCCGGTCACGGTGGGTACGTACTCGGCGCGGTACGTGACGTAGGTCGGAGGGACTCCAAGCCTGAGAAGGGCCCTCTCCATCCAGTGGCAGATCGCCCCGCACGTCTCGGGAGTGATCTCAGCGTCCTGGCGCTCCATCTCCTGTGAAACGCAAGAAATTTTCGGTTAGCGCAGGTGAGTAAGAAGTTTTCAAAAATGGAACGAGTTTTATAACATAGCTCAAGGGTATCACTATAAAAAGCAGAGCATATAGAGTCCTATCTCTATCGACATTTTCTAAGGATACGTGCTACGGTCAAGCATGGCTCTGGTACCACGTGTAAAACCCCGAATTTTCGTAGAAAATCCGAATCCCTGTACCATCGCGATAGTCCCTGGATCAGTGGCTATTGCGTACAGAACGTCTCACAGATAAATACACAAAGTCATACACCGCATCACATAAAGATGAGAGTACAAAAATTTATTACATGTCCATTATGGAGTACAACAATTCAGGCCTCTTGGCTGAAACAGAGTGAAAATTCTACGCAACGGTAGCTATCTTCTCAGAAGGGTCTCCATCTTTTCTTCTTCCCGCCACAGGCAAACTTGAGCAAAGCGACGCATCCCTCAGTCGTACCATCCGTCGGTGTTGCAGTCGAACTCGGTCTCGTACCCTGCACACCCAAAGTCTATCCCCAAGGAGTGGGATAGGTCCACGTCACCAACTGTATGCAGCTTTAAGTGGCCTAACTTCTAAAGGGAGGAAAAGAGACAAGGAAGCGGCTTTGGTTTCCTGTGCAGCAGCAGCAGAGTATAAACGAGGTATCTCCAACAATATCCCCAAATCCCGAACCTCTCAACACAGCTCGGAATCTCCTGGTCACCCAGGGGGGCCGCCTCCACATCCTAACTCCTGTCTAGGGTCGGTGCGAGAACTTCCTCTCCTCGCACCTCAATGATTGCAACCGGATCGACGAGGTAGATGGAGCCTCTCTCCTCTAGCCGGCTACAACCACGGCTCACCACACACTCTCCTATAGGGGGAAGGTAGAAATCCCAAAACATGAGGAACGAACATGTCGTCTAGGCGGTGTCCATGACCGAGGACGCGGCTATAGCTATAGATCGAACAACTCGCGAGAGTGTGTACACCCGTACCCATCCCGAATGGCACTCGGCCGGGTGTACGGCCGGCCGAGCCCATCCTACCGGGCGAACTCTCGGTAGTTACGGTCCCATCCCGCATTCGGCCCTCAAAACGGTCCCCCCTCGGAAGGGACGGCATCGGAACCGCGAAATGCTCCTTTGTGGCCCCACGGGAGTCGCTCCGAGAGGGTAGTCTCACCTCCACCGCTCCCCCACCGATATCCCGCTATCCATCCTAAGCGAGGTATGGTTCCGCACTTGCCGAGCTCAACTCAACCCCACGCTCGGCGGGGTGGTGTGTACGAAGTCCTTTAGACAAGTTGATCCACTCGGTTTCAGACCGGGGCGAGCTCATATCCTCCAAGCGCAAGTAAAACCCCAACACCTAGGCTCCGAAAACCGTAACAGTAGGGGTACACTGAGGAGTGCACCCCTGTCCCCGATCCCAGATCGGTTGTTTCGAGCTCACCCCCGCCAAAGTACCCAAAACGCCTTCTCCTGCCGGTTTTTACCCCACACACGCCAAGAACCACTATTCCCATCCCAACACATGCATCGCGAAGCTCGGCGTATATGCACGCTCACATTTATATACAGTAGTAGTAGGGCAATCAAGGACAGGGTAAACAAAGAGGCAGTGCAAGGTTCATCATCATGCATACATAAAGTAAAGCGCTAGCAATTCTACTTAGCAATGCCTATTAGGTATTTCAGAATCAGTCGGGCGTGAACCTAGGGTCGGGTAGTCCTCCGCGGTGAAGTCGTCGGTGTAGTCTTACTCCGGGATCAGCTCCCCGGCTCCAGCTGCTCCTAATAGTGCGAAAGGAAAAATAAATAGCGGTCCTATTGCAATTAACTCCAAAGAAAAGCAATTAAGAGGAAAAAAAGAGCAAACACCACCCTAGCCCGGAGTTTAGGATTTTAGAAACTTTCTGGAAAAGGCCTCATAATTTTCGGAGTTAAAATGGATTTATTAGGGTTTTTCAAAGAGAGAAATGATTTTCTGGAAATAAAAATACGTTATACCCTTAAACCCCCCAGCCACACCTTATCCCCCGATTTCGGATCGGGTGCGGCCCAGCGCTCTGCGGCTCGCGTGCGGCCAGGCGGCCATTGGCTCCCGCATGCGATCCCGCGAGGGGCGGTGCGGCTTGGTGCTGTGAGGGCCGGTGTGTGGCCTGGGAAAGGAGTGGTGGGCCGCATCGGATCCGGGTGGATCGGCTACAGTCACACCCGCGTGTGGTCCTCCGTGCACAGAACGACCCCCGCAGTTTCAATGGTGGCCCAAGGTATTTGACGGAATGCCTCTGAGGGCGACGGCGGCGTGTCACGACCTTGCCGGCAGCGAGGTCCCACTGCGCCTGGGGGACAGGCCTTCACACGATAGCCTCACGGGGCTTCCCTCGGGTTGCTGGCTCGAAGGGACGCGCACTAAGGGGCGACGGCCGTCGCGACGAGGTCGGCGTCGGCGTGGGCGCGGCGACGGTGGCATGGCGGCGGTGTTGGTGACTCCTCCGAGTGCGGGAACGAGCGAACGCGTGCGCAACGGTGTGCTCGAGGCGGCGCGCATGCGCATGGTAAATACCACGGCTAGGTTAGGTGCCGTCCTCGACGGGGCGTCGCGGCGGCGAACGCGGCGGAGCCCGGCTCGACGCCATGGGCGTCGGCGAGCACGACACGCGCGGTTGGTTCACGCAAGAGCGAGAGGGTTCACGGCGGTGGCAGGGTGCGTTCAGGGCGACCAAATACATGGTGTCCTCTTTCCTCTCCTACTCGCTACGGTGCACGGGGTTCTCAGCCACAGCGAGGCCGCGGGGGTGCTGTCCGGTCAAGCACGGCGGTGGCGTCCTACGCGAGAGAGAAGGGCCAAGGCTCAACCTGTTTCTCCCCGGGATCGACACGCGCGTGTTGGGGTGCACGGTAACGCGGGGCATCGGGTTAGCGAAACGACGCGTGCGAGTGCTAGCGTGAACGCGAACGCGACCGGCTCGGCGCGGCGTCGCGGTCTCGAAAGGCATCGCACGATGGACACGACGATACGGGAAAGCTAGGCCAAGGAAGCAGCGCGCGTTGACGAAGCCAGCGCCACCTGCAAGAAGTCTGATCCCAGCCTGGCACGAAGACCGGCATCACCAGCGGCGGCGCGGAGCATCGGGCGTTCCTCCTCGGCTCGATGGCCGGGGCAACCACAAGAGGGGAGCAGCGGTTGTCCTCACCTCTGTGGCCACTGGCCGAAGTGCAGTGCGTCGGGGTAGTGTGGTGATGCGGCTTGCCGGTGAGGAGGAAGAAGAGGAAGGCGGCGACGCGTCGTCGGGGAAGTAGAGGAAGTAGGGGATGTAGTCGTTCCCGGCGGGTCCGGCACCTCCCACGGGCGGCTCCGGTCCTCGCGGCGGTCGGCACTCCCACGGGCGGCTCCAATGTCTCCCTCTCCCCCCTTCACTTCTCCTTCTCCTCCGGTAGGTTGGTGGCAGACAGGGGAGCGGTTTCCCCCCTGAGGCGGCTAGGGTTGGGAGTTCCCATGGGGGCTCGGCGGCGGCTTAAATAGCGGCGTGCGGTGTGGGACACGCGGATGGCTAGGATGCGCCGGGGGCGCGCGGCATGCCGTGGCGGCGAGCCTTGCGGCCGGCGCTCCCCCGCCTTTGCCTTTGGGCGTCAGCCAAAGGCAAAGGTTAGGGATGATGCCCGTGCGTCATCGCGGGGCCATGGTGACGCGAGGCGCGGGGTCCGCCCGTCAGCGGCCCGGTCGCGCGAGCGCGGTAGGTGGCTGAGGCGGGCGGCTAGCTGGGCCGGCGAGTGGGCCTAAAGTGGCGTCAGGTGGATTTGGGGGTTGGCGGCCTGCTAAGCATAGGTGCGTTTTATATTTTCTTTAAACTACAGATTTGATTCAAAGTTGGATTTCCACTCAAGAAATTCCAAATAAAAACCAAATGAAGATCCAGCTTATCATACTATCAAAATATAAGCCTAGAATTATTGATGGTGCCAAATTAAAGCTAGGAATTCTGGGGAAGAAACAAGAAGCCAACCTTATGTGTTGCATGAGCACTTCAAATTCAAATCAAGTTTTAGAAATTTCCCATTTTGCAAACAAACCAAATCTAAGGATGTTACAATGTCGGTCATAGTTGTAGCAAGTCAGTAGGGTTAAGGAGATGCTCGGAAATGCTCAGCTAATCAGTAAGATGTTAGATAATGTGACAAAATACTAGTAGTGATGGTCACATAATTATAATGCGTAAAACATACCAGTCCAACATAACATCATAAGAAACCATAAGTATAATGGTGTCAGTTATGTGCACAAGAAAGGAGTCATTTGGCAGACATTAGGCAGATATTAGAAACCCAGACATTAGTATGTAAATTATGAGAATAGAAGCAGGTAAGTAACAATCAGAGTCAATAAAGGCATATTACTATATTAAAAGGGAAAAATGAAATGCACATGGGAGACACACAAGAAAATTGTTCTCAATGCAGTCATGCTTACACATATAAAATTTGATTTCAAGTTAGGTTTTTGCATTATCAGAAGAAATACATAGTGTGTATTAGCTTACTCTGCAAAAATATATTTACCTCATTCTTATACTATCATAAATTAGTTCCAAGAAAATGTGAAGACAAAGAGAAACAGAGGCACCTATGATGATTGATATTCCGAATCTTGGGTCTAGCACATATATTATCTTATTTGCATTGTTGGGAAAAATCCGATGACCCCAAATACTTTAAATGGCAATGAGGTCACATACTTCATTTTTAAGATCTGCTTCATATTCCAAACTACCACCAAGATTGAAAATATCACAACAAAATATTATTTACAAGATGACTCCATTAAAAGGCAATTTCATATTCCAAGAGTAGGACCATAAGGCAAGTAGTAAGCTCTAGTACTGGATACCAACTCCCAACCAATGAATAGGAATGCATCAACCCAAGGAAAACTGAAAATAGTTCAATTCAAGTGTTTTTGCTTGACTAATCATATATAGTTGTTATATGCCCAAAAGCAATTCATGATCAAATACACGAGCTATGGATTCCAATTGAGTTGACTGCCAATTAAATTTCTAGGGCACTCATTATGTGTTGCAAAGCAGAACTGTCCAATAATAAATTTCTATGGATCAAGTTGTAGGCAAAGTTAATAATCAGAGCGCCTAAAATTAATGTCACTGAGATCAATTGATCTAACTCAAATTGGTTAGCTACACACTAACATTGTGTTAGAGGACAGAACCACAACTCATGTTTAAGGACACATTCTGGTTCACCTCTTACGCCTCAGATATCAGCCATTTCGGTACCTTTTTTATGACCTCTTCTGTCTCATTCCTGCAGTCCTGAATTGAACGTGAAGCTAATGTAATACATTCTTGCATAAACACTTTCAATGGTCATGAATGAAAATTGTTGATTGAAAAAGAAATATCAGTGGAGAATAGTTCTATATCCCATAAGAATTCTATCAAACACTTGGTGGGCACACATTGACATTGGAGACCAGGAGGATGTATTTGGTGGCGAGGCTGGTGTCATACTCCAGGGGATTGTTGTTGGCCATTGCATAGGAAATGCATCAACAAACGTTGCAAATTCAACATATGTATGTTAATGGAGAGAATGCAAGAAGTCACTTACATACTCATGTAGTCATGCTCGAATTGAGACGCAAGACCGGGCAGGTTAGAGGGCTAAGAGCATAGCAAGCTGGGGGTTAGGGGGAAGAGGATCGATTGCAGCCATGCACGCACCTCAAGTCAAAGATGGAATGCCAAAAGTGAGACAAGATGAAGAGGCTGTGTAGATCGAGGGAGTCTCGTGGAACATGTCGAGGATGCAGAACGTGTGGTGCTCCTCCCAGTACCAGTACCGCTGCAACCTTGGTTCAATCTTGCCGTACGGGTACGCCCTCCTCACCGTCTCCTGTGTTGTCCCCACATCGACGTGGGAAGGCGGCGGCGCCCGCGCAGCAGCAAGCAGGGCGTGGTGGCTCGCCGTCGACCTGAGAGAGACAAGAGGGTGTACCTTGGAAGGTCCAACATGCGTCGGCCGTCGATGGATCCCTGTTCGCAGCCCGCGCCAAGAGCCCTGCAGTCCCTACCGCCAGATCCCTCACCGCCGAACCCCAAGCCCTAGCCTCGCCCATCGCCGAGTGCAGAGAAGATGGGGGTCGATGGCGGCGCGAAGAGGCCAGACGACGGCGACGGATCGAGAGTGCGAGAGGGAAAATAGGTGGAGATGTGCTGATGTGGACGTGGGGAAGGGACGACAGAGCGGCGGCGGGCGGAGGCGGCGCGACAGATAGCGGACGATGCACAGCAGGTGACGGCGGACGGCGAAGGGCGGCGCACGGGGCGCGACGCAGGCCGGACAACGGAGGGCGGCGCACGGCGGACGACAGGGAGCGGGGCGGTGCAGTCCGGGGACTGCCCGCGGGGAGGCGTAGATGGCAGCAACGTGAGGAAGCGGACGTGAGGACCCGCGGATGGCGGCGACGCGGAGATGGGATCGCCGGCGTAGGGAATTGGATTGGGGACCGGAGGAAGGGAGGGAGGCGTGGGATTAGCTGCGGAGCGGAAGGACTGTGGGGCCAGAGGGAGGCGCGGGGCGAAGCGATGGCGTGGATGGATGCGGGGGCGGACGTATGGGACCGGCAAAACAAAGTACCAATTTTTTTCTCCACTTCATACTTTTTAGGAGTAGATACTTATGAAAAACAAGTGCAAGGTTCCAAATATTTCAGCCATTGATAATTATGTGCAAAGTTTGTTACGGCTTGGTGAATTCTATTTTGTTGTGAAACAAGAAGATACATTGGAGGAGAAAGGCCTAGGCGGTGCATCTAGTTTTGTGCCACATGTGTTTATTTTCAAAGGGTCTAATTTATGCAAGCGTGAGGAGAAGATATTACAGCAAAATGGCTGCATGCATGTTGAGTTCACGCAGGAAGCACCAAGTTGATGGACTTGGCTTGAAAGAATGACTAATAAAGTGTTTTGCAACATTGCCAGATTATTTATACTACGGAAATGCAGGTCCACTTATACAAGCGGCCGCGGAGTCTATCGGCGCCGTCCACCCCCCGGGGCCCCACTATGCATGCAGCCCTCGGAGTTTGTTAGTACAGCCGGCCCCACCTCAGTCAACAAAAAATTGCCTTGCGCCCGCCCGACGGCGGCAAATTTTTTGCCTCGCGCGCTAGATGTTCCCTCCCCTTGTGTTCGAAAGTTTCAGGCATATTTTGTTGGGCGCGGTAGGCACTAAACAGTGAGGCACTAAGCCGAAACCCTAGTGAACCAACCATTCTCCCCCTCCCCTTGGCCGCCGCCGGAGATAGACTCCGGGGCCCCATGTCCGCCGCTACCAGTCCTCCCCTTTCGGCTCATTCCATGGTTGTCCAACGCGATTTGGCTACTCAGGAAGCCTGCTCCAAGTGCTTACCTTCCTTCCCAACGAGCTTTGTGGGCGGTGGAGACGTCGGTCTCGGCGGCTGTGCCGGGAGGCCTCTCCCGCGGTGTCCCGGCCATGTCGCAAATCTGCCCGTCGCCACAGCAGCTGGCCGGCACACCCTCAAGCAAGATCTCTCCGGCATCCACTGATCTTGTAGCTCTTGCAAGGAGCTATGGGGCCCATCACATCTCGCTGCGAGGCTGTCCTCCTAGCTATGGCGGATTGCCAGGACAATAAGGGCATGTGTTCTTAGCACACCCTGCTTCTCCATCTGGGCACAATGTATTTCATCGTGCCATCACTCCTTTTCCTGTTGTCTTCCATCATGCCCCTTTCAGTCCCCCCGGTGCTGCTCCGTACCCAGATGTGAATTGATGCCCCTCCATTGCTTGTGCTTTACTACTTTGAAATGTGAATCCTGATTCCATTCTATATTAGTTGTGACCATGTCACACCCGATTTTCTGAAGGAAACCAAGTGCAAACCTATATGCATGCCAGGATCAAGTTCCATGCATATAGTGATATATAAGTGTATACAGAAACAGTATCACGTAAGAAAAAGAAAAATTATCAGAGATTTACGCTTAAATCCTGGAAACGAAGGCACCAAACATCACAGGCAGTCGACTGGGGGTTGCGTACGCCTAGCACCAGCAACATCTTCATAGCAGCTTCCTCCTTCTGAGCAACATTGTTTATAGCAAGGGTGAGCACTTGTCGTACTCAGCAAGTGTGGAAAAAGATATGAATGCAAAGGCTTTATAGTGGACTGGGCTATAAGTATTTAAGCAATTTTAGTTGGTCAAGTTTTATTAGCACCTGATTACTCATAAAGTATAAGTTTATACCAACCCACATTAAGCATAAGATAAGAAATACGTCATAAGCATATGGCAAGCATAACCAGAGAGCACGATTTAAGTCCATCTTCAAGTTCAATTATCATGTGAGGGTCCAGGCTGCCCGTGACCGTGGGCACGGCTAACTAGTCAGTTTTACACTCTGCAGAGGTTGTACATCTTTACCCACAAGTCGCGTAAAAACCCCGAAGAGTTTTGGACCCAACCATGCGATGCTGGCCAAGCATCATACCACACTACCGAGGTGTGATTGCATAGGGACGCTACGAGGCCTTTACGAAGATCCTCCAATGCGCAACAACCCACTAGGTTTCAGGACGAAGCGGGGCATAAAGTCCCCTAGTAGGTACCGTGTCTTGGCAAAGCCCAACTCCCTACTAGAGCGAGTCTATACACCATCAACGCCTCCCCATTTGTCCCTTTCAGGTAAGGTTGCTACAACACTAAAGTCTCTAGTTATTCAGCCAAGGCAGAGCCATGTGCCTTGTGGTTGTACGGTTTTCCTAGGTGGTTCTCCATGTTCTGATTAAGCATATGGTCTTGTATTAAGCAAACAAAGATATAACATAAAGGTATAGCATGATTCATCATTATTGTTCATTAAAACCACCATAACCCAGGTATAGCAAGTAAGCATAGCTACCCAACATAAAGGATAAACCCATGTTAACAAGGAATGATCATAAAGACTAGGTAATCCTTAATAGGAACCCATCAAAATTAATGCAAGCAATGCAAAGTGATTAATCATAGTTATTGGGACAAAAGATCAAGGACACACTTGCCTTTAACCAAAGTAATGTCGTTGCTCAGAATATCTTCAACCTCTTGCTCTTCAAAGCTTCTCGAACGGCGTTCACTCTAAGCGCATCAATCATCGGGCACAAACATACACAAAGCAAACAAACAAGCATATACTAAGAACAAATCACCAATCAAAACAAAACTTTAAAAGAACGCACTAAAGGATAGGCTTGATTAGATGGATCACTAAAGAACACAAAGGGGGCTTGGAAGGAAAAGGCTTGGTTTGCTTTAAAGAGATGGTTGCGGAAGATTGAGCAAGAACCGGAAAGATCACACTTAGACTGAGCTGAGAAGAGAACGTCTAACGTACGTTTTGCATAAATGAGAGAGCAAGGCTATGAGCTAGGTTCATTTTAATTAACAAAACAAATATAAAGGATATTTCAGAAATAAAATACCCTATGTTGACATTAATGCAATATTAAATTTTATTTACGAAACCGGTGTAAAGAACTAGTCAAATTTTATTAATAAAGATTCATTTATTGATTACACCGATTAAACATTTAATTTAGAAAAAACTAAACTATATGAAAAATCTAATCGAAACTTTGTAATTCGAGTAGATCATATTATTATTAAAAACATTATAGAACTGACATTAATCAAATTAATATTTATTATAAAAGCCGATGTAAAAGCCTAATCAAATTTTAATTAAAAAAGATTAATTAACTATTAAACAAATTAACATTTGGTTCACGAAAACCGAGATAAAGATCTAATTAACTTTTATGTAAAAAAATGTGTGATAGAAACATTAATCAAATTGAATTTGCTTATGAAAAACGATATATAGATCTATATAGATTTTATTTGGAAAAGACGTGTATAACTAGACATTAATCAAAATTGATATTAATTTTATTTTCAGAAAACAAAACATGGTGAAAACAATCCGCTAACGCGTGCTTTACATTATTATGAACCTAACGCAACTTGAACGAATTAAAACGGAGCTAAAACGAGAAAGATATGGAGAAAACAAGATTGGAGGACCTATTCGCGATTAACTATAGATTTTAGGGGCTAGCAAAGAAGAATCGCAAGACACATTAAATAGTGCTCGCAAAAAGGACGAAGGACAGGGTTAGATCTGAAAAAGTGAAAGGTTAGGGTTAGATTGAAAGGATATAATTTGTACAGGGGTCTTTATGCAAGATCTACAAGACACAAGAATTGAGCCACTGATTACAAAGTTCAATAGGGGCCTAAGTGCAAATTTACCACTTCATCTTCTTCCTTTGACAGAGCGGACGGAGCAACAGGGGGGGCGATGGCCCTGGTGGCCGGCGGTGCCAGGGCTTCGGCGAGCTAGGGTCGGTGGTAAGATGGGGAATGGATGGAGGAGGACGAGACGAACACGATGGGGGGCTCACCTCGGGCGGAGGACGACGGCAGCGGCCGGAATCCGCGGTCAACACCGGCGGCTTGGTTCTACGCGGTGGCGCTGGCTTCCGATCGCGGGGCGGCTTAGCGCTCGGCTGCGGGGTGGCGGCGGCGGCGGGGCGCGAGGAGGCGGCGGCGCGTCGGGCGGGGTAGGGCACGCGCGCGCGGGGGGCTCGCGGCCTCCCTTTGCGGGGCGCGGGCGCGGGGCCGTAGAGGCGGCGGCGGCCATGGCCGCCTCGGCCGATGGGCCTTGGCGGGCCTGGCCGGCCGGGCCCGCGCGGGCGCGGGCGGGTTGGGTCGGGCCGGGGGCTCGGCCAATCCGATAGATAGGGTTTTTTTATTTTTTTCGAAATTATTTTTAATGCGAAAAAAAATTCCAGAAAAGTCTAGAAATTGTTTAAAGGCACGAAAAATACTCCGACAATCACAAAAATTCCAGAAAAATTCCTAGAGATAGATTAAGACATGAACAATCCAAATAAATCATTTGGAGCTCATGAAAAGGATTTTAGAGCCTTCTATTAAATAGAAATAGCTCAAGGGAAATGACAATAAATTCCAGAAAAATCCGGAAAATTCTCGGGAGAGTTGGACAGCTTCTAAACGCATTTTGAAACCTTTTTGTACTCAAGAACCACTAGATGCTTCGACATGAATGCAACACACATAACTTTTATTTAATTTAGAAAATCAAACAATGGATTTTTCCTATACTATATTCCCTGTAAAGAAAAACAAATATTGGAAAAAAATTAAAATCATGATAAAATTGTTATTTAATTATTCTTCTATTCACATCCTGAAATTGGAAATTTCAGGGGGTGATAGACCATCAGCTTTTCTGCTGTGTATTTTCGTATGGATGGTCATCACCACCCCCTCCATGGTTTCTCCAGCAATGTTGCAGGGCAAGTTGTTCAAGGAATGCAACGGCCTCCGTGCCCCCAAACAACAGGTAGTTTACGTTCAATGCTTCTATCCTTTTAATCGCCCTGTTCGCTTGGCTTATCAGCCACCAGCCAGCAGTACTTTTCTCTCAGAACAAACCAGCCACCAGCAACCAGCCAACAGTACTTTTCTCTCAGAACAAACCAGCACCAGCCATCAGCCACCAGCCAAACGAATAAGTTGTAGATAGTTTGTCTAGATAAATATATGATGCAGGTGTAGTACATATGTTGCAGGTGTGCATAGTATAAGTAGTTCACCTATATTAACTTTCTGTGACTGCCGATTAGCACATTAGCACTACATGTTCCTTTTGTTTTAGTAGTCTTGATTAGCAGATTAGGAGTACATTATCTTTACATTGCATCTGTCAAATGTAGGATAACATGTTGGACCTACATTTTCTTGATGATTTTACTTTCCTTCTGTTATTAATTTGGGTATTCTATTGATTTAGTACTGCTGCTTGCATGTCTTACCTTTCTATCGGCATGTTCCAGACTCTATTAATTTAGCATTATGTTTTGCATGTACCATTAATGTTCCAGCCTTTTGCATGTCATATCTTTCTTCCCCGTTTTCCTTATTCATAGACTGATTAGGAGATGGTAAAATCTTACAAAGATCCCAGAATTTCACAGATATGTTAACCATCTGTTTATTGTTTTTGTAGCCCTTCGTGCAGATGGTTTTTACCAGTCCCTACTCCATGGATTTGTTGCAGCTCAAGATGTTATAGGCATTGCATCTTCTCCAGAAGGAATGTTGCAGTCACCAAGTCCCCAATCATCCGCTGGAACTCCCAGCCATCCAAATCCATCAGGTTTTTGTGCATAAATCCGTAGTTCTTCAAGCTTATTATGATCTCTATAGTTCTTTCAGCATGTGACCATGGATCTTCTACAATTTTTATGGTATTTTTTTGTCGTAGAGGATTTGTGTGACGAATTTGTACTTGATAGCGATGATGAAGAGGAAGTTTATCAATGTGAGGAGGAACCTGATATTGGTGATGTTGACGAGGATGACGGGGCACAGGGTGATGATGAGGGTGTTGAGGCAGAAGATGAGGATGCAGAATGTCCGGACACTCCCGTAGTGGATAAAATCGACCCGGAACTCCGAGATGAGATCTGTCAAATTGCTCTTGGAGATTGTGGTTGTGTAACTGGTCCTTCTCCAGTCAAAAGTAGGTGCGTATAAATGAGAACTTTTTGCCAAATGACTGGTCCTACTGCAGACCCCTTTGTTGTACTTAGCTTTTTGAATTTTTTGTTTTACATTTGCAGGATCCGGTGGCCTAAAGGTGTTGAACCACCAGACTGCAGGAACCCCCAGTCCATGGGTGCCATTGAGAAGGCAATGAGGAACTCAAAGAATAGAACCAAACCTTTTATATTTGAGCCAATGTTAGGTATGATGTTTGACTCACGAGCCGAAGCATACCAGTTTTTCAACCTGCATTCATGGGAAGTTGGCTTTGGCATACGTTTTGGCACAAGTTCAAGGAACTGAGTTAACAAGTACCGTACTATGCAGGAGATTGTTTACGAGAAAGAGGTATGTAGTTATCTCCTCAGCTCTCATTCAATAAATGCCAAAGCAGTTATCTGGACGACAATCTTAGTCACAGTTTCATTACTATATGCAGGGATTTGACAATCGATGCACAAACAGTTCGAAGAGGAATCACTGTAAGGCCATGTTGCGCCTGCACCGCAGCCAGGATCATGGGTGGTATGTAAGAAAGCATGTGGCAGAACACAACCATGAATTGTCTCTATCATGTGGGGAGAAGAGAGAATGGAATTCTCACAGCAAGATTGAGCAATGTGTAAAGGACATGATTCGCTATCTCAGAGAAAACAATGTCTCTCTCAGCAGGGTGCATTGCATCATGGGCAGCATGTTTGGAGGCATGGAAAAGATACCCTTCTCCCGGAAGTCATTACGTGCTGTTTGTGCGGATATTGCCAGAGACCATAAGGATCATGATGTTGAAAAGACACTTGAGGTTTTTAGGCAGATGCGTAGAGAGGACCCTGAGTTCCAATTCAGTGTTGCCTTGGATGATGATAAGAGGATCAAGACATTATTGTGGACAAGTGGGAAAAGCAGGAGCCAGTATAACTTTTTTGGACATGCGATAACATTTGACACCACATATTGCACCAACCTATACAAGATGCCCTTTGGCATGTTTGTTGGTGTTAATAACCACTTCTAGTCCATACTTTTGCTGGTGTGTTGATGCGGGATGAAACAACCGAGAGTTTTAAGTGGGTGTTCAAAGAGTTTCTGTCACTCATGGGCGGCAAACCTCCACTGACCATTCTAACAGGTTAGTGCATTTCCTTTTCAAGTAGTAGTCTGACACTTTGTCCAATACTTTATTTTGGTACTACCTTTTAATCCTTTTTTTTGTTCATGCAATTATTTGCAGATCAGTGCAAGGCAATGACGAAGGCAATCAAAGAGGTCATGAGCAGCACCACACACTTGTGGTGTAAGTGGCATATATTCAAGGATGCCCCGGAGGAGCTTGGTCCTGTGTATCGTGTAAATGGTCCATTCAGGTGGGAATTCCACTATGTAACCAACCAAATGCTAACTGAAGACGAGTTTGAGAGAGCATGGGATGACCTATTGGAGCGTTATGAGTTGCGCAACAACAAGTTCATGCAAAAGGTATATGAGAAGAAGATGTGGGCCAAACCTTGGTGCAAGGATATTTACTGTGCTCGGATGGCTAGCACTCAGCAGTCAGAGAGTGCAAATAGTGTTCTGAAAAAGTAATCCCACAGAATTGTTCCATGAACAGGTTTGTTCAGCAGTACAGGAAACTTCTGTTCATCCGTGCGGCTGCTAAGGATACAGCAAAGCACAAAACCAACAGGTATATAAAAGTCCCCTTTTATATACCTATCTTAATCAGTGCTGCAATAATGTTCTATGTCATGCAACAATGTTCTACTTAACTTAATGTAGTGATTCATTTCCTTAACTTAATCATTCAATGTAGTTCGTCCACCGTGGGAAAAGAGTGTATGCCATTGAGACCCATGCAATGTCTATCTACACAAAGAAGGTTTGCAAACTCTTCAGCGAGGAAGTTGACAAGTCAGCTCACTACAATGTTGTGGCAGGAGGCTCATTTGATCAGGTCAAGGTTGTTCATTTCAATGAGGAAAAAAGGAAGAAATGGGGTCGTATTGTTTTCTCTGTAAAGATTAAACAAGATCAGGGCAAGCTGGTGTGTGAGTGTGGGATGTTTGAACACTTTGGTATTCTTTCCTGCCATGCTATTAAGGTCAGTGGATTCTATTTGCAAATTATTTGATGCCTTTGTCTCTTCTGAAACAAACCAGGCTGTGACTTGGTTATAATTGTTCATTTGATAGGTACTTATACACTGTGGAGTAAAGGAAATTCCAGCAGCACACATCATGAAGCGGTGGACCCGGAATGCAAAGGATTTTGAATATGTTGCTGAATCAAGCTCAAATCTTTTTGGCACTCAAGTTGGCAGCAGTGTGTTGTATGTGAATGCTCTTGAAGCAGTGCAAGCAGTTGAGAATGACCCAGAGGCAGCTGAAATATTCATGAAGTACCTTGCAAATGCGAAGAAGGAAATCCAGCGAATGGTTGATGAACGGCACACTGGTTCTGAGAATATGGTAACATCAGGCTACTCATCAGATTCAGGCAGTGAGGGTTTTGAAACCAACTTTGATGATGTGAATGCAAACACTTATGGTGCGTCTGGGTCAAGCGCATATATGAGTGACGCGGACATTAGGGCCATCCATGCCCCTACTGTTCACAACCCAGTAGGACGTCCAAGGCAAAATAGATACCCAAGAATGTTTGAAAGGTTTAAGAAAGTGAATGGAAAAAATGGCTTGATGATGGTAAGTTTGACCACATTCTTAATCTTTTGCACCTTAAGAAATGCAAGTACCAATGCTCTTTATTTTCTGCCCCAGATGGCTATTGTGACCGTTGTGATGAGGAGGGACATACTCGCAGGACATGCAAGCTGAAGGCTACGAAGAAACGTTGCTCAAAGTAGACTGTGGCAACTTCCAAGTCGGCAAGAAAGTGCAAAAACTGAGAGGACTGTTGTTGTCTATGTTACTTTTCAGTCCCATTCCACTTATTATTATTCGCAGAGTACATCATCTTGCTGTAATCTTGCTGATTTTGTGTAAGGCAGTTTTTTTTCCGTGGGTTCATGCTATTTTGTGTACGGTCACATGTTGTACTCTTGCTACTGTTGGCAATCTGGCTATGTTAGGGTATGCAAACTGACTATTATTGCACTAGTCTTCATCTTGGCACATTTTGCCACTTTAATTTATCTATTGCTTCCTTTTACTTGTGGCAACACTATCTTCTGGACAAGTACCAATACCGTTTTACCTTACACTATTCATGATAACACAAATGGTGCAACAATGTACAAGTTGGTATAATATTGTACCCAAAACCATAATATGTGCCAGGAACATTTGAAGTGCACGTTTGGACAACAGGAGCATTTTAATAGTGTTGCCAAAAAGGAGTTCCTAATGTTCCAGGCATGTTTGGACCTTTTAGCCCAGCGTGTAGAAGCCTACTAGCTCTGCTCTCGTCGCTCTCTGTCGTCTCTCCCTCCCTTTCCTCTCTTTCTCGTCTTCCACCTTCTCCCTAGACCAAACCTAACCCTAGCTACTGGAGGCGACTACCGAGCTGACAGGCATGGAGTGCAGGCCGATTAGGCATGGAAGCAAAGTGTTGTACTCATCCGCGTGGCAGCAAAGGTCCGCGGCAGCATCAAGCTCGACGATGAGTGGCAGCAAAGGTCCGCGGCTCTCTCTAGTTGACTGCCCAAGATGTGGCGTCCGTGTGATACTCATCCGTAGCAAGCAGCCGGAAACGTATGGCGAGGTGTCCTACATTTGCCCGAACAATATTAAGGTGAGAACATTTGGCTCAATTTGATATTCATTGCACGGTTTTTGGGTTTTCCTTATGCTAATAGGGTTGGTAAATGTGCCCGCAGGATGACCCCCGCACCTGTAAGTTTATTAGATCCAGGGATCAGTATGAGAGTTACCTGCGTGGTATAGATGCAGAGCATCCCTTGGAGACAACGGGTGAAGGCCTGTTTTTTTGAGATGCCAACACTGAGATGGTGATGCAATTGATTGAGTTGAAGGAACAAGTTGACAAGATTAAGGAACAACTTCATGGGAATGTGGTGGACATTTCTACCCTGAAGATGCAGAGAAATGACATGAAGTTGTTTGGCATGGATACTTCAGTTGCATTTGTTTGTTTGTTGGTGTAGTGTTAGGCATTTTAGGTACTGCAATGTGGAAACCAGTGTGATGTCAAATGCATAGGTATAGGCATGTTGGCCGTGGGAGTACACTGTCATGTTCTCAGTCTTAATGTAATTTTGTTGAACTACCTTTTAGATTTAGAAATCTGAAAATGTGCTTAGTTGACCAGTCTGAATGCAAGCTTCTATCAATACCACTGAGGACCCTTTGCCTATTGTAATGTTCAGTACATTTCCCTTCCTACAAGTGCTTATCAAAACACCATAGAATCCAAGCATCCACTGGAACACAATTTTGCAGGTACCAAAATACAGTCATATACTCCATGACATTCAACTATCCAAAACTCTAAGGATCATTTTAGCATTGCAATATTCATGACATTCAACTATCCATAACTCCATTGGAACACATTGTCCCAGGTACCAAAACACGGTGATGTACTCCACCATCTTCAAGTGTCCCTAACTTTTCCTGAGCCAAGGTCTGGACACAATTTCTTATAATCTTGCAGGGAGTTTCTCTTTATTACCTTTTATAGTCAACAACTCGTGCAGCAAAGCAGACCTAGGTTCAATTAGTCCTCCCTGCATAATTTCGATAAAGGCACGGCGTCAAGTTTATGCAACAGCTATAATGCATTAGTATAATGAGCATGTGACCATGTAATGCTTACTTGGTTAGGTGTGCAAACAAATTGTTGACCATCAAAGTAACGTGAGTACAATATTGAATACAGTCCAGAGTTGTAGCTAGAAAATAATCAAAATTTGGATTCAGAGCTAAACACTAGATACCATGTGATCCTTGTTGAAATAAAATCAATGGGTACTACATCATACATCTTGCTGCGCGGCCCATGGTTTGTTGGGTATAACTCACTCCACTTTGTTTCATCAAAATCCCACCCCGAAAAGAATCTCCTAATGCATGCAAATAAAGCTTTAGTAAGTTTATCTACCAAGTGTCCATGCTGCATCTCAACATTTGCAGCATTCAAGCCCATTCTAGTTGGGTCAAGCACAATAACCCTCTTTTTCTGGAAATCCCAGAAATAGCAACTCCACCTTCCATGATAGTACACAGGGGCACTGAACTGAATTTTTGTTGTTTCCAATGATGTGCAATGCATAGTTAGTTCATCATGAACATTTGCATCCTTGTATAAGAACAGAAGGATATTTTGGATTAAAGATTACATACAAGACGACAGTTTTCAACTGGGTACTCGATGTGTTCACCTGTGAAGTGTGCCTTGATCTCTTCCGATGCAAGGAAATCTTCCTCCCTCAGCACAACATCTTGTGAACATTTTAATATTTTAGTTCTATAACCAGATGAACTGTAGCTCATAGATGCTGAATCAAGGCACACAACTTACTGCAAAGCGAGCTGGTAGGAAATGACGCCACCTTCAGCCTTTTGGACCATATGATATTTCATCAAATTGGCTGCTGGTCCTTGTAATTGCATCAACCATTGCACTTGTGAATGAACCATTTGCTGAAAGTTGTGTCTTCAGATGGTACCCCATCAAGGAAACTGGTGCAGGGTAATCAATGTGTATCCAAATCCCGAAAGCACAAAGTTAACATGTATAATCACATAAACTAAATATAAATATTCATTTTGTTTTGATAATTACATAACCCACGCACTGCACCTCGTAAGATGACCCCAATCTTCATCTCCTGGCTCAAGCCAGTCAAGTAGAGCTGTTTTCTTCCTCCATGTTATTGTGTGCATGAAACGACCCAATTCAAATGGTGACTTGGGAAACTTAGAGTGCCCAGTGAATAACTTTTTGTGGAAACCATATCGCCACACAAATTCCTTGGCATCATCTGAAAAAAACTGTGTAAATGTACTACTAGGTAAACTACAACACTACTAGGTAAATGTACCAGATACTGCTGGAGAACCATCACTACCATGTTTCATTGCTTGTTCTGCTAGCAAATGAAGTGTTGATTTCTGTCCCCCCAACATTTCTCCCAACTCTCTCTGAAGTTAAAAAACAAGTTAGTTTGCAGTTTACTTCTAACATAGCCAATTCTGCACCACAATTTCGAAATGGTTACCATTTCCAGTCTCCTTGAATGTTTGGGGAAACAATTCTATCCTTTGCTCGTTTCAATGATCTTGTATCAATTTCAATGTTTTCTTCATCTAGCATTTTGTTGGTACAATCTTCTAGTGTGGAGAAAGTTTCTTCAAATGCAAAACAAATGTTTAGATTCAGCCATCAGTATAATCATAAGCATGCCAGTGAAATTCCGTACCTGCAGGGAGGGCTGAGAAAATGGCTTTGTACCCAGGGTACCAAGATTTGTATGTTTCCCGAATCTGAGAAGACTGGCTAGCACTTATCTTGGACAGTGAGCCAGCACACATCCCAGCTAGCTTCTTATCGTAGAGGATTATATTGTGGAATAACTCCTGCACATTAGAACATTGTAAGTGTGCAAGCAGAAATACAAAAAAACACTAAGTAGCATTCTCAGTTAAACTTACCGATGGAGTCACATAACTCTTATTGTACTCTCCCCATTTACCAAAGATTGGCCCTTCCCCTGCTCTACTATAGCAAACTTCTGCACCTACTCTAAGCTGTTTATAGCAAGTACACCATTTTTTAGATGAACATTTGAGCCCCAGTAGATATGCTACATGAGAGGTTTATCATTACCTTGTGTAGCCCATATTAGACAACACTGCTGCCAATATACTGCTCTCTATCCATATCAATCAAATGTCTCAAGTAATTGTTATTATAGACATTCCCTCTAGGGATGTCCAAATGTACAACACTGGAAGACCCAAAATCCACATTATCCAAGTACAATATCTGGGAATGAGCACACCAAAAGAGCCTTGTTAGTTTACAACCAAACATAACAATATGAATTATTAAACATTACGGGTTGAATCCAGATTCAAACCTGTAGGAGGAATGTGCATCCATGTAACTTTATAAATTCATCACCATTTCTTAGTTGTTCCTGCACTTTCAGTGCTCGATGTGCAAGCACACTGAGAACATAACCGCACCAGTTGTGCTCAGCTATTTTTGTTTCTCCTACAAAATTTTTAAGTAACCAAATTGGGAAACATTTTTTGGGTCCAGGCCCAACCAAGAAACAAGCCATTGAGTACAACACAACCGCAATTTGGAAAGCAACCTTTTCTTCCTCCCCGCCACTTTGCTTCATAATTCTTCACAAGTACCCACTCCAAGTACTCTAAAGTCAAACTAGCTTTGTTGCCTCCAATGCTTAGTTTACCAAGTACGGTGCTAACCACATCTTTGTCATTCCTAGTGTCATGGGAAACAACTTTGCCTCTAAATGGTATTCCTAAAACAAGGTGGGCATCTACATCTTTAATTGACGAGGCTCTCCCCATTAGGGACAATCGGAACCATTGCTTTGGGATATAGACGGGTCATTAATCACATCGAAAAGTGGTCGTCCAATTCATCTTTTAAGGGGGTCTTTAATAACCCATCAAACCCCGTTGATCCGACCAAAGTCCTCTTTGTATCATCAAAACCCCAAAACAACATGGCAAGTTTGCCTACCTCACGAGATGACTTGATTTTGATTTCACTAGACCGACATCCCGACAATTTACAAAGACCACCACCACCATTACCAGCAACATCCCGACCCTTCATTTCGTGCCTACAAATCATAGAAGAACGTAGCATATGAGATATTATAGATCCACCGCATAGAAGAATAATAGATGAACATGTATAGCCAAGAACAAGATAACATGCAAGAAACTCGTAACCGACAAAATGCAAAGAACAAGAACATCTCTATACGGAAAGAATCCGAGACAAGCCACTTGAATTCCGGAACTCGTTTTCTAGAATCCCGATTTTGTTTTGGAAATGAGATGCAAGAACATGTCATCCACGGATAGGTGAGCCAACGAATAAATTAAGGCCACACAAGGATAACTAATGAAATGCATACCTAGCAAGCAAAAAATCAATAGCTCCATGTCGCCCAATAAGATAGGTAGCCAAGAAATGCATCCTTCCCCAAAAATTAGTGTCAAAGCCACCGAAGCAATAAAAAATAACTAAGGTTGAAGGGAAGGTAAATATCAAGAACATTCGTGTCATTTTCTTGGTCTTTGCAGAGCAAGAACATTCCAACCGAAGTCTTGGGAAAGGTACAAGGACATATACAAGCAAAAAAGTCCAAACGTGCAAAGAACTTCCAGCCAAACTCAAAAAGAAGCCGCACGAACTCACCTTGCCGAGGACGCCCCAAAACCACGACCTCCGACCTTCACCTCCGACATAGCAACCCCCGGCACGAGAATAAGCTACACGGTGTGAAGGGAGGAGGAAACAATGTCCTCGCCGCGAGAACCTTTTCCCCTTGATACAAGGCACACGCACGTCTCCCAAAGACCTCGCACAACAACCAATTTTACCCTTCGAGAGAATAATAATACAAGGTACATGGAGTGTACCCGTACAACAAGTATTTCTCAACTCACACCCCCCGCCTCCCCGCCCGCCTTATTGTACAAAAATATGGTGCGGATAACCATGACCTTTCTCCCACCCTCGTCGGCCTTTAGCCGACTTCGAACGATGTGCTTGTTTCTTCCAAAATCTGCGGTGATATGGCAAGCAAACAATTTTTGACATTTTTCTTAGCCCAGGTGTTCAAAGTGCAAAAGACACCATCCATTAAAATTCACCTTCTTAATACAAAAGCTTAGTTAACATGCAACCGATGACGCTACGGAATAGCCTAATCCGTGTTGAACAGGCACTAATTGCCGATCAACACATATCATTAGTTGCAACCTAACTTTCAAGGAACTTGGTGTAGGTGTTTTAGACCGGCAACCTACCAAGGGGAGTTCCCGAGGTAGACGAATGTGGCCTCGCCGAGATCGGTAACTCGAAGGAAGAGACACACACAATTTAGATAGGTTCGGGCCACGAGGTGCATAATACCCTACATCTTGTATGCCGTGTAGCTCGGGATTGATTAGATGTGTTTACAAGATGATGCATATATGAGAGATAGGGGTCCCCGCCTCGCCTTATATAGCACGGGAGGCGGGGTTACAAGTCGGTTTGAGGAGAGAGTACAAGTCGAGTACGGCTAGGAGTTTTCTACATAGAACGAGACATGTATAGCTTCATATCCAAGTACTTCTCCACTCGTAGTCCATGTGCCCCACGCCATCGGGTGCCGTGTGGCACAAGTCGAGTAGTCCCGGGGGCCCATTGAGTAGTCGGTCCCGGTACCCACCGAGGCGGTGGGCCGGGGAAGGTCCATACGACAAGCCCCCGAGTACTTTGTAGTCGAGTAAGATAGCTTCGAGTAGTCTTGGCGGCCTTGACGAGTAGTCCTCAAACGTCCCCGAGTACTACAAGCCAAAAGTCCTCGGGAGTACTTGAAGCATCCCGAGGCTGGAAGGTACTCCAGCTGATCCCTGAGTAGTCTTGAAGTCTTCTCGAGTAGTTCCCAAGCGTCCTCGAGTTCTTCTCTTGAAGGTCTTCAATAATACTCGCTTTGTCTTGAAGAAGAAACCATATGGAAAATGCGATTCGAAGAATCACATTCCATATGGAATGTAGCCCCCGAGCCTTAGGTCGAATCGTAGATTCAAGCTGAGGGTCAATCTGAAATTCTGCCAAGATTATCCCGCCAAATCCGAGAGAAAAACCGAAGGACACGTGGCACGGAGCCCCCGAGCCTTGGCTCGAGTACTTCCTCTCGAATTGAAGGGTCATCTTAATTGTAGAATGTGTCCGAGTTGCTGCGGAGTCTAGTCATCATCCCGGGAATTGAGTAGTTGTAGCCGAGCCCCCGAGATGAAGCGCGTCAACTACTGGAAGTTGAAGAGTCGGGCGGCCGCTCGCCGAGTCGCCTTCCGATACTTATCCATCCGGCCGTTACGGTGCCGCCGGTTGGTTTATAAATAGAAGCTGAAACACTTAGAGTTTTCCATCCTCCACACTCGCGGCCATTTGAAATAGATCTAGCCAAGAGTCCGCCACTCGAGCACACTGCCACCGCGCCTTAGGCTGCAGATCCACGCGCGCCGCAACTGCTTGCTTCCAGAGAAGCCCCCGAGCGAATACGAGTGAAAATCCGGTGCATTTGGAGGATGAAGTCTTCTCCGTCGTTGAGCATGAAGACTGGCGCCAGGAAGAAGAGATCTCCCGACGAGGCGGCCGGATCCGCCCGGGGGTCAACACCACCGACCTCTCCCCCGCGCCCAAATCCGAACAAGGAGTGGAAGAAATCCAAGGCGACGACCGAAGACCCGCGGCGTTGGTGAACAAAGTGGTTTCCTCCGGGAGAAGCAAATGGACATGTGGCACGCCGCCACGGGAGATCCATACCCAATGGAGAAGAACCCCGACGAGATCCCAATGTTCGCGCGGTTCATGGAGCGCGGGCTGGCTCTCCCGGCGAGTGACTTCTTCAAGGGTCTCCTCAAGTACTACGGTATCGAGTACTTGAACCTGAACCGCAACGGAATCTTTCACATCTCCTTCTTCATCCACTTCTGCGAGGCCTTCGTGGGGATCAAGCCCCACTGGGTGCTGTTTAGAAAGTTCTTCCGCTTGAAGCCTCAACCGAGCGCCAACGATCCAAGAGTATTCAGAGGAGCCGACATCCAGATGCGCGAAGACGACACCGAGCAGTACCTCTCGTACAAGCTCATCGACTCCAACCAGGATTGGAAGTCGAAATGGTTCTACATCACCAACCACCACCGGAGCTACCGAAGCCGAGCGGGAAGTAGCCAAAACATCAACCCCGGTGGAACACGGAGCCGAGGATGCGAGGAGGGTATTCAACTACCCAAGCCGTCGTAGAAGATCAAGGCTTTGAGAGAAGCCGGGTTGAGGGACGAACACGTAGCCTTCAGCTTCATGAAGAGGAGGGTACAACCACTGATGGCGCGCGATACCCTCGAGTACCAGTATACGGGCGACGACGACACGTCGAGGATGCCCGACACTGAGGTCGATGATGATGACATCGTCGAGAGACTGGGGAGGATCTTCAAAGATATGCCACCGTAGACGCCCTGCCCAGTCCCAAAGTACTCCGCGGCTCATCCACCAAACAAGGTTGGTAATTGAACTTGTGTCTTTGAGTACTCATTGTAGTATAGTAGTCGAGCTCACCCAGTCTTGTCTGATGCAGGATGACCTGACGAAGTTTATCTCCACCCCAGCTTCCCCTCCCCGACTTGTGGATATTCCAGAGGAGGGCAAGGGCAAAGACAAGGAGCACCGTGAAGTCGGCGAGGGTGACGACACCGTCACCATAGAAGACACGTCCGATGAGGAGGACGGGGGGACGCTTCGGGAGCGGTTCCAACCGTGGTCCGGGTTTAGCCGACACGGGTTGCCCTACATCCCCCTTGTCGAAGATCCACCGACTAGCCTGGAGGCTAGTCTCCCTGTGCCGCCACGGAGGCCGCGCAATGTGGTGCACAAACGCGTCGCCAAGAAATTGAAGGTGACCGAGACTACGCCTCAAGAGGTGAGCTCCTTGAGTAGAGTAGTCGAGTACTTGACTTGAAGTATTCTTGTATGCCGGCAATTGACTTTGGAGTTGTCGCGAGGAGATTCCCTCTTCCGACCCTATTGATCAAGGGGAAAGAGAGGACCGGGATACGGTGGATAGGCTAGCCGAAAGAAGCCGCGGTCCGGCCCCCACCTTCAAAGAACTTGTGTCGCGGATGACACAGGCGGTCAACCGGAGTTGTCGAGCCGCAAGCGCCGGCCGTGGAGAGCGGGCCGGAGCCAAGCACGGCCGCCGGTGCTAAAGAAGCGGCGAAGCTCAAACCGAAGAGGAGGCACCCGCCGAAGCCGGGCTTGTAGACATCGCCAGCATACTTGGCTCTCCGACCGTGACTGTCATCCGGTCTAGCTTGTAAGTGAAGACCTTTCCCAAGTAGTACTTGGAGCTTGGTAGTCTTACTTCGTTGACCACTGATCTTGTACTGTGCAGGAAGTCAACTGACTTGTCCTAGGACGGAGATGAACCCAACACGACGGCGGCTGAAGAAGTTTCCACGCCTACCGCCGAGGAGTCCGCTCCCCTCCCTCAGGCCGAGACCGTGACGCCGGTCGCGGAGGCTACGCTGCCAGAAGCCAGCATAGTAGAAGGTGAGTACGTTGCAGTAATGCAGCCTTCCTCGAGTAGTAGTCAAAGCCCCCGGGGAGCTGATCCCGTATGTCTTGTGTTGACAGGGGCGGAAGTCGAGGGTAGCACCATCCCCGAGGTTGTGCCGGTTGAAGGCGTTGTGCAGGTAACCGAGGTGGCCACCGGAGCAACAACTCAGCCTATGAAGACCACAGCCCCCGGTGTGACCGAAGAGGTGCATGGCGATGCCCTGCATGAGGTGAACTTGGAGGTAGTCGTCCGTTCACCAGAAATCCAAGATGCGGAGCTGATTCGTTCGGCGCCGATGTCCGAGGCCACCACGACTAGTCGGGATGGACTCGAGCTTCTGGCAGATGATCTTATCAGCCAGGCAGCGGTAGCTTGCAACTTGGAATTGATGCGACGAGCTAAGCAATGGATGAAGGTACGTGATCGTACCCTCGGGTAGTCGAAATCTTTCGGATGTGAGTACCGAATAATTGTTGCCTTATGCGGGATGTCATGGAGAGATCCCAACGAAGCCCGACATGTTCCGGGGGTATGGCGATACGGTGCTTCGGGCGGAAACTTTGGAGAAAGAACTCACTAAAGCCGGGAAGCACTCCGCCATGCTCCGGTCCAAGCTTGATGGCGCCTTCGCGTAGTACGACAATGAAGTGCAAGATATGCGGGCGAAGAGCGATGAGCCGGTCGGAAGAAAAGTCACCGCGCCAAAAGAACAAAGGTATCTCGATGCCATCTTGTTGAGTACTTATTGTGGGTACCCCGTGGTAGTCCGACATCTCCCTTGAGTTGTGTGCGGATCTTGAAGCCCGAGTGGAACAGGTTGAAGGCATCCGAAGTCGATATGAAGAATCTCTTCTACCGAGAGAAGGATGCCCGCGAGGTACTTGAGTACGATTATAAGCAGCTGGCCCATGAGCGTAATATGCACATGGAGCTTCGGATTGCCTCGGATCGTGACCTTGTCAACTGCTATAAATCTCTGCAGAAGCTTGGTGAAGATTGCGAGAAGTCGGGGGTCAACTCAAGGAGCTTGAAGAAGCCGTGCCGCCCATCGCTAGGCGCTCGTACCTCACCCGGCGGACCAAAGATTGCTCCATTGGACGATCGGCCGAAGGAAGCCCCCCGGACGTCCGGCGACGTATGTCAAGCATCTGGCGAAGTCCATCCCCATCCAGGTCTTAGCGTTCATGAAGTCGTACTTTGCCAAGGCCCCGGTTGATGTAGTCGCGGGTGGACTAGCCGCCAACTACATGGATGAGCAGTACGCTGAGCTTCTGGAGCAGATGGCGCCAATCGCCGAGCAAGTCGCGGGAGAAGCCGAACCTCCGTAGTTGTCCCGTAGGGTTAGCTTATGGCGACATATGTAATATAAACAAAGTTGTAAAAAACTTGTTTAAGTTGTTAAGAAAAGATTTCCATGAAATGAGTACTCGTTGTCGTGATGTATGTATGCGGAGTGCCCATGTGTGGAGTTGTGTGCGAGTAGTAGTACTCGTCGGTAGACCCGTTAAGGGAGACACGAGTAAATGAGTTGATTTGATAATCAAACTTTATTACCGAAAAGATAAAACCGGATGGCCGGGGCTGTTTACAAGTGAAGTCGCCGGGACCGGAGACCGCCTACGGCTAGAGTAGTGCTAGGGCGTGTAGCCGCTTACGACGGTAAATCCGTTAGTAGACGTATAGAATGGATCTTGAAGTACGTGGTCTCTTGATAGACCGTTGCTAGAGTCCTTGACGCTTTAGGCGACCCGAGTTCCGTTAGTAGCCGTTAATGCTGGATCTCGGAGAAGAGTAGTCCGGAGACTAGTGCCTGGACCCGAAGGCCGCTTACAGCGAAGGATTCGGGAGTAGTCGTGTAGACTTGAGCCCCAGAGTAGTCGAGAGACTACGCGTAGAACCGACAGAGCTGGTCAACGTTCCACGAGTTGCTGATGTCTTCGCCTACAGTGTCTGGAGGCGATACGAGCCTGGTCCGGTCACCTTTGCAATTGTGAAGGGACCTACCCATAGCGAGCCGAGCTTGTGTAGTCCTTCCGTATTCGGATACGGCGGAGGATGAGATCGCCAATGTTGAAGGAGCGTTCCTTGACGTTGCGATCGTGGTAGCGTCGGATACCTTCTAGGTACCTTTGCCGACCGGACGAGGGCGGCGCGGCCGAGCTTCTTCGATTCCATCAATGTCAACTCGTCTCGCTATCTTCGGATATCCCTTCGTCGTCTTGCTCTCTCGCCGGCGACTCCCACATGACGTCGGTGGGTAGGATAGCTTTGGAGCCGTAGACCGGGGAAATAAGGTGACCGTCCCGTCGGCTTGGTGGGTTGAGTACGCGGCCCCGCAGAGCATTGGGCGGTTCCTTGATCCACTTTCCTCCTTTCGTGTTAGCGGCATTATGCAATCGCTTCTTGAGAGCGTCGAGTACCATCTGTTGGCACGCTCGACTTGTCCATTGGCCCGTGGATGGGCGACTAAGATATACCGTACGTCGATCCCGTCGTTCTCGCGGTACTCCCAGAATTGGTGATTGTTGAAGTTGGAGCCCAGGTCTGTGATGATGCGATGGGGTAGTCCGTAGCGATGCACGACTTCATCCAAGAAGTCGAGTACCCTGTCGGCCTTGGGACGGGTGATGGGTTTGACTTCGATCCACTTGGTGAACTTGTCGATGGCCACCGAACTCGTTGAATCCTCCGGCGCGGTTGGAAGAAGCCCAATCATGTCGATCCCCCGACAGGCAAAAGGCCGGGTTGGTGGTATGGTGACTAGCTTGTAGGCCGAACGTGTTGTTGCTTGGCGAAGATGCGGCACCCTTGGCACCTTCGACGAGTTCCTCGGCATCGCCCGAGCCGTGGGCCGGTAGAAAGCTCGTCGGAAGGCCTTGCCGACCGGCGTACGTGAAGACGCGTGGTTGCCGCGACGCCCTTGTGTATCTCCTCCAAGATGTCCTTGCCTTCTTCTCGGGGAACGCACTTCATGAGTACTCCGAAGTAGCGCCCCACCCGTATAGCTTGTCCCCGACTAGGACGTAGGACTTGGCCGGCGGATGAGCTACTCGGCCAAGTTTTTGTCCGACGGGACCTTCGCTCGCGAATGTAGTCGATAAACGGTTGTCGCCGGTCCACGTCGATCATCATGACCTCCCGGCTAGGCGGCGGATGCGGCGGATCAGTGGTCATAGGCGTCGGCTCTGGGATGGATGGTGCGTGAAGCTCGTGGACGAAGACACCCGCTGGTACTTGAGCGCGAGTAGAACCAAGCTTCGATAGGACGTCCGCTGCAACGTTGTTGTCGCGGACAACATGATGGAAGTCGAGACCATAGAACTTGTTTTCGAGCTTGCGGACTTCTAGGCAGTAGGCATCCATGTTCTCCTTGTTGCGGTCCCAAGACTTGTTGACTTGGTTGATGACCACTGCAGAGTCGCCGTAGACTAGTAGTCGCTTGATGCCCAGGGAAGCTGCGAGGCGGAGCCCGTGTAATAGAGCTTCGTACTCGGCTTCGTTGTTGGAGACCTTCCAAAAGATCTGCAGGACGTACTTGAGTTGTTTGCCTGTTGGAGAGATCAGGAGTACCCCTGCACCGGCGCCTTCGAGCTTGAGCGAGCCGTTGAAGTACATCACCCAATTCTCTGGTCGCTCGGTTGGAGTTGGCGGCGATTCTCCCGCCACTCGCCATGAAGTCGACTAGTGCTTGCGACTTGATGGCCGTTTGTGGCTTGAAGTCGATGTTGCGGGCGCCGAGCTCGACCGCCCACTTGGAGATTCTTCCGGTTGCATCTTGGTTCCGCAGATGTCGCCGAGTGGGTAGTCGGTGATGACGAGAGACCGAGTACTCCCGGAAGTAATGTCGTAGCTTCCGCGAGGTAATGAGCACGCATACGGTAGCTTCGTACCGGTTGGTAGCGTGCTTTAGATTCCGACAAGACCTCGCCGACGAAGTAGGACCGGTCGGCCGGACCGGGTAGGCGTGGCCATCTTCCTGCCGCTCGACAACGATGGCGGAGCTGACCACGTGAGTAGTCGCGGCAAGGTAGAATAGTAGGCTGCTCCTTTTGCGAGGAGCCATGAGGACTGGCGGCTTGGATAGGAAATCCTTGAGCCGAGCGAGAGCTTGATCGGCCTCTGGAGCCCACGCGAACTTCTCCTGATGCTTGAGGAGTTTGAAGAAGGGTAGCCCCCGTTCTCCAAGCTTCGAGATAAATATGTTCAAGGCCGCCATGCACCCGGTAAGCTTCACGGACATCCTTGATGCGGGTGGGAGCTCTCATGTTGGTGATGGCGAGAGATCTTCTCGGGTTGGCTTCGATGCCGCGATGGCCGATGATGAAGCCGAGTAGTTTACCCGACGGTCGCCAAAGACACACTTGTTCGGGTTGAGCTTCCGGCGGTACTCTCGCAAGGATGCGAAATTCTCTTCAAGATCGGCGATGAGCATTTCGAAATTTTTGGTCTTGATGACCATGTCATCCACGTAGGCTTCGACGTTCTTGTTGAGCTGTCTCTTGAAACAGGCCTAGATAGCTCGCTCGGTAAGTGGCGCCGGCGTTCTTCAACCCGAACGACATGGTCGTGTAGCGATGAGACGCCAAACGGGGTGATGAACACGGTCTTCTCCTGGTCTTCTTCCTTGATAGCAATCTAGTGGTACCCCCGAGTAGCGATCGAGGAAGCGAGAGCGAGTCGCGGCCGCCGTGAATCAATGACTTGATCTATCCGCGGCAACCCGAAGGGGTCCTTGGGGCGAGTGCTTGTTGAGGTCGGTGTAGTCGACGCACATCCTCCACTTGTTAGAGTTTTTCTTGCGGACGAGGACGGGGGTTGGTGAGCCTCTCGGGATGGAAGAATTCTGCGATGAAGCCGGCCGCGAGTAGTTTGGCAAGTTCCTTCTTGATGGCATCTGTCGGTCGTCGGCGAAACGACGACAATGTTGTCGTTCGGGGTAGCTTTAGGGTCGATGTTGAGTGAGTGCTCGATCAGATTCCTGGGCACCCCTGGCATGTCTGCTGGTTTCCAAGCGAAGATGTCTTGGTTAGCCCGAAGGAAGGCCGACGAGCGTGTCTTCCTATTTCGGATGGTGGTCTTCTTCGTTGTCGCCTGTCCCAAGGTCTATTGCTTTGACTTGCACTTCCTCGGATGGCTGAGGTTTGTTGTCCTTGTCCGACTTCTCTGGGATGTCAAGCTCACTTGAGGCAAACTTTTTTGAAGCAGCATAGATCTCCATCATGGCGTTGGGTACTTGGTTGGTGGCTGCGAGTTCCACAGCTTCTGAGTCGCAGTCGAAGGATATCTTCAAGTCCCCTTGTAGCGAGAGTACACCGGCCGGACTTGGCATCTTGAGTACCAAGTATGTATAGTGGGGTACCACCATGAACTTGGCGATAGCCAGTCTGCCGAGGATGGCATGGTAGAAAGTCTCGAAGTTCGCGACTTCGAACTTGATGTACTCGGTGCGGTAATTTTTTCTGGTTTCCCCGAAGGTAACTGGCAGGACCACTGAGCCCAATGGAATAGCCGTGTTCCCGGGGATGATGCCGTGGAAAGGTGATGTGCTCTTGGTGAGCATGCGAGTGATGTCGAGCTTCATCTTCTTCGAGGTCTTGGTAAAAATGACGTTGAGCCCACTCCCGGCATCGATGAGTACCTTGTTGAGTCCGGAGCCCGCCACTACCGGTTTCGGGGAAGAGAGGAAAATACCCTGGTTCGGAGAAGCTTGTCTATTGATCCGCGCGGGAGAAGGTGATGGGTACCTCGACCACCGGAGAGGGGTCCGAACCGCTGGTTCAATGTTTAAGAGTTCCCGTCGGATGGCCTTACGAGACCATTTGGTGGGTAGACCGCCGAAGAGGACGTTCACCGTCTTGTCGGGTTCTTGGAAGTCACCGTTGCCTTCGTTGGTTTTTTCTTGCCTTTCTTATCGTGAGGATGCCGTGGGTCTAGAGAGTCTTTGAGTGCTCGCCGGAGTTGGTAGCCCTGTTCGGTAGTGTGGTTGCCCTCCGGGTGTCACGAGCACTTCTCTTTCGACAAGTCTTTGAAGCCGCCGGAGGTCTTCTTCGAGTTGTCTTTCGCGGGGTGCAAGATAGTCGCGGCGTGTTGTACGGCTTGCGCTTGCGGTTAGGACCCGAGTAGTTTTTGTTGGGACCGCCTTGATCCCGGTTGTTGTTATTGCTGCCGCCCGCATTTTGCTTGCTCTTGCCGCGAATGGCGTCGTACTGGGTGTTCGCCTTGTCTTCTTCGTCGGCCCATGAAGTGATCATGTCTTTGAGCTTGGTAATGGAGCTCGGGCGGCGACAACCGAAGTCTTCAAAGGTGCGACGGTGATAGAGGCCATCTTGGAAAAGGTCGATGACTTCCTTGTCACTGACATCGACTACAGTAGCGCGCTTGTCGAAAAAGCACCGCATGTACTTGCGCAGAGTTTCGCCCTGTTCCTGCTTCACCATGGCCGGAGTCCATGCGAGTACCCGAGCGTCCCATGGCGCCCGTGAAGTTGCTCGGTGAACTCGCTCCTTGAGTTGGTCCCACTTGTCGATCGAGTACTTCTCGAGAGACTCGAGCCATGTAAGTGGAGCTTGGTCCGGACAAAAGGGAAGTAGAGGCACTTCGTGTCGTTGTTGCCTCTAGCGTTCTCGATGGAGAGGGCGTAGCATACGAGCCCGTGTCGGATCTTGCTGCGTCGTACTTGGTGATCCCCGAGAGGCTTGAATTTCTCTAGGAGCGACAGATTGTGAAGTCGAGCGAGAGAAGGCGGGGAAGCGCGTCTTCTCGCCTGCCGTGGAGGATTTCTTGCATCGAATCTCCTCGGTCTGCGGCGGGCATCGTAGCCGCCACATGAGATACGGTGACGTGGGCGTGCGCGTGGCCTCGGGCTCCGCGATCGCCTCCGCCACCGGCTCTCCTTCCGGCCCCGTGTGAGGAGCTCCCGCCGCCGCCGGCGTCGCCGCGAGCCACCACAACACGGCTGCCGCCCGGGCGCGGCCGGCGCCGTGACCACCCCCGAGAAGGTCCTCCAGCAGATGCCCTAGTGCGGTTGGGGTTCTGCGGTAACTCTCCTCGAGTACGGTTGCGTCCGTTGTCAGCTGGACTGCGGCTTGTGGCTTCATGATCGGCTTCGCGAGTTCGAAGGGAAGGCACTTGGGTGACTCTGTTGTCAACTCTCATGAAGTAGGCGTCCTCCGCGAGCTTGGCGATGACGACTCCCGCGCGCATCTCCCGAGCCGACCTGCTATCGTAGTGATGGACATGAGGACTCGTTCGGGGGTAGTATGCACCGGCTTTCAACTTGGTTGAGCACCTCCGTGAGGTTTCGTATGGGGAGGCCCTCACGGAGACGCCGACGTCATTCGTTGCGCTTCATGTTACGCTCACGTCGGGCGTTCTGTCCTCGTTGGTTTCGTGCGGAGTGCGTTGGCGGACAACTCTTCCTGCCGAGATATCTTCAAGGAAACGGTCGGCTGTGTCCCCGAAGGTCTCGACATATCGTTGGTAGTCATGAAGACTTGACGATCGGGAGAGCCGAGAGCGGACTCGGTAGTCGCCACATCCGTTGGAGTGTGCTCCTCTGCCGGAGATAATGGTGTTCCCTCCGGAAGGGAAGCGAGTCGAGGTAGGCGACGTAGCGTGAGTTCCCGTGTGTCGGGTCCGCGGGCTTGCGGTTTGGCCAGTAGACGAATCTCCCGGCGGGTGTAGATGTTATAACCGGGCCGGTAGGCGGGTCCCGACGGCGGTTGCTTGGATGTGAAGGTTTCGGATCGGGCTCGGCCGGGTTCGATCCGAAGTCGAACTCGTAGGAGGAGTCCGAGTAGTAGTCGAAGACGGGGTTGGAGTCCGAAGTGTAGTCGGAGACGATCTCCTTACCGGCCCGGCGCGTAGTGAGATCCTTCGCATGGGCCTTGCTGGCGTTGCGGAGAGGCCGTATGGGAAGTGCTCGTGGAGTAGGGAGTCCGCACACGATGGCTCGATGGCCGGCTCGCATGCAATGGCCCACGGAGACGTCGAGTTCAAGTTGGAGTCGGATCCAAGCTCAAAGTCGGCATCTTGGTTGTAGAGCGAAATTCCGCCGAATTTTCGGCGAGTTCGCTCGTGACTACTTCGGGAAGCGTCACGAGCCCGGTGCTCGGGTTGGGAGTCATGGTGAGGTGGCGTTGGAAGGATCCGGCGCGCGTCGCAATGCACACCCAAGACCCAAAGACGAAAGTGTCTCCGCGGTTGAAAGCGACGGCGGCCCGATGAGGACTAAAACCGTCGAGTTCTCCATGAGATCTTCGGTGAGAGCCCCTACCGGTGCGCCGGTGTCGGTGTTTTAGACCGGCAACCTACCATGGGGAGTACCTAAGGTAGATGAATGTGGCCTCGCCGAGATCGGTAACTCGAAGGAAGAGACACGTGGCACACAATTTAGACAGGTTCAGGCCGCAAGGTGCTTAATACCATACGTCATGTATGTTGAGCAGTTCTGGATTGATTGGATGAGTTTACAAGATGATGCGTATAAGAGAGAAGGTTCCCTGCCTCACCTTATATAGCCTGGAAGGCTGGGTTACAAGTTGGTTTGAGGAGAGAGTACTAGTCGAGTACGGCTAGGAGTTCTCTACATAGTACAGGACATGTATAGCTTCCTATCTGCGTACTTCTCCACTGTAGTCCTTGCGCCCCACGCCATCGGGTGTCGTGTGGTACAAGGCCGAGTAGTCCCGGGGGCCCACCGAGTAGTCGGTCCGGTACCCACCGAGGCGGTGGGCCCGGGGAGGTCCATACGACACTTGGCATTACAAATGAATGGTAACAAAAGCTAACAAGACCCGAAATCTCTATCTAGGAACTAGCGAGTGCTAGCTTGCTCATCCGAGCGCGCACGCTTCTCGATTCATCCTCCACATAGACACGACTACGACACAAAATCCTAGTTGGTGCGGCGGGTCGATCGAGTGAAGCGAGTGCGGCGGAGTGCGGCGGTGGATCATTGGTGGTTGAGGCCGCATCTCCTCTTGCCGGCAACCCCGGCCCTTCATCTTCGGGATGCGGTTCCCCCAACCGATTCTTCGGGCTCGATGACTCCTACCAAAAAATGGCTCCTATCAATGGCAAAGGAGAATGTCGGAGAAAAAACTTCTTGTTCACGGACGACATACACGATGTGGGTTGAAAACACTTGTTACTTCTCCATCACCTTCCTCCTCATCAAGGTTGTTGCTATCCTCATCATCACCAAAGTATTCACTTGAGGTTAGATCTCGCCTCCTAAGAAAGGATTTGTACAGAAATGAGATCAAGTCAAATGGTGCACGAACTGAATTTGAAAACCAAATCAACAAAATAGAAGTGTGGGAGCAACCGGGGATGGGCTGGAGCAAATCGTGCACAAAGACAACTCGGACTGCGGCTTAGAGCCGTAGCCGAGTCTTGGGACATCTCTCTACCTGCTTTTGTGTTGGGTTTATAGACACAAGGGTGTTTTTGAGTTGAGCTTCGGCCAACTTATAAAGGCAACAACTAGCTCTATGCCACATGAAATTCAAAATTCCCTCCAAAAGTTCTAGGCTCCATGTTTTCAAAGTAGTATAGGATTTGTGTTGGCCAAAACGTTTACAACGTATATTATACACCCCCGCACGATACACGAATTCAACATACCAATAGCCCCCCTACAAGGGCACAGTTGTACATCTACATGTACTTCGACGATCCTCATATCACCAAATAATGCTTATATTATCCCTTCTTGTAAAGCAGGTTTTGCCACAAGACAAATGGGACTTTTTCGTGTAGTGGAACATTTTTAGTGGCAAGTAAATGTCACAATGAACCCGAATAATTCAACATTGTGTTAATGATTTTCTCCAAATTAGTATCAAAGAAACCGACCCTCCCATCCTAGAAAAAGCCGACCTTCTTTTCCTCTTGTCTTCATGGCATGGAAGCTAGCATCGGTGCTCGTAGCTTGACTATTCACCATGATGTTCAGCCACATCATCATCAACCTGGACTCCCTGTGACCTGTGGGGAGGAAAATGCAATGAACCAGAAAATAATAATACCAAAAAGTACACACTGCTACTTTATGCCACTACGCTGGTACTTTTGGCCACTACATGTACAGGGCAAGTGTCCCTAGTCGCATGAGTTCCATAAAATCCATTTTGTAAACTTATTTAAGGGACATTGCCTAATTCCTGCCATCTTAGAAAAATAAAAAACATTTCCTACAAAACTGTGAAAACATTTTCTCCCATAATAGAAAGGGAAATCAAATGAAGTTTCATTTTCTCTGAATAATCTTGAGCATACATAGTTCCTTCAAAAGAATTGATACTAAATTATTGGTAATACTGTTTTTTAATGATAATTTTTGAAATTTAATACAGAGAACAAAGCTCCTTGAGGCCTAGAAAAGTACCTCCTTCAGGCCTAGAAAAGTGATTTTTTTTAAAAAAAACAAGCATCATTTTTCGCAACTCTAACCAATACAGCAAGGGTAACAAAGCATGAACACAAACCAACAATTTAAAGTATTTTTTGGTTGCATAATTCGGTGCATCCCAGGTACTTAATACAAATATCATCTTAACATGAATCATAACAAAATGTAGTACACTTCCAATCCATCAGCCAAGCACCATTCGACCATACTGAATAACAACATAATTCAAATAGTCATGCCCACCATAGAACTTCAAAGCAAGGGCCAAAATAGTTTGGATTGGATTGAGTTTTATCTTCATTTGTACCTTTGTACTAATCTAGTCATCATCAATAGTGAGGATCGTTGGCATCGACTTATTTGGTGGAGTGTACACCTGAGGAGGCTTGACCTGGTTATCTAACATTGAAAGCATTTCCGCAAGGAGCACGGCTTTGAATTCCTTGTATGAAGCCTGCATCACAGTACAAGTGAAAAGGTGCCAGAACATTACCAAAACATATAAACCTTGACAAACATGCTCAATACCTCTGTCATGTTACAGAACCCTTCACCATCAAACTGTTGGGTACACATCAGTGAAAATAGAGCTGACTCATTCCTTTATACGCAAAGAAAGAGACTTGTGAGACTACCAAAAAGTATTTACAAAGTAATAAATAAGCACTTCAAAAGGAACAAATTACCTATGAGCAACTTGTATACTGGGCAAAACATATGTATGGTCCCATTCACTCCAATCAACATTCCATTTGTCAAAGAATGTCTCAATACAAGTTGCCAACTCAGACCCAATTTTGTCCACTATTGGACCATGCAACTTCTGGTAGTATGCAGACTCTTGTACTTTATATAGTGGATCAACAATATGTACCACCTTCTTCTTGAAGTCCTAGAAATAACAGCACCAGTTCAACAATACCTGGGCTGGTATGACAATCTGATACATGGCATCAAATGTACTTGGTGAGCAATAACAAACAACAATAGTCAACACTAATTTTATGATTCTATGGACAAAAAACATATTTTGGTTCTTGGATTGTACCATGCGACATAAGTTTATATTATGCTTCACATCTGGTCCATAGAACTGTTCCTTGATTGACTTGTGAAAGGCAGGTTTCTCACTTGCCTGGGATAGTACCTTCAAAACAAAGAAACAACAAGAAAAGAACATACTTGAGATTATGTCATCAGATAGAACATATGCAAAACTAGCAGGCAACATGATTCAACATACCGCAAAGTCAGACTCAAGAATGTGCCTCCAGCGCCTTGCCATTTGAATATTGATACAATATGTTATCTAGCTGAACAATGCACCGCACAGCTAGATCATATAAATCATAATCAAATGGTCCCTTCAGAGAGAATGAATCCTTGATACAAGAACCAGAAACCTCCAAGAACCTTGGAGACCTGTGAGCTATCCAAATCCTAAAAAAAATTTCTTTGGTCAACATAAGTTTGAATAAATGAACATAAATGCAATACAAGTCATAACACCATGTACCTCTCAAGTTCAGGCTTGCCAATTCCAGACATGACCTGCTCCAGAATGCCTGCAGCTTTCTCAATAGGGCATAACTTGTGTGTGAACCCATGAAACCATGGGGACTTTGCTAGACATTCATTACCAACTGTTTTTTCAATACAGGTGAGTCAGTTGTGTCATGGTCCCAAGGTTGTATGTTCATATCCAACCCTTCTTCGGAGCGTACAATCCTGGCAAAGACAGCCCCGTCTGCTAAAATCTTGCTCATTGATGCAGGCGACATGGTGGAACATTTGAACATCTGGTCCGGACTGGTCCAAGTCAGTTCATTTGATTTTCTCTTGGCATGTGCTGGAGTTTGGGTAAGTGTTGGCCCCTGGATACCACTGCCCACAACATTTGCACCACCACCTTCTGCTTGCAACTCCATTTGCACCATAGTCTTGGTTATTTGGGGAACTACATGATCATGTTGAACTTGCGTCTTTTTAGCTGCCATATATTTATCTGGTGTGGGGAACCCAATACCAAGATCAAATGATGGGGGGTCAATATACCCAACAGGTGCATTTGCATCTGGAGCACAACAAATAACGTTGTCAACATTTGATTTAATATAAGATTATAAAATAGGAACTGTTGTCGACATTAGTAAACATACCAGTTTGTTCTACCCTATGTGCACCACCAGCTATCATCTGACCTTCCAATGTCCCTGTAAATATAGTAAAGTACGTAGGTTTATTAATTTTTCATTTTCAACAGTCATGTTCACTTTCACTAACAACTTTAAGATGGATGTCATACCACTAATAGCTGGTCCAGCTGGTTGTGTACATACAACATCAGTAAAGGACGCAACCAACTCCAATGCAGCATTCTCAGTAAAGGTTGTCTCATTGCACAAAACAGAGGAATTCCTAGTTGTGGCAGCAGTCACAATGGTGTCAACACCACCACTATTTCTTGGAACATTTTTCCCAATGTTTTGGCTGCCTTAGAACCTTAATCAATTTACAGTTTGTGTTAAGAAACATGATATATCAATCCAATAACACTAGCAAAGTACTCTTCCTCATGGCAAACAATTACCTTCAGAAGAGGACTCATATCCTCGAAGAAATCCCATGTCAGCTTGACGAGGAAACATTCTCCCTTCTAACTACCCAGAAGTTGGACCTTCATGTGACCTTGATGTACCAACATTAGGAATACTTGGTGATTTGTATGATCCACACATTAGCATCTTAACTAAGAATAAGAATAAATTTTCTTTCATCATGTTGTCCTTGAATGTGGTGAAATGGGTGTTGCAACGTTCACCATATGCAATCAAAGCATTGATGTGGGTTTCATTCAACTGCAACAATGATTGGTTTAGTTAGGTAAATATAGAAATTAACAAATTGAAGTGTTCCTGTTAGAATCATGGCTAACCTTTCCACTAAAATTTTCCTTAGCAAACAATGCTAGGTTCTGACTAATATCTGAGGAACCAAGTTGAGAAGCACCTTGGTCCGTGTGTGATGAGTGATTGACCGGATGGTTTGAAGCTTTGTGTGTGTAGTGTTGAGTTGTGTTGTGTGTGTTTTATTTTGTGTATTTACCTTATTGTTTATGTGGTGTGTTGTCAATGCACTCGTGAGGAGTGGTTGACAACGTTGTGTGGACCGACTCTTGGTCTAGTAATGCGGGTGTTGGTTGCGGCTTGGTTTGCGTTGGTGCGGGTGAAGAACGAGCGCGAAAGGTCTTAGCCTTGCGGGGCCTCCGAGGAGTGGAGAGACAAGTAGGCTTGGTTCGAGGGACCGGTGGCCGACGGGATCAAGTGCGAGCCGCATGGTGTAAGAAGAGCAAGACGAAGTTGTAGACATGAAGCCGGTGCATCGGTGGTGGCCAAGTCAAGGAACGAGGCAAGAGCGAGTAGAACGTCCGGGCGCCGGGAGGTGAAAGGCTTGGCGGGCTCAACGCTTGGCGTGGTGAGGCTGGGCCGTGTACGCGGGGTTTGGTGGTTTGGCTACAAAACCATCGGAGGAGGGTTTCTCGGTTTGGGCCTCAAAACCGAGCCCGAGGGCCTGGCATGACGGAGACGGTATCCGGGTGCGTCGGGAAGCTTCGAGGCGGGCAACACGTGGTATGATCGAGGTGCTTGCGTCAGGAGGACGTGAAGGCCTGATGGATGCGCGGCCGTCCGATGGTGAACTTCATGTTGACCAAAATGCCCCTGTGAGGGCTTGAGTTGTACTCCTAGTGTAGGGGCACTTCGGTCTTTTCCGGAGGGCCTATATATAGGAGGAGGGGGCTGAATTTTCAGCCACCTCTTGGGCTAGTAGGCTGTGGTACTTTTTCATTTTGGAGTGCTTTGGGAGAGAGGGAGAGAGGAGAGAGTGGCTCTTTGATTGGATCTTTTTGCCATCTTAGATTTGGATTCTAGGAGTGGCTTGTAATCGATTGGACAAGATATTCATAGTGATTTCATCCTCTAAATCTTGTGCCAATCTTTCTATTCCCGAGTTTCTTTTATTGCTTTTTCGGAGCTCTTTTTGTGCTATTTTGGTGCTTGGCTCGATTCGTCGTTTCTAGGTCGTTTGGCTCCGGATTTCTTTGAGGGGATCATGGATGGATGCCTTGCGCACCTTTGGTGATGATCTTGACCCCCTCAAACGCCGGGAATCGGGCTCGATTTGGTGAGGATTGGATGAACTCGGGTTTGTGATTTGAGTGCACGAGATTTGCGATTCCGGTTGATTGGATTGGTTTAGGGTTCCAAGATTTTGGGCATAGCTTCACGTAGTGACGCTTCTCATCTACCCAAAATTTGGGGTCAATCCGTCCAACGGTTTAGGAGATCCATCTATTGGAAGTTGGAGTTGTTTTTGTGGAGCTCGCGTTTTTGTTTCTGGGTGAGGGGCGGATAGTCCGCGAGCTCGTGGCGGACGGTCCGCGGCCTGGGTTGTTCTTCGCTAGTTCATCGAGTTATTCACGAGTTCGTTGTTCGATCGATTGGATTTTGATTTCCGTTTTGCACGTGGTTTGCGGATGGTTTGCGAGAGACCCTCGGACAGTCCGCGAGAAGATTTTCCGTGCAGACAGTCTGCGGTTCAATCACGGACAGTCTGATTTTTCGGGGTGCGGCATTGTTAGTTCAGAGTGCTTTTTCGGACAGTCCGCGTGTGGTGGCCGGACGGTCCGCGACCCCTTCACGGCCGGTCCGCCGGTCCCACACGGACAGTCCGCCCAGGCTTTTGCAGTTCAGAGCTTATGCTTCGGTTCTTGTTTGTTTGCTTCCGCTTCTTGTCCCTAGGCTTCTTGGTGGTTCCTTTGAGGTTGTTTGAGCCCTGTTTGGGATCTTGTTTGTGCGTGTGGGTTCGTGGAGTTGCGATTGGGGTATAGGCCGAATTCAACCAAAGGGAAGAATTTTTATCGGGTCCCATTCACTCCCCCCCCTCTCTGGTCGCCCGAATTGGTCCTTCAATATCGCCTGCTCCTTTAAGCTTGTTGAGGAAAGCAGGCTCATCATTTAATCTATCCATGCGTTTAACATGTAACTTGCAATGATTAAGTAGAAATAGGATGTGAATTTGACTGCTTACAATTGTACTACCCCATGACACCTTTCCTGACCTAGAACTTGAGTTGCCTTGTCCGCCTCAACCAACATATTAAGATGGCTTGTAGTGTATAACTTAATCCTAGGATACACTGTTTCAGACTGTTGTACACCTTGTACATGAAGTGTTTCAAGGTACATAACCTAAGGAATAAATAAAGAGAAAGGATATAACTACATTTTAGGCAATGTGGCACACAATCAAAATCTAGTACATGCTAGTGGTGAGTATATCTTACTTGAAGTAAGATTGAACATCCAGTCATATTAGCTATTTTCTTCTTGCTCCTTATATCTGCTTGCACTTTGACAGCTGCTTCAATTAATTGCTCAAACACATACTCCCCCCAATTGTATTTTGGTATGTTGTCAGGAACTGTTAGAGCACCCTAGAAAGAGCTTTTTCCAACATTGTTCTTTGTTTTCGGTGCAAGAAGATGAACAAGCACAAATACAACAATGATATTTTGAAATTGTCACACTGTTTCTTATCCATGTTCCCTCCATAATCCATTGCCACAACACGTCCAGCAGCTAGCAGGCTATTACTTTCATTTGGAGAGGCTCCTATTAACTGCAGCATGAACATTTTCTTGGCTTTGGTGTCGTTTGTTTACATTAGTGCTACTTTGTAAGGACCACATGGGATGCCAAGAATTCTATGGACATCAAAGTCTACCATTTCAACTTGGATCTCACCATCAATTTCTATTGTTCTATTCTCTGGATCTAGCCTACTCAGCAACCAGATAGTCAATCTCCTACTAACTTTGTTTATCTGATGGAGCTCCAGTAAACCACCAAATCCAATTGACCTAACAAGTTCACGCTTTTTCTCATCAAACTTCGCAATCACAAATGCAACCCTTTTCACAGAACTCCTTGTGGATGCAGTACAATCACCCTCAAAATCTTGTTCTCCATCAGAATCTCCATCTTCTTCAGACGAACAATCCCATTCCTCATCAGCAATGCACCTACGAAGCCTTTGCCTACACTCTAATGCTTTCTTTCCAGTATTCCTAGAAGAGTGTATAGGCCTAAACATTTTAAGCACTGCAAATTAATGAACTAACATGAGAACACAACGTAGAGGGGCAGTGGGGGAGTGGAAGAAGTGGTCCGTTCTGCAGTCAAAAGAAAGAGGATGGATCCAGATTTACCTCCAAACGTCAGAAAGGTCCTTTCCGCTGAAGATGCAACCTCCGAGCAGCAAATCAGCGGCGCAGCAACAAGGGGAGCAATGCGGTTGCCATGGATCTACTGACAGAGTGTGAGGGGAGTGGGATGGGGAACCAGAACCACCAAAGAAGGTTTGAGATTCAAGAAGGAGAATATCAGGTCTAGAGCTTAGAGTTACCTTTTGTTGGGTGATACAGGGTTGCTTGGTTTTTTTAATAAGGGTTGTACAACATACTGCACACTCCAGCCATCTCTATCAACGTGGTCCCCAGAACCTACAAAAAGTAAACCATGGTCATAATTAATGAAAATTGGTAAAAAAATCAAAATGTTCCTATGTATTGCATCTGTAGTTATTTACATTTTTAATGAAAGTTCCAGCATTATAAAAAAATCCAAGCAGAACAATTCACCTCCTTACTTACTGCGAAAATGTACTTTGAAATCTCTAATTCGCATGTCCTCCATTTTAGTGGGCAACGCAACTCAACAATAACAGTGTGAGACCAACAATTTTTTTAGAAGATACTTTCATATTTGGAACCTTAAGTTTCCACGTTAACATTTAAGTCATGTTAAAATGTACTTCACCATAGACAAAATATTCCATGGTAGTTCTGTGTTCATCCATGCCTCATACAAGGACTCTGGAGGTCCAGCAGTTTAGTTTTCTCTTACCAACTCACAGACAAACACCTTGCAGCTCGAGAGTAACCATAATAATAATAAGGAAAAAGAAACAAATACGATACTGAACCAAACTTTACTTTTTTTGGCACATAATAAACTCATATTTTATGCTTAGTTTAACCCAGAATAACACATAATTCCTATAAGATGGACGAAATAAATCAGATACAATAATTAAGATGGATAGTACCTAAATTAAACAATCAAGTCTTAACACAAACAGATGCTTCAAACAGTTCAACTTACCACAGATTTTTCAGTACCAAACGCCTTGAAACAAATATTACATAGTCTAAAACAGTCTAGTAACTACTAAGCTGCCTATTACATGGCAACAACTTTATATGTCTTATTGCCTCATCAGTCGTCATACTCGTCATTCCTGGGATAATACTTCTCCAGTTGCTTCAACTTGTCTGCAGCAGCTTTATATGCACGGAAAGAGTTAGCACGCAGCTTGGCCATTCCTTCTTCACATAACTTCATGGCACCAACCACGGCATTTGAGGAAATTGAGGTTCTCATTATGGCACAACCAAACATATCAGCTCCAGCATCCATATACTCATTCATGTTAGACCAATCTTTCTCAACATTGCCTGCAAGACGAATCATGTTCCGAAGCAGGTTGACCATAGAGTGATGTGTGGCCTGTGCTACCACCTTGTCAGGATAGTTCATATCAACAATTATCAGCTTCAACTTAGACTCCATAAAACTAAGCGCTTTATGTGCAGCTGCTTCCTCAGCCTGTGCAGTACTCAAACACATACCACCATGGAACTTTGTCCTACCACCACACCTAGCATCTTCAATGTGAGGGAGCTCCAGCATCACCTCACCAGTGAATTCGCCACCACTTGTTGGCTCATTGATGTACTCAGCTGCTCTAAGTCCAAGCTGACTAAGAACAAAATCAAGCACATCCTTCGAAGTGAAGCTGATGAACTGTCTTGCACCCTGGAACCAAATTTCAAAAGATAATTCAGCAAAGTGCATTGAAGTAAATTTTAAAACCCATGCAAAGAAACCAAACAAACGTATGAAGTGATGTATTACCTTCATCCTGAATCTAGCTACCTGGTCATCTGTTACTCTTAGGTGCCTGGACCGCCTGGCATCATACTCTGTATATTCAGAGTAACTATCCTGCTGTTTTGCACGGTATTTTGAAAATAGGGGACCAATGAAGCTCTTGCATTCAGCATAAATATCACCAGAAGCACTCCTTACTCCACACGTCGTTTCCATGGTCTCATTCCTGTCAAGCTGCATCTCAAAGTTCTCAATTTTTTCTATCACCACACTCCATTCAGCCAGAACTTTCTCAAGTGTATAACCAACTGCGTTGACATCACCCCACACACTCATTTCTTCATACTCATCAGCCACCTCGCTACTGTAGTCACTAATTTGAACAAAATGTTTTTTCTAGGTACTCAAAACATTTATTCACTGCACTAAGTTCTGATAACTGCGAAGAAGCTGCAATATCACCCATTATAGTGGTTACAAGAACACCTGGCTCAACTGTAACCCTTGATCCTGACACATTAAGTTCCACACTAACTTGAAACCCAGCAGAGCCATGTCTAACGCACTTGAAGACAGGCTCTTTCATCTCTGGCATCTTCTTCATTACTGCAACAAGCATTTCCTTCAGAGGGATGTGAATGTTTTGTTCTTGCCCCTACAAGATTAAAGATTTTCCAATGAATGCCGAAGTAGTTTGTAAGTATCCAACTACTGCAGAAATGTACAACTGCACTGTGTTGCAGATCTTATAACAAAATTAACCACATTTCAACCATAAAATATCCATTTGTTCTCTATATATGTACAACAAAACATACAGAAAATGTGCCGCATTATGGCTTCTACAAGAAAATGTCTAAAAATGTCCCAGCTACATTAGAAGAATATATAATTACTCTGTCTACAAATACAATAACAGATATTAAAAATGTCCCATCTATTACCAAATTCATTTAAAGTGAATGTAACAAAAATGCTTTCCAACATATGGATTATTTGTTGTTCTGTTGCTTTGATATATGCTTGAAGGATGAATGCTTAAGTATGTCCCAGCAGGAGTGGACACTAGATCTACGAAAATAGCATCAACTGACCTGAACAAGCAGATGAAACAGTGATGGTTGAGCTGGATCTGCAGCACCCAAACCACTTTGCACCATTTCGGCGTTTGTGTTTGCACCCGATCTACCCATTGCAGAGGATGGTGATCCACGCTGTGCAGGGAGTAAATGTAGATAAGAACAGAGGACTGAACAGAGGAACAAAATAATCAGGACTACTAACTGACCTGACCAACGTCACCACAGCTGCGCCATTGCTACCGGGTTGAAATCCGAGCCCCTCACTGCACCGGCCGCGCGATGGTTCCGGCAAACACGCTAGGGTTGCGGCGGCGACGCTAGGGTTGCGGTGGCGGCGGCAGTTGAGGTCGGGGGAGCAACTGGGCTTCAAAGACAATCCTGGCAAAATGTACCTTGACCTGTGGGGCACTCCGCGAAGGAACCTTTTGGGCGCTCAAATGCTACCTCAGGAGGTCCAGGGACTGAGGCACCTTTGGTTCATCAGGCAAATTTCCAAAGCAACGAGGCACGGAACATGTTGACTACCTGGGACCCACGTGAATAAAGAACCAATATCGGAGGGAACATTTGGCCATCCAGGTGGGACCATTTCACGGATCCCCATAGCTTCCACAGGATGTCGACCGCACGGTAAAGCCCGCGACCGCTTGTATAAGTGGGTTTTTTCGCTCTATTTATACTATTTCTATGGATTAGACTCATAGACATGATGTGTTACGTCTTTTCATTAGAAGTTATAGAGTCTGGTGTGTGGCGTGTGTGAGTTGGTCAAACTAGGTTGTGGGCCTTGTGCCGAGTCCAAACTGGAGTCCATGCGCATGTATTTTTTTTAAGTTCGGCAGTAGCACTGTCATGTCATTTAAGAAGGAGAAGAATGCGGATGATTACTGGGTTGTGATTACAACTAAACCAAACAACTCGACACATCAAGGCTTGCAACATTTTATAACCAATCTAACTCAAGGTCACCACACGCAACTTTCCTAAGCTTCATTTCCTCCACGATGAGCTGGAACACCATGGTAGGCAGTGCCGCCACCCCTCGAAAATCCTGCGATTCCTTTCTTTCCAAATACCCCAAGGAATGTAGATCAGTACGACCGCCATCCAACGCTGATCCTTCCTCGATAGACCTGCTAGGGAAGAGTTCCACCACATCTCCATGGAGACACCAAATTCCAGGACCCTGATCCGACCACCTGATCGTGCGGCAAACCGCACCCAAACCTCTCTGGCGAACACACAAGTAAGGCAAAGATGCACGACCGTTTCCGGCAATTGATCACAAAGGACACACATGGGGTTGCACGACCAGTTTCTTGCGAGGAGCCGGTCAGCAGTGAGGATCTTATTCTGCACCAACAGCCACGCAAAAACTCTGTGTTTCCCCTCAGATTGCGCCTTCCAGATCGCTTGAGCATTGAAGGAACAGAATGCACCTGTAAACTGGATCACATAGGCCGACTTTGACGTGTATATGCCATGCGCCGTCCACTTCCAGCTAATGGAATCCTCATCTTGAGAAAGTTGCACCTCATGAACTAAACCCCATAGGCTGATGAATTCAGCAATCTCCTGAACTGAGGACATCTTCCACAAGCCGTGCAACCAATTTTGATTAGCGAGGTCAGCAGCCACCGAATTATTTTTCCTCCATGCGAGCTTGAACAAATTTGGCGTCAAGTCTGGGGGTGCTTGCCCATGAACCCATGACGAATGCCAGAAGGACGCCTTATGGCCATTACCAACCGAAACCCTTGTGCTCCGCCGGAACAGTAGTTTGTCAAGATCATTGCAAGGGACTTCACCACCTACCCATAACCAGCGCAACCTGAGAGCACGGCTGAATCGCTCCAAGTCCAAGACCCCCAACCTGCCAAAGTCCTTGGGTTTCTGAACATTGGTCCAGCGAACCAGGCAATGGCCCCCATTAGCCGACTCGGTTCCCTTCCAAAGGAAACCTCTCCTGATCCTGTCCACTTTCTTCAACAGCCACTTAGGAGGCGCAAAAACAGAGAGGAAGTACACCGGCATGGATGACAGGACAGAGTTCAGCAGCTTTAAGCGCCTGGCACGATTCAGAAACCTTCCCTGCCAAGCTGGGAGCCTGTTTGACATCTTGTCGATCAGTGGTTGAAACTCCACACGTCGTAGCCTCTTGAGATGGAGAGGAAGGCCCAGATAAGTACACGGAAAAGACTGAATTGGACAACGAAAGCCTACCAACACCTCCTCGACATCAATTCCAGCACATTGGATAGGGAAAACAGCACACTTAGCTCGATTAGTTAGAAGGCCAGGGGAATGGCCGAACACTTCAGGGCTTGTTCGTCTCCACCGGACTGGATCCGTCCAGAATTGATAAATACAATAAGAAAATCATGATCGCAAATATAAGGGATCCGGAGTTATTCCGGGTCAGAAACCAATTTACTCATGATATGAACCCAAAGAGACTCGGAATCAATCCACTAGTCAAGAGGTATGTGTAAGGAATCGGATGCACGTTAGCCTAAGAGGGGGAGGGGGTGAATTAGGCAACTTAAAACCTTAACCTATGGCTTCACTAATTTTGCGCAAAGGTAAACTAGAACATACTATCTATATGTGCAACTACGGTTGTTCTACTATGAAACTCCCATCCCAAAATAAGGTTTGCAAACTATAGCCAATCCTAGCAAAATCCTAGCATGATACTACTCTAGGAATGCGAGAGACAAGCAAAGATTGCAATAGAGTAAATGCGGAAACGTAAAGGGATGAGAGGAAGCAAACTCTTGACACGCGATTTATCCCGTGGTATCGGTAGGCACTAAGCCACCCCTAGTCCACGTTGTTGAAGCACTCACACAAGAGTATTGCTTCTCGGTCACCAAGTCTCTCCCAAGAGCACCACTTGACTCGCCACAAAGGCTAGCCACTTAGGCACTTGTCAAGCTCCCTTGGTCACCTTGATGCCGCCTCCACTAAGGAGCTTCTCCACCAAGGAAGGGGGTCTCCACGTCCCCCGCACAAAGTGTCCTCCCCGCTCCACACCAAGCCGGAGGGTCGATGACGATTCTTTGGTGAGCCACTTAGGCCCCGGGGGCTTTCGGCGAACCTTGTACACCGGGATTCACTCAAGAATCACCTCACAAGGTTGGCACAACCTTGCACTCACTCAGCTCTATGCTAAGCCTAGCACTAAGCACATACACAAAGCATGCACTAGTCTAAGGATGAGCAATTAAGCACTTGGATGGATTGGATATGATCTTGAATGTGTCTTGAACTCTTCTGCACTTCCACACAATCCAGCAACCTCAAATGGGTGAGTGGAGGGGGTATAAATAGCCCAAGGCATCAAACTAGCCGTTGGCTAAAAGCTGCTGAAAAAGGTACCGTCGGATGATCCGACGCTATGCTTTTCCAGGGTGTCGGTTCATCCGGTGCCCCTCCCACGTCACGTAGCCGTTGAGGTTCTCTGACACAACTGCTCCGACGCTATGCTCCGACGCTACGTCGGATCATCCGTCTTCGAAGGCCTCGCGTCCAAGTCGGTACTGTTAGCTTCCAACAGATCGTCGGATAGACCGACGCTATGCCTTGACCAAGGCGTCGGATCATCCGGTGCCGAATGCTTCGTCTTGGCGTGTCTCGTATGAATTCAAACTGAGCGTCGGATAGACCGACGGGGTCCCCACTTAGACCGTCGGATCATTTGGTGCTCTTGTCTTCCTTGCTCTTCCTCTCGCAACTCATCCGACGCTACTAAAAAACGGACGCGTCGGTTCATCCGACGGTACCTAGGGTTTGACCACCGTGCACCAACTCGTCCGACGATTGCACCGACGCTTGTATTTGAGGGACCGTTGGTTCATCCGACGGTGTCTTCTCTTTTCCTTTTCTTGCTCGGTTTTGACCCTTTGTTTTGGCATTTTTGCATGGGGTTTTCTTGCATCCTTGGACCTAGAAATGTCTAGAAAGACATGCTCAAACAATATGGTTAGTCCCAATGATAATGTTGTCATGAATCACCAAAATCAAACTCCGAACAAATGGCATATGAGGCCATGTTCGCTACAATCTCCCCCTTTTTAGTGATTTATGACAACACAACCAAAGCAAGCATAAATTTGCTAGAATTGACAGAATTAGAACCACTTACACTTGCTTGGATGCTTACCATCATCCAAACTCCCCCTAGATCAAACTTCCCCCTTTTTGCTCTTATGTTCACATTCTCCCCCTTTGGTCTCAAATCCTTGAAATCACTTTTAAGCATCCTTGAGCCCACTTGTAAGCTTACGCCACACGCTTGCTTTGGTCTCACATTCTCCCCCTTTGGAATAAAATCTCCAAAAAGTCCAAAGCAAACGGGTCCAAGGAAACTAGCAAGATCTAGCAACCATAGCTCAAAGGAGAGATGTTAAATGCAAGGGAGAAAGCCGCATGAACCATGATCCATAAGTATGATATCAATGAAGATACCACATGTGAGAATAACTAAGGTGGATCACAAGCTCATGAGACTAACATGATACAGACTAAGCTCCCCCTAAGTGTGTGCATAAAAAGAATACCACTTGCAAGACAAGGGTAGTGAGAAACAAGTGCACAACTACAAACTTGAAAGACAAGGAAGCTTAGAGCATATCATGCAAGGAGGTAGCTTAAGGAACAAGAGATAAGACAAATGGGTTCTTGTTATATTACCACTTGTAGATATCACTTGTAGTCTTTTGATCATTGCATACCTCCGGGGGTTTGATCGTCTCTACCATGTTGGCACCACATTGAGATGAGCCACTTGGAAATGATATCACTAGGTGACACCACTTGAAAGAAGCTTGTATAGAAGACACTTGGGGTACCACAAGGATTAGGAATGTATGAGTACATTGCCTTTGAACTTATATAGAGACATAAGCTCGCAAGGACATGACCCAATAGCATGAAGCTCATATTGCTATATTCACTCTTTTAGAGATGTTAGATCACATTGAGAGTGAAATAGCATTCTCTTAGAATGAAACACCGCACCGGAACGCGTCGCTAAGGGACTACATAAGAAAAGCTTGAAACAATGTTAGTCCCATAACCAAACCATAGGATGAGCTCCCCCTAAATGTGTGCATTTAGTGTTTGAATCACCAACCAAATGTATGCACATTGTTTATGAAAACAAAAGGGAAGCTAACCCTATAGCTTGCTCATGATGCAAAGAGATATATATGAAAACATGCACCATGAAAGAACAAGTGTAGCTTTCCTACACACTAATCAAACCATGTAGATTGCTCATGGGTTAGCACATGACACAAGCAACCTACCATATGTAAACATTGCAACAAATGCAACCTAAACAAGGCAATGGAGCTACAATGATATGAGAGATGGGTTCTAGTTTCCATTATCTCAATCAGGGAACTTGGGCAACACATTTCCAATTCGCAAGCTTGGCTTATAGGCTTGAATCTTCCCATCTTGATTGTGCCAAGCCTCCCAAGTCCCCGTATATGGCCTTCAAGTGGCCTTTGGAACCCAAACCATTTGAGGCCCCTTCATGTTGGTGATGACTTCCTTGGGCACCCAAATAGGTTGGTTCCAACCCTGCTCTTCCTTCATCTTCCCAACCTTGTGTGCAACCACCTTGCCATTTGCCTTCTTCTTGATGACGTAGGTGTTGCTCTTGGTCTTGTTCTTGCGGTTGGGCTTGGTGTAGATGAGGGAGCTCTTGATGGCGGGCTTCAGTTTCTTCTTTGTGCCCTTGTCCATCTTCTTGACAAATTGGGGGCATTTGTAGAACTTGTGCCCTTCCTCATGACACTTGTAGCAAGTCACGGTTGCACCCTTCTCAAGCTTCTTCACCATGTGATCACGGTTATCTTGAGAAGGTTGGACTTGGCTCTTCATGTCTTGAGAGATGTCCACTTGTTCTTCATCGTTCTTGCCCTTGCCCATCAAGTTTGCCAACCTCTCTCGGAGCCTTTTCACTTCTTGCTTGAGCTCATCATTTTCCTTGCCTATGAGATAATCACATGATTCTACAACAACATTCTCATGGCAAGATGGTGAGCAAGATTCATCAATTAAATCAATGCAAGAAGTTGAAGCATCTACCTTGGAGATAGGAATTGCACAAGGGATAGATGTTTCATCAAGCTCAAAGGAATTACTTGTTTTAGTCTCATTGCTCTCAAGCTTAGATTTTAGCTCATCACACTCCTTGCTAAGCAATTTGAATTTGCACAACAAATGTTCATAATTTGTAGCAAGGGTGTCACTAAGATCATTGAGAGCATTGAGTTCTTTGATTTCATTAGCTTGTTGTTCAAGCATTCCTTTTTGCTCATGGATTAGCTCAACAAGATCATTGAGAGAGGTGGTTTCGGATTCGTCATCACTTACATTGCTTTCCATACCTTTGGCCATAAGGCACATGTGTGATGATGAAGGACCTTGCATGAAGCGGGTGGTGAAGTTCTTTCTTGATTCATCGCTTGAGCTAGAAGAACTTGATCCACCACTTGTCCACTCGCGGACGGCGAAAGTTGCTTCTTGCCTTGGTCTTCTCTCCTTGACCACCTTCTTTTTGGGCTTGTGCTCAATCTTGGTGAACTTGATGGGTTGATGATGGCGCCCTTCTCTCAAGTGGATGTTGTAGCCGTACATGTTGACTTTCTTCACATACTTGAAGATCTTCTTCACGTACTCGGCCACCATAGATTCAACCTCTTCATCACTTGAGGAATCTTCATTGTCACCATCATCACCATCATCTTCGCTTGAGCTTCCATGAGTAGCCATCCTACTCAACATTTTCTCTTGTCGGCTTGAGAGAGCATGGCTTGTGGTTGGAGAAGATGGTTCTTGGGACTTTTCTTGGGGCGCCTTCTTTGACTTGGGCATTAGTTGAAGCTCATGTGCCATGATCTTGCTCAAGATATGCGATGGCTTCAAATCTTCGAGCTTCTTCTCGTAGATGATTGCTTTCACCAAGTCATAGTTGGGCTTTCGGAGACTTTGAAGGATCTTGCGGTTGATGTTCAAGTACGTGATGTCCTTCACACCTAAGGCATTAATCTCATTGACAAGCACATTTAGGCGTGAGTACATAGATTCGGCATTTTCATTAGCAAGTTGCTTGAAGCTATTGAATTCCTCAAGGAGACAACCGTAGCGTTCATTAGCAACTTCTTTTGAACCCTCATTTTGCTCCTTGATGGTTTTCCATAGCTCATGAGCATTTTCACAAGTAAAAACTCTATTGAAAATGCCTACATCTAGTGAGGACAAAATGATACACTTACCAATCACATCGAATTGCTTTTCCTTTCTAGTACCATTTTTCATGCCCTCATTGGTGACTCTCCAAACATCAAGGTCCCTTGCTTGGAGATAGTCCTCCATGAGAACCTTCCACCGAGGATAGCCCGTGCCATCGAAATGTGGAGCCAAACCTAAGGTATCCACCCCTTTCATTCCTCTATAGGGAAACTCACTAGGCGGTGAAGCCTAACCGTTCCAATGAGCCGGTTTTCACAAATTACCAATCGAATTGGCGTATCCTTGTGAAGGAAGTGAGTCCCGGCTCTGATACCACTTGTAAGGAATCGGATGCCCGTTAGCCTAAGAGGGGGAGGGGGTGAATTAGGCAACTTAAAACCTTAACCTATGGCTTCACTAATTTTGCGCAAAGGTAAACTAGAACATACTATCTATATGTGCAACTACGGTTGTTCTACTATGAAACTCCCATCCCAAAATAAGGTTTGCAAACTATAGCCACTCCTATCATGATACTACTCTAGGAATGTAGAGACAAGCAAAGATTGCAATAGAGTAAATGCGGAAACGTAAAGGGGATGAGAGGAAGCAAACTCTTGACACGCGATTTATCCTGTGGTATCGGTAGGCACTAAGCCACCCCTAGTCCACGTTGTTGAAGCACTCACACAAGAGTATTGCTTCCGGTCACCAAGTCTCTCCCAAGAGCACCACTTGACTCGCCACAAAGGCTAGCCACTTAGGCACTTGTCAAGCTCCCTTGGTCACCTTGATGCCGCCTCCACTAAGGAGCTTCTCCACCAAGGAAGGGGGTCTCCACATCCCCCGCACAAAGTGTCCTCGCCGCTCCACACCAAGCGGAGGGTCGATGACGATTGCCGGTGAGCCACTTAGGCCCCAAGGCTTCCGGCGAACCTTGTACACCGGGATTCACTCAAGAATCACCTCACAAGGTTGGCACAACCTTGCACTCACTCGGCTCTAAGCTAAGCCTAGCACTAAGCACATACACAAAGCATGCACTAGTCTAAGGATGAGCAATGAAGCACTTGGATGGATTGGATATGATCTTTAATGTGTCTTGAACTCTTCGCACTTCCACACAATCCAGCAACCTCAAATGGGTGAGTGGAGGGGGTATAAATAGCCCAAGGCATCAAACTAGCCGTTGGCTAAAAGGCTGAAAAGGGTACCGTCGGATGATCCGACGCTATGCTTTTCCGGGCGTTGGTTCATCCGGTGCCCCTCCCACGTCACATAGCCGTTGAGGTTCTGCGACACAAGCTGCTCCGACGCTATGCTCCGACGCTACGTCGGATCATCCGGTGCTGAAGGCCTCGCGTCCAAGTCGGTACTGTTAGCTTCCAACACTATGCCTTGACCAAGGCGTCGGATCATCCGGTGCTGAATGCTTCGTCTTGGCGCGTCTCTGTATGAATTCAAACTAAGCGTCGGATAGACCGACGGGGTCCCCACTTAGACCGTCGGATCATCCGGTGCTACTGTCTTCCTTGCTCTTCCTCTGCAACTCATCCGACGCTACTAAAAAACGGACCGTCGGTTCATCCGACGGTACCTAGGGTTTGACCCTGTGCACCAACTCGTCCGACGATTGCACCGACGCTTGTATTTGAGGGACCGTCGGTTCATCCGACGGTGTCTTCTCTTTTCCTTTTCTTACTCGGTTTTGACCCTTTGTTTTGGCATTTTTGCATGGGGTTTTCTTGCATCCTTGGGACCTAGAAATGTTTACAAGGACATGCTCAAACAATATGGTTAGTCCCAATGATCATATTGTCATGAATCACCAAAATCAAACTCCGAACAAATGGCATATGAGGCCATGTTCGCTAAAGTGTGGAATCAATCCGGCTCTTTGGTTTCTTGTTATACTTATCATGATGAGTAAATTAGTTCTCGAATCGGAATAAATCCGGGTCTCTGTAGTATCATTTCTATAGTATTTGTCATCCCGTCCGGATTGAATCGCATGGAAACGAACAAGCCCTCAAGTATACAAGCAACCAGCTGAACTTCTTATTTTATGGGGGCAAAAAAAAAACTGCAGCGTCGTCTGCATAGAGACTAACCCGAAGAGAGACTGGCCTGCTGCCAATGGGGGTCAGAAGACCAGAGGTTGACACCAGATGCAATAGACGTTGGAGGGGTTCCATGGCCAGGATGAACAAGAGAGGCGAGAGCAGGTCGCCTTGCCTCAAGCCCGTGAAGTGCCTGTACCACTGCCCGCGCGAGCCATTAAGCAAAACTGCTGTAGTAGCAGACCCCAGAAGCGCTGTAACCCAACCCTTCCATCTAGCGCCAAAACCATACTGCTCAAGCACTTCCATCAGGGAATCCCACCGCACGCTGTCAAACGCCTTCGCAATGTCCAGTTTTAGAAACAACCCGGCATGCTTCCTCCGGTGTAAAGCACGAATCAGATTTGATTTTGGGTATAAATAAAATTGTCTTGAATGCTTCTTCGCTTGATGAAAGCGCTTTGGGCTCTAGAAACCATGGCATTAAGTTCAGGAGCAAGCCGGGCAGCTAGACACTTAGAGAACAACTTGGCAATGATGTGTGTGAGACTGATCGGACGATAGTCAGCAATTGACATGGCATCCGGCTTCTTAGGGATGAGGACAATATGAGCAGTATTCAAGTGTTGCAGGTGTTGGTCATGCAGAAGGTAAAGGAAATGAAAAGCAGACATGACATCAGTCCTGATAGTGGGCCAGCAGATCTTGAGAAACAACCCAATATATCCGTCAGGCCCAGGGGCCTTTTCACTTGCCGTATCAAGTACCACAGTGTGAACTTCTTCATCGGTGAAAGGCTGCTCTAGATGCTCAAGGTTAAACCGGGGGAGGTTAAGCTCGTCCCAATTAAGAGAGTAATCCCATGCCGCAGGTCTGTCAAAGTGTCTCTGAAAATGCTGAAAAACTGCAAGTTCCATGTCCTCCTGCATGTGCAAAATACCAGACTCATACTGTAGAGAATGAATAGCATTTTTTCTTCTCCGCCCATTGGCTTGCATGAAGAAGAGCTTTTGATTAGCCTCGGCAGCACGGATACTAATCAACTGAGATTGTTGCTTGGCACGAAGTTTTTCTACCGCAGTCATTCCAAGAAAACGAGCCTTGAGATCCCGCCGCAATCTGATCTCTACATCAGAGAGCGGCCGAAACTCTTGCACAACATCTAACACTCCAATCAACTTATCTGCAGCACAAAGGAGCAATCTGTTATTCCAAATAATACCTCTGGCCCATCGCCGAAGAGCTCTGGCAGTTCTTTGCAATTTGATATGTAGCCTCAAAAAAGGATTGGTAGCCGAAATGCCTCTCTCCCAAACATCTTGAACCACCTGCTGAAAACCTGGTAGTTTCGGCCAGAAAGACTCAAAACGGAACCCATTGAATCGCTTGACAGTAGCGCGCCCGGTGATGAGCAGCGGGCAATGATCAGAAACCTGAGAGGACAGCGCCTGGAGAAACACATTAGGCATCAATAAATCCCAACCTACCGTGCAAAATGCCCTGTCAATGCGAGTCTGTGTGTGATTACTGGACCATGTGAATTTTCTGCCCCTCAAACTGACCTCCTTTAGTTCAAGATCTCTAACCAGTAACCACCTCACGAAAGGCTCCCATCAATCTCCTGTTGAGTATGTCATTGCTCTTATCCGCTGCATGTAAGATCATATTAAAATCCCCGATAATGATCCACTTATCAGTCACACAATGTTGAAGCCATCTGATTTCCCCTAGAAATTGTAACTTGGTTGCATCCTCTTGGGGGCCATAAACAACAGTAACACACCATGATACAGTACCTGCAACATTAGAGAGTAGTGCTATCACAGTGTGGACCCCTAGCTCCTAGTTGCTGATCTTGTAATGACAATCATCCACGGCCAGCAAAATCCCTCCACGGGTTCCAGTTGCAGGCAATACCACATAGTTAGCCACAAACCTGGTTCCCAGAGTTTCAGCTACAACAACATCACTGATAGATTCCAGCTTTGTCTCCTGTAAAGCCACAATGGTTGCTCTGCAGTCCCTTACCAAATTACACACAACATCCCGTCTAGCTTTGTTGTTCAGCCCTCGAACGTTCCAGTTCAGGAAGGTACAGTTTTGCTCAATCATTTGTAACAGGAAAGCACTCGGAACTCGGAAGAAACCCCACGCCACAGCCCGGCACCAAACAACAGCAGAGCCGGCCGCACCTCCCGCGGAACAAACAGAAAGGTAGAAGCAGAGCCCAACAAAACTGACAGACGCCTCCAGCCAAGGAACAGAAACTCCAGCCACCCCTCCAAGGCACAACAAACAGCACACCTCCGCAGCCAGCCTCGTTCCCTGGTATGGGCAGGTTGGTTTTTATCGTGTGTTTTTGTTGAGGGTTTCTCCTCTGGAGCGAAGAGGCGGCGCTGCTTCTTCCTTGCCGTGACGGCTGCCGATCCTTAAGGGTTTGTGAAGAAGTGCGTGATCAGGATCTTCCCTGGGTGCGCTGGTTTGATCTCATCGGGATCTCATCTTCTGATTGTGGTTCGTCGAGGCCTCGGGTGGGAGAATTAACTAGGCTTGGATTGCATCTACTGTAAGCCAATCCCTCTATCGTTGCTACTTCTTGTATTGGTGATTAATCAACCGAATTATCCGTCTTTTGGATTATACTGCTGTTATGTTTGCTACTTGCATTCTCGGGAAGCTGCTCCAGTCATTGGTTGGGAAGATCCATTAAATTGAGTTTGCCGTAGGACAAGATTGCATTGGAATATTGCTGCTCTCATTTATAATTAAATATTCTACTTATCCATTGTCATATACGGCTGCTATACTACTAAAAGATCACAATACTTTTGGGTTCTGAATTGTGAATTTTAGTTAACACAATTTTAGTCATTGTTGTGTCGTGAAAGATTGGGATAAATTATTGGACCGTGTAGGTGTGTGCTTATCAATAGATTAGAATCTAATCTTTTCAATACCTTCTGGTTTGCGTAGAGGAAATCGAAGACTGCTGCGTAGGACAGTTCGGCTTATCCGGGGGGACCTGCCGACGTGATGCCGACGTGTTGTCGAGTTGCTGCAGACCCGAGCGCAGACGATGGCGAGGTTCAGGTGTTGTCGAAGTTGACATAGATGTTTAGGCGTCGAACAACTGCTTCTCGTCAACTCCGCGATGTCGATGTAGAGCTCGTGCTGATAACGTGTTATAATACACGTCGTCAACGTCAGATCGCCTCTCTCTCTCAACAAGCACAAGAACACAATGGAACACGAGAACTAAGTATAAGAGACAAATCTTTATTTCTGAATTGGATAATTTACAATGAAGATCTCCCTCGTTTATATACTCCGAACATATACTGGAGTTTTGGTAGGAGCCCTCAAACAACCGGACTAGGAATAGGACTTCTAGTCTTCCTTTTCCTACCAGGAGTCTCAGCTTCTATATCCGAGATTGAGTCCTGTTGTTTTACAACATTCACAACATCAAAAATATGTTTGCAACATTCAAAATAAACTTTTACAACATTAAAAAAATATTCAGAGGCTATGTTGCGAGCATGTTGCGACTCGTGTTGCGTGCAACATCCAATATCAGGAGATTTCCTCCCTCCCCCTGCACACACCAAAGCGACCCATGTTACGACCATGTTGTGACCCGTGTTGTGTGCAACATCCAACATCAGGAGCCCTTCCAACATCGAAACTCAACATCTGCAACATTTGCTAAATCACAGTGAAACATTAAGATGCATATGTCACAACATGTTAAAGTAGCAGATGAAACACGGAAAACAAATGTTGTAACATCATCAAAACAATAGTGGAACACCTCAAATCACTTCATGTAACATCGAATAGCACTAGATGTTTCGCCCCCTGCTGCCCACCATGACCGCCGCCCGGAGGTCCTTCGGTGGCCAGCTCGGATGCCCGGCACCCAGCTGCGGCCTTGGCCATGGCCTGTAGCAGAAGTTATCAGCATCACAAGTCTTGCCGCTACAGGGTGACGCAAGGCAGCACAGATCCCTTCCTCTCATCTGGTCTGTGGATGCACAGGTTCACGGAGGAGCTACATGAATGCATAAGGTTCAAACAAGAAGTTGTTAAAGAAAAAGATGGAAGGATGGGAGGGTTGACTGAAGCACGTGGCGCACGTCTCGTCAGATATTTGAACGACGCGCTCGGACGATCGTGTATTAGCATTATATAATACATCCTTCGACTTTAGTATAGAAAATTATCACTTTAGTATAGAAAATTATCGCTACAAAATAACATTCCGTTTTATGCAATATTTTTTGCGAAACATGCTGAAATAATAATTGCAATTATTACTATAATTAATGACGGAGTGTCTAATTTTTTTTGAAAAAAATTCGGACGTCTTACTATTAGCATTGCTTTACAATTAGACGCCGGCATCGTAACACCTGTTTTTTTTTGGAGGGAAACAATTATCCTCATTCTTGCAGGTACAAACTCATTTCTCCACAGAATTCGACGCCAGCAAAATCAGATGGTAGACATGCTTGCAAAACAAAGTTTCTCCATGATTCAAGCTACACAATTAGATCCTACATGATTATGTGTTAATCCTTCTCATATTTACGAATGCCCTTCTATTATGGCATTTCAAAATGTAAACTCGCCTGATGTAACTCTTAATCAATGCAAGTTATGTTTGTTGTCAAAAAAAATTATCCTCGCTCATACACTCCATTTAATTTTCAGAGAAGTATATTGGTTACGATTTTGATTTTAGCCTGAGGGCACAAGAGAAATTGTCCGATCAACTGGCAATGCACTGGAGATCATGTCCTTAGATATTTACAAATGATGAACAGAGAAATAATAATAGACTTAGATCTTTTTACAAATAACGAGTGGAGAAGCGATAACAGGCTCTGCTTTCTATTCTTTTTAATCTAATTATTTCTCCTTCATCAGTGTACTCAGCGTCTGTGTTAAGAATAATGTACAAACTTGACTGTACATGGTCGCAAAGGCCGATACATTTTCATTACAAAAAATAGAGAAACCTTGAAAGAGTGGATCCCGCAACCCCCCCCCCCCCCCCCCCCCGCGCCCTCTTGTGTAGATTTCAGTGTATCACACCCGGTGCTTGATTTCCTTGTGGCGACGACGGAGGTCGCGCGGCAGCCTCGACCCTGCACGCACCCATGTGGTACAGCACATTATTCAACATTATTCATCGTGACATACTTGCAAATGTTTTGTGTTTTGTTCTGGGTTCAGGTGAGCAAAAATAATAGCGCCAGCTGCAGCTTAATTTGTTTACCTTGCGTTGGCTGGACGAGCACGGCGGAGATGATGAGTGCGGCCGCCAAGATCGCCAAGCACACGGCCAGGAAGGAGGGAGAACTACGCACCTTCTTCATCCTTGTACTCTATCGCTGATGTGATCTCGTAGCTCTGTCACGGCTAGCCCTCGACTACTCTTCCGCGTTTCGTCAGGGTGAGAGTTTGATTTCTGGATGCGTTTTCTAATGCACGGTAACGCGGCGCTTTTATGCGTGTTTGGCCGGTGCTGGTCTGGTCATTAACGCGTGTTTCTCATCATAGGTCGTGTATCGGTGTATGGTACGAGACGGCGGCGACGGTGCTTTGCATTGCCTGATGACGACTTGGCCAGTGTTTCTCCGCCTGTCACAGGTCAACCGTCAACCGACTTGACCGTCCGACCCGGGGTGTGGACGCGTGTGGCGAACAATGAACTGCATGCACCCAAGCGTCGCACTAGCCACAAGCAAGAAAAACTGACGCGATGCTGCCGCGCTATGACATGTAGGTTGTAGTCCAGTGATCGGTAGGAAAACCGAGGGATGTTTTTGCAGGATTTGAGGTTGTGGATTAGTTTTCTAAAACTGTAAGGTATTTTATGGATTTATTGTGACGAATGTAGGGCACTTTTATCATAAAATTACCTGAGGGGTGGCCTGATCGAGGGAGATGTTGTCCATAACCTGTAGCTCAGTCAACGGTAGTAAGATTGGAGATGTTTTTGCAAGATTTGAGTATGTGGATTAATTTCCTAAAACTGTAGGTTTTTTTTGGTAAACTGTAGGGATCTTGGATTGATTATGTCAAATCTAGGGTATTTTCCACAAAATTTCGGATTGTGGGTAGATTTGTAAAAAGTTTAGAGCCTTTTTCGTAAAGCTTGTGGACCGTGTGTTAATTTCTGTAAAGCTTAGGTTTGTTGGAGATGCATGAATCACGGGTTGATTATCATTAAATTACCAAGAGGTGCTTGATCACGGGAGGCATCGTCAAATTGTCTGAGAGATGACTTGAAGAAATGATAGTTATGTAAACCTTGAGGGGGATTGGTACTTGAGGGGGATTGGTAAATTATCAGAGAGTGGTTGGAGTAAAGTTTAATTTATAATATTTGAGAGACATTTTGTAAAATTGATAGTCCTTTATGCATTCCTTCAAAGCTCAAGGGGTTTACGTAAAAGTGCCTTAGAGGTGGATTGAGCAAATGTTATTTCTGTAACGTTCGAGAGGGTTTACATAAAATGACCTGAGTGTGGCATCAACTGCATACTAATTTCGATAAAGTGCGAGCATTTTTTTGTAAAACTGCACCCCCTAGGTCTGTTAAAGATAAAAATGTTTTGTGCCTGCGCCCGCGTCTAAAAAGTCTCTGCTGCCGAGTACCGCAGTCGGTGCTCCGTATACAACAATCTCGAGCCATTACAAATGCAGTCGGTGCTGGTGAGTGTTCGTCTGTGTGCTGAGTACCGCATAACTTTTTTCTCTGGTGGCGGATGTTTATTCCGTCCATCAAAAACTTTATTTTCACATTCCAAAAAAATCCCCATATGTTACAAAAGGTAATGAGATTTTGCGTTGCTGAAGAATGATACAAATGCTACCCATTTAAAATTGTTTCACTTTAAGAGGTCTAATATAAATATTTCTAGATAGGAAGGAAGGTAGGAAAGGAAGAATCGGAAACCACGCCTTCTGGCCGTTTCACTCCACAAGGAAAAAAATACAAAATCATTGCTTGGTGATTCTCATTGAAACGTTTCTGACTTGCACACTTTGGCAGCATTTTTCAGTTTTTGCAAGAATTGAAATTGATTCTTGCTGCCAAACAAAGCCTTCTATTATACTAGGAACATTCTCGTGCGTTGCTACGGGCAACACAACATTCATATTTGCAATACACATTGAATTAAATAGGATGTGTGATACATATTGGTTACATTGATCTGGATGTGTCCATTATACTTGCTGATACAGATACATACGTGCAATCTTTGATGTGTATAATAATGTGTCCCTTTGAGAATCACATAACGCAAGTCTTTTAACTCTTTATACTTGTATGCAATCCATTTTCCATCATTGTATAAGAACAACACATACAAGGCACATCATTCATATTGCAATACACATTGAATTAAACGGGATATGTTCATTCAACTTAACTTGTATGTGAATATGTGATCAAGTGAGAATATGAACATGAGAGAATCTAAATCAAAACCCACTTTTACAAGCTAGCAATATCAATATTGTAGTCTGTAGCATTTCCTTCATCAGGTTTACAAATGCAACTCAATAATCTTGGCAATTGAGGTACTTAACAAAAAAGGAGCACAAAATGGAAACTGGGAGTGCTCCATCAATAAGTATATGCTTTCAAAAACTTTTATTCTAAGTAGCATGATCCATACAAACTAAGTGTTAGTTCCTTCACAAATGTGAACGCAAAAATAGGCAAGATGTTAACTGCCGCAAGCAAACCTTTGCTGGAGAGACATTAATACAAAGATGGCTAGGAACAATCCTTCATTCACTGAAAGATAATTACTGTTGTTAAAAGTTAACTGAGATATTGAATTGATAGTCCAGCATTCCTCTGAAATAAGAAGTAATAGAAAATATAAGTGAGAAAAGGAAATAGAATAGTTATGATTCTGCCAAAATTAGCACCTTAGATACCACAATGTCTACTTTGCAAAATTACCAAATCAAAATTTTCATTCAGCAAATTGAAGTGCCTAAGGTGACCAAAAGTTCCCAATGTTTGATTCTAGTGTTCTTCGTAGGTGAGAAAAAAATTAACATCTAATGATTAGGTAAATTAGTGTTGTAGTGAACAAATTAACAGAACAACTAAGAATAGTGACCAAATCTTTGCAAGTCTACAACTCTTGATAGAGTTACCAATTTTGTTTGCAATGTCAACCACCTCCTTGTATGTCTTCTAGATATATGGACCAGGCTATCAGACAAGATAATAAATCATCTTTGAGCAAGAAACATATTGTTTGGAGTCTTATAGGGTTGTGCAAAGTGATCATGAACCGGATGTCATCCACAAACTTCACAGCCCATGTCAATGTGAGAAGCTTTCGTCTTGAGCAATGCTGGTGACACATATATTAATCACACCAGGATTAAACAGTTGAACAACACAGATAGCTAAAAGGCTAATTAGGTGGAGATTTACTATTAAGCTATAGATGGCAAACAACACCATAAAAATTATTTATTGTATAGATTTATTGATATATGATTAGTATAAATGGAACTATCATGACCATTTGATGCAATTACAATTCATTTCACACAAATGGCATGAGATAAAACATGGTATGATCATATAACTTTAGCCCAAATTTTCTAATTTTCTGAATCATACCTTTTTTGTTGGATGTTAAACTATTCTTTTCTATTTGTTTTCTTGAGTAAAATATCAAAATATTCCACCATGTCTTTAGTGGTACATATTATATTAGACAGGTAGACTTTGGTGAGAAAAAGTTGGGGGATGCAAAAGCCTGAAGTTATCTCATGCCTTAACATACTTAAATTGTAACCTGAAGCTTTTCCTAGGATGCTACAGCTAGAGAAATATCCTTTCCTACAAACAAGATGGACATGACTAACAGTCCTAGAGGGAACTAAAATACCATTTTAAGCTAAGTATAAATAGTTTCCCAAGTGTAGTTGTTGAATACTGAATATGATTAAATCATGTAAAGTGGCCCTGATCTTCAGTGTGTCATCATATGTCTGAGCTGTACTGTCAGATTCAGAACTTTCATTTCAAAAACACTCAGTCACACAAGATTTGTGCAATTTCTTAGGCAAACCAATGACTTTATTTAATCAAAATCCATCCAAGGAATGATCTAGCCAATCACAAAACATCTCTAGCCAAAGAATGATCTTTCGTTTGACTTGACATGCACTGGATGAACAATGCTTCAAAGCCGTTGGAACCAAAAGTGCATATGTGGCTTAAAGTACGTACAAAAATATCAAGGGCATAGAACAAAACTAAAGCCACTACCATGGTGTGGCCCACAATAACAAAAACTTGATAAGTGGTGTTACCATTGCATCAGGCATGCCCTGATAAGTCACATCAAGTTTCTTCCAGAACAGATCTTCAATCCAATTTGAGATGTTGTGGAGGTAAAATTTCCAAGGTAACAAATCAAAGAGATGTAAAAATTGAATGCTACAAAATAACATAAATGTGAAGAAGATACGTGAGAGGAGAGTTCTGCAAATTTCTAAAGAAATATCTCCTTGAGCTCAGAGCTAACTTACCATGCCAACACTCAGCCTGATAGGGCCACACTATATTTGTGAAAGCCACTACCGACATGGTTTTCACCTCTTGCCATACAATACAATGTGTGAGTTACCATCTTCTTTATTTTCTCGACTTCACTCTACTTTCCAGCTTCCATGTGTTTACAAAATTTATAGAGCATTATATAATCTTCAACAGGTGTTGGAAATTTGGGGCACAAAGCCAAATCAACTGCAAGGACAAGGTGAAAAATTGGTAAGAAAGAGAGCAACTTGTCACTGTAAAATACATGGTTTTCAAATCGCCTTTATAATAAGCAGAACAGGTGCAGATTGAGAAATTTGAATCTTTAAGAAAACCCATAAGAAACCATCTTCAGCTTGGTTTGTTACACTTATCATATCTAATAGCTTAGCAGATAGCTAAAATATCCAAATAAATAGAATAAAAATAAGCAAGTTGCATGGAAACAAAGTGGAGACAAACTAATTTAATTTACATTTAGTCTGCATATAAGGACAAAAGCTAGCTTCTACTAATAATCTCCTTCCTAGAATGCACACTTAAGAATGCCCATTTCAAATAGAGATGATAGTAAGATCATACGAAAGCAGTTATATATATCGGTAATGTGTCACAATCACAAAAGCTCAACTGCTCAAGCAAACACAACAGACACTCCTAATACAGTAATAATACTACTCAGTAATCACTATTATATAATACAATAATGCAGGTGTTAATGTTCTCCCAACCAAAACAGTTAGAAAACAAAGTCACCGTGATTGGACCTTCATAGTTTCTCATGTACATCTCTGAACCAAAGGGTAGAGAAAATGTAGTTGGTGTTGCAATCTTCATGTTGCTCCTCAGGTCACCAGTAGATGCTACATTGACATGGTCCCCTGCTGAACTGAATGATGAGCACCAATGTTTATGAATACCGACAGACACCAAATTATATTGTGGCTCAAATGTATAATGCATACCAGGACGCCACATATTGCAATATGCACAGAAGTATTTCAACAAATAGCTAGTGTGCATGTCTGGACAACCCCAATAAAACATTCAGACCAACAAAATAATCAATTCCAAATTTCACTACAATGTACAGCAATAGTAGAGTAGAGATTTTGGAAGCCTTTAAAGACATTTCAATGAATCAGTTAAATACAAAAATTAGCAATGCAGGATTTCACCTGCACCCCTAGCATAGCATGTTGGGTAAGCCCATGGAGCTCCCCTTTGATGTTGTTCTCGTTGCCTTCAATAACAACATGACAGAAGGAGAAGAACTGTAAGATTGAAATCAATTAGATTAGGTTGGGGAGGGAGAACCCTATAATAATGCAAACAGATAGCAAGTCCGGAGGCATTAGACAAACTTTGATTCTCACCAAATTGGATTTGCTATTTCATATGGCTTGTACCTGGATGTTCACCGGTGGAGTCGGCTGTGGACGACAGCAGCATCAGTGGTGCAAAGTTGATGGTTGCAGTGGCGTGGCGATGGGGATGTAGGACAGGGAATTCGATGACAAAATGAGGAACAAACCATTCATATAAAATGATTGTAGTAGCATGTGAGGAAGAACCATTGGTTCACATAACAAAAACAACAAATTAACTAGGTTAAATTAAGCTAAATATTTGAGGAAGCATCACCTTGCAAAAATTATAGAGTATGATCCACGTGAACCATCTTTATTTTCCACTAATTCTATAGAGACATATCCTTTTCATTAATTAATAGAAACTAATGGATAAGCAGAGGCTAAGACGATTGCAACTACACCAGTAATTGGCACGGCCAGGGGCTCGGTTGGGGCGGTGAAAAAGAGGAGGTCGAGAGGGTCCGGTAGACGTGCTTACCGGAAGCGAGGACGCGATGCAGTAGCCGGTGCGGCGATGATGCTGTAGCCTGAATTTGAGGCGGCCGGTGATGTTGGTCGACACGAGATCCGCGACACGGCGGCACATCGGTGGATCTCTAGCCACAGGGGTGTAAGTGCAATCAATCCCTAAGTGGGTTTTGGTGAGTTGAGTGACAACTTGATTAAAACACTAAAACTCTTGTAAACCGTGTGAGCAGGTTGTTGATTATTCATAAATGATATTTATGTGTAAGATCATGCATTTGTCTCATATTGCTAAGAAGACAAGGGTGGATCATGGCAATATACATGGAATGTATGCAAGCATACTAAAGATGAATGTCATGATATGGATAGGATGTTCTTCCCATTGGACTTTACATGAGACATACAACAAGTGACCCTAAGCTAAAAAAAATGAAAATAGAGGCATGTTTATACTTGCTACGTGGTTGGCTTCTATATGGCAAAGCAAAGCACATTATGAACAAAGGTGAAGCTTGTGATATAGAATGAGAGAACTAAATTAAGTTGAGTATGGTATCAAGGGGATTTCACTATTGACACAAAATGGAACTTGATGAACTATACAATAAGTTTACCTAGTACAATATCAAATGGATTTCACTCTTACATCAAGTGAAGGATATCGACTCATACAAAGAAGCTAGTTGCAAGACTTCAAGTATAGCATTGACAAAGGTCATGCGATTACCTCTATTGTGATGGACCTATAAATAGAAGTTTGCAAAGCAAGAATAAATGATATCAATCAAAGGACAAACTATTTTAGTGGCATCTCAACTGGAATTCTCTCTATGGTTGAAGGCTTGACTCAATTGTGGCAAAGGTGAGTAATGAAGAGATCAAGATGGCTAAAACGAGGAACTAAGCAAAGGCTATGGATAGCGACCATAAGCAAAGTGTCTAGGGTGAAGCTGAGAGCATCAAGGATTTCGAAGTATCATATCCAAGCCTACCGAGGAAAGTGATAAATTGCATTTAGTGTCATGAATGATAAATTGGAATGGCTTAAGAATTCAAAGTGGTTAATTCTCTACTCTATGGAAGAATTCTAAGTCACTTGCTCAAGGTGGACATGCTCAAGCACATGCATATATTTACTCATCTATAACATGTGCTCAATTGGTATACAATATTGGAAGCCCTCGAATCATTGAAGATCAATTACCAGCATACCTTGGTGGTTCAAGCTCAAGTAGATTAATTATGCTTTATTTTTTATCATGAGTTTAGGTATGTCGTACTAACAAGAGGGATGAATCATCGGTTAGATAACAAACATCAAAACGTGCTCAAGTGAACCCAAGAGAGACTAACCTGTGAGATCAAACCTTAGTAGAGCTCTCTGGCCCAAACCAGTCAGACCGGTTTGGCAAACCGGTCTTGGCAAACTGGTTTGACCGGTTTGGGCACTGACACCGTCCAACGGCTAGTTGGTTTGAAAACTGGTCTGACCAGCTTGGCAAACCGGTCTGACCGGTTTTGTCTGACAAACTAACAGCTAGTTTTGTGTGTGGTGGGTATTTATACCCATGAGCTCCTCTCTGAGGGGCTGCTGGTTCTCCACACTTCTAACACCTTCCAGAACCCCAGCTGAGCTCTCCTCAACCTCTCTAAGTGAGATTCAAGTCTTTAGTGCCCTTTCCTTGAGTTAGGTTGAGGAAGTTTCTTGTGTGAGTTTTGAGAAGCCTAGTGAGCATCCCACACTTGAGCACCTGCTGATTTCGTTGAAGATCTTTTGAAGCATCTTTTACTCTTAGAGCCCTTGGCTCCTAGATGGCTAGAGGTCGCTTGGAAGCTCTCGATCGTGGTGTGGCAGCTCTAAGAAGTTTGTAATTGCAAATCAAAGATAGTGGAACACTCCATCTATTGCCTTGGAGATAAGTGTGTGGGAGGAGCGGATTGAAAGAGATCCCAAAGCCCTTGTATCTTACCTCAACAACGTGGACGTAGGCCAGCCTTTGTGGCGAGCTGAACCACGGGGTAAATCTGATGTCTTTGTGCTCTTACTTGCTTTACATTCACTCGCATTACCTTAAGCTATTTCTAGCTTAATCGTTGCGCTTCCGCTTCTATCTACCTTGGTGTGCTTGTGTTGTGTGCAGCGACTTCATTGACACTCTTGGAAACACCTGTGGAAGTCCTACACCAAGTTTGATTTGAGCTAGATCTCGTAGAGGGCATTTAATTAATTCATTGGTTTGCTACCTAACCGGTTTTGGAAACCAGTCTGACTGGTTTAGTACTAACTTAGGGTTGAAATCTTAATAAGTGCAGATTCGTCTATTCACCCCCCCTCTAGACGACATCAAGATCCTTTCAATTTGTATCAGAGCAAGGAACTCCGATTCGATCTTAACCGCTTGGAGAAAAGATGTCGACAACATTTGAGGTATCTTTTGATCCATTGACTCTAGGTGGCTCAAACTACGATTCTTGGTCATCTCATGTACTTAATGAAATTAGGACCTTTGGTCCACATGCTGAGCAAATTATAGTTGCTAGTATTCTCCCTCCTCAAATTGATCAACTCACGCAAGAGGTTGAAAAGCTTAAAGAAGACTTGAGTAAGTTGAAGGGAAAGAGTCAAGTGCAACCATCTCAAGATAACCATGATTGTTAACACCAAAATTTGGTAAGGAGTCCGACTCGTGGGTCCGGTTCGATAAAGAGTCCGTCCGGTGGAAGGAAGGATCTTTTCGAGACATTCGGCAAAGAGATCGCGGTCGGCTATCCGCTCCGGTTCGGTAAAGGAACAAGAGAGCGATTTTGCGGAATTGGATGGTGACGTGGCTCAATCAGGGAAGACAAATGGATGGATAGGCGATCAAGCTTAGAGATAAGTTAGGCAACGAATCCATTCGAAGTTGTACTCAACACGGTATAAATATGACCCCTGAATGTATGTAAAAAAGAACAATCATTCTTCAATACACACCGGCCTTACGCCAAACCCTAGAGTCCCTGTCGTGTCGTCGAGTTCTTCGAGAGGGCTAATCGATCCGTCGACCTCCGTGAGTACCGGCAACCTTGTATCATGTCTAGTATCATGCGGTGGATTTAGATCTGATGCAAGTAGTCTTGTTACCATGCTTCGTGTCATGCGGTAGATTCAAGCCTGGTTCAAGAGGGTTTGTTGTTAGATCATGAGTCATGCGGTAGGCTAAGATCTAGCTTGAAGCTAGTTATCGGCTCTATTGGATTTTGGCAAGATCCGATAGATTCATTAAGTTACCCCGTGTTATCTTGAGTTTTACTTTAAGTTTTAATTCATGTAGCACACCTTTGCCCAATCTAGATGGGTTTGGATCGGCTCTATCTCTTTTATGATCCTTGTTCGAGTAGATTTCATATTTTAACACGTGGGTCTTGTGTTTTCCGATAGCCGAAACCGAATTGATCTAGGTTGTTACGTGTTGCGGGTTCAAGCTTGCTAATGTTCGTATAAATCTTGAAAGAGCCGGGTATCATGCGGTAGATGCGAGGTTTTTGGGTTGCTTTGGGGCTAATCATCCGGTGGATTAGATTCCAAAATCTATCCGATAGATTTATTCGCTTGGTAATGTTTGTTCCTTCTTCATGGACCCCGAATCGGTACATTCGGCCGTATTCGGTTATGTTTCTTCACGAGTAGAACACGTGCGTTATTCATGCTTTGAATGATGTATGCTTTTAGCTTTCCATATTTAGATTTTATCATGCGGTGGATAGATCTATTTGCGGAAAGTGGTACGGTCTTTCATGCAAGTTGTATCATGCGGTGGATAGATTTGCTTGATATCGTACTCGACGGGTTTTGAAGTAACTAGACATGCGGTAGACTAGTCCTTTGGATCTATGCATACTTGTTTAATACATGATCATGTCCGTGCTTTACTTTATTTATTTATTTAATACTAATTTTCATGAGGATCGGTCATGTCCTCGTGCGTACGCATTCTTACTTAAACAAAGACCGATCGTCGTCATGCTCACGTCATCCATTCGGCGGTGTTGCCTTTTCCCTTTGCGGTTTCCCGAATGGTTGTAGTTTGTTGGCGGATAGCTTTCTATAGCTATATGTCATCTCATTTGGCTTCTTAGCCGTAAACATGGAGCTGCCTCGGTACCACCCGGCAAGTTCCAAGCTTTGGTATTTAACTCGCTTTGTCTTTTGTTAATTTTCAGGAAAAATTGACTGGCACGTCTTTCGCTCTCTGCGCGTGTGAAGCCAGCTTTGTTCGGCTTGCTGTGTGTTTGGCGTTGAGTGCACTTTTCGCGTCAACACACTTTTTGGCACGCCCAGTGGGACCACAGCCGAATAGATTCAAGATGCCTGAAATCGCAGACCTCATGGATGTCAACCTTGAAGATCTTTCTCCAGAGCAGCGGCAGCAACTCCAAGACGTCGTGGACCGGTTTCGGCGAAGGTCCGCCGTCGTTCAAAAAGAATAGAAGCGGCGTCCCGTATCTGAAGAACGAGATGCCCAGGGTATTGCTGCTAGGGGAGAGCGATACCACATCCCAGCAGGAAAAAGAAGAGTGCATGCGGGTGTTCCAGGAATCCACAGATTACATGCTTAGCAAGCACAACAAGGCTTTCCTCGGTGCGCTCCAGCAGATGATGGTGGCCGTCTTCGGCCCTGGCATGGAACAAGCGTTCAGCAAAGCGCCCATCCGGGGGGCACCGTGGAGGCCCCGGGCGAATCAAGCTCTCGGCCACCACTTCGGAGCCCGCCGGTCTTGCCTCCTCCCCAAAGCGCCGGAAGTCAAGCGTTCCGGCCCTCCGCCACGGAGCCGCCGGGAAACGGCCGGTTCGGCCTCCACCGCAGGCCTCGGGACGGCCAATCCGGCCACCACCGCGGGCGGCACGGGTCAACGCCGTGCAACGCGCCGAATCCGTACCGGCCCACGTACGGAGACTTAGCATTCGGCTCGACCGGCGCCCCGCTCACTTCTCGGTCGAGAGGATTGCTCCGGCGACCAGCGGGCCGGCAGAGAAACTTGTACGGCGGTGGCTATCATGAGGTGGGGAACTACGGGGCGTTTGATGCTTTCCCACATCCGGGATACGCGCCGGCTACGGGCGCGCGGGGAGGACGACGCCCGGCGCGGAAAATGGCCGAATTGATGCAAAATCGGTTCGGCCTCAAGCCAAAAATGCAAGGACCCGCCTATAAGCCGTCGTTCCCGAATGGTACTACAATGTGCTCTTGCCGCCAAGGGTGAAGCCGCCAACGGAGTTCACAAAATTCTCGGGGCAAGACGACACGAGCACGGTCGAGCACATCGCTCGTTACCTCATGCAGCTCGGGGAGTGCTCGGCTGAGGAGACATTCAGGGTCCGCTACTTCGCCGCATCGCTGACAGGTCCAGCGTTTCAGTGGTTCTCGTCCCTGCCCCCTGAATCAGTTGCCAGATGGAAGGACTTAGAGCGGAAATTCCACGCTCATTACTTCAGCGGCAGCTCGGAGAAGAAGCTGATTGACCTTGCGACCATGAAGCAGAGGCATAGCGAGACGCCGCTGGAGTTTCTCCGGAGGTTCAGGGAGGTCAAGGGCATGTGCTTCTCGCTTAACTTGCCAGATGACCAGCTGGCTGACATGGCTGTCGCCGGGATGCTACCGGCCGTACGCGAAAAGTTGTTCGGGATGGAGTTTGAGAATCTGGGTCAGCTATCACAGAAGCTATCACTGATGAGCAATCAGGCGTATGGCTTTAAGAAGGACACCAAATTTGGCAAGCAGCACGACGTCACTGACGTCTACAACCCGTTCCCGGACAAGGCCGATCTGTTCGAGGATTCTGATGATGAATTGGATGTAGCCGCAGCAGAGATCATGTGGGGGAAGGAGCCTTTGACAATGAATCGGCCGGGTCAAGTAGACCAAGGGAATTTATGATTTTGACATCACGAAAGCCGATAAATTGTTTGAGCTCTTAGTGAAAGAAGGCCGAATCAAGCGCCCGAGGGGCATTCCATGGTTCGGCCCGATGGAGTTAAGGCAAAACGTTACTGTGGTTTCCACGACGAGGGATTCACACTCCATCAATAATTGCGGGGTCTTCGGGATGAGGATCCAAAAAGCCATCCGGGAAGGTCACCTTAAGTTCGACAACAAAATGAAGCTGGATGGCCACCCCTTTCCTCGAACATGGTGGGCTTTTCTAACAACGTGATAACCGTCGAGGAGAAGGGAAAAGTCAAGGTCTTGACCTCGGCCGGAGGTCTAGACAAGGTGGAGCGATGGACCCGAACGCCAAGTGACTGCGGAACGGATGCAAGATGACGCCCCCCGTATTCTTAAGAGTCACATCGAAATTGGGGAGTCATCCCGAGCCAAGCCCGGGGTGACATCGCGCATCCTCCTCAACAAGTGGCGGTGCGAGATTGAGAAAGAGCGCTACCGAAGAGGCGCTACGAGGAGGAACAACGCGAGCCGAAGAATACGCGCGCGAAGAGACCGGGAGCGAGACACGCGCGAGCGGAACGCGCACACCGGGGATGCGCCTTCTTCGGGCATTGCCGGAATGAGGGTTTAAAGCTGCCCACGTTGAAGAAGCGTCCGGAATGCGGTGACGGGTATGTTGAGTACGAGCGAGAAAGCGCCAATCGCCGATCCGTCCACGAGAGAATTGGAAGGATCCACCCTAACGGGGATCGGCGCCAAAAAATTGAAGTCATCGATCATCCCAGGAAGCGCCGAGCTGACCTCAGATGGGTCGATCAAGAGGAGGATGAGGATGACTACGCCTGGCAGAAGGGGCAATGGTGCCCGCCCGGCCTGAGGAGGAGCCAGAAGAGACGGGTCCAGCGCTTGAGGAACCGCGAGATGAGGCGGGCGGGATCCGGACGAGGCGGGTGTGGCGCCCCAAAGACCAACCGGAGGGATCGAAGCATTCGGCTCCGGCATGCATGGTATACTTTCGCCGAACGAGTTCATGGCTCCCGCTAACCGGGTTATGCGGGGAGGAAGCTTCCTTCGATGATGAGCAGACCGAGGGGATGATGGCACAACTGGTGCTGGCCAAGCAGGCCATCTTCGACAAGCCGGCCAAGAATCGTCATATGAGGCCGCTGTACTTGAAGGGATACGTCAATGGCAAGCCATTGACCAAGATGTTCGTCGACGGTGGAGCGGCAGTCAACGTAATGCCATACACCACCTTCAGGAAGCTTGGCATGGGCCCGAGCGATTTGACGCCTACAAGCATCATCTTGAACGATTTCGCCGGGAACCCCTCAGACACCAAAGGATGCGCTCACGTGGACTTGATGATCGGGTCCAAGACGCTGCTCACCACCTTCTTTGTCATCGAAGGCAAAGGAGCCTACGACTTCTTTGCTTGGGCGGGGCCCCGGATTCATGCTAGCTGCCGCGTCCCATCCACCATGCATCAACGGCTTATCCGGTGGGTGGACGATGAGATCGAGGTCGTCCAAGCGAGATGACTCCGTGAGCGTGGCCAACATGGAACCGGCCTTCGGGAATACCAAGGCATCGATTGTTTCTCGGGGAAAGGGCGGGGAGAAGGTCTGTTGAACTGTCGGCGGTGATCAACACCGATTCAAGCGATCGGCTCTTATAGCAATTTTTAATGGAGAACCCCGTAGATGGCACCGATGGCAAATTAGGGCGAGGATTCATGTCGGCCGATAAACCGGAAGAAGTTGACATTGGAAGCGGTGATAAGCCAAGGCCGACGTTCATCGGTGCAAATTTGCAACCGGACTTCGGGACGAATTTGATTGAGCTTCTCAAAGAATACAAGGATTGCTTCGCCCGGGATTATTCGGAGATGCCCGGATTGGATCGTTCCATCGTCGAGCATCGGTTGCCAATCAAGCCTGGTTTCAAACCATATAAGCAACCACCCCGGAAAATCTACAAGGATGAGGTATTGGCCGATGTGAAGAAGGAAGTTGAAAGATTACTTGATGCAAACTTCGTTCGGCCATGCAGATATGCGGAGTGGATATCTAACATCGTCCCTGTGTACAAGAAGAATGGAAAAATGAGGGTTTGCATAGATTTCAGGGACCTAAACAGAGCTACTCCGATGGATGGATACCCGATGCCTATTGCCGATTTGTTGATTGACGTCGTCGCTGGACACAAGGTGATCAGCTTTATGGATGGCAATGCGGGATACAATCAGATCTTCATGGCAATAGAAGACATTTCAAAGACGGCCTTTAGATGCCCTGGTCATATAGGCCTATTCGAGTGGATCGTCATGACATTTGGATTGAAAAATGCCGGTGCAACCTATCAGCGAGCCATGAATTACATTTTTCATGAGTTGATCGGCAAGATCGTGGAGATCTACATCGATGATGTGGTAATCAAATCCCTAAGTCATGATACCCATTTGGAAGATGTGAAAAAAGACCTTGGAGTGCACCCGGAAACACGGTTTGAAGATGAATCCAAACAAGTGCGCTTTTGGGGTTTCAGCTGGAGAATTCTTGGGGTTTTTGGTCCACGAAGGAGGAATTGAGGTTGGCAAAAAGAGCATGAAGGCCATTGATGAAGTTGTTCCTCCAACTAACCTCAAGGAATTGCGATCCTTTGCTCGGCAAGATCAATTTCGTAAGAAGATTCATATCAAATTTGTCACAGAAGGTCTTGCCGTTTTCTCCGCTGTTAAAGTTAAAGAAAGATCAGAAGTTTATTTGGGGCGACGAACAACAAAAGGCTTTCGATGAGATCAAGCAGTACATGAAGGAGCCACCAGTACTGGTTCCTCCCCAGCTGAACAAGCCTTTCAAGTTGTACGTGGCGGCCGATACCCAAACCATTGGATCGGCCCTTATTCAAGAATTTGAAGGAAAGGAGCGGGTAGTAGCTTATCTTAGCCGAAAACTACTTGATCCCGAAACCAGGTATTCACCGTAGAGAACCGTGCCTTTGCGTGTACTACTCGTGTACAAAGTTTTGGCACTACCGTTGAATGCCGAATGCACCGTATATTCCAAGTTTGATGTGATAAAACATATGTTATCTATGCCAATTTTGAACGGCAGGATTGGCAAGTGGATTTTAGCTTTATCAGAGTTTGAGTTGAAGTTCGAATCGGCAAAAGCCATCAAAGGTCAGATCATTGCCGATTTCATAACTGAACATCGCGATCCGACAATTGACTTGCTTGAGATCACCCCTTGGGCTTTGTTTTTGATGGATCATCATGTGGTAAAGGTGGGGGAGTAGGGATCCTACTGATTTCGCCTAGAGGTGAGATGTTAATTCGCCATCCCTATACGGCCCCTTTGTCACAAATAATCAAGCGAGAATACGAGGAATTACTTCGAGGGCTTCGGTACTTGAGAGAAGCGAGGGGCCGTTTCGGTTGAAGTTTATGGAGATTCGGAGCCGGTAATCAAGCAATTGAACGGCCAATATGAATGCAAAAGTGAAGCGCCGAGGAGTTACTACGAAGAGTGCGGGGAAATCTTGAGAAGCTTCCCATTGGTAACTCTACAGCACATTCCTAGAGAACATAACGAAGAAGCAAACAAAGCCGGCTCGAGCGCGCGTCGGTTACAAAGAGAGTCAAGAAGCGTTTCTTTGCAGAGGCGTGTGCACTAGGGGCGGATCTTGCAGGAGATGATTGGAGGAAAGAGATCGTTGATTACTTGAAGGATCCTTCCCGTAAAGTCTCTAGGAAGCTCAGGTACAAAGCCATAAAGTTCGTTCTTCTGGATGATAATTTATTCTATAAATCGTTGGATGGGGTATTACTACGATGCCTGGGTCCAGAAGAAGCCAAGAACATGATGAGCGAAGTGCATGATGGGATATGCGGAGCACACCAATCGGCCTACCGTATGAAGTGGGTTATTAGACAAACCGGATGCTTTTGGCCGACGATATTAGAGGAGGCGCTTTGAGTATTACAAGGGATGTCGGGATTGCCAAAGGTTTGGGAATATTCAAAAGGTCCCCGCATCGGCATTGAATCCCATCATCAAGCCATGGCCATTCGGGGGTTGGGGTATCGACTTGATTGGCCAAATTAATCCACCATCTAGCAAGGGGCATAAGTTCGTGCTTTTGGCCACAGATTATTTCTCTAAATGGGTTGAGGCGATCCCCCGAAGAAGGTGACGTCGGAAAACATGATTGAATTCGTCAAGGAGCACATCATCTACCGATTTGGGATCCCTCGGACAATTACCAGCGATCAAGGGGCACAATTCGTGTCACCGGAGTTCGAAGAATTTGCCGAAAGCATGGGGATCAAATTGTTTAATTCCTCTCCCTATTATGCCCAGGCTAATGGTCAAGCAGAGGCCTCTAATAAGATCATGATCAAGTTGATACAAAAGAAGATCAATCAGAAGCCAAGAAGGTGGCATTCGGTTCTCAGCGAAGCACTGTGGGCTTACCAAATGGCCCCCCATGGAGCCACAAAGACTTCTCCTTACGAGTTGGTTTACGGGCATCACGCAATCTTGCCTTGGGAGATGCAATCGGATTCAAGGAGAGTGTTGCTGCAAAAGGATTTGAGCTCCAAAGATTACAGTGGCCTAATGATGGACGAGCTGGAGGATTTACATATGATCCGTCTTAGAGCCCTGGAAAACATCGAGAAAAACAAACTGCGGATTGCCAAGTACTACAATAAGAAGGTAAAAGTAAGGCAATTTGCAGAAGGCGATCTAGTGTGGAAAGCGTTATTGCCGATTGGAACTAAATACAGTGAATTCGGCAAATGGTCCCCTAACCGGAAAGGACCCTTTCGTGTGGTCGGATGCGTCCCTGGTAATGCGTATATATTGAAAACTTTGCTAGGAGAAGAATTTTCCGCTGCAATAAATGGAAGATATCCGAAGAAATATTATCCTAGCATTGAGATCGATCGGTGATTACACACATACGGCACGGATATAGCCGGCACTCAAGAATGAGGCCGCCTTCGGAACAAAAATCCATGAACGGGAGAAACGGCCGGTGCCTAGATGCATTGCCCTTAGGACAAAAAACTACATTACAACTGCTTCTTGCAGGATTACATCTAACAACCCTGATGGTCAGATCCCCAAAGAGGTGGGAAGCAGAAGGCGTGGAGAAAGAAGCGGAAGTATGATTCGATCTTTTCTTTACTTCTTCGGCTGCTCCCTCTTCAGTTGTTCCAGGACCACCGTGACGGCAACTTGGAACGCACGGGGGTGACCATGGTTGGCGGCCTCTCGCCAAGCTATCCCGGGCCGTCTTCGGGATGTTGTACCGTCGGAGACATCCGCGAGAGGAATCAAGGTTAGGGGCAAGAAATCCAGATGCAAGCATAAGGTCAAAAAGAAGTCAGAAGCGTTTACCCCCTACTAGCGCTTCCAGAGCCATGCGACGCCCGCGCTCGGCTTGGCAACGGGCGGTGATGTCCCTGAGACCGTGCTCCAGATGCCGAACGCGGCGGCGCGGTCGATGGTTGGCCCTCTCGTTCGGGCGTGACCTCCTCTGCTTCAAGGGAGGAATCGGAGGAAATGTACTCCGGCACATCTTCGGTCCCGATGATCTCTTCAGGGAGCAAATCAAGACTGAAAAAGGAAAAGAGGAGAACATGAAGCACGAGATCGTGCGAAAGAACGAGGAGTAGATCAAGGGAGAACTCACTTCCGAATCGTACGCTTCTTTGATGAGCTGCTCTCCTGGGGCTGCTTGCCTTTGTCCATGGCTTTGGGGTTTTCTCCTCTGAGGACGGGGGAGGAGATGAGAAATGATGGATGAGTGTGCGAGTGGATTTGCAGAGCATCCCGGCAGGCTATTTTATTGACCGAAGGGGTGCATTGGGAGTGATGACTGGCCAGTACACACTGTTGGAATACCAAACGGCAGGGTTTTTTCACAAGCGCGAAGGGTTTTTGCTTGAACAGTGTTTATGGATTGCCGAATCGGGATCTTCTGTGGATTTTGCGCCAAGAGGCGGTTGTTCTTGCGCGTTCGGCTCAAGATAGTTCCCGGATGCATTCAAAGAAAACAAAATTCGCAGATGCAAAATGCAAAGGGAGTCATCACAAAACAAGCACAGAATTCAAAGCTCTTCATTTATTGCCGATATTTACACATCCCTAATACAATCTAGTCGAAGAGTCTGTTCAACACAGATTGGGGATGAGTAATTTCGGCAATGGCGTCGCCGTGGCCGTCGAGGCGCTCCAGGATGAGTTCGATCTCGTCAATGTCCTCCGGCGCGCCGCCCCGGAAGTCGCGCGGCCTGGTGGAGTAGTCAACGTCCGTATGCGTCGCCATGGCAGCCAGGCCCAAGGTGGTGCCCAGACGAACGCCATGGGTGGCCACCTCGTCAACGCGGTGCTCCGCCGCGGCAAGGCGCTCCGCCGGCGTGTCGCCGCGGGCATTCACCTTCTCGGCCAGCTGCTCTACCAGCGCCTTTAGCTGGTTGAGCTCAGCGTCGCGGGCTGCAAAGAGCAAGAAGAAAAGATTAGCATCAAAAGCCGGGCTGGATCAAGAATTGCTTTCAGAGCCGTACCATCGATGGCTTCCAGCAGCTGTTTGCGCTGGTCCTCCCATTCCAGCTCGGCTATGCCCGCCTTCTTGGAGACGTCCTCTAGCTCACGCCGAGACGCCTCCAGCTCCTCCTTGAAGCGGAGGGCATCGACTTCCCCGTACGGCACGGGGGAGTGGCCGTCGGACTCCGAGGAGTCGGCCGGAAGGGGTTGATTGGCCGGCGCGGGAGACGGATTCCACTGAATCAATCTAAAAAAGGGATGATCGTCAAGGCAAGAAGAAGGTCAGAGAGTCGAATCAAAGAGCAGGGATCGACGATCATTGCCTCCGGCGCGCGTTGGTGCTGCTCCCCTCTGCCTCGTCGGAGGCGCGGCGGCGGTTGAGGCGGCGCACCATAATGGTTTGGGATGTGCCTTGTTTGCGAAGGGCTAAGGTTGGCAAAGATTCGAGAGCTAGAAGGCCTGGTGGAGAGCTAGGGGCACCTATGGTTGCATTTATAGGCACCGGCGGGATGAATCGTGGCTCCGAGTCGTGGTGTTGGATCGTGGCGCATATCCCAAGAAAATCGGAAGGTGGAAAGGTTTCCTTGGCCAGCCCGCCGACGGGTCGCTTGGAGTTCTAGGCTGAGCCGCGTTCAGTTGATTGGTTCGGCTAAAGAAAATCAAAGTGCCATTCGGGAGTTGGCGTTTCTTTGCCGAATGGGTCGTTCAGCATTATATTTGAAGGTGCGCAGAAGAAAGGAAACAAATTGCAAGACAATATTACGAGAACGACCAATTCGGTTATACATCAATAGGGGTATTCAAATGTTCAGATGTTTTGCAATCACACCACGAGCATTGGATGTTGTCAGACGGAAATTGTCCAGCAGCTCCGGCAATCTTTTTGAGTACCCGACAAGTCGATGAGTTCTGCATCGTATTGCTTTATCCTGGTGATAGCCGATTTTGCTTCCGCTTGGGTCTTTTCTATCAATCCAGGGAGCTCGGCTATTTTCTCCTTGTCAGCCTCTATCTCCGCTGACAGGCTTCTCAGTTCTGCTTCTAGAGCAGCTTTCCTGGCAATTTTCAGATCATAAGAAGCCTGCAGGTTAGCCAATGTATCCTTGTGGCTCTCTGCTCGGGATTGTGCCCCGGTCATGGCATGTTCAGCATCGGCTTTCTTCTTTTCAATAGCCGGGCGGGAGCGCAATTTCCTCAAAGCATGCTTTATGGGTGCATAAAGGGTGTCTAAGCCATAGACAGATGAAAGAGGAGTTCTGATGTCTTCAGGAAGTTCTTGGCTGATGGATTCAAACATCTCCTCGAAGTGATCAAGATCTTTGAACTGATCTTGTGCATCCCTTTCTAGCCAGGCAACTATTTCTTTAAGCTTTGATAACACTTCATCTGACAAAGGCTGGTATACTCTCTCCATCACCTCGGCAGCTGGATTGCTCTCGACGGCGGGATTGATGATGATAAAGCCTGATCCGAGAAGCGGTATTGCCGAGTTAAGAGTGCTAAACGTGGAGGTAGCGAGAGTTAAGTGCGGATGGATACCTCATGGCTGGTTTCTTGAGCGGGGGCAATCACGGGTGAAGGAGGTGCTCCGGGTAGAGCTGAAACTTCCGAACCGGGAGGTGTCGATGCACTCGCCTTGGTGGCTCGTGAGCTTCGGGCCGATGAGGAGTAGGGTCTACCTCTCGTTGGGATTGTTGTCTCCGCATGACCAACGGGTGATTGTGCCCTTGGAGGACTTGATGGCTCGTTTGGATTGGGAGGCTCATCTCGGGAGAATTTATTGCTTTCCGGGAGAGGGCGATGAAGATGAGATCTCCACTGGGATAGGTAATTCAACCCTGGATGGACTTGCTTGTTGAGCCACTGGAACATCAACCAGTTGTTCTTCCACTGTTTCTTCTGCAAATATCAAGTCACGAGGGTAAATGCCAGTGTCCATCCTTAAAAGAGGACAATAAAGATCATACCTGTGGATGGGGCATTGGCAGGTTCTGACACTGAAGGTTGTTGAGCTCTGGTCTGAGAATGCACAAAGAGATAATTTATCAGGAACAGAGTAATCTTGGGGTCGGGAAGGTAAAGGATTTTACCTCAACAAGGATTTTCTTGATAGTTCTCCTTCTCTTGGCGAGTTGGAGGAGCAACCAAGGATAAACCTTGCCTCCTGTCGACGAGCAAGGCTAGAGAGGCTAGGGTCTGTTGTAGCAAACCGGCCATTAACCGAGCCGGGGTTGTTGAATTGAATCCCGTCTTTGAGATTGGGCCCTGCAAGATTGTAGGTGATGTTCCTGGCTCGAGGGGCGAGGCACGCGTGTTCTGCGGAATCAAAAGAAAGAGGTCGGAATCATAATTGAGAGGAGAAATGTCGATCCAAAGGTTCATTATGTTACCTCCGAAGTTGGCGGGAAATCGGGCATCAACTCGCACGAGAACACATGTACGGGCTCACCGAAGATGTGATCATGGAGTTCTTGCCACCAAGAGTTAAAGGTGGGATGAGCTATGACTGTGGGCACGAAAGGACGGTGTAGATAGTAGGACTACACACATATTGGAAGACCCTACTGTTGTGCATGCTCTTTTTGATTTCCTCCCTAGGCTTAAGTTATTCATGCGGAAATAGCCTAGGGGGCATCCGTCCACATCCAATTTGCCCGGCCGTTACGTTGGGCTGATAATATTCATAAGTGCTAGCATTCAGCCTTCCTCCATTGAACTCGGCCGGCAGTATGCATGGGCGGATTATGATGTTGAGAATCTCCAAGAATCTCCCATCTTGATGGCCGGGCTCAAAGGAAAATTCAACAGGGAAGGTCAAGGTGTCATTATCCAGATAAGGGAGCCAGAGAGGATTGGGGAAACCTTTGAAGAATAACTCGAAGAGCTGGCTGATGTCCTGCTGAACAAGAACAGTTGAAGCCGCTTCTCCATAATTCTGGCATCCTCTGGTAGCTTGGGGCTCTCCTTCAGGGTGATTGGATAAGGGGAAGAACCTGGAGTTCAAATCGACACCAATGATCTGATGCATGTGGAGCTGCAGCCACATTTGAATAAACCACCAAGGGCCGTTGACACACGTTATCCTTTGGCTGGTATACATCTGGGTGACAGTCTGGTGAAGCATATGGTATACGCTGTCCAAGAAGAATTTTCCCAGGGGGAGGCGATTGCCACTAGCCAAATGGGATGCCATTGCGATGTGGTTCAGGGTAGGCTCGTTGGCTTTACCACAGAAGACAAATCTGCACAGCCACATATTCAGAAATGCTCTGTATTCAACGGCACCCAGAGGATTGTCTTTCATGTGTTTCAAGATGTAATTCTTGTATCCGTTCCCTGGCTTCACCCCTGTTTGCCGTGAAGAATTTTTGAAGTTCCAAGGCTGAACAGACCCTGTGATGTCAAGGCCGGTGATCATATATACATCGGCCAAGGTAGGAGACATTGGGCCGTGGCCAAAAAGGAAGGCGTTGACGCCATTTGACCAGAAGTGGCGGGCGGCTATCGGGGAGGTCTTCGTTCTTAGGGGTCTCAGCCACGGATAACTCCAAGCACTGGGAGATACGGAGGGTATCCAGGTTGGTCAATCCACTCTTGTTTGCAAGAATCCTCCGATACCAAGTTTTCCGGACTGCGATTGGAGGTAAAGGCCGTTCTTGAAAGTGTCTTGCCACGGGGCGGTGGAGACAGAGCTGCTTTGAAAGGGATTCTGCGAGACTCGAGCTGCGATGAAATCTCGAGGGTCAGAGTTCCCCACAGGACCAAGATAATAAGATCTCGAATTGGCCTCGGTGCGGATCAAAAGCTCAGTAGAAGGCTCCTGGAAGGAAAGCGGAAAAGGAAATCTCAGGTAAAATTGAAAACCTAAATGCCAAACAAAGCTTACGGGGGGATGAATTTACTCCGAGCATCTTGGTTCTGAGCTGCCATTGGAAGTTTGAGCTCGGAACGAGGGGATTTAGGGTTGGATCTGGATGAAGATTCCGGCGGATTGCGAAGAACAGGTGTTGGCGGATTTGATCTGAAGATTCGTGGCTGGAGTCAATTGTGGAACAAAATTACTTTTATCCCACAATTGAAGGGGCATGTGTTAACACCAAAATTTGGTAAGGAGTCTGACTCGTGGGCCCGGTTCGATAAAGAGTCCGTCTGGTGGAAGGAAGGATCTTTTCGAGAGACATTCGGCAAAGAGATCTGCGGTCGGCTATCTGCTCCGGTTCGGCAAAGGAACAGTAGAGCTGATTTTGCGGGATTGGACGGTGACGTGGCTCAATCAGGGAAGACGAATGGATGGATAGGCGATCAAGTTTAGAGATAAGTTAGGCAACGAATCCATTCGAAGTTGTGCTCAACAGGGTATAAATATGACCCCTGAATGTATGTAAAAAAGAGAGACAATCATTCTTCAATACACACCGGCCTTACGCCAAACCCTAGAGTCCTTGTCGTGTCGTCGAGTTCTTCGAGAGGGCTAATCGATCCGTCGACCTCCGTGAGTACCGGCAACCTTGTATCATGTCTAGTATCATGCGGTGGATTTAGATCGATGCAAGTAGTCTTGTTACCATGCTTCGTGTCATGCGGTAGATTCAAGCTTGGTTCAAGAGGGTTTCTTGTTAGATCATGAGTCACGCGGTAGGCTAAGATCTAGCTTGAAGCTAGTTGTCGGCTCTATTGGATTTTGGCAAGATCCGATAGATTCATTAAGTTACCCTGTGTTATCTTGAGTTTTACTTTAAGTTTTAATTCATGTAGCACACCTTTGCCCAATCTAGATGGGTTTGGATCGGCTTTATCTCTTTTATGATCCTTGTTCGAATAGATTTCATATCTTAACACGTGGATCTTGTGCTTTCCGATAGCCGAAACCGAATCGATCTAGGTTGTTACGTGTTGCGGGTTCAAGCTTGCTATTGTTCGTATAAATCTTGAAAGAGCCGGGTATCATGCGGTAGATGCAGGTTTTTGGGTTGCTTTGGGGCTAATCATCCGGTGGATTAGATTCCCAAATCTATCTGATAGATTTATTCGCTTGGTAATGTTTGTTCCTTCTTCATGGACCCCGAATCGGTACTGTTCGGCCGTATTCGGTTATGTTTCTTCACGAGTAGAACACGTGCGTTATTCATGCTTTGAATGATGTATGCTTTTAGCTTTCCATATTTAGATTTTATCATGCGGTGGATAGATCTATTTGCGGAAAGTGGTACGGTCTTTCATGCAAGTTGTATCATGCGGTGGATAGATTTGCTTGATATCGTACTCGACGGGTTTTGAAGTAACTAGACATGCGGTAGACTAGTCCTTTGGATCTATGCATACTTGTTTAATACATGATCATGTCCGTGCTTTACTTTATTTATTTATTTAATACTAATTTTCATGAGGATCGGTCATGGCCTCGTGCGTACGCATTCTTACTTAAACAAAGACCAATCGCTGTCATGCTCACGTCATCCATTCGGCAGTGTTGCCTTTTCCCTTTGCAGTTTCCCGAATGGTTGTAGTTTGTTGGCAGATAGCTTTCTATAGCTATATGTCATCTCATTTGGCTTCTTAGCCGTAAATATGGAACTGTCTGGTACCACCCGGCAAGTTCCAAGCTTTGGTATTTAACTCGCTTTGTCTTTTGTTAATTTTCGGGGAAAATTGATCGGCACGTCTTTCGCTCTCTCGCGCGTGTGAAGCCGGCTTCGTTCGGCTTTGCTGTGTGTTTGGCGTTGAGTGCACTTTTCGTGTCAACGGTGACAACATGGTGAAGAAGCTTGAGAAGGGTTCAAACCGTGCTAGCTCAACTCTTCAACCGAAGAAGCAAGGCAACAATCACAAGGCTCAAGAAATCAAGAAAAAGAAGCTTGAACACATACAATGCTTCAAGTGCTCAAACATGGGGCACTATGCATCCATGTGCTCTCCTCAGCTCAAAGGCAACAAGAAAAGGTAAAGGAAGCTAAGGAGAAGGATATGCTACAAATGCAAGCAACATGGACACTTCATTGATGATTTTCCACAAGTGACTGGTGTGCTGCCTGTACCAAACCAATCAGACCAGTTTGGGAAACCAGTCAGACCGGTTTTGGCAATAGTGGCGCCTCAAGAGCATATCAAGTGCAATCAAGCTTCTACAGCAAGCCACAAGACCAAGAAGCAACAAGTGAGCAAAAATAAGTGCAAGACTTCAGCAAGCAAGATCAAAAGCCGTATTTTCTACACTTGTCGGTCAAAGGGACATGAGAGTAATGATTGTCTAAATGATAACATTTCTAAGTCAAAACTCGTCGATTATGCATTTTCTAGACTTAGGGATGACAAGAATGGTATCTTTGCTACTAGAGTGATTAGTTCACCTCAAACTAGCATAAGAGCGATTTGGATTCCTAAATCTCTTGTGACTAACCCTAAAGGACCCAACATGGTTTGGGTACCAAAAAGAGCTTGCTAGAATCGCAAGAGCATGGAGATGCATTGGGGGCTTGGCAAAACTCAAGAGAAGGTCAATGAGCTATAATAATGCCAAGCATCAAATCTAAACTCTCTATTTCTACTCCAATGACATCTCAGTAACATAAGCTTCATCTTTCATCTTAGTCAATTGATCCTAAGTGGATACTTGTGCTCAAGGCCTTGGTTTTATGCACTTGGCTTGACTAAGTAATTTTGTGTACATTTATGCTCCTCTTACCATATGATGCTTGCAATCGCTCTTTAGCAGATCATAGTGGTTTAAATGGTGCAGGTTAAAAGAAGAAGTAAAATTGTAAGTCAATCAAGCGTTTGGACATAGGAAATGTTAGACCAAATTGCATAAGAAAAGATGAACAAAATTTGCTAGGTTCAACACCAACTCTAAGGGCCAAACCTCCCTGCCTCTTTGAAAGTGCAGACCCCAAAGGTTCCGGGAAATTCTCCGGAGGTTCCGGGAATTGGGAACTCAACCTTTGGGAAATTCTTTGGAGGTTCCGGGATCTGGGAATTCAGACCTATAGAGCTTCTAGAATCAGGGTGATTGTCAGCAAATGAAGACTCATGAAGATATGCTTGCATCGGGAGCTGATAGAGTCTTGAAGAAAAGCTTTAGTTGGACTGACTGGCAAAACCAGTCTGACCGGTTTGCCAAACCGGTCTGATCGGTTCTGGCCTAGTGCTGCCCAACTAAGTGATATACTTCAAGATTAATTCAAGAAATTCAAATAAATATTCTCAGCTCGTGTTTAGCATTATGCAAACACTATCTTGGTGATAGTAAGTACTCTTGGCACAATTTCAACATTTGTAAATTATTTTCTCTTGTGCCTTGACCAAATTGTGAGGTGACCTCTCCTAGCTCATTAAATTGACTAAGTGCTTGTTTCATGCAACTCAAATTCATGATGCACCTATTTAGGGGGAGATCACTTTATAATTTATGTCTTTGAGACTAATGCTTTCATCTAGTAATTTTTGTAGTCTCAAAATGAGAGCTTGTCTCTCTCCATGGAGTATGCTATGATCTTTGAGTCCAAAGTGGTAATATTGACTAAATCTTTCTCTTTGGATTATGAAACTAACCTTAAGCATAGCTACTCACCACAATATAGTTTAAGTTCCTCGAGTTGGACTCAATTGTCAATATGGTGCATGTGACCCTAGTCGTTCACATTATTTCATATGCTCCATAAACAAAGGCAATTTGATCTATGTTGTGAGGTTTCAATTTTTGGTGAACCTCTTGACTCTCTAACCCAGAAGGTCACTGAGGATTGAAACTAGTGCTTGTGCTATTTAAGTGTCTCTCTCGTGTTTGTGAGTAAAAGGTTTATCAAAATGAGAGTTAAAACTTGGACTTAACATGGCAATGCAAGAGTCAAGGAAAATCACAATTCACCAATGTGAAAATGTGATAAGCTAGAGGCAAAGGTATGGTTCACACTCACTCTGTTTCTACCTTTATCATCTAGGATTTATTAATGTGTGTGCATTTTCTTAGCATGTGGACTATTCAAGGTCTCTCGTGTGTGCCTATTGGATATTTAATTGATGCCTACCCATATATTGACTTTATGCCAAATGATTGTTACAATGTGAGAGGCATGAGTTAAATATCCCAATACGGTTCTAAAACTTGTTTAGCCACATGTTTGTGTGACATAGGATAGATTTTTGAAAAAACTCAACTAGCATGATAGGATTTGTGTGATTTTTGAAAATATTTGGATTTTGGTCTTTATGACCAGATCGACCCACTTGTGACTATGGTTGACCTTGCTTGATTGATGGCTAGTCACAAGTGGTGAGATTCTCTTAAGTCCAACATATTCTTCATATCTATCTCTCTTTCTAAGTTTCTTGGAAGTATGTAGCGAACATGGCCTCATATGCCATTAGTTCGGAGTTTGATTTTGGTGATTCATGACAACATGATCATTGGGACTAACCATATTGTTTGAGCATGTCTTTGTAGACATTTCTAGGTCCCAAGGATGCAAGAAAACCCCATGCAAAAATTCCTAAACAAAGGGTCAAAACCGAGCAAGAAAAGGAAAAGAGCAGACACCGTCGGATGAACCGACGGTCCCTCAATTACAAGCGTCGGTGCAATCGTCGGACGAGTTGGTGCATAGGGTCAAACCCTAGGAACCGTCGGATGAAACGACGGCCCATTATTTAGTAGCGTCGGACGAGTTGCAGAGGAAGAGCAAGGAAGACAGTAGCACCGGATGATCCGACGGTCTAAGTGGGGACCCTGTCGGTCTATCCGACGCTTAGTTTGAATTCATACAGAGACGCGCCAAGACGAAGCCTTCAGCACCGGATGATCCGACGCCTTGGTCAGAGTTTGCGTTGGTCTATCCGACGGTCAGTTGAAATCCAACAGTGGCGACTTGGGCGCGAGGCCTTCAGCACCGGATGATCCGACGTAGCGTCGGAGCATAGCGTCGGAGCAGTTGTGTCAGAGAAACTCAACGGCTACGTGACGTGGGAGGGGCACCGGATGAACCGACGCCCTGGAAAAGCATAGCGTCGGATCATCCGACGGTACCTTTTTCGGTGGACATTAGCCAAAGGCTAGTTTGATGCCTTGGGCTATTTATACCCCCCTCCACTCACCCATTTGAGGTTCTTGCTGGATTGTGTGGAAGTGCAGAGGAGTTCAAGACACATTGAAGATCATATCCAATCCATCCAAGTGCTTAATTGCTCATCCTTAGACTTGCATATGCTTTGTGTATGTGCTTAGTGCTAGGCTTAGCTTAGAGCTGAGTGAGTGCAAGGTTGTGCCAACCTTGTGAGGTGATTCTTGAGTGAATCCTGCTGTACAAGGTTCACCGGAAGCCTTGGGGCCTAAGTGGCCCACCGGCAATCATCATCGACCCTCCGGCTTGGTGTGGAGCGGCGAGGACACTTTGTGCAGGGGACGTGGAGACCCCCTTCCTTGGTGGAGAAGATCCTTAGTGGAGGCGGCATCAAGGTGACCAAGGGAGCTTAACAAGTGCCTAAGTGGCTAGCCTTTGTGGCAAGTCAAGTTGGTGCTCTTGGGAGAGACTTGGTGGCCAGGGAAGCAATACTCTTGTGTGAGTTGAAACGACCCGGATTTCCGCGAACGGAACCCCGAATCTTAGCACCTCGGTGGTAGTCCCAGGAGGGCTACCACGTGCAATCCCTGTCTCAGCGATGCCAAAATCCATACAGAAAGATAAAAACAGAAAAGTAGAGTACAACATTTATTTTATTACATTAATCAGAGTACATCTCTTCGGCACATGCCGGGTACAAGTCCATCGGGACTGAATCAAACATAAATAAAACGTCTAGTAGCGGCTCCATGAAAGCGCGGGAAACTCCATATCCGCAGGGCGGCTCAAGTGTAGGAAGAGCTCTAGTCCACCCAACCGTCGTTGTCGAAGTCGTAGTCCGGCTGCGTCGGAGGCACCGGGGTCTACCCGATAAGCGGGTAGGTCATGTCGCCTTCCCAACAAAGAGGCAAAAGCGGTGTATATTCTACTATGCATGAGACATCCCTAATGCGGATGTAGAAAGCTTAAGCAAAGCGACGGTGCAACGCACAAGGTAGGCGAGAATACGGCTAGGAGGTCCACACCTCGGGGGAAGCTTCCGCTTCCGAGGTCCACACCTCGGGGGTCCACACCCCGCTCAAGGAATACCACACCAAAACTCCGGATCTCAACCACGATCCAGAACCCAACTCTCATCTGCGATGTGGGGCCCACCCGCTCCTATCCCCACATCTCAACGGCCGAAGCCGGGCTCACACACTCGGGGGAGAGAAGAAGCACAAGAGAAGTGTAACTAGTCGGGTGAGAGATCGAAAGACCGTCCATAACCGGTGGACACGGACTATAGCTATAGGTTTAAACACTGCGAGAGGTTGTACAACCGTACCCGCCCGAATAGGACCGGAACCGTCCGTCACCGGTGTCCGACCCTACCATACGGCCGAAGGCCAAGTAAGTGGATAGTACCCTCCGCATCTCCGAGCCCGGCCCGGCCTCCGCGGCGAGCTCATACTACCCGCGAGAGGTCCCTCGAAGCCGTGGAACCCCTTCCCCGGCCTCGCCGGGCAAAGTCTACTAAGGAGGGAAAGACCACTCCCGACACGATCACACCGATCCTCCTACGGGAGGGGTGCTATCCACTACAAGTCTCACCCCGCACCCCCGCCCAATACAAGGCGGGCGGTCCGTACGAAAATAGTCATCCGAAACAAGGTCAAGCGACGATCGGTCCTTAAGGGGCCGAGAGCGAGCGCTCACCAACTCCATCCCACACGACACGACCCTCGGGTAAGAGGCCAGATCGCATCTTCCCTCGGCAGCCGTTCACAAGTAACCAAGCGGCTCGCTCCCGCCAAAACACAGCAAGGAGATACGCACCCAGAACGCACGCTAGAATTACACCGAGATACCCACATCTCAGTCCAAGCCCAGAGCACCATCCATAATCAAGCAACAAAAGTATGGATAGTTGAGGTAAGGGACTAGCTAGGGGTCTGTAGCTAGTCCCGCAGGTAGTAGAACAAGGAAACAGGATATAACAAAGCATCAAGGCATGGCTATTAAACGGGTTATGCAATTCATCGGATCAATGCATTAAAGTAAAGCACTAGCGAGCTATATAACAACATGGGATCTACATGGTTGGGAGTGACATGACACCTTCGTTGTCGTTGAAGCGATCGGCCGTCCGGGAGCGGTGTACTCGGGGTCCTCCACGTCCTCCGGTCGAAGCTCGGGTGCGCGGCACGAGATTCGACGCGTAAATAAGAAAACGGTGCACATCTAAGCATTAACTCCAAGTAAGAACCAATTTAGAAGATCCAAAATAACCCAAACTACCTACAATCGGCAAGGTTTCGAAATTACGGATTTATAGAAATTAATTTTACATTTTTTCGAGCTCTCTAGAATTAGTTGTGAATTTTTAAAGATTAAAAACATTTTCCGGAATTTTTATACGAGAAAAGAAAAGAGGGTTTAGAGAAAAATCGTCGGCCGACGTCGGCATGACGTCGGCCGTCCCGGGTTAACAGCCGTAAGGGGCCCAAAGTGCCGCCGGGCCGTGGGTGGCCCGACGGATCGGTTTCCGCCGAAATAGGGTTCGGCCCAAAGTGGCCCGGGCACCACGACCCCACCAAACTTCCTTCACGGAGTCCGATTTTTACCCCCCTACTACAACCCGCACCGGCCGACGGCCGCTAAGGAAAAAGGTAGTTGGGCTCATAGCCCGGATCCGGCCGGCGGCCCGTTTCTCGGGTGAAACGCGTTCGGGGGCTACTATGCACACCAAGTGCTCGATGGATTGCCCGGACGGCGCGGCCGGCCGCGCGGCGCGTCGCCGCGCGCCGGTCCGCGGGTGGCAAACGTCCGGGCACCACCACCATCAAGCCGATGCGCTCGTCACGGCTCGGCATGCGGGGTGTTCCGGCCGGACGAGCGCTCGCGTCCATGGCCTCGCGCGTGGCGAGCGGCGCGTCGTCCCGTAGCCGGCCCGATGCCTCCGCCGCCGGCGCGTCACGGCGCGGCGCCCCCATTCTCCACCTCGCAAAAAGACTCGGGACGAAGCCCGGCTCAACCAAACATGCCTCGCGCGTCCCGGCTGTTGACCCGGCGCGGCCGCCGGTGACCGGTGCGCGCCGCGTGGCAACATGGCGGCGCACACGCCCCGCACACCAAGCTTGGCGCGAAGGCCGGCAACCGGGCAAGAAACTACGGCGACGCGTCTCGACGTCGCGAACCCATCACGGGGAAGGAGACCAAGGGGGAGAAGAGAGAAGAGGGGGCCGCGGTGCTCACGGTGGGGCGACAGGTGTAGTCGTGGCCGGCTGTCGGTGGCGTGGCGTCGGTGTTCGGGCGTGAAGGCGTTCCGGCGAAGTAGATGCCCCCGGTGGTGTGGGTGTTCACGCCGGCGATGTGCTCCGCGGCTCGGTCCGTGCCCCCGCCGCTCCGGTTCACGGCCTCTCCTTCTTCGCCGGCGCGACGCGGCGGCGGCGCGCCCGCTGTTTTCCCCAATCCGGCGCACATGGGCGGTGGTGGAAGAGGAGACCCCAAGAGGGGGTGGGTGGCTTTGCCTCCGTGCCACACCGGCCCGCTCCTTTTGAATCGACGTCGCGAGCGGCTCGGAGGGGGAAAAACTCTCCATGCCCCCGGCCGTTCGCCGGACGGGGGCGGTGGCGCTCGAGGCCGCGGCTTGGGGGCGCCTCGGATGCTCGCGGAGCGGGGCGGATCCGTCTTTAGCCTTTCCCCGCGGTCGCATCCGGTCGCGCGCGCGCACCGGTCCTCGGCGTGCGTGCCGGGCCGGGCGGTCCGGCCGCGCCTCGCCCCGCGCGTGCCGGGTGCGGCGAGAGCGGCGGCGCAAGGGGGTGGCTCGATGTGGCCGGCGGGGTTGGTGAGGATAAGAAGGTGCTGCCACGCGGGGCCCACGCGCCGGGAGGTAGAAGGGGAGGGTATGGCTGCCCGGCGGGTCCCACCGGCGCGCGGGTGGCCGGTTAGCCGCGGGGGTTTCTTGGTGGGCCGCACTCGGTGGCCGGGCCGGCGGGTTTAGGTGGGCTGCACTCGGTGCATTAGTGCTGGCCGGCCCAACAAGGTTTTTCACCAATTTGAGATAGAGTTTGAATTTAGAAGCTAGGGATTAAGTGTGAATTTGGATTACTTCCCAAATTCAAACAACACACAGTAAAATCCAATAAAACCAGAAAAGACCAAATCACTAATTTACCATATTTTGAAGATATGCTCTTATAAATAGGTTAATCTGGTGGAGAGTTCAGGGAAGGGCTAGCAATTTGGTTCAAAAATTGATAGCACTCAAATTCAAGCAAAAAGTTTTAATTTTTCGCAAAAATTACACACCTAAATTCCTGGGTTGTTACATTCTCCCCCACCACCGAGAATCTCGTCCTCGAGATTTAGTCCTCGACCTCCTCCGTGAACAAGTGAGGGTACTCTTTTCTGAGATCAGCTTCCTTCTCCCATGTTGCTTCTCGCTCTGTATGGTTGCTCCACAACACTCTACAGAAAGGAATAGTTGTTCTCCTTGTCTCCTTGACAGCTCGGTCCAAGATTTTCTCAGGATACTCTGCATACTCAAGGTTGTCTTGCAAGTCAAGCAACTCCATGGGCACTTGCTTAGCCTCCCACTGCCTTCTCACTCTTCTTCGGTTGTGACACGTGAAACACTGGGTGAACTCCTGCCATTGTCTCGGGTAGCGCAAGCTGGTAAGCCAAACTCCCAATCCTTCGGGTGATAGGGTACGGTCCTACGTACCTCGGTGCCGATTTTCCTTTCACCAGGAACCTCTTAGTCCCTCGGAGCGGAGAGACTTTCAGGTACACTCGGTCGCCAACTGCAAAAGTCAACTCTCTTCTTCTCTTGTCGGCATAGCTCTTCTGTCGGCTTTGAGCGATCTTCGGGTTCTCACGAACTTTCTCAACTTTCTCCTCTTCTTCCTCAATAATTGCTGGCCCAAATAGTGTCCGTTCTCCCACCTCGACCAAGCTAGCGGGGTTCCGCACTTCCGCCCGTAGAGGGCCTCAAAGGGTGCCATTCGGAGACGTGCTTGAAAAGTTGTTGTTGTACGAGAACTCGCAAACGGCAAAGCTTGCTCTCCCAATTGGTACCATAGGTGAGTGCACACGCTCGTAGCATATCCTCCAACACCTGGTTGACCCTCTCTGTCTGACCATCTGTCTGTGGGTGAAAAGCTGTGCTGTAGTTAAGAGTGGTGCCCATAAGCTTGTGGAAGCTCTGCCAAAACTTGGAGACAAACTGTGGCCCTCGATCAGATACAATACTTCTGGGTGCCCCGTGCAGCCTGAGTATGTGCTCTACGTACAGTTCTGCCAACTTCTCGGTTGCGTACCGGGTCTTTACCGGCACAAAGTGAGCCACCTTGGTCGGCTCGTCCACTATGACCCAAACCGAGTCGTTTCCTTTTGGTGTTCGAGGAAGTCCCACCACAAAGTCCATGGAAATGTCATCCCACTTCCAAACCGGAATAGCCAACGGCTTCAACAAACCAAGCGGGTTTCGATGTTCGATTTTCACTCTGCTACGTGGTGTCGCAACGAGGCCACGTAGTGTGCTATATCCTTCTTCATGTCCTTCCACCGGTATCGGACCTTTAGATCTCCGTACATCTTGGTGTTTGCTCGGGTGGATCGAGTACCTCGAGTCGTGAGCTTCTCTCATGATCTGCTCCCGGAGTGCCCTGTCTTGTGGTACACAGATCCGTTCTCTCAACCACACGATGCCTTGTTCATCTACCCGGTAGTCCTCTGCTCTACCCTGTTTCATCAGTTCTCGCAGCTTTGATTTACGCACACGACTTCTGGGCTGTACGGATGCGTTCCTCCGGGTCATAGGTCACTTGCATCACGTTGACTTGGCCTTGGTCTACAATTTCGATTCTCAGCTTCTCTAGCTCTTCATGCAGGGCAGGTTGCTCTTCTTTTACCATGAGGTTGTTGCAATAAGTTTTCCGGCTCGGTGCATCCGCCACGACGTTGGCTTTGCCTGGGTGGTAGTTGATCTCGACGTCGTAGTCCTTGATCAGCTCTAACCATCGCCTCTGCCTCATGTTCAGCTCTGTCTGTGTAAAGAAGTACTTCAGGCTCTTGTGGTCGGAAAACAGTTCACACTTGTTTCCTATCAGGTAGTGTCTCCAGATCTTGAGTGCATGCACAACAGCTGCCAACTCCAAGTCGTGTGTCGGGTAGTTTTCCTCGTGTTTCTTCAGCTGCCTGGAAGCATAAGCCACCACTTTCCCTTCTGCATCAGGCACACATCCGAGTCCTTGCCTTGAAGCGTCACGGTAGACCACAAAGTTTTTCTTGATATCCGGCAAGGTGAGCACGGGGGCTGTGGTGAGTTTCTTTTTCGGTTCCGGAAGCTCTTCTCACACGCTTCCAACCACTCGAACTTTGTGTTGTTCTTGAGCAACTATGTCATTGGCTTTGCGATCTTGGAAAAGTTCTCAATGAACCTCCGGTAGTAACCCGCCAACCCAAGGAAGCTTCGACATCCGTCACGTTCAACGGTTGCTCCCACTTGGTCACCGACTCTACCTTGGACGGATCCACGGCTATCCCCTCTGCTGACAACACGTGTCCCAAGAACGCGACCTTCTCCATCCAGAACTCGCACTTGCTGAATTTGGCGTACAGTTTCTGCTGCCTCAGCCTCTCTAGCACGACCCTCGGGTGCTCCTCGTGCTCCTCCGTGGTCTCGAGTAGATCGGGATATCGTCGATAAACACCACTACAAACTGTCCAACTCTTCCATGAAGACCTTGTTCATCAAGTTCATGAAGTAAGCGTGGGCGTTGGTCAACCCGAAGGAAACCACCACGAACTCGTACAAGCCGTAACGTGTGGTGAAGGTCGTCTTGGGAATATCCTGCTCTCGGATCTTCATCGGTGGTAGCCCGACCTCAAGTCGATCTTGGAGAAGAACCTTGCTCTTTTGAGCCTATCCAACAGTCCTCGATTATGGGTAGCGGGTACTTGTTCTTGATTGTCATCGAGTTGAGCGTGCGGTAGTCAATGCACATCCTCTTTGTGCCGTCTTTCTTCTCCACGAAGAGCACTGGCGAACCCCACGGTGAGGCACTCAGCCGTACAAACCCTTGCTCGAGCAGCTTCTTGAGCTGTTTCTTCAACTCGTCCAGCTCGTCGGACGACATCCGGTATGGACTCTTTGCAACGGGCCCCGCCCCTGGCATCAGCTCAATCACAAACTCCACGTCTCGGTCTGGGGGTAACTCTGTAAGCTCCTCTGGAAACACGTCCGGAAACTCAAAGACCACTGGAATTTCTTCAATCTCTTTCCCACTCATGTTGCACAACATCGTAGCAGCCTTCGGGCTCTGTGGTTCGATCCGCACTATAGCCCCACTGGGGTGTTCTAGCTGTATAACTCTGGGGTTGCAAGAGACTATCCCGTTGTGCTTTGCCAACCAATCCATCGCTAGGATCACATCTATCCCGGTAGACTCCAAAACTGTCAAGTCTGCCGTGAACTGTTGCCCCTCAAACACCATCCTCACTCCCCTGCACTCTAACGTACTCCTCTTCTCTCCTAGCGGAGAGCTAGTCAAGATAGGCCTTGGTCGAGGCTTAGTTGGTAAAGACCTTTCTTTAGCAAACTTGGTAGAAATATACGAAAACTGAGCTCCAGTATCGAACAAAACAGTTGCCAAAACTGAGTCAACAAGGAACTCACCAAGTGTGACGTCGGGTGCGGCTCGCTGCATCCTCGGCGGTGAGGTGGTTCAGACGGCCTCGTGTAGCTGGCGGCTGAGCAGTCCTCTGCTGTGTACGGGGTGGTTGTCCTCCTGGTGCTGGTGGCTTGGCTGGGGTCTGGAACTGAGAGCTGCGGTTCTGACTCCCCGGTGGCGCCTGCTGTGGACACTCGAACGACTTGTGCCCAACCTGACGGCAGTTGAAGCAAGTCACCTTGGATCTGTCTGCTGACTGCGGTGGTGGTCTCGGTTTCCAGCTGTTCTGTCCTCCACTCCCGCCTGGGTTGGCTCTGCTCTGCGGCTGAGACTGAGTGACGTGGTGCCTCTGCTGTGACTGGTGGCCCTGAGCGTAACCTGTCCTCTGCCTCTGAGGTGGTCCTGAGCGCCCTGCCTGGTCTGTGCGCTTGTACTTTCTTCCACGAACCTCCATGTACTCAAGCCTTGACCTCTCCACAATCGGTACCTTGTCGATAATGGAGCGAAGTGTCGGGCGATCGTGAGCGGACAAGTGGTGTGCCATCCCCTTGTGCGGCCCCTTCCCCGAACCGTAGACTTTCTTCTTCTCTCGTGTCGGTGTCGTCGGCACGTACCTCATCGGCTCCCGGTAGCGGTTGGCATACTCCTGCACTGACATGTTTCCCATCTTGAGGTGCCCGAACTCGTCGGCCTTCCCCGTCCATCACCGCCTGCGGGATGTGGTGGCTCCTGAAAGCCTCCACAAACTCGTCCCACCCGATGTGCAACGGGTCCCGGTGCGAGTCACGCAGCCGTCCCACCACGCACCGGGCCGTGCCGATCAGCTGGTGCGCTGCCACGGTCACACACTCCTCCTCCGTAAGCTCGGTCGGCTCCGGGCCCTTCTTCTCAATCTCACGTAGCCGTTGTATGCATCCATCGGGTCTGCTGAGTGGTCGAAAGTAGGCGATCGCAGCTTGTTGAAGTTCTCAACCTTCTTCTGGAAACCCCCTGGGCGCGTTGCGGTTCCGTCCCCTGTGGTTGTTGTTGTTCTGAGCTAGCAACTGGGTGATCGTCTGCATCAGCTGGGTCTGAACTGCCATCACGTCGGCCAAGTTCGGGGGAGGTGGCGGTGGTGGCACCTCGTGTCCCCCGAGCCCGGCCTCGCTCCTCCCTCGGGCCGGGGTACCGTTCGTGCTCGAGCTCCTCGCTCCCGAGCTCCCTCGTCGTCGTGCGCGGCTCCTCGACCGCCAACTCGGCCTCCTCGGCCTCCACGGCCGCCGGGCCTCCGCGGAGCCCGCCTCGTGGCGCGTGACCTCCACGGCGTCCGCGGCCTCTCGCTCCCGCCGGGGTTAGGGGCATCCTCCCCTCCGTCGTCCCCGGCCGACCTCCTCGAAACGGGCCGGGGAGTCGCCCGGACCGCCGTGCTCCCGACATCCGTTCCAGCTTGCAAGAGTCGGTAATGGTAGGGAGAATATATTTTTATTAAGGTTATTAACTATAAAGGAGTAATCCTCGCTAACAATCAAAGAATTTCATTCGGACATAAAGAAGCATGAACTCCGAGAAAATCCATGAAGATCCATGTCACTCAATCAATGCCACCATACGAAGGGGTGCACCTCGAGGTTTACTCCAACGACCTTCGAGGGTACACGGCAACACATCACGCTAACGCATGGTACATCATGGGGTAGCTACTACAGGCATGACAACATAAGCGACAACATGACATCTAACTCATTACATCGACTCAGAATCTGCTGCTAGATCTCTACTCCCATCACGGGGTACACCGAGGTGCCTGCGGGGCCGGAGTCCGGGTGGAACCGAGTAGAACGGCGGTGAGTGAGACCCCGGGTAACCCGGCACCTTGATCGCCGGTCCTCCGTAGTAGTCTCGGGTATCCTGAAGAGCACGGTCCATCTCTCGCCGTGTCCCGAGAACCGCTCGGGCACGGGCGCACACGTGGTAGGAGCGTCGGGGGTAGCTCGAAGGTCTCCCGTCCTCGGCCGGGGCCTCTTCTTGGGCGGTAGCCGCGCGGAGAGCGCCTCCAACTCTCTCGCCCGCCGTCGGTCGGAACGCTCCCGGGACGTGCGGGTCCCGGTTGCCCGATCTCTCTCCTCGTAGACCCGGTCCACCGAGGTAGCACAAGTGGTGGTAGTTGTGTCGACTCGCCTCCCGAAGATCCCACACCTTTACTTGATAGTCACCGCCGCTGCCTCCAACCGACTCCAACCGGTCCCTCGCCTCTCGCAAGCCTCACTCGTCCTCACGCGTGGCCTCCACCGTAGCCCGGTGCAACTCTGCTCCGCCCGCCCGTGCCTCCGGTGTAGCGATCCTCCCCGGCGTCCCTCTCGGCCTGGATCCGGCCGGGCCGCCGGTCCAAGCCGTACCCGCTCTCCGTTCCTCTTGTGCGACTCCTCCAACTCGGTCGAGCAAATCCTCCCTCTCCATCTCCGGGTCCCGAACCCGCTACGGACTATCATCCCACTTCCATCTCGGGTACGCGATCTCACTTGTCCGCCCGAAAAGTGCCTCGGTCCCGAGCCGAGATGCACCGTCCGGCCGCGAGCATCATCTTGTCCTCCTCCGCCGAAGTCACCTCAAGGTACCGCGCTCGGTCGCTCGTGTCCCGGCGGCTCGGGTCGTAGGCTCCTCGTCGGAAGCACGCCGAACGGGGGTGTCCTTAAGCTTCTCCCCCGGTGGATACAAACCATCTTGAGTCCTCGGCGTGCGCTAGACCGGGTGTGCCTCCATAGTCGAGCTCTCGTAGCAAAGTGCACCTTGACCTCCTTGAACTGCGGCACCCGTGGGTCCGCCGGTACCGTGACGGTCGAAAAGTGGCGACCGCTCCATGTGCCCCATGGTCCTCCCCGTGTAGCCGACTCGGTCGGTCCCTACTCCGCCGCCTCCGAGGCACTCCCTCGCCAAGCGGCGAGAAGCCTCCGTACCTCCCCGCCGTCCGACTCCGGAGGAACCCACGCTCTCTCCGCCATCCGCACAACGTTGTTAGAGCGTAGTCAGCAAGGTAGTTAGTGAAAATTAATCAAGGTAATGCATATATATAAGTACGGATATATACATACGGAAGCCAAGGGGTTTATATAAAGTTTCAAGGTTCAAAAACGGCTTCCTATGCTATCGACCATTCCTGGGGCTCGTCCTACAGTCAAGCATGGCTCTGGTACCAACTGAAACGACCCGGATTTCCGCGAACGGAACCCCGAATCTTAGCACCTCGGTGGTAGTCCCAGGAGGGCTACCACGTGCAATCCCCGTCTCGGCCGATGCCAAAATCCATACGGAAGGATAAAAACGAGAAAAGTAGAGTACAACATTTATTTTATTACATTAATCGAGTACATCTCTTCGGCACATGCCGGGTACAAGTCCATCGGGACTGAATCAAACATAAATAAAACGTCTAGCAGCGGCTCCATGAAAGCGCGGGAAACTCCATATCCGCAGGCAGCTCAAGTGTAGGAAGAGCTCTAGTCCACCCAACCGTCGTTGTCGAAGTCGTAGTTCGGCTCTGCGTCAGAGGCACCAGGGTCTACCCGATAAGCGGGTAGGTCATGTCAGCTTCCCAACAAAGAGGCAAAAGCGGTGTATATTCTACTATGCATGAGACATCCCTAATCTGGCTGTAGAAAGCTTAAGCAAAGCAGCAGTGCAACGTACAAGGTAGGCAGAATACAACTAGGAGGTCCACACCTCAGGGGTCCACACCCCGCTCAAGGAATTCCACACCAAAACTCCGGATCTCAACCACGATCCAGAACCCAACTCTCATCTGCGATGTGGGGCCCACCGCTCCTATCCCCACATCTCAACGGCCGAAGCCGGCTCACACACTCGGGGGGAGAGAAGAAGCACAAGAGAAGTGTAACGAGTCGGGTGAGAGATCGAAAGACTGTCCATAACCAGTGGACACGGACTATAGCTATAGGTTTAAACACTCTGCAGAGGTTGTACAACTGTACCCGCCCGAATAGGACCGGAACCGGCCGTCACCGGTGTCCGACCCTACCATACGGCTGAAGGCCAAGTAAGTGGATAGTACCCTCCTGCGTCTCCGAGCCTGGCCCAGCCTCCACGGCAGAGCTCATACTACCCGCGAGAGGTCCCTCGAAGCCGTGGAACCCTTCCCGGCCTCGCCGGGCAAAGTCTACTAAGGAGGGAAAGACCACTCCCGACACGATCACACCGATCCTCCTACGGGGAGGGGTGCTATCCACTACAAGTCTCACCACGAACCCCCGCCCAATACAAGGCGGGCGGTCCGTACGAAAATAGTCATCCGAAACAAGGTCAGCGACGATCGGTCCTTAAGGGGCCGAGAGCGAGCACTCACCAACTCCATCCCACACGACACGACCCTCGGGTAAGAGGCCGATCGCATCTTCCCTCGGCGGCCGTTCACAAGTAACCAAGCGGCTCACTCCCGCCATAACACGGCAAGGAGATACGCACCCGAACGCACGCTAGAATTACACCGAGATACCCACATCTCGGTCCAAGCCCGCAGTACCATCCATAATCAAGCAACAAAAGTATGGATAATTGAGGTAAGGGACTAGCTAGGGGTCCGTAGCTAGTCCCGCGGTAGTAGAACAAGGGAACATGATATAACAAAGCATCAAGGCATGGCTATTAAACGGGTTATGCAATTCATCGGATCAATGCATTAAAGTAAAGCACTAGCGACTATATAACAACATGGGATCTACAAGGGAGTGACATGACACCTTCTTTGCCGTTGAAGCGGTCGTCGTCCGGGAGCGATGTACTCGGGGTCCTCCACGTCCTCCGGTTGAAGCTCGGGTGCAGCGGCACGAGATTCGACGCGTAAATAAGAAAACGGTGCACATCTAAGCATTAACTCCAAGTAAGAACCAATTTAGAAGATCCAAAAGAACCCAAACTACCTACAATCAGCAAGGTTTCGAAATTACGGATTTATAGAAATTAATTTTACATTTTTCGAGCTCTCTAGAATTAGTTGTGAATTTTTAAAGATTAAAAACATTTTTCGGAATTTTTATACGGAAAAGAAAAGAGGGTTTAGAGAAAAATCGTCGCCGACGTCGGCGTCCGGGGTTAACAGCCGTAAGGGGCCCGAAGTGCCGCCGGGCCGTGGGTGGCCCGACGGACCGGTTTCCGCCCGAAATAGGGTTCCGGCCCAAAGTGGCCCGGGCACCACGACCCACCAAACTTCCTTCACGAGGTCTGATTTTTACCCCCCCTACTACAACCCGCACCGGCCGACGGCCTGCTAAGGAAAAAGGTAGTTGGGCTCATAGCCCGCATCCGCCGGCGGCCCGTTTCTCGGGTGAAACGCGTTCGGGGGCTACTATGCACACCAAGTACTCGATGGATTGCCCGGACGGCGCGGCGGCCGCGCGGCACGTCGCCGGCGCCGGTCCGCGGGTGGCAAACGTCCGAGCACCACCACCATCAAGCCGATGCGCTCGTCACGGCTCGGTCCGGGGTGTTCCGGCCGGACGGGCGCTCGCGTCCGTGGCCTCGCGCGCGGCGAGCGGCGCGTCGTCCCGTAGCCGGGCCCGATGCCTCCCGCCGCCGGCGCGTCACGGCGCGGCGCCCCCAATCTCCACCGCAAAAAGACTCGGGACGAACCCCGGCTCAACCAAACATGCCTCGCGCGTCCCGGCTGTTGACCGGCGCGGCCGCTTGGTGACCGGTGCGCGCCGCGCGGCAACATGGCGGCGCACACGCCCTCGCACACCAAGCTTGGCGCGAAGGCCGGCAACCGAGGGCAAGAAACTGCGCGACGCGTCTCGACGTCGCGAACCCATCACGGGGAAGGAGACCAAGGGGGAGAAGAGAGAAGAGGGGGCCGCGGTGCTCACGGTGGGGCGACGGTGTAGTCGTGGCCGGCTGTCGGTGGCGTGGCGTCGGTGTTCGGGCGTGAAGGCGTTCCGGCGAAGTAGATGCCCCCGGTGGTGTGGGTGTTCACGCCGGCGATGTGCTCCGCAGCCTCCGGTCCATGCCCCCCGCCGCTCCCGGTTCACGGCCTCTCCTTCTTCGCCGGCGCGACGCGCGGCGCGCGCGCCCGCTGTTTTCCCCAATCCGGCGCACACGGGCGGTGGTGGAAGAGGAGACCCCAAGAGGGGGTGGGTGGCTTTGCCTCCGTGCCACACCGGCCCGCTCCTTTTGAATCGACGCCGCGAGCGCCTCGAGGGGAAAAACCCTCCATGCCCCCGGCCGTTCGCCGGACGGGGGCGGTGGCGCTCGAGGCCGCGGCTTGGGGGCGCCTCGGATGCTCGCGGAGCGGGGCGGATCCGTCTTTAGCCTTTCCCCGCGGTCGCATCCGGTCGCGCGCGCGCGCACCGGTCCCTCGGCGTGCGTGCGGGCCGGGCGGTCCGGCCGCGCCTCGCCCGAGCGTGCCGGGTGCGGCGAGACCGGCGGCGCAAGGGGGTGGCTCGATGTCTTTGGCGGGGTTGGTGAGGATAAGATGGTGCGCCACGCGGGGCCCACGCGCGGGAGGTAGAAGGGGAGGGTATGGGCGCCGGCGGGTCCCACTGGCGGCGCGGGTGGTCGGGTTAGCCGCGGGGGTTTCTTGGTGGGCCGCGGCCCGGTGGCCGGGGCGGCGGGTCTAGGCGGGCCGCACTTAGTGTTCTAGCGCTAGCCGGCCCAACTAAGGTTTTTCACCAAATTGAGATAGGGTTTTGAATTTAGAAGCTAGGGATTAAGTGTGAATTTGGATTACTCCCAAATTCAAACAACACACAATAAAATCCAATAAAACCGAAAAAGACCAAATCACTAATTTACCATAATTTGAACATATGTTTTTATAAATGGGCTAAATTGGTGGAGAATCCAGGGAAGGGCTAGCAATTTGGTTCAAAAATTGATAGCACTCAAATTCAAGCAAAACACACCTAAATTCCGGGTTGTTACATGAGTGCTTCAACAACGTGGACTAGGGGTGGCTTAGTGCCTACCGATACCACGGGATAAATCGCGTGTCAAGAGTTTGCTTTCTCTCATCCCCTTTACGTTTCCGCATTTACTCTTTTGCAATCTTTGCTTGCCTTTACTTTCCTAGAGTAGTATCATGCTAGGATTGGCTATAGGTTGCAAACCTTTGTTTGGGATGGGAGTTTCACACTAGAACAACCTTAGTTGCACATCTAGATAGTATGTTCTAGTTTACTTTGAGAAAAAGTAGTGAAGCCATTGGTTAAGTTTTTAAGTTGCCTAATTCACCCCCTCCCCCTCTTAGGCTAACGGGCATCCGATTCCTTACAAAGTATCAAGGAGTTTTTGGACCTAAATGGAAAAAATTCTCTATGGGAATTATCTAGTGACCGAAGTTCATTACTTTATCTATCTATCTCATTAGATCTGTCTTAAAAAAGAGCAAAATTCTTCCAATATCTTATCGTTTCCTCTAATCACCTCTCACGGAGAAAAAGGGGGTTTTGGATAAAGAATTGCAGCTTCAAGTTTTTTTTCAAAGAAGGAACTAGTATCTGGACATATCTTGAATATAATTCTCATATTGGTTCTTAATCAAGCTTCAAATCTCAAGTTCTTATCTTCAGCTGGTTTCCTGAGGGAAACCGGTCTGACCGGTTTGCCCCGGGTCGACCCCTTTAAGGGTATCCCGCTTGGAATATTCCTCTTCTATCGTAGGGACATCCCTGGGCCCACTACTCAGGTGGGTACCAGGACCGACTACTCGGTGGGCCCCTGGGACTACTCGACTTGTGCTACACGGCACCTGCTAGAGTGAAGCACAAGGACTACATAGAGATAATACTCAGTTAGGTAGCTACACATGTCCAAATCCTTGTAAAGTAGTACTCCTAATCGTACACGAATAAATTGTGTGCCACGTGTCTCTCCTTAAAGTTATAGATCTCGGCGAGGCCACATTCATCTACCTCGTGTATTGCCCTTGGTAGTTTGCCAGGTTAAAACACTGACAGCTGACGCACCAGGTAGGGGATCTCGCCGAAGATATCATGGCGAACTCGGCGGCTTCCATCATCATTAAGCAACCGCCACTCTCAACCGCGGCGACACCTTCGTCTTCAGTTCCCGGGTTTGCATCACTGATGGTGCTGGGTCCTTCCAGCGCTACCTGACCATGACCCCGAACCCAGAGACCGGGCTCGTGACGCTTCCAGAAGTTGTCGCGGGTACACTCGTCGAAAAATTTGGTGAAATTTCGCTCCACAACCAATCTGCCGACTTCGAGTCTGGATCCGCCTCCAACTCAAACTCAACGTCCACCTAGGTCATCGCATGCGAGCCGGCTCCTGAGCCATCGTGTGAGACGATCCCACTGCACGAGCACTTCCCATACGATCTCTACAACTCCAGCAGGGCCCATGTGGAAGCTCTCGCAGCACGCCGGGCTGGCAAGGAGATCGCCTCCGAGTACTCCTCGGACTCCAACCCCGCATCCGGACACTACTCGAACTCTTCATTTGAGTTCGACTTCGGGTCGGACCCAATCGAGCCCGAGTTCGAGATCAACACGACTGAGGAACCGTTGTCAGGACCTGCTTTCAGCTTGGTCATTACATCTACTCTTGCTGGCAGATTCGTCTAATGGCCTGATCGCAAGCCTGCAGACCTGACGGGCGATAACTCATGCTGCGTCACCTACCTTGACACACTCCCCTTCCAGGAGGGGATCCCGTTGGCTTCAAACGATGATCACACTCCCACCGAGGTGGCGACTACTGACTCCAGTATCTGCACTCCCGACCGTGAAGTCTTCATGGCGGCCGGCGACGCCAGGACTTCAGAGAATCGACCCCATCGGTACCTTGATGACATCTCAGATGATGAGTTGTCCGCCAACGCACCTCCCGACGAGACCACCGACGACAAGAATGCTCGACGTGACCGCAACAGAAAGCGGAATGAACAGTGCAAATGTTTCTGAGAGGCTCTCCCTATCCGGAACCTCAACGAGGCTCTGGATCAAGTTGCCAGCCGGGTACACAGCACTCCTGAGTAGTGCTTCATGTCTTTCACCATGATAGCATGGCAGGCCCAGGGGATCCGCACGGGCAAGGTCATCGCCAAGCTCGCTGAAGACGCCTACTTCCTGAGGGTCGACAACAGGGTTGCCCAGGTACCTCCCGTCAGAGCTCATGAAGCCAGACACCACGAAGCCACTAGTCGCAGCCCGGTAGATGGCTGACGCAACCGTGTCCATGGAGAACACCAGCCAAACCCCAACCGCTCTAGGGCCTCAGCTGGAGGACCCTCCCAGGGCGGCGCCGGTGGTAGCCGTGGCGGCGCTGGAGGTAGCCGTGGCGACAGTGGCGGTGGTGGCAGCAGCGGCGGAAGCTCATCACATGGCGCCGGCAGAAGAGCTGGTGGAGGCGGCGATCTGGGAGGCCGAGGCCACGCGAATAGCCACGTCACCGGCAACTCACGTGGCGGCTACGATGCCCGCCACAGGATCGATGAGATCCGTCGCAAAAAGGCTACTAAAGCAAGCGACAGCGACGGTTTCCCCACCTACTCTGCACAACTTCGCGACCTGCTCCTTCCTGAGAAGTTCAAACCTCTCGGGATCACCAAGTACGATGCAAAGCAAGACCCAGTTCAGTAGCTCATGTGTTATGCCTTATCCATTGAAAATGCTGGTGGCAACAACAATGCGAAGTGCCTCTACTTCCCTTTCTATCTGGACCAAGCCCCACTCACTTGGCTCGAGTCGCTCGACAAGAACTCAATCGACGAGTGGGACCAACTGAAGGCTCAGTTCACTAGCAACTTTGCGGGCGGCATGGGGCGCTCGAGTACCCGCATGGATCTGGCAATGGTCAAGCAATAACAAGGTGAGACGCTCCGCCAGTACATGCGGCACTTTTTCGACAAGCGCGCGTCTGTAGTCGACATCACCGACAAGGAGGTCATCAACCACTTCCAAGACGGACTCTACCACCGTCACACCTTCAAAGACTTCGGTCGCCGCCGCCTAAGTTCCATCACCAAGCTCAAGGACATGATCACATTATGGGCCGACGAAGAGGACAAGACAAACGCCAAGTACGACTCCATTCGCGGCAAGAGTAAAAACAACACGAGCGGCAACAATAACAACAAGGATCACGAGGGTCGCAACAATAACTACTCGGGTCCTAACCGCAAGTGCAAGCTAGACAACACAATCGCGGCTATACAATGCCCTGCGAAGGACAACTCAAAAAGACCTCTAGTGGCTTCAAAGACTTGCTCAAAGAGAAGTGCACGTAGCATTTGGATGGCAACCACACCACCGAGTAGTGCTACCAACTCCGGCAAGCACTCAAGGATACTCTAGACCCACGGCCTCCTCACGACAAGAAGGGCAAGAAGAAAGTCGACGAAGGCAACGATGACTTCCAGGAACCCGACAAGACGGTGATTGTCCTCTTCGGCGGACTACCCACCAGACGGTCTCAGAAGGCTACCCGACGGGAAGTCTTGAACATTGAACCAGTGGCATCGACACCTCTAAGATGGCCGGAGGTACCCATCACCTTCTCCCGCGCGGACCAATGGACAAGCTTCTTTGAGCCAGGACGTTTTCCACTCATCCTGAAACCTATAGCCGCGGGTTCTAGACTCAACAACGTATTCATCGACAGCGGAAGCAGGCTCAATGTCCTCTTCACCAAGACCTTGAAGAAAATGAAGCTCGACATCCCTTCACTTCATTCCCACCAACCAGACCAGTGGTCCTCATCTCCATCCCGAGCTCCTCCTCCCTCTCACTCTCCCCACCATGGAATCTTGAGAATGGACCAAGGAAAGACCTTCCCCTTTGGAGGTTAAGAGTTTGTGGTGCTAAACTTCGACTTGACCGGATTGGAGACCATTTTTTAGGCTATACTCATCTTCTCCTATCCTCTCAAGGTATTCAAAGGTTCTCTTTGCCCGATCTCTTAGCTCCTTCCATATCTCTCGGAAACCTTTACGCAATCATCAACTAGTATGACTAGGAAGCTATCTTTAATTTTTGAATCAATTTGGATGGCTACATTTCGAATTCCATAATCTAGGGTTTCAACCGACGAAACCGGTCTGACCGGATTCGAAAACCGGTCTGACCGGTTTTATTAGGACATCAACCCTGATTTTCATTCATAACTTCAAATTCAATTCTCGTCGAGTCTCAAATCAATTCCTTTAGACATTATATACACTTTGTCATGTATTTGTGGTCAGGAATCACATGCCAGACTTCTCGAGGGCCTACACAAGGTCAAAAAAGAAAAAGAGGGTTGATGAGCCCGAAGGTGACCCCGCTCCGATTGAGCCGTCCGGTGCCTCCAGTGGCCCTATACTGAGACCTAGGATGTCAAGAGCATCTCAGTCAAATGTTGTGGACGTGGTGGTGGTGGTGGTGGAATGGAAAGAGGAGTTGAGGAGGAGGAGGAGGAGGAGGAGGAAGAAGAAGAAGAAGAAGAAGAAGAAGAAGAAGAAGAAGAAGAAGAAGAAGAAGAAGAAGAAGAAGGGGAAGATGATGAAGAAGAGGAGGAGGTTATGCTTGAGATTAGGAGGCAAGTCAATCCCGACACTCATCGCATAGTAAACTATCTTGGCATGGGTAAGACTGAGGCAGCTAGGAGGAAGAGAAGGGAGTGGCCCTATGGTGAGCCCAAGGACATGGCTAGTGGGATAGATTACAGATTTCACACCTTCTTTCAGCAGGACTACTATTCCATGTTGACGGATAAGAGACGTATCCACCTACGATCCGCAAGCGTACGGACCTACACCTTTCTCACCACGGGATTCCCAAGGTTCTTGTCAATCCGCGAGGTAAGGGGATTAAAAGCATTTGATCTACCTCTACTCACTAACTACTCAAACCCTAAAACTAGAAAACGACTAAACTACACTGGAGAGAATGATCAAGCTATCAAGATAGGAGACACTCGCCCATGGGTCTACGATACTAGAACATGCAATCGCTTTAAACATGAAAACCAATCTAATCTATCAGGGGTTGTCACCACGGTTTCGCCCTTTCCCTCCCCTCGTACTGTCACTATGCTAAGGTAATCGTGACTAAACCTATGATGGACACGGCGTATTGAATGGATCCAAGGGAGCATTGGAGCTCTACTCCATTTACGGCATGGTAGCAAACCTTAAGCATTAAAGTATATTCAACACAAGATGATAGATAGATAATACAACAAAGTACGATTACATCTCAAGATCGATTACAACCCATGGATGAATAAGGAGATTACCCCATCAAGGTGCTAGACATAGCACCGTTGATCATGGTCACCCTTTCGATGGTGTCTTCCTTCTTCTCCACTTGTGGGTGCTTCCTTCGAGGTGATCGATCCCCCTCCGGAGATCTTCCTCCTCTCTCTGTGCGAATGGCTCTCTCCTCTGCGAATGGCGGCGCCTCCAGGGCTTTAGGGTTGAAGATCCTTCGGGTGCAAGGAAAGGGGGGGCGAACCGACCCCCGGAGTGGGTTGGGCCGGCCCGGTCGGCCGGTTCGGTCGCCCCTTTGCTCCCGTGGGTCCTCAGGTGATTATGCACTTTGCCCCTTCCACTTGCATGATTTTGACAATGTCATACTCGCGTCCAAGATGGAGGTTCTCCGCACATGAAGTTCGGTCTTTTACGCTTCAACCCCGGGGGTGTTCCTACATAGCGCTTCAGTCCTTGCCACCATTGGAAGTGATTTCATCATGCTCATGAATACGAACAAGACTCCGTAAATGCTCCTTGAACTTGTTGTGAATCCGTCCTTTATGTCCATGTTTTCCTATATAAACACAACACTTCCAAATGCATGCACAAAGATGAACTTGTTATATGATTAGTGTGCCTAGTGGCGGGTTAGTTCCATAAACAAATCCAAACCAAAGTGTAATGAACATGTTTGGTGTACCAAAATACACTGTCAACATCTCCCCCACGCTTAGATCTGGCTCATCCTCGAGCAAGTACTAGTAAAAGAACTTCGTCCAAGGCGTTGTAATTGTGTTCCGCTAAATCCTTCTTCACAAGTTAGTCAATCTTTTATCTTTAATACATAAACATAAAGTAATGATCATCATACATAAACATGGACATTTAGAATTTTTACCACGTCAAGATTTACCCCCACAACTGAAACTTTTCACTCGAAGTCTTCAATTTCAGCTATGCTTACTTCTTTGCTTCCATAGGAGGGTTTTTATGATTTTTCAAAAATAAAATTCCTGCAACAAGTGTTAGACAAAAACCTTTCTCCAAGCTCTCTCAAGTCACTCATAAGAGGTGGCTATCCTAAACAAGTTTTATAAAACTCTCACCTCCCATAAATCTCTCATATGACATGTAAAGTGGAGCTATAGGTAGGGCTAGTGCAATCAACACAAGTATTGTCAAACTAAGAACTTCCTATAGTGGTTGTTTACCTTTCAAAGCCAATGATCATGAGAATCAATCCATATGTAGGGATATCAAGGATGAGAAGATTTAGAATGGTGGACATGTGCAAGGGCAAAAGAAAATATGACTACGAGGCAGTGATGACGTCCTCGTTGTCGGATTGCACATGGTTGGAAAAAGAGTGAAAGTTTCGTCTCTCAACAACGTGACATCCTTCCCTGCACTTTATTTTTCTTTCACTTGATTCATACCTCTCATATATTTCTTACCACTCCTCTTTTCCCTTTCTCTTCTTTTTCTTTCTCTCATACACATATTTTTTCTCTTTCTTTACTTTTCTATTATTTTATTTATTTCTTTCTTTTCCATACTCATACTTTTATTTTTATTTTTCCCTCTCTTGACATCTTTTCAATGCTCTCAACTCCTCTCTTTCTTGCATGCACACAATCTGAAATTTTAAATAAACCATGCTAGAGACATGACGAAACTTCGAAAGTAGGTTGTGTTCAAGGAATGCAATGTACAAAAGAGATGTATAGGATTGGGTATGGAATTCGGCGATGTGCGGGACTTTCGATGTGAAAGTCACGTTACCAAATACATGACGAGGCTAGCAACAAAAGATAAGCACAAGGACATGATCATTGCTCGAAATTAAAACTCCCAAGAGAGAAGGATCCTAGCCCAACTCATTGTGCTAATCACACTTATGGTGGAGCAAAAAATAAATTGGCTTTGTATAGGATTTTTTTCTTACTCTCAACATGGAAAAAGAGGTTTTGCTAACCTTTATTACAAGGGTTTTTAGATAATTTTCAGAATTAAATTCCTCCAATTTTTAGCATTGAACATAGCACAACCAACATGTGAAGCTCAAGATCGAAGTGTGGTATGGGTACTTTTAGAAGTAGCAATTCCACTAAGCACCACGGCAAACGTTTTTCAAACCACACACTTATGTTCATATATCAAAAACTAAAGATGAACAAACGAGTAAATCAAGATAAACATCACACAAGACACAAAATTTAAAGGACTCTTTTTATTTGATTTTCTTGACGCAGCACTAAATTAAGACACTTGCAAAAATTTAAAAGCACACTCAAAAACTAAAGACTCTTAAACTCTAAAACTCTCTCGAAAACTAAACCAAACCAATCTAAACTTGAAGCTCAAAAACTAAAGGCTAGTACCACGCTAAAATCATACGACGTCCTCGTCGTATCTTACAAAAATCCTAAGGGGGGAAACTAAACCTAGTGGTACTTCTCGCAACTATTGCACCACTTGCCCTTCATGTTCCCAACCATGCCAAAAAGTTTGCCATACGCTCCAAATCCTCGACCACGTGCTCCAAATCCTCCATACGCTACCTCATCGCCTCCATGGCCTGGAAACATTCATCAACCGATGTGTAGAGCTCTGAGATGGAGTGACGGCAAGCCGCACAACACATCGGATGCATCCCGAAAGGGTCGTCGTTGCCAGGGTCTCCGCCGTCGTCGCTGCCGTCGTCGCCATAACCATTGTCGTCACCGTCATTGTCATTGTCGTCGCCGTTGGGGCCTTCGGGAGTCTCGATGGGATAGATTCTCGAGCTCCCAATTCGGCCAAATAAATAGTCCGAAAAAGAAAACCCTAGAAACCTCATTTTCCTTATTCAAACTTCCCTTAAAATTTTCTGATTGAAGAAGGAAGTCGAAAAGGAGCATTCCGGGGAAAAACCGGGGCGAACCGCCGCCGGGGCCCCACTGAGCCGGTCGGACCGGGCCGGCCGGCCCACCATGTGTCGGGGGCCGTGTAACGCACGCGTTTTTAGCTCCTAATAAATCACCTAATAAATCATGTGTGTTTTCAAAACTTTCCCGCCGAGCTCATTCGAAACCCTAGTCACGTTGTCTCCCTCTCTCACCCTCGGCGCGCGTGCGCGTGAATCCCGCCGGCACCGCCCGCACTCGGGCCTTCACCCACGCGTGTCGCCCCTAGCGCCGCGGTCGGCCACCGCGCGGGAATCCCGCGCACGTCGCGGTCCCGCCGCCGGTCCGCCTCGCCATCACCGCCGTCCCGAAAATCACGCTGACGCCCGGAAACCGGAAAACCCCGCAAATCCTCCGCCCTATTTTCCCTAACAATTTTCCTAATTTCTAAACCTTTTAACTATTTCTTTTCCTTTTCTTTTCCTATTCCCATTTTCTTTCCTACTTTTCTTTTTCCCCTTTCCTTTCTTTTCTTCCTTCCTTTTTCTCTTCCTTTCCTTTCCTTCCTTCCCTTTCTTTCCTTTCCTTTCTTCTCCCTCCTTCAGCCAGCTGCGCCTGGCGCCATTGACCCCCACTGCGCCGCTCCTCTGGCCGCGCGCCTGGCTCCCCGACCACGCCGGCCTCCTCTCCTCCTTAGCACGCCACCCCGACCCCGTGACGTGACCGCACCCTCGGCGGGTCGCCATTACTCGTCGCCCGAGCCGTCACACCACGGGGTCGTCGCCGCCGGCCATCCCGCGCGGACCCGGCCCCCGCCGGCCTACCACCCCTGCGCCGCCTAGCACCGCATGCCTGAGGAGACCCAAGGGCTGCCACCGACGACCGCAGTCACCTCTGCCCGAGCCGTCCCATCGCCCGGCGACCGGAAATCCAGCCGGCCCCCAAGCGCCGCTTACACCAGCAAGCCCCACCGCCGATATTTTCCTCCCTGAACCGCCTTAGGCCGCCTACAAATAGCCCCGGGGCTTCCTCGTCGTCCACCACCTCGCCATCGAGCCTCCACAGCCTTCCTTGCACCCCACCGCGCCGCCACCGGAGCCGCCCAATCGCGACCGCCTCCGCCCGCCGATCCACCTCCACGCGCCGCCCCCAACTCAAGGTGAGCACGGGAATAGAACCCCCTCGGCGCCCTCTCTGTTTTGCCCTATCCACCGGACGCCGCCGCGCAAGGGCCGCCGGTGGGCGCCCCTGACCGGCCGGCCACCCGCTCAGCTTCCCCCCCTCTGTTCTGGACTCGAGCCAGGGGAGGAAGATGGCCATTTGGCCAAGATCCCCCTTCCTCTTTTCCCTTTTCCCACCAAACCCCCTGTCCCTATTCTCTCTCTCTCTTCCCCTTTCTTTCAATTAGACCCTACCCTTTACTTATTGCATCAAAAACAACCCTACACATTTACAAGTTAGCCCCATTTAATTTCAAAAAGACCCCTGGACCATTCTGTCTAACCCACACCTTAACTACATTTTACAAATAAGTCCACCTCTCTAATTACTAATAGGTTCTTAGCCCCTATAGACTCTCTTTAACCCAACATTTCATGCACGATTTTATTCCCGATTAATTCCAAATTTCACCACACCTTTCCCAGGATTATTCTCGCCGAACCATTCACCAAACCCCCCTTAGGACTTATATATTTCCCCTCTCCATTTATTTCCCCTCCTCGAGCTCGGCCGGTAATATGTGTACTTATTTTGATTGTGTGCTTGCATGTGTGTGCGCTATAGCCGACAAAGTAAACGAAGGAAGGTACCCCGAGCCGGAGTTTGGAGCCGACTACTGCGAGCAGGAGCCCGAGGTCCCGAACGCCGAGCCGGAACTCCCCGAAGACTTCGAAGACGGCAAGTTCAATCTCATCCTTTGATGCATGCTTTGGTCCTAGTTTTATAAATATAACCTTATACCCGTTTTATAAATTGCATATTGTTTTACTCCAAAAACATGGTAGGATAGCCACCCTTGATTGCTATGATTGAACCTTGTTTTGGCCTAAATGAGTGCTTTAAAAACGTGTGAGCGCTTTCAAAATGTGTGAGTGCTTTTAAAATGGAAATGGGATATGTTTGGAAAATGAGTAAAGAACTGGGTAGACGGGATGGACGTGTGTGCCAGGAGTATGGGTGAGCTCGTACCTGTGTGGTTGAGCGTGTTGGGAGTTGTCCATCTTGTCGGTTAAGGACCGGGTTGCGTGACATCTCACCTGACCCAAATCATCGTACAACCACTCGACCGTTGTATGTGGCAACGGCTTAGCATAAACCCCACTAGTTAATCTACTTGCCATCTGGTGTGCGGGTGAGCGGTGGGAGACCAAGGAGTAGGGGTACGCTCTGTGTGAGGTACGTCCTGGTTATGTGGGATAACCCCTTGGTTGCTTCCGTGATGGCTCGTAGGGTTAGCTAAGGTGGGTAATGGCTTTGATAGGATCCGCACCGGCACTAAGGTGTCCGTGTGGCAGTACCCTACTTGTGGGTAAAGATGTACAACCTCTGTAGAGTGTCAAACCTATTCGAATAGTCGTGTCCACGGTATTGGACGAGTCACGGCGTGGTCACAAAAACTAGTGTTTGGGTTTGGGATGTTTTCTGGTGTGAGTTGTTTTCCAGGTAAAGTGTGTGGCTGTGTGCCTGGGCTACTGCGGACGGGGAGTCCGGTAGTTCCACAGTGGTTTTCCTAAAAACAATTGAGTCACTTTGGTTATGAAAATGATTTGTGAAAACCTTTTTGAAATGAACCCCTGCATGAGTGAGTTTGCAAAATGAACCTTACCCTGATCCTTGATATACTCTATGCATGATTCTGCTTATAAGCCCCTCCGTGGGTGGGGTTGGATTTGCTGAGTACGTATGTGCTCGCCCTTGTTTTACTAACTATTTTTCAGAGGAGGATCCCGATTACATTCCCGAAGACGTCAAGTAGGTCGCTGCCCTACACTCAACCGTGCATGTGTACCGAGGGCCTCCACAGAGAGCTTCTATGGTGTGGTACTCTGATGAGGCTTTGGAAGCCTTTGCTATCATAGTGTGGTCGTTAGCGTTTGTGTTGTTCCTTGTAGCGTTGGCACTTCCGTGCCCTCTGTGTCGCCGTGATGTAAAAGACTGATCCACCTGTTATAATAAATGTGTTACCAGCCTCCTAGGACTGGTATTTGTGTCACATTTAGTCACCTCTGATGAGGGGACGCTTCAGGTGGTATCAGAGCCGTAGGTTTTCCGTAGGACGCGACCCCTAGGATACGAGACCTCCTCTGGCCCTCTCTAACCTTTCCTTTGTTAAGCTCATCTTTTCCCAAATCCTTATCTTGATCCTTGCCTGATTCCAGATGGCTAACCCCAAATGGAATGGAGGAGTCTGCCCCGTCCAGCCTGGCCTCCCTAACCTGCTGCTACTCAGCGTAGAGCGCATCGGAGTAAGGGATCCACCGGAGTTTATCTATCGGGAGTACGAATGCTACGGCACCCTTCGGTGCAAGGTGCTGATCTTCGTGGGAAGAAGCACGCTCTACCCCGACATAGAACCTTGTTCGTCCCCGCCACTGGGTTTCGCTTCGCCGACACCTACCCAAAGGCTGCTCGGAAGGCCCTGCGACATCTACGAGTGGTTTATAGGCAGCACCTCAGAAGCACTCTAATGGGATTTTTCCCACCCTCCGGAGGAAGAGGACGCTCGTGGATTGATTGCATGAGAGGACTAGAACGAGAAGAAGAAGACCTAGAAGAGGCAGTTTCCCACCTGTCCATCTACCTCAATGGCCTAGACCACCTCTACCAGGAGCAAGCCCAGCAACTGAAGCAACAGATTGACAGAGCGGAAAGAGCGGAGCAAAGGATAGAACTGGAAAGGATAAAGACAACCATGGCGGAAGTTGAACTACGCAACACAAAGTGAGAGTACCTTAGGGAAAGGGAACGTACTCTATTAGCCAATAAGGCCCTATGAGATGAAGTAAAGGAACGTAGAAGGAGAGAGGAAGAAGCTGGATTGGAGGAAGATGAACCCGAAGAAACTCATTGGGATAAAGGGACCCAGACCGAGGACGTGATACTGGAGCAAGATCTCCCGCCAAAGAAGCGTCACATTCAGCTAGAGGAAGAATCACCATAAGGATAAGACTAGGATGTTTAGGCTAGAGATGTGTTCTAGTAATAATAAGTGTACCCCGAAGAGTGTACCCCAACATTGTTACTGAATAAAGTTATCTACCTCTTGTACCCCACCACAACCTGTTCAACTCTACCTTTGTTTTCAGATGGCGGAAGATGGATGGACCCAAGGCGTGTGCCAGGAGGAGCCTGGTTTTGCTCGCCTTCTTATCAACTCCCTGGAGCACCTCGGTATCACTGAGCGCCCTAGGTACTACAGCAGAGAGTACGAGCAACTCGGCACTCTTCGCTGTAGGGTGGTCCTCTCCGTCGCTAGAAGCAACCGCCACACCAACATCGAGCCGTGGCGCGTGACCGCCACGGAGATTTCGACACCAAGACACCTATCCCTTGGCCCTCGGAAAAGCCCTCCGCTACTCGTGCCAAATCTACGAGGAACACCTCGTCCCCACACCGATGAGGTATTTTCCTCCCGCCATCGAACCCCGGTTTGGCCAGGTGCCCGCATGAGAAACCCGGAACGACGCCGCCACCAAGAAGACCCGCCGTACCACGTAGTCGCCTACCTTGTCTCCCCGGATAAGCTCTTCGATGACCAAGCCAAGCACTTGAGGGAGCAAATCGGTCGGCCGAGCAAGCGAAGTCACGGCGAGGATGCACCAAGTCCGAGTGGATCAAGCGAAGCAAGGACCGCAAAGCCTGCCATAAGCAGTGAAGCCGTTGCCCAGAAAAGCCTCAGGCGAATCCAGGACCAACGCATGCAGGAATGGACCAACAGCGGAACACCCGTCCCAGCCATTGGAGAAGATCCAAGTCCTGCTTGGAACACCCCTTGTAGGATGGGGAGGAACTATCGAAGTCCCGCCAGCACCACCAGTAGTCACCGAACCCCCAACAATGACCGCCGAAGCAAAAGCACAGCCCCAAGAAAATGGAAACCCCGAGGGCGAGAATGACGACGAGCTTCTCATTCCGCTGGAAGAGCACTCGACCCCGGAAGATGGCTCTCCTCGCGAGTAGCATACCCCAGTGACCCTGACCCAGGGAATGAAGCCTTACTGGTCCAAGTCGTACCCTTAGTTCTTGTCGCGTTGAGTCGTGTAGTGTGTCCGCGTAGTGTCAGTCGCGTAGTCGGGATGTATCCTCCTCACTGGTTTGTAATAAAAACTTGTTTATGCTTGCTTGTTTGGTATGTGCTTGTTGTGTGCTTGCCGACAGGAGTAGACCCTGCCTTTTCAAAAAGAAATCCGATATAATCCACTTAAACATCACATAAAAGCTAGATCTCTTAGAAAACCCGCTCCTTTACTGATGGTTTCCAGGCGCCCTGTCAGGACCCACCAAGGCTTCGGTCGATTGGACGCTGAAGGATCGCAAGCCGATCGGAGGGAGCGTCTTAACGATCAGAAAGTAAACCAAGACGAAGATGGAGGGGAGAACGTTGTCCTGCCGCCGCCGCCCCCTCCCATTGACTTGGCACAAGTTTTGGCCAATCACACTGTCTTGATGGAGGCCATTTTCAACGCCATGAACCACCCAAGACCCCGCGTTCTGGGCATGAACGAGAAGCTGATAGAGTTCCTCAGGACGAAGCCGCCCACTTTTGGCGGGTCGGTGAATCCTTTGGATGCTGATGACTGGCTGAGAGCCATTCTGAGGGAACTAGAGCCCTTCAACTATGAGGACCGCGACAAGGTTCTCCTGGCAGCTCACCAGCTCACCGGGACAGCCCTAGCCTGATGGGAGAACTGCGCGCGGCGCCCAAGGATCTCTCCGCCATCAACTGGGATGAGTTCGTGGAGGAGTTCCGCCGCTACCACATCCTAGAAGCCACACTGAAGCGAAAGGCGGATGAATTCTGTGAACTCCGCCAAGGCAACATGTCCGTGGAAGAGTACACGTACCAGTTCATAGAGCTGGCTCGCTATGCCCCCGAGGAAGTGGACAAAGACTCCAAGAAACAGGAAATGTTCAAGAAGACCGACTCGGAACTAAGGACCCCGCTTACCCCTCGGATCTACCGGACTTCAACACCCTCATGAACATGGCCATACTCACGAAAGAGCAAGGGCAGAAGAGAAGAAGGAGAACAAGCGCAAGTTTATGGAGCACAAGGCCAAACAGCAAGAGCGGTCCCAGAGGCCGAGAAACTTCGGACACCCCATGTCCAGGTTCCAAGCTCCCATGCAGTACAGAACCCAGTCCCAAGCCACGGGCTCGCAAGGCTCCGGAACCTAGTTCAATCCCTACAACAACCGCAGTGCCATGAAGCCCCCGCGAACAACACCGGCCAAGTCACGGCCAACAACAACAACGGCTCCCGAGTGTGTTTCAGCGCCACGAAACCGGACACTTCATCGCCAACGCGCCGTATGCCAAGAAGCCAACCACTACCACCTACTCCAACTCGGTGAACGGGCCAAGGCCACTCATGTCCGGAGCCAACCGCATGCGGTGCGCAGCAACAACAACTTTGGCAACAACAACAACAACCATCAGATGAGGCAGCCCCAGCAGTCGTATGGACGAACCCGCGTCAACCACATCAATGCACAGGAGGCGCAGGAAGCGCAATGCGTAGTGCTCGGTGAGTTCCTGGTCAGCTCAGTCTTGGCAACCATATTATTTGATTCGGGGGCATCGCACTCATTCATATCCTCAAGTTTTGTGGAAAAGCATAGCATACCCACAGTACTACTAAAAGCACCCCTATTAACTCGAACGCCCGGAGGTGACATCAAGTGTCAATTGGGATGCCCCCGGGTAAGGATTATTTTAAGTGGGGTAGAATTCCTAACGGACCTGGCAGTATTGAAGTCCAAGGGAATAGATGTGATCCTTGGGATGGATTGGTTAAGCCAACACCATGGCCTTATAAGTTGTGCCGATAAAGTAGTACACCTAACCAACCCAGACGGAATACAAGTGACCTGCCACACCCGAGGACACAGGACAGACATAATGGTTTTCAACATAGAAGCCAAGTCCATAGAGGATGTCCCAGTAGTGCGAGAATACCCGGATGTGTTTCCCGAAGAACTCCCTGGAATGCCACCAGATAGGGATATAGAGTTCGTCATCGACCTTATCCCCGGAACCTCTCCTATAGCCAAGAGACCCTATAGGATGGCAGCCCCTGAGTTGGCAGAGTTGAAGAAGCAGCTAGGAGAACTCCAGCGAAGTGAGTTCATCAGACCGAGCTCATCACCATGGGGAGCCCCAGTGCTTTTCGTGGAAAAGAAGGATAAGAGCATGAGGATGTGCGTGGACTATCGCTTGCTGAACGAAGTCACTATCAAAAACAAGTACCCTCTCCCCAGAATAGATGATCTATTTGACCAGCTGAAAGGAGCCAAGTATTTTTCAAAGGTGGATTTAAGGTCAGGGTACCACCAGCTCAAGATTAGGGAAAGTGACATCCCTAAGACCGCCTTTGTCACCCGTTATGGGCAGTATGAGTTCACAGTGATGTCCTTTGGACTCACCAACGCACCAGCATATTTTATGAACCTCATGAATAAGGTGTTCATGGAGGAGCTGGACAAGTTTGTCGTAGTTTTCATCGATGACATACTTGTTTACTCCAAGAGTGTGGAAGAACACGAGCAGCATCTCCGAGTAGTACTGGGAAAACTAAGGGCACACAAGTTGTACGCTAAGTTCAACAAGTGTGAGTTCTGGCTGGAGAAAATATCTTTCCTTGGGCATATTCTGACTGCGGAGGGAGTAGCAGTAGACCCCGGGAAAGTTGAAACAGTCTCCAACTGGCAACAACCGACCAATGTGAGCAAGATCAGAAGTTTTCTGGGTTTAGCAGGGTATTACCGGAGGTTTATTGAAGGATTTTCCAAGATTGCCCGACCCATGACGGAGTTGCTCAAGAAGGAGAAGAAGTTCAACTGGACCGAGCCGTGCGAGAAAAGTTTCCAGGAGTTGAAAAGAAGATTGACCACAGCTCTAGTGCTGACCCTGCCAGACATTCAACGGGATTTTGTCGTATATTGCGACGCGTCCCGACAAGGGTTGGGATGTGTTCTCATGCAAGATGGGAAGGTAGTGGCATATGCTTCCCGTCAGCTCAAACCCCATGAGCAGAATTATCCCACCCATGATCTGTAGTTTGCAGTCGTAGTGCATGCCCTTAAGATTTGGAGACACTACCTGATTGGGAACAAGTGTGAAATCTACACTGACCACAAAAGTCTAAAATACATCTTCACCCAGCCCGACCTGAACCTAAGGCAAAGAAGGTGGCTACAGTTAGTCAAAGACTATAACCTAGAGATTCACTACCACCCAGGGAAAGCCAATGTAGTGGCAGATGCCCTAAGCCGGAAATCCTACGAGAAGGCAGCACCCAAGAGTACCCAGTTGCAAGAGGAAATGGCACAACTCAACGTGCACATTGTCCCCCAAGGCTACGTCCGCCAACTGAGTGTTCAGCCTACCCTAGAGGAGAAGATCCAAAAGGCCCAAGAAACCGATGAGAATCTGATGAAGATCCGCAAACATACAGGAGAAAATAAGGCCCCTGATTTTAGGGTGGATGACCAAGGCACCCTGTGGTATAAAAATAGGATATGTGTGCCTGAAGGCGGAGATTTCCGACAGACCATCATGGATGAGGCACACAACTCGGCATACTCCATTCACCCGGGATCGACCAAGATGTATATGGACTTAAAACAGAAGTATTGGTGGAATGGGATGAAAGCAGACATTGCCCAGTTCGTCGCCCACTGTGATACTTGTCAGAGGATTAAAGTTGAGCACCAGAAACCCGCAGGACTATTGCAGCCCTTACCGATCCCAGTATGGAAATGGGACGAAATAGGCATGGACTTTGTAGTAGGTTTGCCAAAGACTCAGAAAGGACATGATTCCATATGGGTGATAGTGGACCGACTCACTAAAGTCGCTCACTTTCTACCCGTGCGGACCACTTATGGAGGAGAGAAGTTGGCAAAACTCTACATGGAGAACATAGTGAAGTTGCATGGAGTGCCTAGCAGGATAGTCTCAGATAGAGGGACCCAGTTCACCTCTAGATTTTGGAAAAATCTGCAAAAAGCCATGGGTACCAAGCTGGATTTCAGCTCAACATACCACCCGCAGACAGACGGACAGACCGAGAGAGTAAATCAAATTTTGGAAGACATGATGAGAGCATGTGTCCTCACATATGGCAAAGACTGGGAACAGAGCCTACCATATGCAGAATTCTCCTACAACAACGGCTACCAAGCAAGCCTAGGAATGTCGCCGTTTGAAGCCTTATACGGGAGGAAATGTAGGACACCCCTGATGTGGTCAGAAGTGGGAGAGCGTGCCCTGGTTGGGCCTGCACTCATAAAAGATGCCGAAGAGCGAGTAGCTGACATCCGAGAAAAGTTGAAAGCCGCCCAATCCCGACAGAAGAGCTACGCAGACAAGAAGAGGCGTGAAGCAAACTTCAATCCGGGAGATTTCGCTGACCTCAAGGTTTCACCTATCCGAGGGACTCTGAGATTTCAAGTGCACGGAAAGTTGGCCCCTTGGTACATTGCACCGTATAAAGTACTAAAGAGGGTCGGAGCAGTAGCATACCGGTTGGAGCTACCCGAAGAAATGTCAGATATACACCCAGTGTTTCATATCTCCCAGCTACGCAGATGTTTCAAGGTTCTCGAAGAAAAGTGAGTACCGGTAGAAACCATCGATCTACAGCCAGACCTTAGGTACCAGGAAGTGCCCGTCAAGATTTTGGACACAGTGGTCAAAAGGACAAGAACATCAGAAGTACGGGTGTGCAGAGTCCAATGGAGCAGACACGGAGTAGAAGAAGCCACGTGGGAACGAGAGGACGCGTTGAAGAAGGAGTTTCCCCACCTGTTCGAAACCTAGCCGAATCTCGAGGGCGAGATTCATTTTAAGTGGGGTAGGTTTGTAACGCCCGCGTTTTTAGCTCCTAATAAATCACCTAATAAATCACGCGCGTTTTCAAAACTTTCCCGCTGAGCTCATTCGAAACCCTGGTCACCGTCTCCCTCTCTCACCCTCGGCGCGTGTGCCGCGAATCCCCGCCGGCACCGCCCGCACTCGGGCCTTCACCCACGCTTGCCGCCCTAGCGCCGCGGTCGGCTACCGCACCGGGAATCCCGCGCACGTCGCGGTCCCGCCGGCCGGTCTACCTCGCCATCACCGCCGTCCCGAAAATCACGCTGACGCCCGGAAACCGGAAAACCCCGCAAATCCTCCCCCCTAATTTCCCTAACAATTTTCCTAATTTCTAAACCTTTTTCCTATTTCTTTTCCTTTTCTTTTCCTATTCCCATTTTATTTCCTTCTTTTCTTTTTCTCCTTTCCTTTCTTTTTCTTCCTTCCTTTTTCTCTTCCTTTCCTTTCCTTCCTTCCCTTTCTTTCCTTTCCTTTCTTCTCCCTCCTTCAGCCAGCCGCGCTTGGCATCGTTGACACCCCCCCTGCGCCGCTCCTCTGGCCGCGCGCCTGGCTCCCCGACCACGCCGGCCTCCTCTCCTCCTCGCACGCCACCCCGACCCCGCGACGTGACCGCACCCTGGCGGGTCGCCATTACTCTGTCTGCTCGAGCCGTCACACCACAGGGTCGTCGCCGACGGCCATCCCGCGCCGACCCGGCCCCGCCGGTCTACCACCCCCGCGCCGCCTAGCACCGCATGCTCGAGGAGACCCAACGGGCCGCCACCGACGACCGAAGTCACCTCTCGCCCGAGCCGTCCCGTCGCCCGGCGACCGGGAGTCCGGCCGGGGCCCCCAAGCGCCACCGGCGAGCCCCACCGCCGATATTTTCCTCCCTGAACCGCCTTAGGCCGCCTACAAATAGCCCCGGGGCTTCCTCGTCGTCCACCACCTCGCCATCGAGCCTCCACAGCCTTCCTTGCACCCCACCGCGCCGCCACCGGAGCGCCCCCAACCGGCAGACCGCCGCCGCCCACCGATCCACCTCCACGCGCCGCCCCAACTCAAGGTGAGCACAGGAATAGAACCCCCTCGGCGCCCTCTCCGTTTTGCCCTATCCACCGGACGCCGCCGCGCACGGCCGCCGGCGGGCGCCCTTGACCGGGCGGCCACCCGCTCAGCTTCCCCCCCTCTGTTCTGGACTCGAGCCAGGGGAGGAAGATGGCCATTTGGCCAAGATCCCCCTTCCTCTTTTCCCTTTTCCCACCAAACCCCCTGTCCCTATTCTCTCTCTCTCTTCCCCTTTCTTTCAATTAGACCCTACCCTTTACTTATTGCATCAAAAACAACCCTACACATTTACAAGTTAGCCCCATTTAATTTCAAAAAGACCCCTGGACCATTTCGTCTAACCCACACCTTAACTACATTTTACAAATAAGTCCACCTCTCTAATTACTAATAGGTTCTTAGCCCCTATAGACTCTCTTTAACCCAACATTTCATGCACGATTTTATTCCCGATTAATTCCAAATTTCACCACACCTTTCCCAGGATTATTCTCGCCGAACCATTCACCAAACCCCCCCTTAGGACTTATATATTTCCCCTCTCCATTTATTTCCCCTCCTCGAGCTTGGCCGGCAATATGTGTACTTATTTTGATTGCGTGCTTGCATGTGTGTGCGCTATAGCCGACGAAGTAAATGAAGGAAGGTACCCCGAGCCGGAGTTTGGAGCCGACTACTGCGAGCAGGAGCCCGAGATCCCGAACGCCGAGCCGGAACTCCGCGAAGACTTCGAAGACGGCAAGTTCAATCTCATCCTTTGATGCATGCTTTGGTCCTAGTTTTATAAATATAACCCTATACCCGTTTTATAAATTGCATATTGTTTTACTACAAAAACATGGTAGGATAGCCACCCTTGATTGCTATGATTGAACCTTGTTTTGGCCTAAATGAGTGCTTTAAAAATGTGTGAGTGCTTTCAAAATGTGTGAGTGCTTTTAAAATGGAAATGGGATATGTTTGGAAAATGAGTAAAGAACTGGGTAGACGGGATGGACGTGTGTGTCAGGAGTATGGGTGAGCTCGTACCTGTGTGGTTGAGCGTGTTGGGAGTTGTCCATCTTGTCGGTTAAGGACCGGGTTGCGTGACATCCCACCTGACCCAGATCATCGTACAACCACTCGACCGTTGTCTGTGGCAACGGCTTAGCATAAACCCCACTAGTTAATCTACTTGCCATCTGGTGTGCGGGTGAGCGGTGGGAGACCAAGGAGTAGGGGTACGCTCTGTGTGAGGTACGCCCTGGTTATGTGGGATAACCCCTTGGTTGCTTCCGTGATGGCTCGTAGGGTTAGCTAAGGTGGGTAATGGCTTTGATAGGATCCGTGCCGGCACTAAGGTGTCCGTGTGACGGTACCCTACTTGTGGGTAAAGATGTACAACCTCTGCAGAGTGTCAAACCTATTCGAATAGTCGTGTCCACGGTATTGGACGAGTCACGGTGTGGTCACAAAACTAGAGTTTGGGTTTGGGATGTTTTCTGGCGTGAGTTGTTTCCAGGGTAAGGTGTGTGGCTGTGTGCCTGAGCTACTGCGGACGGGGAGTCCGGTAGTTCCACAGTGGTTTTCCTAAAAACAACTGAGTCCTTTGGTTATGAAAATGATTTGTGAAAACCTTTTTGAAATGAACCCCTGCATGAGTGAGTTTGCAAAATGAACCTTACCCTGGTCCTTGATATACTCTATGCATGATTCTGCTTATAAGCCCCTCCGTGGGTGGGGTTGGATTTGCTGAGTACGTATGTGCTCACCCTTGTTTTACTAACTATTTTCAGAGGAGGATCCCGATTACATTCCCGAAGACGTCGAGTAGGTCGCTGCCCTACACCCAACCGTGCCTGTGTACCCAGGGCCTCCACAGAGAGCTTCCATGGTGTGGTACTCTGATGAGGCTTTGGAAGCCTTTGCTATTGTAGTGTGGTCGTTAGCGTTTGTGTTGTTCCTTGTAGCGTTGGCACTTCCGTGCCCTCTGTGTCGCCGTGATGTAAAAGACTGATCCACCTGTTGTAATAAATGTGTTACCAGCCTCCTGGGACTGGTATTTGTGTCACATTTAGTCACCTCTGATGAGGGGACGCTTCAGGCCGGTCCGGTCCGGTTTCCCGTGCACCTCCCTTTTTCGCTTTCTCAGCCCATGGGAAAAATTGGCCCAGTAAATCTTCACGAGAAACTCCAGAAAAATAAAAGAAAAACTATTTACAAAAATCCATGCCTTGTTTTTCGTCCTAGGCCGGACGTTCGGGCTCTTCTTCCATGGTGAAGACATCAACATGGTGAAGGGGCGCAACGTCGGGTTCGTAGTAAACCTTAAGCCGTTGACCATTCACCATAAATTGATCACCTTTCACATCCATAATGGTTACCGCTCCGTTGGAGAGCACCGAATGAACAATATAAGGTATGTCCCACTTGCTTTGCAATTTCCCCTTTCCGAAGATTTTAAACCTCAAATTGTAGCGGAGGACCTTATCTCCTTCTTTAAACTCTTTCTTTTTCAACCTCTTATCATACCACCTTTTAATTCTCTCTTTGTATATGCTTGCATTTTTCATATGCTTTCAACCTCATCTCCTCTAGCTCGCTTATTTGAATTCTTTGTTTTACCACCGCGGCATCGAGATCAAGGTTCATCTCTTTGATCGCCCAATAGGCTTTGTGTTCCAACTCAACCGGAAGGTGGCAAGCTTTTCCATAAACGAATTGATAAGGGGTCATACCTATCGGTGTCTTGAACATTGTTCGATAAGCCCACAAAATTCCGTCTAATTTCTTTGACTAATCTTTGCCTCCCTTCTCTATGGTTTTGTTGAGGATGCTTTTTAATTGCCTATTCGACGTTTCCGCTTGTCTGTTGGTTTGCGGGTGATAGGCCGTAGAGACCCTATGTTCAATTCCCAACCTGGACAAGCACTTTTTGAAATTCTTCTCGGTGAAGTAAGTTCCCCCATCGCTTATCAAGATTCTAGGTGTACCAAAATGAGGAAAAATCATGTTCTTGATCATGGCAATGGACTCCTCCGTGGAAGCTTTACGACATGGCATAGCCTCTACCCACTTGGATACATAATCAACCATGACTAAGATATGCCCATATCCATGTGAGTTTTTGAAAGGCCCCATGAAGTCTATTCCCGATACATCGAATAAATCGATTTGTAGATTATATCTCAAGGGCATAGAATTTCTTTGAGAGATGTTTCTGGTTCTTTGGCATTCGGGGCATGATGCAACATATCTTTTAGTATCTTCATGCATCTCCGGCCAATAGAATCCACTAGACCATACTTTTGCTTGGGTTCAAAAATGGCTATAGTGTCCACTGTACTCCGCCGAGTGGCACTTTCTCAAAATTTCTAGCCCCTCTTCTCTTGGCACACATCTTCTCATGACTCCATCATTTCCAAGTTTGAAGAGGTATGGTGCATCCCAAAAGTATTTCTTACTTTCGGAGATTATCCTCCTTTGAGAGTTTCTATCTAAATGGTCAAGAGGCATCTTCCAAATTGCTCGAATGATATCAATCATCTAAGTGTCTTTATCGAGCACTTGATAGAGGTGGTCGTCTCTCATCTTGTCTTATATGGGCTCTTTATCATCTTGTCCACGATTCATCCTAGAAAAGTGACCAGCCACAACATTCTCCACCCCCTTCTTATCACGAATTTCAACATCGAACTCTTGAAGAAGAAGGATACAACGGATCAATCGTGGTTTAGCATCCTTCTTATCCAAGTGATACTTGAGCACCTTCGAGTTCACGATGTAAGATCTGAATTTTTCGAATGCGAATACCATCGCTAGCAACTCATTTTCTGTAGTGGCATAGTTTAATTGTGCCTCATTAAGAGTTTTGCTAGCGTAGTAAACGACGTGAACTCGGTCTTCCTTTCTATGACCCAAAACCGCGCCTACGGCATAGTCACTTGCGTCACACATGATCTCGAAAGGCTGACTCCAATCCGGAGGTTGAATGATGGGAGCACTCACCAACGCACTTTTCAAGGTCTGGAATGCCGCTATGCACTTCTCATCGAAGTCAAAAGCCACATCCTTTTGAAGAAGATGTTTCAAAGGCTTAGTGACCTTCGAGAAGTCCTTAATAAATCTTCTATAAAATCCGGCATGACCTAGAAAGCTCCTCAAGGATTTAACATCCGTCGGAGGAGGGAGTTGCTCAACCGTCTCTACCTTAGCCTTGTCCACTTCAATGCCTCTCTCGGATATAACATGTCCGAGCACTATGCCTTGCTTAACCATGAAGTGGCATTTTCCCAATTCAACACCAAGTCTACCTCCGCACACCTCGTGAGGACCTTATCCAAGTTTGCCAAGCAATCCATGAACGTCTTCTCGTAAATGGAAAAATCATCCATGAACACCTCGACAATTTCTTCGATGAATTCCGAGAATACGGCCATCATGCAACGTTGAAAAGAGGCCGGAGCGTTGCATAGACCGAAGGGCACCCTTCTATATGCAAACGTTCCATAAGGGCATGTAAATGTTGTTTTGTGTTGATCGTCCGAGTGAATGGGAATTTGCATGAACCCTGAGTACCCATCGAGAAAGCAAAAATAAGCATGGTTCGCTAATCTCTCGAGCATCTCGTCAATGAACGGTAGGGGGAAGTGATCTTTATTCATTGCTTTGTTTAGCTTTCGATAATCGATACACATCCGCCACCCAGTCACGGTTCTTTGCGGTATCAACTCATTCTTCTAATTCTTCACCACGGTTAAACTTCCTTTCTTCGGTACACAATGTACCGAGCTCACCCATTCGCTATGCAGAACCGGGTAGATGATTCTGGCATCAAGTAACTTGATGACCTCTTTCTTTACTACCTATCGCATGGCATGAGTTAGCCTCCTTTGGTGGTATACGATGAGTGCAAAATGATGGGCTAAGACCTTTGAGATCATTAATCGAATATCCAATCACCTTCCTATGTTTTTTCAATAAAATCAGCAACTTCTCATTTTCTTCGGGACTCAACTCGTCGCTTATAATGACTGGATAAGTCTTGTCTGGGCCCAAAAATTCATACTTTAATCCTTTGGGCAAAGGTTTAAGGTCCACCTCAGGCACTTGTGGCTCCTCGGGTTTAATCTCTCCTATGTCCTCGAATTTTTCTTCCTCCATGCTTCCATCTTGTGGTTCTAAGCGTTTTGTTGCTTCTTCTAGTTCTTCATCTTGTTGATCATTAACTTGATTTTCCATCGCTCTTTGCAGTGGGTCTCTAAGGGTTTCAACAAAACAAAGACTATCTACCTCCTCTACTTCGTCTTCGGGAGGAAAGGGTGTAGGGTGTTTAGAAACGCGAAGAAAGTTATGTGTACTTCTTTCCATTAAGATTCATTGTTACTTTTGCCTTTTCCGGCATCCAACATGGCATCAACCAACTTAAGAAAGTGCCTACCTAGGATTATGTGATCATGATTACTATGGTAAGCATCAATAACAAAGAAATCGGTTGGTATACATTTTCCAGAGATTTTTACATTCATGTTGCAAGCAATACCTAGAGGTCTAATAGTTCTACCATCTCCCATGATTAATTTTGTTGATGTTGGAGCTAAGTCTAGGTTGTGGTCTTGAACTTTATCGTAAATTTTAGAAGATAGGACACTTACTTGGGCTCCGATGTCGCACAAAGCTTTGCATTGAACTCCGTTGATCTCGCAACTCAAGTGTGGTGTCATCTTCTCTTCTTCCTTGGATCCTATCGCGTAAACTTCGGCAAGGTGAGCGTATGGTGATGCTTCAGGCTTGATCCCCACGATTCTCTTCACCTCAGCCATGTGTTCCAGATCCACTTCATCATCTCCATAAAGCTTCTGAAAGATCTCACTGGTGGTTTCAAGGTCGTATGAATCTTCCACTTTCTTTTTCGGCGGGAAATCCACTTCCAATGCTCTTGATATTCCCTTTTGGTTAGGGAACGGTCTTCTCTTATTGAATACTTCTCCGTAATCGATTGGAACCCAATCCATTGGTTTGAACTCCCTTAGTGGCTTCGCGCTTGACATGCTTCTCTTGTTTGTTTCATTTGATACAGTGAAGTCAACGCTTGGGGTAGTTCGTGACTTGATGTGTTCTTCTTCAAGCTTTTCTGGGATTGGATCCTCTTTTGTGACTTCCGGGGTTGCCTCTTCAGAAAATTCAGCACACTTCTTCATCCTCGAGTTACATTCCGGCTCTCCCACAAGTCTTGTTTCCCAATCTCTTCGCATGGCAGCCGCTTTACTAATTTTTTGTAGAAGTTGAGCGGCTTCCGTGAGTGTTTTCTCCATGAGATCCCCACCTGCACACATTTGGAAGTGTTGCATGCTACTAGGGGTTAGGGAAAAGAAAAATGTATGCAAGAGTACGTCACCGGAGAAGCCGACTCTTGGTCCTTGTTCGATCAACTCATTGAACCTATTCCAAGCTTGGTCTATCCCTTCCTCATCTCCTTGCGTGAAAGTGATCACTTGCCTCCTTAGATGTTGAACCTTGCTAATTGGAAAGAACTTCTCGCAAAACTTCTTTGTCAACTTGTTCCAATTGCCTTCAACTTCAAAGGACACAAACGAGTACCATGTCTTTGCTTCGCCCGCAAGTGAGTAGGGAAAGAGATTCCATTTGAACCATTCATCGGGAACTCCTTCTTGACGCACCGTGTTTCATAGCGTCGTGAAATGCCTTATGTGTCTATATGGGTTCTCTGAAACCATCCCTTCAAACGGGTTTGCCGCCACCATCTCGATGATCTTGGATTTTATCTCATACTTGGTCGCTTCGAGCTTCGAATCCGACTATTGTACTTTTATGTCTTCACATCGAGGGCTAGCGTAATCCCTTAGTGATTTCTCTGGTTCTTCCATAGGTTGATTGACGAACGCCATCTAGACAACAAGATAAAAACAAAAACAAAAACAAACAAAGTGGTTTTCTAGGTAATATGTGTTAGATATTAGTAAAAAAAGATAAAGTAAATATAAAACTAAGTTAGATGCAAACCAAACGATGTAAACTAGCTTGCTCCCCGGCAACGACACCAGAAAAAGGGGCTTGTTGACGGATAAAAGACGTATCCCTCTACGATCCGCAAGCGTACGGACCCACACCTTTTTCACCACGGGATTCCCAAGGTTCTTGTCAATCCGCGGAGCAAGGGGATTACAAGTGTTTGATCTACCTCTACTCACTAACTACTCAAACCCTAAATACGATTAAACTAGAAAACGACTAAACTACACTAGAGAGAATGATTAAGCTATCAAGATAGGAGACACTCGCCCATGGGTCTACGATACTAGAACATGCAATCGCTTTAAACATGAAAACCAATCTAATATATCAGGGGTTGTGACCACGGTTTCGCCCTTTCCCTCCCCTCGTACTGTCACTATGCAAAGGTAATCGTGACTAGACCTATGATGGACACGGTGTATTGAATGGATCCAAGGGAGCATTGGAGTTCTACTCCATTTACGGCATGGTAGCTAACCTTAAGCATTAAAGTATATTCAACACAAGATGATAGATAGATAATCCAAAAAAGTATGATTACATCTCAAGATCGATTACAACCCATGGACGAATAAGGAGATTACCCCATCAAGGTGCTAGACATAGCACCGTTGATCATGGTCACCCTTTCGATGGTGTCTTCCTTCTTCTCCACTTGTGGGTGCTTCCTTCGAGGTGATCGATCCCCATCTGGAGATCTCCCTCCTCTCTCTGTGCGAATGGCTCTCTTCTGCGAATGGCGGCGCCTCCAGGGCTTTAGGGTTGAAGATCCTTCGGGTGCAAGGAAAGAGTGGAGAACCGACCCCCGGAGTGGGCTGGGCCGGCCGGCCTGGGTCGACCGGCCCAGGCCCATTTCGGCCCAGTTCAGTCGCCCCTTCGCTCCCGTGGGTCCTCAGGTGATTATGCACTTTGCCCCATCCACTTGCATGATTTTGACAATGTCATCCTCGCGTCCAAGATGGAGGTTCTCTGCGCATGAAGTTCGGTCTTTTACGCTTCAATCCCCGGGGGTGTTCCTATGTAGCACTTCGGTCCTTGCCACCATTGGAAGTGAATTCATCAAGCTCATGAACATGAACAAGACTCCATAAATGCTCCTTTGAACTTGTTGTGAATCCGTCCTTTATGTCCATGTTTTCCTATATAAACACAACACTTCCAAATGCATGCACAAAGATGAACTTGTTATATGATTAGTGTGCCTAGCGGCGGGTTAGTTCCATAAACAAATCCAAACCAAAGTGTAATGAACATGTTTGGTGTACCAAAATACACCGTCAACATTCCACTACCATCATAGCTAAGAAGAAGGGCATTATTGCAGAGGCTCGGTGGATAGATTGGGGATATATGGAGAAGACAAACAATTCTATTTTCAAAGATATCATTGATGTTTGTACTACTTTGAGGGTCAAGCCTCTGATGGGATTCAGGCACAGTTGGAACAAAGAGGTCATTGCACAATTCTATGCCACTGTCACTTTTGAGGAAAATGAGAGTAAAAGGAAGATGCATTGGATGACTGAGGGCACTAGATATAGTGTCACTTTCACACTTTGCTAGATTTCTTGGAGCTAGCCCAGCGGATTTGACTCTTCCTTGCATTCACCGGGGCACTCGTCCTATGGAGCCTTCAGCAATGAAGTTCATGTATCCGAGAAATAAGCAAGTAAATGTGGGTTATGCAGTGGAGCTTTACTCCTAATATAGTATGCTTAATCGCATGTTTCGTTTGACACTCACACCTAGGGGCGGAAACCCGGCGGATATCTCTAACTATGCTAAGGACTTGCTCGTTTATATGAGGCCTCCGGACTTCCATTCTTAGTGAGTGATTTCATTTGGGAGGAGATCAAGACCATTAGCGAGAACCCCCAAAGGTTATGTGGCTATGCACCTTATATCATGCATATCATTGAAAAGGTGTCAAATAGAAAATTTCTAAAGGATACAAAGCATGAGCCCTTCAATGTCCCAGTTCCCAAGAGGATAAGGACACCATCACCTGGAAAGTATGATGAGGTAATGGAGGAAGGAGAAGGACAGCAGCAGGAGCAACGCCAGCCAGCTGCTGCCACTGGACAAGACCAAACCCGTCTGACCGGTTTGGCAAACTGGCCTAACCAGTTTGGGTCTGGCAGCAGCCAACCAAGGGATTAGCCACCCTCTCCTATTCGTAAGCTTTTGAACTTTTTCACATCTATGTGTAGGAGTCAGAGGGACATAATGGTTGAGCAGCAGAGGTCTAGGAAAGAGAGGAAGCAAATGAAGGATACGCTCAAATTGTTGCACAATCATTATGGCTTCGAACCTCCTAGATCTCCACCCTCTCCTGAGATGGAAGAGCCCGAGATCCCCTCAGTGGATAGTATGGTTGCACAGCTTGGCTCCGAAGGATACTTTCAACAATATGCTCATCACTATGGATATCAAGTGCCTCCTCCTCCACCTCCTGCTATGGGTCCTTCTACTAGTGGACAAAGCATCGTATCTCAAGCATATCAGTTGCTCTTTGGCAACATCGATGGTATGATGAGTCTCAAATTCTTATACTTTAGTATCTACCATTTATTCTCAAGTTCTTAACTCAAAATTCTTACAAATTCTCTCTTAGATTACCCTCCTCCGCACGGTGGTACCCCTCCGGAGTATGGTGGTCAGTTATGCTCAACAGCACCTCTTCTCCAAAGTTTTTTAGTGATGGATGACAAAGGGGGAGAAGAAAAGAAGATTAAAGCTTATCTGTCTGTGTCCTGTGTGGTGAAACCGGTCTAACCGGTTTGTGCTGAGCACTCCCAAGCTTCTATGTATCCACTTATCTTTTATCTTAGAGACTTGTTGAGAGATTTGGATATGTAATAATTATCTATTGAACCTGATCTATGTGTTGGACTTGAGAACTCTTGTATTGTGTGCTACAATGTGTGAAATGTACTCTAAATATTTCTAAGTGACTTAATGTTAGATTGTGATGCATGTTTGTATGTTGAATGAGTTGTTTCTTGAGCTTTCCTGTTTCGTGTACCGATTGGGTGAAACCTGTCTTACTGGTTTTGCCCCAGACAGCACACACCTTTTTGTGTTTTGTCTCTCGTTTGTAATAACTCATGTCATATGCATCACACATATGTTTTATTTTGTCACACACACTTGTTGCACCCCACTTTGCTGAGATTTAGGGGGGGGCTCCATGTTTTTTTCTTGAATATGTGCAAATTGGCATTTTTAGGCCAAATTTAATGAATTCCATTCATGGCACACATTGAGGGGTGCTTTACCAAAATCTTAGTCTTTATGAGCTTTATTTTCATATCTTTTGAAAGCTTTAATCAAGGTTGTCAACAATCACCAAAAAGGGGGAGATTATAAGTGCAATCAAGCCCGAAGTGGGTCTTGGTGAGTTGAGTGACAACTTGATTAAAACACTAAAACCCTTGTAAAGCATGTGAGTAGGTTGTTGATTATTGATAAATGATATTTATGTGTAAGATCGTGCATTTGGCTTATATTGCTAAGAAGACAAGGGTGGATCATGGCAATATACATGGAATGTATGCAAGCATACTAAAAATGAATGTCATGATATGGATAGGATGTTCTTCTCATTGGACTTTACATGGTTGGCTTCTATATGGCAAGGCAAAGCACATTATGAACAAAGGTGAAGCTTGTGATATAGAATGGGAGAACTAAGTTAAGTTGAGTATGGCATCAAGGGGATTTGACTATTGACACAAAATGGAACTTGATGAACTATACAATAAGTTTACCAAGTACAATATCAAATGGATTTCACTCTTACATCAAGTGAAGGATATCGACTCATACAAAGAAGCTAGTTGCAAGACTTCAAGTATAGCATTGACAAAGGTCATGTGGTTACCTCTATTGTGATGGACCTATAAATAGAAGTTTGCAAAGCAAGAATAAATGATATCAATCAAAGGACAAACTATTTGAGTGGCATCTCAAATGGAATTCTCTCTATGGTGTAAGGCTTGACTCAATTGTGGCAAAGATAAGTGATGAAGAGATCAAGATGGCTAAAACGAGGAACTAAGCAAAGGCTATGGATAGCGACCATAAGGAAAGTGGCTAGGGTGAAGCTGAGAGCGTCAAGGATTTCAAAGTATCATATCCAAGCCTACCGAGGAAAGTGATAAATTGCATCTAGTGTCATGAAAGATAAATTGGAATGGCTTAATAATTCAAAGTGGTTAATTCTCTACTCTATGGAAGAATTCTAAGTCACTAGCTCAAGGTGGACATGCTCAAGCACATGCATATATTTACTCATCTATAACATGTGCTCAGTTAATATATAATATTGGAAGCCCTCGAATCATTGAAGATCAATTACCTGCGTACCTTGGTGGTTGAAGCTCAAGTGGATTAATTAGCGTTTATCTTTTATCATGAGTTTAGGTATGTTGTACTATCAAGAGGGATGAATCATTGGTTGGACAACAAACAACAAAAAGTGCTCAAGTGAACCCAAGAGAGACTAACCTGTGAGATCAAACCTTAGTAGAGCTCTGTGGCCCAAACTGGTCAGACCGGTTTGGGCACTGACACCGTCCAACGGCTAGTTGGTTTGAAAACCGGTATGACCAGTTTGACAATCCGATCTGACCGATTTTGTCTGACAGACTAACATCTAGTTTTATGTGTGGTGGGTATTTATACCCATGAGCTCCTCTTTGAGGGGCTGTTGGCTATCCACACTTCTAACACCTTCCAGAACCCCAGTTGAGCTCTCCCCAACCTCTCTAAGTGAGGTTCAAACCAGTAGTGTCCTATCCTTGAGTTGGATTGAGAAAGTGTTTTGTGTGAGAGCTTTAGAGAGCTTTGAGAAGCCTAGTGAGCATCCCACACTTGAGCACCTACTGATTTCGTTGAAGAGCTTTTGAAGCATATTTTACTCTTGGAGCCCTTGGCTCCTAGACAGCTAGAGGTCACTTGGAAGCTCCTGATTGTGGTGTGGCAGCTCCAAGAAGTTTGTAATTGCAAATCAAAGATAGTGGAACACTCCATCTATTGCCTTGGAGATAAGTGTGAGGGAGGAGCGGATTGAAAGAGATCTCATAGCCCTTGTAGCTTATCTCAACAACGTGGACGTAGGCTAGCCTTTGTGGCCAGCTGAACCACGAGATAAATCTGGTGTCATTGTGCTCTTACTTGCTTTACATTCACTTGCATTACCTTAAGTTGTTTCTAGCTTAATCTTTGTGCTTCCACTTCTATCTACCTTGGTGTGCTTGTGTTGTGTGCAGGGACTTCATTGACACTCTTAAAACACCAATGGAAGTCCTACACCAAGTTTGGTTTGAGCTAGATCTCGTAGAGGGCATTTACTTAATTCATTGGTTGCTACCTAGCAAAACTGGTCTGATCGATTTTGGAAACCGGTCTAACCGGTTTTAGTACCAACAGAGGGTTGAAGTTTTAATAAGTGCAGATTCATCTATTCACCCCCCCTCTAGACGATATGAAGATCCTTTCAAGGGGAGAGTGGATCGCCGGCGCAGGAGACTGTGGATCTCCGGCAACTGGGAACAGTGGAATGGGTGCGGACGGTCGCGTTGGGTGGGGGAGAGCGGGCCGGGGGCGCGGGAGGGAGGAAGGGCGGCTTGGTGAGGGACGGCGGCGGCGCGGGAGGGAGGCGAGGGAGGCTTGGTGGGGAACGGCGGTGGCACGGGAGGGACGACGGAGCGGCGGCGGGCGAGAGGTGGCGCGACAGATAGCGGACGATGCACAGCAGGTGGCGGTGGACGGCGGAGGGCACGGCGAAGGGCGACGCATGATTATCAACGGAGAGCGCGACGCAGGCCAGACAGCAGAGGGCGGCGCACGACGGTCGACAAAGGGTAGGGTGGTGTAGTCCGGCGACGTGAGGAGGCGGACGTGAGGGCCCACGGCGACGCGGAGATGGGATCGGTGGCACAATGGATTGGATTGGGGACCAAAGGGAGGGAGGGAGGCGCGGGATTAGCTGCGGAGCAGAATGGCTGTGGGACCAGAGGGAGGCACGGATGGGCGCAAGGGCGGACGCACGGGAGAGCGGAAAAAGTACCAACATATTTTTTTCTCCACTTCGTACTTTTTAGGGGTAGAGATAGAGACATGTTGGAATAAGGGGGACCATTTAGGATCACAAATAATCTAAAATAAGATATCCATGAATCAATAATCAAGCCTATATGATCTAAGAGTGAAACAGAACGGCCATATAACCTTCGTAGCTGGTCCATTACTTTTGTAGTAGTTCTGCAGTTTTTTTAGATGTTTCATGGTTAGTACTTGGCATATCTAGTACTCTGAGCGTGTTTAGTTCTCCAAAAAATTTGGCAAATGTTTTTAGGTGCCCCTTTGAAGGCCTATTAAGAGTAGTAAATTTAGATGTATTATACAACTAATAAGATGAATATATTAAACTTAATTAATTTGTTATTAAAGATTGTTTGTTGTAAAACGATATTGCCTAATTGTGGCATAATTAAGCTCATTAGATTTGTCTCGCGATTTGTCTGGATTATGAAATAAGTTTTATCGTTATTAATCCCGTATTCAATACTTCTAATTAGTATCGCTAATTCATGTGACAGGTGAATCCAGAAATTTTTGGAATAAACGCTGTGTGAGCAAGAGAAGTCTCAATATAATATAATTCATTTTGTGGATACAAGCCCATGTCTGAGTATATTATGGACAAGATGGAGAACATCATTAGCATGCATAAAACAGGTTTGCTCGCCAGCACTCCAAATTTCCGATCCCCTTTTCGATCACTTGTTGCTTGTACTCCCACAGTCCATTTTTTTAATGATTCTCCTCACAAATACGTTTTCCTAGCGACCGTCAATAAGTGACGGAGCGAGTAGACTTGTAGCAGCCTGCTGTGTGAGGTGACATACGAATCCTACGGCCCATGGTTATGCGGAGGTACATTTCCCTGCGGAGACGGAGGTGAAGGCAGCTGCCTCAACCCTGCGCGCATTTTTGGAATAAACGCTTTGATCAGCTGAGTATTGAAGTAATAATAGTGGCCAGCAGCAGCTTAATTGTGTTGTGATGTGTACCTTGCGCAGGCTCGACGAGCACGGCGGAGATGATGATGAGCGCGGCCGCCAAGATCGCCAAGCACACGGCCAGGAAGGAGGGAGTACTACGCCCCTTCATTCCTCTAGCTACTGATCTCTCCTCTCTGTCACAGCCCTTAATCGAGCTCGCGACTCTTTGGCAGATGAGTTTGTTTGTGGATGCAGTTCTAATTAATGCAGCCCTGCCCTTTTTATATATGCATGTTTGGGCCGGTGCAGGTGCTAGTGATTAACGCGTGTTTCTCGGTGGAAATTAGCTTGCTTGCAAGTGCGCAACAAGAAGATCAATTGGTCGTGTGTGCTACGCGACGGAGGCGCCGCCGTCCTTGCATTGTTTGACTGACGACTTGGCCGGCCTTTCTCCGCCGGTGGCAGGTCAGCCGACTTGACCGTCTGCCATGGCGTCGTGGCGATGCCGGGGGACAAGGGCTATGGGAGAACGAAGAAATGGCCCCGCGTCTGTAAGCGCTGACAATCAAACAAGGGAATGTGCTGACTGCTGAGGAGGCAGTGATCCGACGTGGTGAGCTTGGACTGGCCGCCGGCGGCCGGCGACGAGAAGACCGGAGAGATGGTCATATATATATATGCTATAGTGCACCTGGGTGCATTCTCAGTATAGAGAATGCACCCACCCTTGTGCAACTAAGTCTTGTCCGATTTGCAAGCGGGGGCTCATTCTGGTTGCAATTTGTTCACGTCGGGTTGCAACTAGGAGTCTACTTGCAATTGGTTTGTGTCCAATTGCAACAGAGTCAGATTCGTTGTAATTATTTCCGTCGAGTTGCAATTAGTGTAGTGTCACAGTTGCAATCGGTTAGTCTCTTTGTTGCAATTCGTTCACGCCTAGTTGCAGCTCGGCTGGGTCTAGTTGCAATTGGTTCGCGTTGAGTTGCAATTGGTCCGTCAAGTTGCAATTGGTTCGCGTCGAGTTGCAATTGGTCCGTCAAGTTGCAATTGGTTCAGCTGCGAAGTTGCAACCGCAGGGTCTGTGCATTTGCTATACGTAATGCACACAGGTGCATTTTAGTATCACCATATATATATATATATACACATATATATATATACATATATATATATACATATATATACACGGATGGAAACGGATTGGATACGTATGGAATCGGATTCGAAGAGCATTTTTACCACATTTTTACTCGAATATGAATACGGACTCAAGTGTTCTCGAATACAAATACAAAACGGATGTCACGAATTCGGATACACATTCGATATCTACTCAATTTGAAAGACAACATTTATCAATTTTTCTTATTGGAAATTTACAATTACGAAATCATGTAAAGACTAAAATATTAGTACTCCATCCGTTTCAGAATACATGTCGCTATTGACTTTTCTTTGCAAAAGTGACATTCGTCTTATTCAAAAAAAATTATCGCAAACATGTAAAATGATAAGTGAAGCTTAAAATACATACAACATTAAAACATATAGCAAACAAAATAAAATGCACTTGCACAATTTTTTTTAATAAGACGAATGGTCAAAGTTGCAGAAAAAGTTCAATGATGATAAATATTTTGATACAGAGGGAGTATATAATAAAATAGTTCATTAAGAATATCACATTTATCCATATTTATTTTAATAATTAATCATATAATAAATAAAACTATTAATAAATACATTTTGAATATATACACATTTATCAAACAAATAATAAAAAATACATGAAAAAATATTTTCATCAATACATAAATAAACTAGAGTAATTAACATTAAACTTTTTATTATGTATTTATATTATTAAAAATAATGATATTAGTCATTAGATTTAAATATAACTTTTGAATTGTTTTATAGATGCAATATTTTTAATGTTAAAATTAATGTCATAATCATTAGTTATGGATATAATTTGTTTTCAATCATACACTACCATTATTAGTATTCCGTTGAACATAATTTGTATTAGTTATAGACATACAATTATATATAATCGAATACAGATAGTGCCGGATATTGCCGCATACGCATGGAATCGGATAGAGAAAAAAGCGAAAAAAACGAATTCGGATGTATCCACTTTGCTACCACACTTGAATTCAAATACGGATATCCATATTTATGTTTTAGCGGATACGGATATTAGATAATTCGGATTTCATTATTTCATTTCCATATTTTCATCCTAGGTATATATTTGTGAACTCCTTTTCCTCTAACTAGATGTCCATCTTGAAAAATGTAATATTTACTACATTTATCTAGAAAAGTTTAAAAAGTTAATTAGAGATTTAAATATTACTCCTTCTGGTCCAAATGCTAAGTCGTTTTGATAAATTAGATTCGTAATTGGTAGGGGTTAGATAGAAATATGCCATTATAATTTTCATCTAAGACATATGTATATATCTAAATTAATAATAAAACCGTGAACCTTGTGTTGACGCAAAATATGCACTCGGCGCCAATCACACGGAAGCCGAAAAGCTTAGCTTCGCACGCGCGAGAGAAAGTGACGTGCCGGTCAATTTTTTTCCCGAAAATTAACAAAGGGAAAACGAGTTAAATACCAAAACTTGGAACCTACCGGGTGGTACCAGGCGGTTCCATATTTACGGCTAAAAAGCCAAGCAAGACGACATGTAGCTATGTGAAGCTACTGTCAAAGAACCGCAACCATTCGGGTAAACACAAAGGAAAAAGGAACATTGCCGAATGGATGACGTAAGCATGACAACGATCGGTCTTTGAATAAATAGGAATGCACGTACAAAGCCATGACCGATCCTCAATGAAGATTAACATTAAATAAAGCAAAGCACGAACATGATCATGTATTAAAATAAGCATGCATAGATCCAAAGCAATTAGTCTACCGCATGTCTAATCACTTTAAGATCCGTCGGGCACGACATCAAGCAAATCTATCCACCGCATGATACAACTTGCATGAAAGAACGCACCACTTTCCACAAATAGATCTATCCACCGCATGATACAACCCAAATGTGGAAAGCTAGAAGCACACGTCTTTTAAAACATAAATAACGCACGTGATCTACTCGTGAAGATATAACCGAATGCGGCTGAACAACCGATTCGGGATCCATGAAGAAGGAACAAACATTACCACGTGAATAAATCTATCAAGCTGAAATGGAAATCTAATCCACCTGATGACTAGCTCCAAAGCAACCCAAAAACCTGCATCTACCGCATGATACCCGGCTCTTTCAAGATTTATACCAACAAAGCAAGCTTGAACCCGCAACACGTAACAACCTAGATCGATTCGGTTTCGGCTATCGGGGAACACGAGATCCACGCGTCAAAACACGAAACCTGCTCTTGCACGGATCTTAAAAGGAAAAGAGCCGATCCAAACCCATCTAGATTGGGCAAAAGAGTGTTACATGAATTAAAACATAACGCAAAACTCATGATAACACGGGGTAACTTAATGAATCTATTGGATCTTGCCAAAACCCAATAGAGCCGATAACTAGCTTCAAGCTAGACCTTAGCCCACCGCATGGCTCATGATCTAACAAGAAACCCTCTTGAACCAAGCTTGAATCTACCGCATGATACGAAGCATGGTAACAAGACTACTTGCATCGGATCTAAATCCACCGCATGATACTAGACATGATACAAGGTTGCGGTACTCACGGAGGTCGACGGATCGATTGGTCCTCTCGAAGAACTCGACGACACGACAAGGGACTCTAGGGTTTGGCGTAAGGCCGGTGTGTATTGAGGAATGAACGTGTTCTTTACATACATCCAGGGATCGTATTTATACCCCGCTAATTACAACTCGCGAATGGATACATTGCCTAACTAAGCTTGATCGCGTGTCCATCCATTCGCTCCCTCGATCGAGCCACGTCACCGTCCAATCCCGCAAAATCGGCTCTCTTGTTCCTTTGCCGAACCGGGAGCGGATAGCCGACCGCGGATCCTTCGCCGAAAATCTCTCGAAGATACCTTTCCTTCCACCGGACGGACTCTTTTCCGAATCGGACCCACATGTCATACTCCTTACCAAATTTTGGTGTTAACACATGCCCCTTCAATTGTGGGATAAAAGTAATTTTGTTCCACAATTGACTCCGACCACGAATCTGCGAGCCAAACCTGTCAACACCGTTCTTCGCAATCCGCCGGATTCTTCGTTCGCATCCAACCCTAGATCCCCTTTGTTTCGAGCTCGAATCTCCAATGGCAACTCAGCACCAAGCTACTCAGGTAACTTCACCCCTCCAAACCTTTGTTCGGCATTAGGTTTTCAATTTTACCTAAGATTTTCTTCTTCCGCTCTCTTCCGAGGAACCATCTACCGCCCTTCGATTCCCATTGAGGCCAATTCGCAATCTTATTATCTCGGTCCTGAAGGGAATCCTGACCCTCGAGATTTCATTGCCGCTGAATCTCAGAGAATTCCTTTCAAGGTAGCTTTATCTCCACCTCCTCAGTGGCAAGATGCGTTCAAGAACTGGCCTTTGCCCCCAATCGCGGGCTGGAAGACTTGGTACCGTAGGATTCTCGCGGATAAGAGCGGATTGACCAATCTGGATACTCTCCGCATTGCTCAATGTTTGGAGTTATCTGTAGCTGAGATGCCCAAGAATGAAGATCTTCGATAGCCGCGTGCCACTTCGGTCCAATGGCGTCAATGCCTTCCTTTTTGGGCATGGCCCAATGTCCCCAACTTTGGCCGATGTGTACATGATCACCGGCCTTGACATTACCGGATCTGTCAAGCCTTGGACTTTCAAAAATTCCTCACGCCGGACGGGGGGTAAAGCCGGGGAATGGCTACAAGAATTATATTGTGAAGCACATGAAAGACAATCCCCTTGGCGAAGTTGAATACGAGCCTTCTTGAACATGTGGTTGTGCGGATTTGTCTTCCGTGGCAAAGCCAATGAACCCACTCGAATCATATCGCAATGGCGATCCATTTGGCAGTGGCAATCGCCTTCCTCCGGGAAAATTCTTTTTGGGCAAGTGTATACCATATGCTTCATCGGACAAATCACCCAAATGTATACCGGCCCGAGAGGATAACGTGCGTCAATGGCCCCCGGTGGTTTGTTCAAATTTGGCTGCAGCCTTCACATGCACCGGATTGTGGGCGTTGACTTGAACTCCAGGTTCTTCCCCGGTCCAATCCCCCCGAAGGAGAGCTTCAAGCCACCGCAGAGGATGTCGAGCTATGGAGAAGCGGCCTCGACCGTTATTGTTCGACGGGACATCACCCAACTCTTCGAGCGCTCTTCAAAGGCTTCCCCGATCCTCTTTGGCTCCCTTATCTAGGCTGTGACACTCTGACTTTCCCTGTCGAGTTTTCCTTTGAGCCCGGCCCTCAGGATGGGAGATTCCTGGAAATCTTTAATATCATAATCCGCCCATGTATATTACCGGCCGAGTTCAATGGAGGGAGGCAGAATGCCAGTACTTATGAGTACTATCAGCCTAACGTAATGGCCAGGCAGCTTGGATGCGGCCAGATACCCCCAAGATTGTTTTTGCATGAATTCCTCAAGCCCAGGGAGGAAATCAAAGAACCGTTGCAGTGCAGCAGAGTTTTCCACTATGTGTGCAGTCCCACTGTCTACACATGTCCTTTTGTGCCTGCAATCGTAGTTCACCCCACCTTCAGCTCATGGTGGCAAGAATTCCATGACCACATCTTCAATGAACCTGTCCATGTGTTCTGTGCAGAATTGGTGCCTGATTTTCTGCCGACTTCAGAGGTAACACAATGACCCTTTAGATCAAGCACTCCTTCTCCATTCATGGTTTTGACCTTCATCTTTCGTCCACAGAACACAGTACCTGCCCCTCGAGCCAGGGTAATCACTTATAATGCCGAAGGCCCGATTTCAGCATTGGGGTTTAAATCTACAACCTTGCGCCAACTGATGGACAGGTACGCTACCACCGATCCCAGTCTTTCCAGCCTTGCTGTTGACAGGAGGCAAGGATTGCATCTGGTTCCCCCTCCGAGCGCTAAAAGGAGGAGAACTGTCAAGAAAGTCTTGGTTGAGGTAAACTCCTTTACCTTCCGATTCTTCGGGTCACTCTGTTCTTGACATATCATTGTGTATTTCGGACCGAGCCCAACCTTCTTCGAACCAATACCGCCGATGCTCCATCCATTGGTATGACTTTTTCTTGTTCTTTCTCAAGGATGAGCACCGGCACTTATCCCTTCATTTGGACATTTGCGAAGAAACCGTTGGAGGACCACTTGTAGATGTTCCGGTGGTTCAACGAGCGAACCCTTCCGGGGTTGCATTGCCCATCCCGAGAGAGGTTTCATCTTCATCACCTTTCGCAGAATCGGCACGCTCTCCGGAGATGAATCCCTCAACTCAACCGGAGCCGCCAAGTTCTCCCGGGATGCCATCGCCTATCGCCCAAGCAATAATGGCCAACCCAACGAGAGGAAGATCCGATTCTTCCCCGCCCGGAAACTCACGAGTCGCCGATTGCCGCACCAAGCATCTCCCCGACTTGGACGTTTCGGCTCTACTTGGGACGCCTCCTCCGTCCGCGATTGCTCCCGCTCAAGATACCATTCATGAGGTACTTGGTTCCGCTCTTAATCTTGATACCTTGATGCTAGCATTCTCACCTCGGCAGTGTTGTTTTCAGGATCACGCCCCGTCATCATCGAGCCTGCCATCAGAGGGCCCGTCAGCTGCCGATGTGATGAAAGAAGTAAACCAGCCGTTGCCCGACGAGGTATTGCTCAAGCTCAAAGAAATCGCGGCCTGGCTAGAGAAGAACGTCCAGGATCAGCTCAATGATCTCTGTCATTTTGAAGAGATGTTTGAGCCCATTAGTCGCAAACTTCCCGATGACATCGGGGCTTTTTTCGTCATCCATCTACGACTTAGAGCCCTTCTATGTTCTCTTGAGGCGTGCTTGGAGGAAATTGCGCTCCCGTTCGGCCATTGAAAAGGAAAAGACTGATGCCGAACAGGCCATGAACGGGATACAATCCCAAGCAAAAAGCCATAAGGATGCCTTGGGCGACCCGCAAGCCTCTTACGATCCGAAAGTCGCCGGAAAGGCCGCTCTAGAGGCGGAATTGAAAAGCCCGTCGGCGGAAATGGAGATTGACGCGAAGAAAATAGCCGATCTCCCTGGATTGATAGCAAAGACCGAAGCGGAGGCGTAATCGGTCGTTACCGGAGTAAAGCAAGGTGCGATGCGAGCTTGTCGACTTATCCGATGCCCAAAAGGACTATCGGGAGATCTTGGATAACTCCCACTTGATAGTATCCAATGTTCGTCACGCACTTGCAAAACTCCTTAACGCTTGAATGTTTTCATTGATGTATACCGGACCGGTCGTTCTTGTAATATTTCCTTTGCAATTTGTTTCCTTTTCTTGGCGTGCTTTGAGATGTGATGCCGAACGACCCATTCGGTAGTGAAACGCTAGCTCGCCGAACGACACCTTGAATTCCTTTAGCCGAAACCATCGACCCACGCGCGTTTCGGCTTAGAACTCCAAACGACCCGCCGGCGGGTTGGTCAAGGAAATCTCTCCGCCTTCCGATTTTATTGGGACGTGCGCCACGATCCACGACCACGATTCGAAGCCACAATTACCTTGCAGGGGCCTATAAATGTTGCCATAGGTGCCCCTAGCTCTCCACCGGGCCTTCTAGCTCTCGAATCTTTGCCAATCTCGGCCCTCTTGCAAACAAGTGCACATCCCCAAACCGTAATGGTGCGCCGTCTCAACCGCCGCCGCGCCTCCGACGAGGCCGAGGGAAGCGGCGCCAATGCGCGCGGGCGGTGATGATCATCAACTTCTCCTTGTCGATCTCCCTTTTGATCTTCCTTTGCCTTGACAATCATCTCCCTTTTTTCGGTTTGATTCGGTGGAATCCGCCCGCGCGCCGGCCAATCGGCCCCTCCCCGACGACTCTTCGGAGTCCGATGGCCACCCCCGGTGCCGTACGGGGAAAGCAGACGCTATTCGCTTCAAGGAGGAGCTAGAAGCGTCTCGTCTTGAGCCGGAGGCCGTCTCCAAAAAGCAGGCGTGGCCGAACTAGAGTGGGAGGACCGGCGGAAACAACCGCTGGAAGCCATTGATGGTATGGCTGCGATTCTTGATTTAGTCCGACCTTTGATGCTAATCTCTTCTTGTTTGTCTTTTGCGGCCGTGATGTCGAGCTCAATCGGCTAAAAGCGCCGGTGGAGCGGTGGCGGAGAAGGTGAACGCTCACGGCGACACGCCGGCGGAGCGCCCGGCCGCGGTGGAGCGCCGCATTGACGAGGTGGCCGTCCATGGTGTTCGTCCGGGCACCACCTTGGGCCCGGCCGCGATGGCGACGCATACGGACGTCGACTATTCCACCGGGCCGCGTGGCTTCCGGGCGGCGCGCCGGAGGATATCGACGAGATCGAGCTCATCTGGAGCGCCTCGATGGCCATGGCGACGCCATTGCCGAAATCACCCATCCTCGGTCTGTGCGCGAACGGACTTTTTGATTAGATTGTACTAGGGATGTGTAAATATCGGCAATATATGATGAACTCTTGGAATCTGCATTTGTTTCGTGATATTTCCCTTCGCATTTACATCCGTGAATTTGTCCTTTTTGAATGCATGCGGGAACTGTCTTTAGCCGAACGCTCGCAAACAAGCGCCCCTTGGCGCAAGATCCATAAAGGATCCCAATTCGGCAATCCGTAAGTATTGTTCAAAGAAAAACCCTTCGCACTCGGTGGAAAACCCCCGCCGCTTGGTATTCCAACGGTGTGTCCGGCCGCATCATCACTCCCAATGCGCCTCCTTGGCCAATAAAATAGCCCGTGGGGTGCTCGCAATTCTACTCGCACACTCCTCCATCGCTTCTCGTTTCTTCTTCTCGCTACTAGAAGAAAAAAAACCCCAACGCCATGGACAAGGGTAAACAACCTCGGGGGAGCGGCTCGTCAAGGAAGCGTACGATTCGGAAGTGAGTTCTTTCTTGATCTCGCTCCTTGCCCTTCTCGCTTGATCCCCGCGCTTCATGTTTTTCCTTTGCCTCTTTCGGCCCTTTGATTTGCTTCCCGAAGAAATCATCGGAACCGAAGATGTTCCCGAATACATCTCCTCCGATTCTTCTATTGAGGCGGAGGATGCCACGCCCGAGCAAAGGGTCATCCATCGCCCGCGCCGTCGTGTCCGGCACCGGAGCGTGACCTCGGGGACATGTCCGTCCGTTGTCAAGCCGAACGCGAGCGTCGTATGGCGCCGGAAGCGCTAGTAGGGGGTAAACGCCTCTGCCCCCCTTCATGTTTGCATCTGGATTTCTTGCCCCTAACCTTGATTCTTTTGCTCCAGATGTCTCTGACAGGTACGGCAACCTGAAGGCGGCCTGGGATAGCTTGGTAGAGGCCGCCAATCATGGTCATCCTCGTGCGTTCCAAGTCGCCGTCACGGTGGTCCTGGAACAACTGAAGAGGGAGCAGCAGCCGAAGAAGCAAAGAAAAGATTGAACCATACTTTCGCTTCTTACTCCACGCCTTCTGCTTCCCTCCCTTAGGGGACTTGGCCTTCGGGGGCTGCTATGTGTAATCCTGCAAAAAACCAATTGTAGTGTAGTATTGAGCTAAGGGCAATGCATCAGGCACTGGCCATTTTCTTTTGTTCATTGATTTTTTGTTCTAAAGGCGGCTTCATCCCTGAGCGCCGGCTGTTTCTGTGTCAGATGTGTGCAATCATCGATCGATTTCAATGCTAGGATAATACTTCTTCAGATATCTTCCATTTATTGCGGCGGAAAACTCCTCTCCTAGCAAAGTTTTCAATATGTATGCATTACCAGGAACGCATCTGACCACACGAAAAGGCCCCTCCCAGTTAGGGGACCATTTGCCGAATTCACTGTATTTAGTTCCAATCGGCAGTAGCGCTTTCCAAACTAGATCGCCTTCGTGAATTGCTTTACTTTTACTTTCTTGTTATAGTATTTGGCGACCCGCGCCTTGTTTTTCTCGATGTTCTCCGGGGCCCCGAGACGGATCATATGCAAATCTTCTAACTCATCCATCATTAGGCCACCGTAATCCTTGGAGCTTAAATCCTTTTGCAGCACTACTCTCCTTGACTCTGATTGCATTTCCCAGGGCAAGATCGCGTGATGCCCGTAGACCAACTCGTAAGGAGAAGTCTTTGTAGCTCCATGGGGGGCCATTCGGTAAGCCCACAGCGCTTCACTGAGTACCGAATGCCATCTCCTCGGCTTCGGTCGATCTTCTTCGTATAAGCTTGATCATGATCTTGTTAGAAGCCTCTCGCTTGACCATTAGCTTGGGCATAGTATGGGGAAGAATTAAACAGTTTAATCCCCATGCTTTCGGCAAAATCTCTCGAATTCCAATGACACGAATTGTGCCCCTTGGTCAGTGGTAATCGTCTGAGGAATCCCAAATCGATAGATGATGTGTTCCTTGATGAATTCGATCATGTTTTCTGACGTCACCTTCTTGAGTGGGATTGCCTCGACCCATTTGGTGAAGTAATCTGTAGCCAAAAGCACGAACTTATGCCCCTTGCTAGATGGTGGATTAATTTGGCCAATCAAGTCTATACCCCAGCCCCTGAATGGCCATGGCTTGATGATGGGATTTAATGCTGATGCAGGGACTCTTTGAATATTCCCGAACTTCTGGCAATCTTGACACCCCTTGTAATACTCAAAGCAATCCTCTAATATCGTCGGCCAAAAGCACCCGGTACTGCCTAATAACCCATTTCATGCGATAGGCCGATTGGTGCGCTCCACATATCCCATCGTGCACCTCGCTCATCATGTTCTTGGCTTCTTCGGACCCGGGCATCGTAGCGATACTCCATCTAATGACTTATAGAATAAATTGTCATCCGGAAGAACGAACTTGATTGCCTTATACCCGAGCTTCCTAGAGACTTTTCGGGATGGATCTCTCAAATAATCAACGATTTCTTTCCTCCAATCATCTTCTCGTAAGATCGCGTCCCCGGTGTGCTCACCTCTGCAGCAAATGCTTCTTGATTTTCTTTATAACCAGAGGCGCTCTGAGCCAGCCTGTTTGCTTCTTCGTTATGCTCTCTAGGAATGTGCTGTAGGGTTACCAATGGAAAGCTCTTCAAGATTTCTCTGCATTCCTCGTAGTAACTCCTCAGCGCCTCGCTCCTGCACTCGTACTGGCCGTTTAATTGCTTGATGACCAACTCTGAATCCCCATAAATTTCAACCGAAACGGCCCCGGCTTCTCTCAAATATTGAAGCCCTCGAAGCAATGCCTCGTACTCAGCCTGGTTATTTGTGACAGTGGGTTGTATAGGAATGGCAAATTCAAACATCTCACCTGCGGGTGAAATTAGCAGGATCCCTACTCCCCCACCTTTGCCACACGATGACCCGTCAAAGAATAAAGCCCACGGGGTAATTTCAAGCGAGATCAATTGAAGGGTCACGGTGTTCGGTTATAAAATCGGCAATGATCCGACCTTTGATGGCTTTTGCCGATTCATACTTCAACTCGAATTCGATAGAGCTAAAATCCACTTGCCAACCCGACCATTCAAAATTGGCATAGATAACATATGTTTTATCACATCAAACTTCGAGTATACAGTGCATTCGGCATTCAACAAGTAGTGCCGAAACTTTGTACACGAGTAGTATACGCAAAGACATAATCTTTCTATAGCCGAATACCTGGTTTCAGGATCGAGTAGTTTTCGGCTAAGATAGGCTACTACCCGCTCCTTCCCTTCGAATTCTTGAATAAGGGCCGATCCAATAGTTTGGGTATCGGCCGCCACGTACAACTTGAAAGGCTTGTTCGTACCGAGGAGGAACCAAGACCGGTGGCTCCTTCATGTATTGTTTGATTTCCTCGAAAGCCTTTTGTTGTTCGTCACCCCATGTGAACTTCGATCCTTCTTTAGCTTCAAGCAACGGAGAGAACGGCAACACCTTCTCGTGATAAATTTGAGATGAACCTTCTCACAAAGTTGATCTTGCCGAGCGAGTGATTGCAACTCCTTGAGGTTGGTTGGAGGAACGACTTCATCAATGGCTTTCATGCTCTTTTTGCCAACTTCAATCCCTCCTTCGTGGACCAAAAACCCCAAGAACTCTCCGGTGACACCCCAAATGCACACTTGTTTGGATTCATCTTCGACCATGCTTAGGGTGCATTCCGGGGTTTTCTTCACATCCTCCGGATGGGAGTCATGGCTTAAGGACTTGATCACTACGTCGTCAATATAGATTTCCACGGTCTTGCCGATCAACTCATGAAAAATGTAGTTCATGGCCCGTTGGTAGGTTGCACCGGCATTTTTCAACCCAAATGTCATGACGATCCATTCAAATAGGCCTATATGACCGGGACACCTAAAGGCCGTCTTCGAGATGTCTTCTATTGCCATAAAGATTTGATTGTATCCCGCGTTGCCATCCATGAAGCTAATCACCTTGTGTCCCAAGCGGCGTCAATTAGCAAATCGGCAATAGGCATTGGGTATCCATCCATGGGAGTAGCTCTGTTTAGGTCCCCGAAGTCTATGCAAACTCTCATTTTTCCATTTTTCTTGTACACGGGGACGATGTTAGAAATCCACTCCGCATATCCTGAGGCCGAACGAAGTTTGCATCAAGCAATCTTTCGATTTCCTTCTTCACATCGGCCAATACTTCATCCTTGTAGATTTTCCGGGCGGTTGCTTATATGGCTTGAAACCAGGCTTGATTGGCAACCGGTGCTCGACGATGGATCGATCCAATCCGGGCATCTCCGAGTAATCCCAGGCGAAGCAATCTTTATATTCTTTGAGAAGCTTGATTAAGTTCCCCCTGAAGTCTGGTTGCAAACCTGCACTGATGAACGTCGGCCTTGGTTTATCACCGTTCCCAATGTCAACTTCCTCCAGCTTATCGGCCGACATGAATCCTCGTCCCGGCTTGCCATCGTGCCATCCACGGGGTTCTCCATTAAAAATTACCGTAAGAGCCGATCGCTTGAATCGGCCGTTGGTCACCGCCGACGGGTTCAACGGGACCTTCTCCCCGATCCTTCCCCGAGAAGCAATCGATGCCTTGGTATTCCCGAAGGCCGGTTCCATGTTTGCCACGCTCACGGAGTCGTCCGCTTTGTACGACCTCAATTTCATCGTCCACCCACCGGATCACCGTTGATGCATAGTGGATGGGACGCGACGGTTGGCGTGGATCCGGCCCCGCCCAAGCGAGCACGGGCCGTAGGCTCCCTTCCCTTCGATGACGAAGAAGGTGGTGAGCGGCGTCTTGGACCCGATCATCAAGTCCACGTGAGCGCATCCTTTGGTATCCGAGGGGTTCCGGCGAAGTCGTTGAGGATGATGCTTGTTGGTGTCAAATCGCTCGGGGTCATGCCAAGCTTCTCGAAGGTGGTGTACGGCATCACGTTAGCTGCCGCGCCACCGTCGACGAACATCTTGGTCAATGGCTTGCCATTGACGTACCCCCTCAAGTACGGCGGCCTCATGTGGCGATTCTTGGCCGGTTTGTCGAAGATGGCCACGCTTGGCAAGCACCGCTGCGCCATCATCTCCTTGGGCTGCTCGTCGTCAAAGGAAGCTTCCTCTGCATCACCCGGTTAGCGGGAGCCATGAACTCGTTTGGCGGGAAGTATACCATGCATGCGGGGGCTTGACGCTTTGACCCTTCGGCCGGTCCTTGGGGCGCCACTTGTCTCGTCCGGACCCCGGCTTGCTTCATCTCGCGGTTCCTCAAGCGTTGGACCCGCCTCTTCGGCTCTTGCGTAGACCGGGTGGGCACCATTGCCCCTTCGCCGGACGTAGACCTCCTCGTCCTCCTCGTGGTCGGCCCACCCGAGATCGGCTCGGCGCTTCCCGGGATGATCAATGATTTCAATTTTTTGCCGCCGATCCCCATTCGGGTGGATCCTTCCAAGTCTTTCGTGGACGGATCGGCGATTGGCGATCTCTGCCGTACTCGCATATCCGTCGCTGCATTCGGGACGGTTCCTTAATGTGGGTAGCTTCGGGGCCTTCGTTCCGGCGGTGCACGAAAAGGCGCACCCCGGTGGGCGCGCTCCGCCGCGCGCGCATGCGTTCCCCGATTCCATCCGCGCGCTTCCTCCTCGGCCCGCGTTGCTCCTCCTCGTGACGACGCTCCGGTAGCGTTCCTTCTCCATGCGGCGCCGCCATTTATTAAGGAGGATGCGTGACGTCACCTTGGGTTTGGGCTTGGACGACTCCCCGATCTCGATGCGGCTTTTGAGAACGCGGGGGCGTCGCCCGGACTTGCTCTATGGTCACCCGGCGCTTCGGGTCAACCGATCCATCTTGCTTGGACACGGGCGAGGTCAGGACCTTGACTTTCCCTTTCTCTTCGGCTGTTATAGCATTGACAGAAAAGCCGAGCATGTTCTGCGGGAAGGGGTGGCCATCCAGTTTCATCTTGTTATCGAATTTGAGGTGCCCTTCCTGGATAGCCTTTTGGATCCTCATCCTGAAGACCCTGCAGTCGTTGATGGAATGGGAGTCCCTGTCGTGAAAGCCGCAGTAACGTTTCGCTTTGACTCCATCAGGCCGAAGCATAGAGTGCCCTTCAGGCAGCTTGATTCGGCCTTCTCTTACCAAGAGCTCAAACAACTTATCAGCCTTTGTGACGTCGAAGTCATAGGTTCCTTTGGTCTGTCTGACCCAACGCTGATTCATTGTGAGAGGCTCCTTACCCCACATGATTTCTGCCGCAGCTATCTCCAATTCGTCGTCGAATCCTCGAACAAATCGGCTTTGTCCAAGAATTGATTGTAGATATCGGCGACGTCGTGCTGCTTGCCAAACTTGGGGTCCTTCTTGAGGCCGTATGCTCGATTGCTCATCAAGGATAATTTTTGTGACGGTTGGCCCAAGTTTTCAAACTCCATCCCAAAGAGCCTTTCGCGCACGGCCGGTAACATCCCGGCGACGGCCATGTCGGCTAGTTGATCGTCTGGCAAGTTCAATGAGAAGCACATGCCCTTGACTTCTCTGAATCTTCTCGAAACTCCAGCGGTGTTTCACTGTGCCTTTGCTTCAGGGTGGCGAGATCAATCAACTTTTTCTCAGAACTGCCGCTGAAGTAGTGAGCGTGGAATTTACGCTCCAAATCTTTCCACCTGGCCACTGACTCAGGCGGCAAGGACGAGAACCACTGAAAAGCTGGACCCGTCAGCGAGGCGGGGAAGTAGCGAACCCTGAACGTCTCTTCGGCTGAACATTCCCCCAGCTGCATGAGATAACGAGCGATATGCTCGACCGTGCTTGTCTCGTCCTGCCGAGAGAACTTTGTGAATTCCGTTGGTGGTTTTACCCTTGGCGGCAGGAGCACGTTATAGTACCACTCCGGGAACGGCGGCTCGTAGGTGGGGCACCGCATCCTTGGCTTGAGGCCGAACCGATTCTCGCATCAATTCGGCCATCTTGCGAGCTAGGGCATCTTCCTCTTGAGCGCGCCGGCGGCGGCGCGTACCCCGGGTGCGGGAAGGCGTCGAACGCCCCGTAATTCCCCACTTCATGATAGCCACCGCCGTATAGATTCCTCTCGGGAGCCGTTGGTTGACGGAGCTATTCTTCGACTGGGGTCAAGTGGGGCCCCAGATGAGCCGAACGCTAGGTCTCCGTACGTGGGCCGGTACGGATTCGGCTGTTGCACAGGCTGACCTGTGCTGCTTTGTGGTGGCGGCAGGATTGGTTGACTTCCTGAAGTTTGCGGCGGAGAGGCCGAACCGGCCGCCCCCGGCTCCCCGTGGAGGAGGTTGGAACGCTTGGCTCCCGGAGCTGCGAGGAGGGGGCGCCGCACCGGGCCCCGTGGTGGCGGCCGAGAGCTCGATTCACCCGGCTCCACGGTGCTCTTCCGGCGTACGCCTTTCCGAACGCTTGCCCCGCGCCCGGACCAAAGAGGGCCGCCATCATCCGCTGGAACGACCCAAGGAAAGCTTGATTGTGCTTGGTGAGCACGTCGTCCATTGACTCTTGGAAGATCCGCGCGCATTCTTCCTTTTCTTGCGGGTCGTAGCGTCGGTTTCTCCGCAACAACGGCACTCTGGGCAGGTGTGCCATTCTTTAAATACGGTACCCCACTTCGATTCTTCTTGAATGACATGAGACACTTCGTTGAAACCGATTCACGGCGTCTACGAGCTGCCGATGTCTTGCTGCGGAGAAAGCTCCTCAATGCCGACATCCGGGAGGTCCGTGATCTCGGGCATCTTGAACCAATTCGGCCGTTGGTCCCACCGGGCGTGCCAAGAAGTGTGTTGACGCAAAATATGCACTCGGCGCCAATCACACGACAAGCCGAAAAGCTTAGCTTCGCACGCGCGGAGAGAAAGTGACGTGCCGGTCAATTTTTTTCCGAAAATTAACAAAGGGAAAACGAGTTAAATACCAAAACTTGGAACCTACGGGTGGTACCGGGCGGTTCCATATTTACGGCTAAAAAGCCAAGCAAGACGACATGTAGCTATGTGAAGCTACCGTCAAAGAACCGCAACCATTCGGGTAAACACAAAGGAAAAAGGAACATTGCCGAATGGATGACGTAAGCATGACAACGATCGGTCTTTGAATAAATAGGAATGCACGTACAAAGCCATGACCGATCCTCAATGAAGATTAACATTAAATAAAGCAAAGCACGAACATGATCATGTATTAAAATAAGCATGCATAGATCCAAAGCAATTAGTCTACCGCATGTCTAATCACTTTAAGATCCGTCGGGCACGACATCAAGCAAATCTATCCACCGCATGATACAACTTGCATGAAAGAACGCACCACTTTCCACAAATAGATCTATCCACCGCATGATACAACCCAAATATGGAAAGCTAGAAGCACACGTCTTCTAAAACATAAATAACGCACGTGATCTACTCGTGAAGATATAACCGAATGCGGCCGAACAACCGATTCGGGATCCATGAAGAAGGAACAAACATTACCACGTGAATAAATCTATCAAGCTGAAATGGAAATCTAATCCACCGATGACTAGCTCCAAAGCAACCCAAAAACCTGCATCTACCGCATGATACCCGGCTCTTTCAAGATTTATACCAACAAAGCAAGCTTGAACCCGCAACACGTAACAACCTAGATCGATTCGGTTTCGGCTATCGGGGAACACGAGATCCACGCGTCAAAACACGAAACCTGCTCTTGCACGGATCTTAAAAGGAAAAGAGCCGATCCAAACCCATCTAGATTGGGCAAAAGAGTGTTACATGAATTAAAACATAACGCAAAACTCATGATAACACGGGGTAACTTAATGAATCTATTGGATCTTGCCAAAACCCAATAGAGCCGATAACTAGCTTCAAGCTAGACCTTAGCCCACCGCATGGCTCATGATCTAACAAGAAACCCTCTTGAACCAAGCTTGAATCTACCGCATGATACGAAGCATGGTAACAAGACTACTTGCATCGGATCTAAATCCACCGCATGATACTAGACATGATACAAGGTTGCGGTACTCACGGAGGTCGACGGATCGATTGGCCCTCTCGAAGAACTCGACGACACGACAAGGGACTCTAGGGTTTGGCGTAAGGCCGGTGTGTATTGAGGAATGAACGTGTTCTTTACATACATCCAGGGATCGTATTTATACCCTGCTAATTACAACTGCGAATGGATACATTGCCTAACTAAGCTTGATCGCGTGTCCATCCATTCGCTCCCTCTGATCGAGCCACGTCACCGTCCAATCCCGCAAAATCAGCTCTACTGTTCCTTTGCCGAACTGGAGCAGATAGCCGACCGCGGATCCTTCTGCCGAAAATCTCTGAAGATACCTTTCCTTCCACCAGACGGACTCTTTTCCGAATCGGACCCACATGTCATACTCCTTACCAAATTTTGGTGTTAACACCTTGAAGTGCCAAAAAGATCTTTATTTAATTATCTCATACTTTATACAAACTACCATATATTTTATTTAACTATCTCCGACTACCATCTCATTTAACAAACACATTTTCTTTTTTTCTTTTAGTTCTCTCTCTCTCCGCGCACCGTCATGAAGGAGCATTTCTAGGTAAGTTATGTAATTAGTATTTTGATAAGTTTCCGGACATCCCTTCCGAAATCTCATCAAACATTTGGTGTGACACCGCAAAAAATTTCAACTCTGAATCTAAACACCCCACGGATGGGATTTCCTAAATGTTTACAAGACAGCGAACCATGAATGGTATATAGACTTCTTGTGGGAGCTGAACAACAAATGTGCATAAATTGTTCTTATGACAGTGATTGGGGTGGTGATTTTAATCTCATCAGATCTGTGTCTGGCAAGAGCATGGGGGATGGGAAACATTGGTCTCATCAATGTGTTTAACACTTCCATAGAAAACTCAAACATGAGAGATATCCATAGGGGGCCGAAATACAGTTGGACAAATAAACAGGATATTTGGTCTGGAATAACATTGATAGAGTTGTGGCGACGACACAATGGGAAAGCAAGTTCCCACTAAGCACTTTGACTAGACTTACTAGAATAGGATCAAAAACACCCAGAAAATGCATACTCTATGTACAAATGGCATGCAGGCCTAGCAAACCTGAGAAGAGTACTAAACGGATGGTAAAACAATATTAGGGGAGAATACTGGATGAAAAAGGTAGATTTGAAAAAAAATAAATAAGATGATATATGACAAAAATGCATGAGAAAAGTATGGAGGGGGATATCAAACTACGTCTAGAGTTAGAAGAGGATGTAGAAAACCTCTTGGAAGCATACGAAATTTAGTGGCAACAAAGTGGGGAGTGAGCAATGGATCTTGAAGGGCGATGACAACACTACTTTCTTTCACCTAGTAGGAAATGGGAGGAGACGGAAACAGACCATTATGTCTATTGAGAAAGGAGGGGGGCAACAACAGACAAGGCAGATCCGAGAGACAGACAATATATACGTACTACATACTTAAAAAAACTTTTTGGACAACCAAGGGGGAGGACAGTGTCATTGAAAGAGGGGGTGTGCGCACAAAAAGGGAAGCTCTCCAATTCTCATAATGAATTCCTAAAGAAACCCATAACAGGGGAGGAACTAAAGAAAACCGTATTTGGGATAAAAGAAAAATCAGCCTTTGGGCCGGACGGTTTTCGAGTGACATTCTATAAAAATTGCTCAGAGACCATTGTTGACATTACTAACGTCATCGACTAGAAACGGATATAAGATCCACCTCTATTGACGACAACGAGAATGCGAGAGGTATATCTTAACATGATGCTAAGTGTATATCGGATGTTGCTCTCGGATAAACTAAAAAAATTCCGACACGATTCATAGCACAACTCGATATAGGTTGTCGGCCGACAGTGTGACTGAAAACGCATGGATATGGTACTCTTACATATGCCTTGGATCTCTAAAAAAAAGAATATATATATATATATAGTGTTTCCCTATAATGCACATGGGTCCATTTTGTATAGAAAATGCACCCACCCCGATTTCAATTGATTTTTGCTCGGTTGCAACTAGACCGACACTAGTTGCAATTGGTTCGCATCGGTTTGCAACCAAGTGCGGACGAGTAGCAATTGTTTCGAATCCAATAGGAAGTTGCAACGGGTCAAAAGCTGTTGCAATTAGTTCCGTCAAGTTGCAATTAGTATAGTATCATAGTTGCAATTGGTCTAGTCTCGCGGTTGCAATTGATTTACACGCAAATTCAGCACCTAATTACAACTAATTGGGTCCGATTTCTATCGGTCCGCATCCCATTGCAAGTCCATCTAGTTGCAATCAGTGCAAGTCACACATTTGTAACTGCGAGTCTGTACATTTGTTGTACCAAATGATTTTCCGTCAAGTTGCAATTAGTATGGTGACAGGGTTGCAATTGGTCTAGTCCAGATATGGGAATTGGTTGCAACCGCGGAGGTCCGTGCATTTGTTGTACATAATGCACACGGGGTGCATTTTAGTATCGCCCGATATATATATATATATATATATATAGGATATTTGTATTTCGTACCATGGGTATGGAATAACTATTCCGTACCCGAGCCGCCCTTCGACTCCGACTTTCCTACGCGCGGGCGTCGGTGCTCCCCGGCACCGCGCTTGGTTTATTTCGGTTTTTTTCTTCCTCCCGGCTCCCACATCCCGCATCCCCGGGTCAACCGGCGTCGGTTCCCCGATCCGTTCTTCCACCTCCTCGCCCACGCCCCCGTCCTCCTCGCTCCACCGATCCACCACCGCCGCCGCCCACGCCCCGCCGGCCTCTCGCCGCCGCCCCCGACCGCCCACTCGTCGCCACCCCCGGCCCCACCCCCGTCTCTTCCTCCTCCATCTCGGATCGAGCGACGAACGCGCAAGTCCTCTCCATCTACCTACGCCTCCTCCCGGCTGCGGTCGGGGGGAAGGACATGCGGCTCCTCCCCATCGGCTTGCGCCTCCTCCCGGTTCGGGTCGGGGCACGCATCCGGTTCGTCGTCGTCGACCTCCGGCTCCATCGGTGTTGCTCCCGGCTCATCCGGATCGTCCGCCCGACGCCGGTGAGGCCGCGGCTCCGCCTCTGCTCCCTCTAGTTGAGCCCTTCGATCCCGCGGACACCGGATATCCTTAGCGATTGTGCATGTGTCTTCGCCCGTTAGAATTCAAATGGAGATTTTCCATCCCGCACAAGGTAACCTCTCAATCGGAGGACCATCCCCCTCAATCCTCACCCCCATCGATTCCCGAAGATTTGTGTGAATTTCTCGTGTAGATTTGCGAATCTTTAATCGGCGAGGGCGGATTGGGATGAAGCCATGTGCGAAGCGAAAGCCTATCCGGGACTAGGCACAGGAATATTGCTGGCGGTGATGCAGGGTGTTAGGTTTTGCTTTATATTTAATGTCTGGAGCAATTTAGTCATTACAATGACAAACATTCATCATATTATATGTGTAGTGAATCTATTGACTTGGATGTGGAAATATTGATGTTACAGCCAATTGATTTGGATCTCCGGGATGTTTTCTTGTCAAAGGTTGGTTCATCCAATGCTTATCAATCCGTTGCTCGTTTTGTGTTCCCAACCGGATTGTTGAAGTGCAAAGTAGAATGGATGATATAAAGTATTAGTGTTTCTTTTATTCACTTCAATTTCGGGTGTAAGTTTCGTATGTGGAAATCCATGTTTCTTTACTTTTAGTTTAGTATATCAGCTGAGAATTTTAAATTTTTTATTAGCTTCAGAATCTTGAGAGAAAATATTTTGTCTAGGGCTTGTTATAACATACTTTAGGCAAATAGTTTACATTTTGGCTGTCATTTTTGTACTGAACCAATCATTATTAATTGATAGTAGTTATGCTCTTCCATAATGTCATTGTGATGTCTTCAACCCGCATATGCTGATAATGCTTCTCTCTTATGTAGATTGCAATATATATGTTGTTTACCTACACACAAGATGGTTGGTTGCTAGATGTTGTCATTGTTTTTTAAAAAAACATTGCAGTTCTGGCAAATACTAGAAATAGATGTTGCCCATGTGCAGCTCGGAAGTAGTAAAGTTGTGGAATACTCAGCTATAACAGACAACTACAGCTCTTTTGATTCTGTGATTACCTATCTGATTCCCAAGTGTAATTTTCTAGATCGGAGATCATGGACTGTTGTGATGTGTCTTTGCTAGACCTCACACCTCGGACTACCCAATTGTTGATCCATCCAATAAATGATTTCTATGTTCTTTGTTTATCTCCCCACACCGTGGGTAGTCCGAGGACACATCACACAAGGATCATAATCGCCGCAACTCCTTCTATTCCGAACTTCGGTGCTTAATTGTTGATTTCTCTTTGCGACCCGGACCACGGTTGAGTCGTACGTTTTGTTGCATTTCTTGTTGTAGTGATATATAAATAGAGGTGCAATGCATGCATTACCGAGCTAAGTGTATGTTTCTTAGATCTGTCATTACCGATATATAAATCCATATCACATAGTCTATCAATTGAGGATCCTGGATTTCATTCTCTATATTTGCACATACTGAATAATGTGCAAGTTAATTTACAATTTTTACATGTCCGGAAAGGATATAACATTTTTTGTTAACCAAAGTACTGAAAATTGGTTTCAGAAATTTAAAATTTCGAGTACCGATTAGGATTACTCCGCATTTGAGCATTTCCATCATTTCGGTATATGATGCTACCATGCACATCATGAATTATACATATGTCCGCTTTTTCGTTGGTGTGTAGCCAATACTGCCTTGTTCTCCTCTGGGACAAAGTACGAATAAGTCATTGAAGGTACTCCCTACCAAGTCATCTTTTTCCCTTCAAATCACCTTGCGAAGTCGCGATGGCATCATTGCTGCCTTGCAGTGCCCTGCCCACTTTTCTCAATTTCATTCGATCTCCTCAGCTCTTGCTTGATTTCCCATGTTAGTGGTGACGATTCGTGATAATGAGTAGGTTAAATAATTAAATTGAGTAGGGGGTACACCTGCTTGCGCATCAGATGGATAAATCAATGGGCAAGCTGATGTCCTCACTGGCAGGGATCAAGGAACCTGCTGGCACGTCATACTGTGCTAGACTAATTATAGAGACGTCATGATGAAGCACTACAAGTTTTTTCATTCACATATACATTTCCCCTTTTCAGTGTTTTTTTGAGTCTACAAGTAGTTTTCTTGTTCCATCCACTTCTAATTTCCTAGTTCATGCATGTTCGGGTGGAGACCAGGCCACACATCAATGCCTTTTTGTTAAGTTATCCATCTTGTACATCCATTATACTGAAATTTATTCGACATGCCATGGCATGATGGTGCAAAACCTGTTGAACCATTGTTTCGTGGAATTAATTTTTGTTTGTTGATTAATCAAAGTTTTGATTGTAAATTCCATGGTTCGGTGGAACCTACGTTCCTGTTCAAGGGATTCTGCACGAGGATGCCTTTCACATTTATTTCTATAGTCAAGGAATTTTAGCTTTTGCATCTACATTTATTGAATTTGAAGCATGTGCGTGATCGGATTATGACCTGAAACCTTGATGTGGTTGATTTTATTATTGTCTAATTCAACCGAAACCGGTTAGGACTTATTACTAGGGACACAAATAGTTTAGAAAATAATAATGGTTCTCCACATTTGAAGTTCGGGGCCTAACTAGGCCTCGTTGTTTTTATCCACTATCCATATTCAAATCCACACCCATCTCAAATGGGGAGGGTATGGGTAGAAAATAATTATCCATTAAACAAATGGGTAGGGTGGGTGCGGGGAGGGTACAAATAATCCATTGGGTATGTATATAATCTAGTATAAAACTAATTATCCATTGGGTATGGGTGGGATTGGGGAGGGTAAGAAGTGGATAATAATTATTTGGATTGGGTATGAACAAGAGTGGATTTATCCATACCCTCCCCAGTGGTAGGCTTAGGCCTAACGCTAGAGTAGACATTTTCAAGAGCATTTTTTTCTTTTAATGTTTGTATACATGGACAGATTCACACCAGATAGTAGATTAAAGTTTTTCTTTAGAGTTCGACCATTTCCCTGTATATATGTGTTTGCAGCTTAGCTACAGCCTTTTCTTGTAGAGTCCATTCCATGGCAATAATGGTTTTCATGAACAAAGTAATTCTTATGTAATATGAACTCCAAGACCCTTTCATTGTACATTTATGGCTGATTTTCACGACCGAGAATGTCAAACAAAAAGACTTCAGCTTGATAACCACAAACCACACTGGTAAGAGTGCAAATTTTTGGCCTCCCTTTTACATACAGTACAATGGTTACTCCAGTGTTGACCACTCACTTTCTTCATTGAAAATCTTGAAAATAGATCAAGTTCTCCAGCTCAACTTTAATCATCAAGTAGAAGGGCCTCACGGGTGACAAACGACCGGAGTCATGAGCTGGTCAAATTTCAACAGGTTAATCCATTGAAAATATTGATCTGAAGGCTCCAACTTGTTATATATGTGCTCCTTTGACCAGCTGATCTTGTTTGTATGCAATTTGGCCTTGGAGTTTGATATTTTTGCTTAGCTTGCAGGCAAGACCCATGCACTAATTCATAGACTATCATGCTTAGTTGGATGCATTGATACTTGAGTGGGACTGCTCGATTCATCTGCTCTCAGTTTACCTCACGCTCACAGTTTGAGACATCAGGAGCTGCTGCGCCATTGAGCTGCATGCGAACTTGGAAAGATGTGGAGTAGCAGAACTGGAGGACATCATAAATGAATAATTACCGGCCAACTTTTGATTGTTCTTTTCGTTTCAGATTTATATATAGGCTCATCCTAATATCCAGCAGCTCGTCATCATCAGCGCCTGGCTCGAAAAGAGCTTCCTGAGCTTTGCTACTAGGTTCGGCTGCTTGTGGAGCACGGCCTCCTCTCCTGCAACTCCATTTTGTTCATGTCATGCTTTGTGGGGTATGCAGACTGCCCGCTAAAAGCAAGTCATGGCCGTGTCACTATTTGCCGTGTTTGTAACTTGTAAGATAATAATGTTTTACATTGATGTGTCATTGTTTTAATTACTACTACCAAAGAACAGATGATAGAACATTTGATACAAAAAGTAACTTTTTCTCATATTCCAAAGTAGTGTGTATTGACCACTACTGAGATAAAATGTTGGATATAAAATCATTGTGCTCAACTAGCACTAGATGGCGAACCACTGTTGAAACAACTGAAAATATACAGTGCTCGGATATGTAAACGACCGATTCCACAGGTGTCAGTTACATAGTATTCTATTGTAAGCCTAACGGCATGTAGTCTCTAGCTGATCCGGTTGTATAGGAGAGTTGGTTAGCATTCCTTGGTTGACGATTATCGTCTTCATGTATATGTATCCGATGCTACTCAATGAACACGATTGAGCGTTCTCATTCTTACATGGTATCAGCCTAGTCTCGATCCCAACCCTTTGCTTCCGCTAATCCCACCCATGTCGAGCCCTTCAGGTTCCTCCTCGAGCACCAACCCTTTTGCTGATCCTGCTCCACCCTCTGCCTCCTCCCTCATGATGCTCAACATCCGAAGCCATGTCTCCATCGTCCTCTCTACCGATGCGGACAACTTCCGTCAATGGCGTTCGTACTTCGAACTCACCATCAAGAAGTTCGGCCTCCTTGATCATATCGACGGCTCGGTGGACGCCGCCGCTATGATCGATGACCCCGAATGGCTTCAGATCGACGCCTGCATCGTCACCTGGCTCTACAACACGATCTCCACGGAGATCTGGAACGATGTCAACCGCCCCAACACCTGCGCCTACTCCGCCTGGACTGCGATCAACAATCAGTTCCTCGACAACAGCCTCCAGCGCGCCGTGTACGCCCAGCAGGACTTCCACAGCCTGTTTCAGGGCGACATGGGCATCGCTGAGTACTGCGGCAAGCTCAAGCGCCTCGCGGACACTCTCTACGACTGCGGCGCCCCTGTCTCCGATCCCGCACTCGTCATCAACACTCTGCGTGGCTTGAACAACAAATTCAGCCAGGCGATCGCCGTCCTCTCCACCATGAACCCTCCTCCAACCTTCCTCTACACCAAGTCCTACCTCCTCCAGGAAGAGCACCGCATGCGCCACTCTCAGAAGATGGAAGCGCAGACGGCGCTTCTGGCGGCGGCCTCGACCACGCCTCCGACCCGCCCCGTCGCGCCCACTCCACCTGCACCCTAGACGGCCAACACCGGGAACCACGACCGTCGCAAGAAGCGCAAGGGTCCTGATGGTCGCAACCGTCAGAATAACTCCAGCGGCCACGGCGCATCAGCCGCCGGATCCATGGCGAGTGGCGGTGCACCACCACAGCAGTGGGCCCTTGCCCCACCACAGTGGCAAGGCATGGTCCAGGCCTGGCCCATGAACGTGGAGGCCCAGCGTGCTAGGCGCTCGACCCGGCGTCAATCCACCCCAGGCCATGGCGGCGTTCTCGGCACCGTCATCCTCCTTCGACGCCACCCTCCACGCCAACAACTCCGGCGCCCTACCAGCCGGCCTCTACTCCGCCTTCAACAACATGGCCCTGAACAACCCTGGCGGTGGCAGTACCGACTGGTTCCTCGACACTGGAGCCACAGCGCACATGGCATCCAATCCTGGTATTCTTACATCGACCCATCCCTCTACTGTTCCTCGTCACATTGTTGTCGGCAATGGGCAGTGCCTCCCAGCACACTGTACCGGCAACACCTCAATTCCCACCCCTTCTTCTCCTTTACAGCTTCGCAATATTCTTATTGCTCCTCAAATTATCAAAAACCTAATTTCCATGCGTCCGCTAACTCGTGATAATAACGTGTCCGTTGAATTTGATCCACGGGGTTTCTCCATCAAGGATCTTCGCACCGGGATGGCCTTGCTCCGATGTGATTCCTCCGGAGACCTCTATCCTCTTCGACGAGGCTCCGGTCACCTCGCCACCATCTGCATCCGCACTTCGGCCTCCCACGCCGGCACGCTTTGGCATGCTCGGCTTGGCCATCCTGGACACGACGCCCTTCGGCGGTTGTCGCGCTCCATCGGTTTCCATTGTTCCAAGTCCAGCCAACATACTTGCGATGCATGTCGTCGTGGCAAACATGTTCGGCTTCCTTTTACACAGTCCAATAATGTTTCCCAATTTCCATTTCAACTTTTACATTGTGATGTATGGACTGCACCAATAATGAGTAATTCTGGCTTCAAATTCTATCTTGTCATTTTGGATGACTATTCGCATTATACATGGACATTCCCACTACGCCACAAATCCGATGTTCTACCCACGCTAATCTCATTCCATGCCTTTGTGCGCACACAATTTGAGACCTCCATCATGTGTCTCCCGGACCGACAATGGCAAAGAATTTGATAATCCCGCCTCGCGCGCTTTCTTCGCCACGCACGGCATTGTCCTTCGCCTCACCCGTCCATACACATCACAGCAAAACAGCCGGGCGAACGCGTCCTCCGCACCCTCAACGATGGCGTACGCACTCGCTATTTCATGCCTCGATCCCACCCACATTCGGCCGGACGCTCTCGCTGCGTCCACATACTTACTCAACCGGCGCCCGTGTCGTCCTCGCAACAACCGCACTCCCTTCCATCTTCTCTTCGGGGTACCACCGGAGTACTCTCATCTCCGAGTTTTTGGGTGTCTTTGTTACCCCAATCTTGCATCCACCGCTCCACATAAGCCGGCGCCGCGCTCTACCAAATGCATCTTCCTTGGTTACCCTCTTGATCAAAAGGGATACAAGTGCTATAATCCCATGACCAAGCGAGTAATCATCTCACGTCACGTCACGTTCGACGAGACATGCTTTCCGTTTATGCGGGTCGATGCGGCTACACCACCGATGGACTCGCACCGTTCGTCGTGCCCGCCGGACGACGTTCCGATCCAATCGGGACCGCATCAACCTCGACGCCGTGCACCGGTGCCCGGCCGGACACGTTGCAACCCCGGCGCCGCCCGGCGTCGGCACGCACCCTTTGCTTCCGCTACTACGCCAACCGGCGTCGGCATCGTCCACCGCACTACTACGCCAAGTTGTCGATCACCTCCGTCAAGCCTTTGCGATCAAGGACCTTGGTGCGCTACACTTCTTCCTCGGCATACGGGTGCGACGCGATGCTGCTTTGGGTTCCACTTGAATCAAGCTCAATATGCCGAAGACATTCGGGAACGGGCGAGGCATGGCCAAGCGCAAGCCCGCAACAACTCCGGTTGAAGTCCGGCCCAAGTTGTCGAGCAAGCGATGGTGAGGTGGTGACCGATGCAACGTTCTACCGCAGCATTACTAGAGCTCTTCGGTACCTCACGCTCTCGCACCGGACATCGCCTACGGCGTCAACCGAGGCATGCCTCCATATGCATGCTCCGCGCGACGTGCATTGGAACCTCGTCAAGCGGATACTCGGATACATTCGTGGCACCATCAACCATGGCATCACCATCTCGACCACACCTTCGACCACACCGACGGTCTACTCGACGGCGATTGGGCCGGCTGCCGGACACCCGACGTTGAACATCCGGCTCTTGTGTGTTCCTCGGTGACTCTCGTGTCATGGTCGTCCAAGCGACGGACCACGGTCTCAAGATCGAGCGTCGAAGCCGAATACCGAGCGGTTGCCAATGCTGCGGCGGAGGCCTGCCGGCTACGCAATCCGCTACGAGAGCTTCACGTCGTCGTTGACAAAGCCACGGTGATCTCTTTGCGACAATGTGTCTCGCTTGTATACCTCTCCGAGAATCCAGTTCACCATCGACGGACAAAGCATATAGAATTGTACATACACTTCATGCGAGAAAAGGTGGCACTCGGCCGGTTCAAAGTGCTTGCACGTACCCACTCGGTACCGGTTTGCGGACATAATGACAAAAGGACTTCCAACTCCATTGTTCGGTGAGTTCGGGACGGTTATGCATCCGATCAATCGACGCTTCAGGCGAGGGGGGGGGTGTAAACGACCGATTCCACGGGTGTCGGTTACATAGTATTCTATTGTAAGCTTAACGGCATGTAGTCTCTAGTTGATCCGGTTGTATAGGAGAGTTGGTTAGCATTCCTTGGTTGACGATTATCGTCTTCATGTATATGTATCCGATGCTACTCAATGAACACGATTGAGCGTTCTCATTCTTACGGGATATCCCGAACACCGAAATTTTGGTTGACGCAACAATACATGAATGTTTATGTTGTCTTGTATTTTGAGGGAAAGAATCAATTAAATGGACCTCAGGTGACAAACTAGTTCCGGCTAAAATTGTAAATTATCTGTTTTTATTAAGTCAACGATATGGTGCACCACTTAATTAACAAGTACTAAATTCCGACCTCTATACGATGCTACGAGCGGTGGATGTTGTAAAATGAAAACCCGACATTCATGTTCCATGCACTGTGACCGCAGCGGCAATGCACTTCGGTGCATCGTGCGGCACTTGTCCACATGCGCGAATAAACTAACGAATGGTGTGCTTGGTGGAACTCGAGCCGCGTGCTCCTTAGAAAAAAGAAACTCCAACTCGGAACCGTCGAACCGGAGGAAGGACCAAGCGCTATGCTCGGGCTCACACGCGTGCCCTAGAAAAATCGGAGCGGGACCGTGGAGGTGGGGCTGCGGGTGTGGAGGCGAGGGTCCGATGGTTGGCTCGGGTATGGAATAACTATTCCATGCCCTTGGTATTGAATAGCGCCGGCCTATATATACACACACATAGAGTAATAGGGTATCGCAAGCGCACGGATATGAATATACCATTATAGCATTTTAACCAGGAGTAAAGCGAGGTACCATATTTATATTTTACCACGGGGAAAGAAGTCTTTCTAATCTATAATAGCTAATAAATGCTCATCTCTCGGTTTAATAATGTAGAGTGGCCAAAATATATCAATTTCTATAAACGGGGGGTAAGTCACATAAAATATAGAGAATGGTAGCACTTGTTCAAGTCATAACATCATGAGCATAGAATGTGTCATTATAGCAAGAGAAACATAGCAAAGTCTAGCTAGAGAGGATACTCCTAGCTAATTCTAAACTATATGTCATTGCAAACTATGATTAGTGCAAATATTTAGCAATCATGGAAAAAGAACTATTATATCAATGCATGGGGAGACAATCCGGGAGGATCAAGGTCGAAATTTGAAACAACCCAAACGGTATAAGGCTCCACTAGTCCTATACACGGGGGGTGACTACGAAGGACTCAATAGTGTTGTCACCACCACAATCTACCACACGACCCGGCATATAGGGTGCAATCGCGGATAAATACAATATAAGCACCACGCTTACAATGTCTTTCTTGTTCACCCATGTTAACAAATGATCTAGGTGAGGGTTATACGACTCCATACATGAATATAAAAGCAAATCAACTATGCTAAACATGTAATCATAATAAACACCAAAGCATATAATGTCGAATATAATCATTAATAAGAACATATGTACGTATAACAAATGTAAGGAACTAGATAAGAACTTACAAGAGCGAAGCTAGATCAGCCTCTAGACGATCAGGAGCCAAGTAGAAGCCTTGCCTCCTCCTAGATCTAAACTAGCTAGCTACTCTGCTATATGGTGTTTCTAGGGCATAGTGTCTCCGACTTGATGACTTGATCGATGTATGCGATTCGGATGCCTGCGCCGGGGGGGGGGGGGGGGCGCTTATATAGTCCGAGGGGTGGACGTGCATCGTAGGATCAAACCGACCTAAACATGTGATTTAGATTGATTCTCATAGGCGGTGGAGGAACATTCCAAAAGCCGGGCCCATTTGGAGCTAGGGGGTGGCCGAGCCCGGCCCCACCCTGGGGCCGGTCATTCCGGTGTGGGCCCCATTCGGGGTCCACTTCGGCCAGTGGGTCCTTGATCCTTCTAGATGCTTCTTTTTTAGGTGTTAAGCCACGTTGAGTTCGGAGCCTTACGGAGTCTTCTAGAGTGGTTTCTTTGCATATTTTACGAATAGTCCCTGTAGATTCATAGATTCACCAAAACTCGTGGAAATTGTTAATATAAACCCTAATAAGGTGATCTAATTATATTTTATTCCTTTTTCCAATGAATGTAAGGGATAAAAAGCATAGATAAAATGTGTCAACAAACTCCCCCAAGCTTACCCTTTGCTAGTCCCTAGCAAGATATGCTTTAGCGAGGATCGGGAGTTGCTACAATGCTTTCACACCTCAAAAGTACTATGGTTTTCAAAAACCAATTCTCCTCAACAAGATTGCTCTCTCTTACCTTCAACCTTTAAGCATAGCCTTTTCATAAATCTTTAGCGAGATAAAAGACAAAACAATCAAGTCAAGCAGTATATCTCAATTTCTTTGATCAAATATCATCCTGGGGTTTTGTATTTTCTCAGATAAAACTCAGAGATCCTGTGTATGACCTTTTCAAGCATGGAGTCACACTTAACAAGATATGGATGATAGTGTTGATGGATGAGGGTGAAAGGTGGTAAGCCTTTTAGCCTAGCTCTTGGACTATATCTCTTGGGTTTTCCATTCTTGGAGAGGTGGGCTCTACTCGTCCCGAACTTTTGTCCATTTTCTCTCTCCTTAGAGATATGGGCTCTACTCGCCCTCGGACATGTGTCCATTTTTCATCTCTAAATTTATTTCTTTTAGGGAGGTAGGCCCTTCTCGCCTAGCATGACACTTGTCCTTTTCTCTCCCTCTCTCTTCTCACTTTTTCCTCTCTTCTTTTTTTTCTCTTTTCTCGTTCTCTTTTTTCGGATGTAGCCCCAGAATCTTGACATTGAGAGAGATATATCCTAGAGTTGCATGAGTTGTATGGCTTGATGGAAAATGCGTACTTCCATGTCGAAGCGGCATGAATGATGGGATGATCTTGATGTGTATGACAAGCTCTTAAGGATCATAGACACGGGAACTCATCATATAAAGTTTCATTTTTAAGATAAAACCGGGAAGCAACCTTCTCTAGGAAAATGATCAATAGCAACTCAACTTTTCATGAATAATCTTTTAAGGCCTAGACTCAGATTAAGCATATACTTGCACATGTTTTGGGTTCATACCAAATTAAGCATTTAAGCTTCAGGAGAATCTAGGTTTGGAAACTTAGCAATTTTAAAAGGAATTACGACGAAGCAACTATTCATCACCTCCAAGCATATATCATCAAGATCATTATTAAAGAGAAAAACCAACTAGCAGGCTCTAGCATTTTATTCAAACTAAGACCTTTAACTAAAACTCAAACAACTAGCTAAAAACATAGGATAGTGATACTTGTCGTGATAACTGGGGGCGCTCTCCCCCAAGCTGGATCTTGAAGTAGTCCTTGATTCATTGTTGGAACTTGTTTACCTTGTGGTTCTTATTAAATCTTCCCTGTAAATATTAGTCTCGCACATATCTGAAGGAACAAATTCTAGGATTATGCTGTGAGCCTTCATGTGCCTACTTCTTTTTGGGTTTTTCTGAAATGTGTGGACCTTCATTTGCCAACGTATTTTTGTGAATTTTTATATGCGAAGAGATGCGAAAACAATAACATGTGAATGCAAAAATTATATATATATATATATATATAATTTATTTTATTTTTTATGCCGCCACGGTACGGAGTACATGGGGCCTTAAAGAATGCAAAAGAACAACATATTTTTATGATTTTTTCAATGTAGGTAAAGAAATAGACAAGCTAATCTAAAAATGCGGTGCGAGAAAATAAAGATAAATACCAAGTTACCTCTCGGTGAGAGTTTAGAGTACTTACTCCCATGGCGTAGATGTATTGGCCATTGATCGATCGATTGATGACGCGGGTAGTGATTGGTCTTCCGAAGGTGTACTTTGATCTTTCTTCCTCCAAACTTGTTTCTTCGGTGGAGACCTTTACGGACTAACGGGTTCGAATCTTTGGTTTGGTAAAAGCCGAGCGGACTTCTCCTTAATCTCTTCTTTAATGTTCTTGACATCCGTCAACTTTGTGTTCAGCTTGCGTTATAATTTCTGAAGGCGTCTCCGCATCTCGTTCTTCTTGGGCTGCTCAGGATCAGTGTAATTATTGATGTACCAGCTTACCTTTTCGGTTCTGAATTGGAAGTGGATCTCGCTAGTCTTGATGTAGATGATTGCTCTTGTTGTGTTCAGGAACGGTCTTCCAAGCACGATGGGACGATCTTGCTCATCTCTAGTGTCTATGACTAAAAAGTCAGATAGGACATAGTTGTCCTTTATCTTGATAGGTACATATCGTGCAATTCCTTTCGGGAATCGTTGGGATTGATCCGCCATCTGCAACGTTATATATGTGGAATACAAATGCAGGTCAGCATATATTAATTTGTAGGTTACCTTAGACATTAGGTTAACGCCCGATCCCATGTCGCAGACAACTCGCTGGAAGTTCCATTGATTGATGGAGCAATGGATTGATGGAACTCCAGGGTCTTCAAGCTTTCGTAGTAATGGTGAAGGGAACAGGTTCTTATTCTCTGACTGAATCGTGTTGATCATCCAAACTTCCTTCACATGTGATTGAGGTTGATTATTCTTCTTATTCCTCCTTCTATCTCTTCTCTTCTTATCGGTGACCGACTCGTGTTCTTGAGGGTAAGGATATCGGGGGTGTGCAGGAGCTTCTAGGATTTTGTCCTTGCAATTGAATCTCTCCTGCCTCCCATTGATGGAGAAGATGATCTTAACGGCGTCGGCGTAGATGATGGCTTTGGTTGTGGCAAGGAAAGGACGCCCCAAAATGATTGGAGCGTTCTCACTTCCCCTAGTCTCGACAACAACGAAGTCGGCAGCCACGTAGGAGCGTCCTACCCCCAGACATACGTCGTCTAGGATGCCCTCGGGGTGGCATAGTGACAGGTCTGCAAGCTGCAAGCACATGGTTGTATACAATAAAGGTGAACCATTAATTTTCTTATATATTACCGTAGGCATTATGTTGACGCTAGACCCGAAGTCACAAGGTGCATTCGTGAAGGTGTAGGCTCCAATAGTGATGGTGATGACGGGCCTTCCTAGATCTCCTCTTTTGGCGGGCATGCCCCAGTCAGTCCATCTTGGGCCTTCTTCTGCCTTGCTTGAACACAGATCTGCAGAATAGATATTGACAAGATTTGCAGATTCTAATTCTTCTGACTGGCCCAGAATCTTACCTGGGTTAGTCGTGGGAACAGATGATGCTAGCTGAGAAATCTGAGATTCTAGCATTTTATTAAAGCTATGCTGGTTCTTGATGGCAGAAGAAAAACTTTCGATTTTATTACTACTAGTTTCTAGTATTTTATCATTGGAAGCTAACTTCTTAGACAGATTATCCATAATTCTACCCTGGTTTTGGACTAAGTCTCTTAAAGGTGGGAAATTGTTGGAAGAATTATTACCTTGATAGTTACCTAAATAGTTACCTAGGTAGTTGATCCTCTGCTGAGTCCATCCTTGATTCTGCTGGGGACGATATTGGTTGTTGTTGTTGATGTAGTTCACGTCCTCCTCCAGGTGGGGGCATTGACTCCCTAAGTGTTCAGTGTTTGCACACTCTTCACAGGTCATGCGGGATTCGAAGAGTTACATGACTTCCTTCTTCTCAGGGGCTTTATCTTCAAGCCTCTTCATCAGTAAATCCATTTTGGCAGACAGCATGTCTACCTCCTTGAGCTGGTTCATTCCTCTTTCTTTCTTGCGGGGTTGACGTTCCTCATTCCAAGCTTGATTGGACGCCATCTTTTCCACAAGGTCAGTAGCTTGAGTAAGTATAAGGGATAAGAAAGCACCTCCAGCTGCAGCATCCATCGTTTCACGAGTGTTGGTAGAGAGCCCGTGGTAGAAGGTCTGCAAGAGCAACCAATTTTCCATTCCATGATGTGGGCAATCTGAAATGTAGTCTTGAAAGCGCTCCCATGCTTCAGGAATAGATTCCTCATGTTGCTGCTGGAAGCTTGAAATTTTCCCCCGTAAGGCATTGGTTTTGCCTATAGGAAAGAACTTTGCCAAAAAGGTAGTAGAACACAATGTCCAAGTTGTAAATTTGTCTTTGTTGGAGTAAAACCATTGCTTCACTCGCCCTAATAATGAGAATGGGAATAAACGAAGTAGGACTTCATCACTTGACACATCTTTGATCGTGAAGGTGCTACATATCTCCAAGAAATTTTGAAGGTATTTGTTGGCATCTTCATGAGCTTTTCCACAAAATTGGCTAGCTTGTACCATGTTGATCAGCGCAGACTTGAGCTCAAAAGCAGCATCTCCTATAGCGACTGTCGAACTAGTACGAATGTTGTCCGGAGTCAGTGCGGAGTATTCGCGTAGGGACTTGTTTGCCATTACTTCAAACGTTGGTGTTAATCTTCGCGCTGTTGAATCTCCCAAGCAAAAGTCGTGGGCTGAGAATCAGGAGACCTAAGCTTTGACCTTGCCTTCCTTAAAATTTTCTCTGGATCTGAAAGGAAGTTCTCTGCAAGATTCTTATTCATAGATTACCCTGAAATAAGATAGACAAAAGTGAAAAGAACAAGGGTAAGCCTCTTCAAGCAAAGATTATTTGGATTCTCGATACATTATGTGTGAGAGATGCATGCATGCTATTACTGAAACTTTTTCATCTAGGCTATAGAGTTTCTTTCCCCAGCAACGACGCCAAAAATGCATGTTGACATTACTAACGTCATCGACTAGAAACGGATATAAGATCCACCTCGATCGACGACACCAGGAATGCAAAGGTATATCTTAACATGATGCTAAGTGTATATCGGATGTTGCTCTCAGATAAACTAAAAAATGAATTCTAACACGATCCATAGCACAACTTGATATAGGTTGTCAGCCTGACAGGTGTGCCTGAAAACGCATGGATATGGTACTCTTACATATGTCTTGGATCTCTAGAAAAGAAGATATATATATATACACACACACACATACTTGATTTTCAAAAGTAAAAGTGGTATGTGGACATACCCATTTTTTATATATGAGGAATTACAAAGTTTGTGAATATACTCCTGTTTCTATATAGGAAATAACATATATCACAATGTGTAAAAAATTACGAGTTTCACTAAAAAATTTTCATGGTTGTCACTTTGATTAACCTTATTTCAGGTATGTATACATACTCCAATTGATAAATGGGTATGTACACATACGCAAAGTGTTTTTTTAACATGGGAGTAGCTACACCCGGGAGTAGAATGGTATATTCACATATATATATACATATATATATATATATATGAATATAGCATTGTAGCATTTTAACTAGGAGTAAAATAGGTATCGAATTCATATTTTGCCGCAGGGAAAGAAGTCTTTCTAATCTATAATAGCTAATACATGTTCATCTCTCAGTTTAATAATGTAGAGTGGCCAAAATATATCAATTGTTATAAACAGGGGTAAGTCACATAAATTATAGAGAATGATAGCACTGTTCAAGTCATAACATCATGAGCAGTTAGAATGTGTCATTATAGCAAGAGAAACATAGCAAAGTCTAGCTAGAGAGGATACTCCTAGGTAATTCTAAACTATATGTCAATGCAAACTATGATTAGTGCAAACATTTAGCAATCATGGAAGAAGAACTATTATATCAATGCATGGGGAGACTATCCAGGAGGATCAAGGCCGAAACTTGAAACAACCCAAACAGTATAAGGCTCCACTAGTCCTATACACGGGGGGTGGACTACGAAGGACTCAATAGTGTTTTCACCACCACGATCTACCACACAACCCGGCATATAGGGTGCAATCGTAGATAAATACAATATAAGCACCACACTTACACTGTCTTTACCGTTCACTCATGTTAACAAATGATCTAGGTGAGGGCTATACGACTCCATAAATGAATATAAAAGCAAAACAACTATGCTAAACATGTAATCATAATAAACACCAAAGCATATAATGCCGAATATAATCATTAATAAGAACATATGTCTGTATAACAAATGTAAGGAACTAGATAAGAACTTACAAGAGCGAAGCTAGATCAGCCTCTAGACGATCAGGAGCCAAATAGAAGTCTTGCCTCCTCCTAGATCTAAACTAGCTAGCTACTTTGTTATATGGTGTTTCTAGGGCGTAGTGTCTCTGACTTGATGACTTGATCTGATGTATGCTGATTTAGATGCCTTTGTCAGGGGGGCAGGGGGCTGCTTATATAGTCCTGAGGGGTGGATGTGCGTCGTAGGATCAAACCGACCAAAATATGTGGTTTAGATTCATTCTCATAGGCGGTGGAGGAACATTCTAGAAGCCAAGCCCATTTGGAGCCAAGGGGTTGCCGACCGGGCCCACCACTGGGCTGGTCGGTCTGGTGTGGGCCCCATTCGGGGTCCACTTCGGCCAGGTGGGTCCTTGATCCTTCTAGATGCTTCTTTTTTAGGTGCTAAGACATGTTGAGTTCCGGAGCCTTCTGGAGTCTTCTAGAGTGGTTTCTTTGCATACTTTCTGAATAGTCCCTGTAGATTCATAGATTCACCAAAACTCGTGGAAATTGTTAATATAAAACCTAATAAGGTGATTTACTTATATTTTAGTCCTTTTTTCAATGAATGTGGGGGATAAAAAGCATAGATAAAATGTGTCAACAACCATAAAGAAGAAACTTGGGAGATGATGAACAACTTTTACATGAGCAACCTGGACATGGTGAGGTTGAACTATGGTGAGAGATGGGGATACCCTAGGGGTCCCTAGCGACCAGGGTCTCAGCCGTGCCTGACAAGTGGGTCCGATCCATCAGACGACCTAGTGACCTGCTAATGGGCCCATCAAACGTGACGCGCAGGCCCAAAGAAGAGAAGACAGCTTGGCGTGCAAGCCATGACAGTCCAAACAGATCAAACCATCTTGGATTAGACTTCCATGTTGTAACCAACTAGGATAGGTGGAAATTGACTTGTATCCCAAGGTCGCTGACCAATATAAGGTGGCTTGGGGTGCCCTTCAAGGGCAGCCCATCACAGACCTTCTGCAGGTCACCGCCACATTCACCATCAAGCAATGCAAACACCACCAAGAACTGAACATAGGGTTTTACTCTCTGGAAGCTCGTACTTCAAGACACATAGAGGTCTAAGGCAGGGTGACCAGTTTTCACCTTCGTTGTCCAACTTGGTGGTCAATGCTCTAGCTCACATCTTGGTCAGTGCCAAGGACCTAGGGCATATGAGGGGGTTGTACCACACTTGGTAGAAGGGGGTTTAGACATTTACAATATGTTGATGACACTATACTGATGTACAGCCCAGATATTAGATCAATTACAAGCTTGAATTTTTTGCTATACTGTATTGAATGTCTCTCTGATCTAAAAATAAATCACCACAAGAGTGAAGTTATGACAATCGGGTATGGACAGTGAAACTAAAATAAGAATTTACAATATGTTGAATTGCAAGATTGCCAAACTCCCTATAAAGTATTTGGGCTTCCCAATCAGCGACAAAAGGTTGGGTATAAGGACATTTAAAGGGGTGGTTGAAAAGATGAGACATAAACTGCAGCTGTGGAAGAGGGAAAATTTTGACATCAAGGGGGGTTTGATTCTCACTAACATATCTTTGAGTAGTTTGCCGATATACATGACGAGCATGTTTCACCTATATGAGGGGACCCATCATCAAATGGACATAGTCATATATAAGTTCTTCTAGGGGTGATGGTGATCAATTTAGATACCACATGGTGACATGGGAACATACATGTCTGCCGATGGACTTTGGGAGGGGGTCATCAACACCAAGATCCTCAATGAAGCATTAATGCTAATATGGATATGGAGAATATACAATCAAGAGGACTAGAGGAGGGGGACATATGTTGCAAATTGCTACAAACCAATACCTAAGAAACAAGATGCTCGCAACTCGTAAAAGCATTTGGGGGTCGCAATTCTGGCGAGAGATAAATAAATTTTCAACTCTAAATCTAAACACCCCACAGATGGGATTTCCTAAATGTTTAAAGGCCAGCGAACCATGAATGGTCTATAGACTTCTTGTGGGAGCTGAACAACAGATGTGCATAAATTGTTTTTCCGATCGTGATTGGGGGTGGGGATTTGAATTTCATCAGATCTGTGTCTGACAAGAGCATGGGTGTGGGAAACGTTGGTCTCATCAATGCGTTTAACACTTCTATAGAAAACTCAAACCTAAGAGATTTCCATAGGGGGGCGAAATACAATTGGACAAATAAACAGGAAAATTTGATTTAGAGTAACATTTATAGATCCCACTTTGTGGCTTTTTCCTTCAATACATCATTTGGAAGTTGTCGCATATCTTGTCCTTGGAGACGAGTTCTGGCGACGATAGAATGGGAAAGCAAGGTTTCGCTAAGCACTTTGACTAGACTTACTAGAATAGGATAAAAACACCTAGAAAATGCATACTCTATGTACAATTGGCATGCAAGCCTAGTAGACCTGATAAGAATTCTAAAAGGATGGAAAACAATATTAGGGGAGAATACAGGAGGAAAAAGTAGATTTGAAAAAAAATAAGATGATAGATGACTGAGAAATGCATGAGGAAAGTATGGAGGGAGATATGAAACTACGTTTAGAGTTAGAAGAGGAGGTAGAAAAGCTCTTGGAAGCATAAGAAATTTAGTGGCAACAGAGGGGGGAGTGAGCAATGGATCCTAGAGGGTGATGCCAACACTACTTTCTTTCACCTAGTAACAAATGGGAGGAGGCGGAAACAAACCATTATGTCTATTGAGAAAGAAGGGGAGGGAGCAACAATAGACAAGGAACAGATTCGGGAGATAGACAATATATACTACAAAAAACTTTTTTGGCAAAACAAGAGGGGGGACAGTGTCACTAAAAGAGGGGATGTGGACACAGAAAGGGAAGCTCTCCAATTCTCAGGAGGAACTAAAGAAAACCGTATTTGGGATAAAAGAAAAATCAACCCTAGGGTCGGACTGTTTTTGAGTGACATTTTATAAAAATTGCTGGGAAATCATAAAGAAGGAACTTTGGAGATGATGAAAGACTTTTACATGGGTAACCTGGACATGGCGAGGTTGAACTATGGTGAGGGATGTGGGTACCCTAGGGATACCTACCGACTAGGGTCTCAGCCATCCCCGACAAGTGGGTCCGATCTGTCAAATGACCTACCGACCTGCTAGTGGGCCCAACAGACTTGTTGCGCGGGCCCAAAGATGATAATATAGCTTGGCGTGCAAGCCAAGGCAGTCTAGACAGATCAAACCAGCTTGGATAAGCCTTCCATGTTGTAACCGACTAGGATAGATAGAAATCAACTTGTATCCCAATGTCGCTGGCCAATATAAGGCGGCCTGGGGCACCCCTCGAGGGCAGACCATCGCAGACATTCTGTAGGCCGCCGCCACATGATATAGGGGGTTGATTCTCACTACCATATCTCTGAGTAGTTTGCTGATATACATGATGAGCATGTTTCACCTACATGAGGGGACCCATCAGCAGATGGACATAGTCATATCTAAGTTCTTCTGGGGGAGTGACGGTGATCCACATGGTGAGATGGGAACACACATGTTTGCTGAAGGACTTTGGGAGGGAAGGGGACCAAGATCCTCAATGAAGCATTAATGCTAAAATGGATATGGAGAATATACAATAAATAGGACTAGAGAAGGGGGACATATGTTGCAAATTGCTACAAAACCAATACCTAATAAAAAATATCCTCACAACTCGTAAAAGCAATGTGTGTATGTGGGTGGCGGGAGGGGTGCAATTCTGGCAAGATATAAATAAAGTAAAACACAATTAAATGGGGCCAATCGTCAAGGTGAACAATGGTGAGAACACACTCTTTTGGGAAGATGTTTGGCTGGGGAATATCCCCTTAAATTAGCTTATCCACAACTTTATGAACGCTATGGGCAGCAACTCTACAGAGTGAGGGATTACTGGAATAGGAAGGGAGTGGGTGATGAACTTCAAAATAGCCTTAAGCGTGGCATAGGCCACACACTGAGACTTGCTGGTCCTATGAGCTGGAGGGGGTGAAACTAACTGAGGATAAGGATAAAATGAGTTGGGCGCTGGAGAAATTTGGGAACTACTCGACAAGGTCCATGTACAAGTTGCTGTCACATAGGGAGTGTGTTAATGTGAGAATGAGGGTAATATGGAAAAGAAAATTACCAATGAAAGCGAAATTTTTCCTACGCTTGGCGCTACAAAACAGAAATAGAAGCCGCATCAAATCATATTTTTTAAAATGTACATCAGCAAAATTCGTTTGGGGTTGCCCGAAAGAGGCACTTGGCTGGGAAAGAATTCCATCTGATATGCAGGACTTCCTAGCTAACTGGGTGCCCATGGGGTGCACTAATCATAGCCTAAAATTTTCCTTGCTACAACAGTGATATGGTCCTTATGGACAACTCGAAACAAAATGTCAATTTAGAGGGTATTTCTAAAAATATGATTAAAATTCTGTTCAAAATATTTGGCTTTCTGCAGAAGTGTAACTACAGATGGGGGAGAATGACCGTGAGCAAACCCAGAAGCTCCAGAAGCAAGCAAGGGCATGTACCGAAGAGTTCCTAGAGAAGATGAAGAACCGACCGCTAGAAGACCAAGTTGGTGCTTTTGGATGCCTCGTTCGTGGGATGGCTCTCTTTAGCACCCTTTGATTTGTAAGCCGGTAACCGAACGATCTGGTTTTATTTACAACAAACATATATTAGATTATCACAGCATCCATATTACGTAAAGGTCCTCGAAAGAAGACCAAATTATACAAAAAGCCCGGAAGCCGAGAGCAACAAGACGACAGAGTCCATGGGGTGTCGAAGGAGCCGCCGGGCGGGGGGAACGCAGAGGCGTCATAGACGCGTACACCCGGGCGGAGACCGCACATAGCGTTGGTTGAAACAAGCCGGTGAAGCCACGGTCGAAAGAGCGCACCGACGACCTATAGATGTGGTTGAATCATCACCGGAGGTAGATGAAGCAGCTTGCACCGGATCCCATGGGGAGGCAACTCGATTGAGAAGGTACCGCAGACGGGGCCGCCGTGTTGAAGAAGCTAGCTCCGGATCGGGGATTGCCGTGACGGGGAGGCGGTGGCGGTGACGGTGGGTGACGCGGTCGGGGAGAAGAGGTGACCGGAGACAATCGCAGGGAGCAGATCCACCCAAGAGGGGCCCGATCCGGACACGACGGTCGCAGATCGACCTCGGAACCGCCGGATCGGAGACGGTGAGATGGAAACTCCGGCGGCAAGAAAATGGTGGGGATGGAGCGGATGCTGCGGGGGAGGTTGCGGGGGGATTTATTACGACTCACCGGGGGAGAATTGACGCGGCGACGAAGAGGCTCAAGCTTGAGCCGGCGATGAGGGCGACGGCGATAACCACAAGGCGGCGAAAACCACTTATGGGACTAGACATAGAGGCACAAAGAAGAAAAACTAAACTACTACTAAATACTAGGAGCAACGGTGGGCTCCCCTCCCGACGCGCTCCGGTCGCAGTCTGGTTAAGTCCGTAAAAAAACTCTATTGCTTTCTATAAAAGTAGGGAAAATCCACTTTAAAATGGTCTAATAATCTACCATTAGCACATATTTAATTTAGCAATACATTGTCAAATCATGAACTAATCTGTCACACCGGTTTTAGAAAAACAAACCAAGTGCATAACTATATGTATGCTAGGATCAAGTTTCATACATATAGTAGACATAAGTGAATAACAAGAATAAGATATCACGTAAAAAAAACATAAACAAAACTTACTATTCTATCGGGGTTATACAGCTCAATCCTGGAAACAGAGGTGCCAAACTCCACAAGCAATCGACTGGGGCTGCGTATGCCTAGCATCAACACCATCTTCAACAGCTTCACACATTTTTCCTTCTGAGCAGCAGCAAGCAAGGTTGAGTACACTTATGGTTGGTACTCAGCAAGGCCACAAGAAATAACCAGAAAGCGATTTAAAGTCCATCTTTAAGTTTACTAGCAATTATACCCGTGCGTTGCAACGGGAGAAAATCTCGCTCGTCTCGTTATTATCCGTCCGATCACCACACCACCGTTGACGCAAAATGTGCACTCAACGCCAATCACACAGCAAGCCGAAAAAGCTAGCTTCGCACGCGCAGAGAGCAAATGACGTGCCGATCAATTTTTTCCCGAAAATTAACAAAAGATAAAGCGAGTTAGATACCAAAGCTTGGAACGTGTCGGGTGGTACCGGATAGGTTCCATATTTATGGCCAAGAAGCCAAGCAAAAATGACATGTAGCTATGTAGAGCTATCTGTCAAAGAATCACAACCATCCGGACCATTATAAAGGAAAAAGAATACTGCCGAATGGATGACGTAAGCGTGACGACGATCGGTCTTTGTATAGATAAAGATGCAAGCATGAAGTTATAACCGATCCCCGTGAGGTTTGTCATTAAATAAAAATGAGGTAAAGCACGAACATGATCATGTATTAAATGAGCACGCATAGATCAAAGCACTAGTCTACCGCATGTCTAGGTACTTTAAGATCCGTCGGGTACGGTCACAAACAAATCTATCCACCGCATGATACAACTTGCATGAAAAACGTACCACTTTCCGCAAATAGATCTATCCACCGCATGATACAATCTAAATATGGAAAGCTAAAAGCATACATCACTTAAGGCACAAACAATGCACGTGATCTACTCGTGAAAACATAACCGAACACGGCCGAACAAACCGATCCGGGTCCATGGAGAAGGAACAAACATTACCACGTGAACAAATCTATCGACCGAATTGGAAATCTAATCCACCGGATGACTAGCTCCAAAGCAACCCAAAAACCCGCATCTACCGCATGATACCCGGTTCTTTCAAGATTTATACGCACAAAGCAAGCTTGAACCCACAACACGTGTCAACCTAGATCGATTCGGTTTCGGCTATCGGAGAGCACAAGATCCACGCATCAAAACGCGAAACCCGCTCGTACACGGATCTTAAAAGAAGTATAGCCGATCCAAACCCATCTAGATTGGGCAAAGGTGTGTTACATGAACTAAAACATAAAGTAAAACTCATGATAACACGGGATAACTTAATGAATCTATTGGATCTTGCCAAAATCCAATAGAGCCGATAACTAGCTTCGAGCTAGATCTTAGCCTACCGCATGGCTCATGATCTAACAAGAAACCCTCTTGAACCAAGCTTGAATCTACCGCATGACACGAAGCATGGTAACAAGACTACTTGCATCAGATCTAAATCCACCGCATGATACTAGACATGATACAAGGTTGCCGGTACTCACGAAGGTCGACGGATCGATTGGCCCTCTCGAAGAACTCGACGACACGACAAGGACTCTAGGGTTTGGCGTAAGGCCGGTGTGTATTGAGGAATGAACGTGTCTGTTACATACATCCAGGGATCGTATTTATACCCTGGCGATTACAATTGCGAATGGATTCATTGCCTAACTAAACTCGATCGCCTATCCATCCATTCGCTTCCTCCGATTGAGCCACGTCACCGTCCAATCCCGCAAAATCGGCTCTCTTGTTCCTTTGCCGAACCGGGAGCAGATAGCCGACCGCGGATCCTTCGCCGAAAATCTCTCGAAAATATCTTTCCTTCCACCGGACGGACTCTTTTTCGAATCGGACCCACATGTCATACTCCTTACCAAATTTTGGTGTTAACACATGCCCCTTCAATTGTGGGATAAAAGTAATTTTGTTCCACAATTGACTCTAGCCACGAATCCTTGAGCCAAACCTCGTCAACACCTTTTGTTCTTCGCAATCCGCCGGATTCTTCGTTCAGATCCAACCCTAGATCCCCTTCGTTCCGAGCTCGAATCTCCAATGGCAACTCAGAACCAAGCTGCTCAGGTAAATTCACCCCTCCAAACCTTTGTTCGGCATTAGGTTTTCAATTTTACCTGAGATTTTCCTCTTCCGCTCTCCTCCAGAACCTTCTACGCTCTTCCGATTCCTTCATGTTTGCATCCGGATTTCTTGCCCCTAACCTTGATTCCTCTCGCTCCGGATGTTTCGACAGTACAAGAACTTGAAGGCGGCTTGGGATAGCTTGGTAGAGGCCGCCAATCACGGTCATCCTCGTGCGTTCCAAGTCGCCGTCACGGTGGTCCTGGAACAACTGAAGAGGGAGCAGCAGCCGAAGAAGCAAAGAAAAGATTGAATCATACTTTCGCTTCTTTCTCCACGCCTTCTGCTTCCCACCCCTTAGGGGACTTGACCCTCAGTGGCTGCTATATGTAATCCTGCAAGAAACAGCTGTAATGTAGTATTGAGCTAAGGGCAATGCATCCAGGCACTGGCCATCTTCTTTTGTTCATGGATATTGTTCTAAAGGCGGCCTCATTCTTGAGTGCCGGCTATTTTTTGTGCCAGATGCGTGTAATCATCGATCGATCTCAATGCTAGGATAATATTTCTTCAGATATCTCCCATTTATCGCAGCGGAAAACTCTTCTCCCAAAGAAAGTTTTCAATATGTATGCATTACCGGGGACGCATCCGACCACACGAAAAGGCCCCTCCCGGTTAGGGGACCATTTGCCGAATTCATCGTATTTAGTTCCAATCGGCGTAGCGCTTTCCAAACTAGATCGCCTTCGCGAATTGCTTTACCTTTACTTTCTTGTTATAGTATTTGGCGACCCGCGGCTTGTTTTTCTCGATGTTCTCCGGGGCCCCGAGGCGGATCATATGCAAATCTTCTAACCCATCCATCATTAGGCCACCGTAATCTTTGGAGCTCAAATCGTTTTGCGTAAGACTACTCTCCTTGACTCGATTGCATTTCCCGGGGCGGGATCGCATGATGCCCGTAAACCAACTCGTAAGGAGAAGTCTTTGTAGCTCCATGGGGGGCCATTCGGTAAGCCCACAACGCTTCACCGAGTACCGAATGCCACCTCCTTGGCTTCGATCGATCTTCTTCTCGTATCGGCTTGATCATGATCTTGTTAGAAGCCTCCGCCCGACCATTAGCCTCGGGCGTAATATGGAGAAGAATTAAATAACTTGATTCCCATGCTTTCGGCAAAACCTCTAAATTCCAATGACACGAATTGTGCCCCTTGGTCAGTGGTAATCGTCTGAGGGATCCCAAATCGATAGATGATGTGTTCCTTGACGAACTCGATCATGTTTTCTCGACGTCACTTTCTTCGGTGGGACCGCCTCGACCCATTTGGTGAAGTAGTCCGTAGCCAAAAGCACGTACTTATGCCCCTTGCTAGACGGCGGATTAATTTGGCCAATCAAGTCTATACCCCACCCCCGAATGGCCATGGCTTGATGATGGGATTCAATGCCGATGCGGGGACTCTTTGAATATTCCCGAACCTCCGGCAATCTTGACACCCCTTGTAATACTCAAAGCGGTCCTCTAATATCGTCGGCCAAAAGCATCCAGGCTTGCCTAATAACCCATTTCATCCGATAGGCCGATTGGTGCGCTCCACATATCCCATCGTGCACCTCGCTCATCATGTTCTTGGCTTCTTTCGGACCCGGGCATCGTAGCAATACTCCACCTAATGATTTATAGAATAAATTATCATCCGGAAGAACGAACTTGATTGCCTTGTACCGAGCTTCCTAGAGACTTTTCGGGATGGATCTCTCAAATAATCAACGATCTCTTTCCTCCAATCATCTTCTATAAGATCCGCCCCTAGTGCACTCACCTCGCAAAGCAAATGCTTCTTGACTCTCTTTATAACCAGAGGCGCTCCGAGCAGCCGACTCGTTTGCTTCCTCGTTATGCTCTCTAGGAATGTCTCGTAGGGTTACCAAAGTGGAAAGCCCTTCAAGATTTCTCTCGCATTCCTCGTAGTAACTCCTCGGCGCCTCGCTCCCGCACTCGTATTGGCCGTTCAATTGCTTGATGACCAACTCGAATCTCCATAGATTTCAACCGAAACGGCCCCGGCTTCTCTCAAATATTGAAGCCCTCGAAGCGATTGCCTCGTACTCGGCTCGGTTATTTGTGACGGTGGGTTGTATAGGAATGGCGAATTCAAACATCTCACCTCTCGGGAGAAATTAGTAAGATCCCTACTCCCCCACCTTTGCCACATGATGACCCATCAAAAAATAAAGCCCAAGGGGTAATTTCAAGCGAGATCAAGCGAAGGGTCACGATGTTCGGTAATAAAATCGGCAATGACCCGACCTTTGATGGCTTTTGCCGATTCGAACTTCAACTCGAATTCGATAAAGCTAAAATCCATTTGCCAATCCGTCCATTCAAAATTGGCATAGATAACATATGTTTTATCACATCAAACTTCGAGTATACGGTGCATTCGGCATTCAACAAGCAAGGCCGAAACTTTGTACACGAGTAGTATACGCAAAGACACAGCTTTTCCATAGCCGAATACTCGGTTTCGGGATCAAGTAATTTTCGGCTAAGGTAAGCTACTACCCGCTCCTTTCCTTCGAATTCTTGAATAAGGGCCGATCCAATGGTTTGGGTATCGGCCGCCACGTACAACTTGAAAGGCTTGTTTAGCCGAGGAGGAACCAAGACCGGCGGCTCCTTCATGTACCGCTTGATCTCGTCAAAAGCCTTTTGTTGTTCGTCGCCCCATGTGAATTTCTCGATCTTTCTTTAGCTTCAAGCAATGGAGAGAATGGCAACACTTTCGCGATAAATTTGAGATGAATCTTCTCACGAAGTTGATCTTGCCGAGCGTTGATTGCAATTCCTTGAGGTTGGGTGGAGGAGCGACCTCATCAATGGCTTTCATGCTCTTTTTGCCAACTTCGATTCCCCCTTCGTGGACCAAAAACCCCAAGAACTCTCCAAACTGATACCCCAAATGCACACTTGTTTGGATTCATCTTTAGGCCATGCTTCCGGTGCATTCCAAGGTCTTCTTCACATCTTCCGGATGGGTGTCATGACTTAAGGACTTGATCACTACGTCATCGATGTAGATTTCCACGGTTTTGCCGATCAACTCATGAAAAATGTAATTCATGGCCCGCTGATAGGTTGCACCGGCATTTTTCAACCCAAATGTCATGACGATCCATTCAAATAGGCCTATATGACCAGGACATCTAAAGGCCGTCTTCGAGATGTCTTCTATTGCCATAAAGATCTGATTGTATCCCGCGTTGCCATCCATGAAGCTAATCACCTTGTGCCCAGCAGCGGCGTCAATCAACAAATCGGCAATAGGCATCGGGTATCCATCCATGGGAGTAGCTCTGTTTAGGTCCCTGAAGTCTATGCAAACTCTCATTTTTCCATTCTTCTTATACACAGGGACGATGTTAGAAATCCACTCCGCATATCTGCATGGCCGAACGAAGTTTGCGTCAAGTAATCTTTCGATCTCTTTCTTCACATCGGCCAACACTTCATCCTTGTAGATTTTCCGGGGCGGTTGCTTATATGGTTTGAAACCAGGCTTGATCGGCAACCGGTGCTCAACGATGGAACGATCCAATCCAGGCATCTCCGAGTAATCCCAGGCGAAGCAATCTTTATATTCTTTGAGAAGCTCAATTAAGTTCCCCCCGAAGTCCGGCCGCAAATTTGCACCGATGAACGTCGGCCTTGGCTTATCACCGCTTCCAATGTCAACTTCTTCCGGCTTATCGGCCGACATGAATCCTCGTCCTAACTTGCCATCGTGCCATCCACGGGGTTCTCCATTAAAAATTACTATAAGAGCCGACCGCTTGAATCGGCCGTTGGTCACCGCCGACGAGTTCAACAGACCTTCTCCCCGATCCTTCCCCGAGAAGCAATCGATGCCTTGGTACTCCCGCAAGGCCGGTTCCATGTTGGCCACGCTCACGGAGTCATCCGCCCGGACGACCTCGATCTCGTCATCCACCCACTGGATAAGCCGTTGATGCATGGTGGATGGGACGCAACGCTTGGCGTGAATCCGGGCCCCGCCCAAGCAAAGCAGTCGTAGGCTCCCTTGCCTTCGATGACAAAGAAGGTGGTGAGCAGCGTCTTGGACCCGATCATCAAGTCCACGTGAGCGCATCCTTTGGTGTCTGAGGGATTCCGGACGAAGTCGTTCAGGATGATGCTCGTAGGTGTCAGATCGCTCGGGGTCATGCCAAGCTTCCTGAAGGTGGTGTATGGCATTACGTTGACTGCCGCGCCACCGTCGACGAACATCTTGGTCAATGGCTTGCCATTGACGTACCCCCTCAAGTACAGCGGCCTCATATGGCGATTCTTGGCCGGCTTGTCGAAGACGGCCTGCTTGGCAAGCACCAGCTGCGCCATCATCTCCTCGGGCTGCTCGTCGTCAAAGGAAGCTTCCTCCTGCATCACCTGGTTAGCGGGAGCCATGAACTCGTTCGGCAGGAAGTATACCATGCATGTAGGGGCCGAACGCTTCGATCCTTCCGGGCCGGTCCTTGGGGCGCCACTTCGCCTCGTCCGGATCCCGCTTGCTTCATCTCGCGGCTCCTCTTCGCCCCCGCGCCGCTCCTCCTCGTGACGACGCTTTTGGTAGCGCTCCTTTTCCATC